>LR738712.1:652481949-652691263 GCA_902687465.1 Secale cereale
CGGCGGGGGGCGGCTGTTTGGCCGGTGGTGGCTGGCGGCTCAGGGGGGGTGGAAGTTGAAGATGAACTGCAGGCCCTTGATTTCGTATCCAACGGCTGCAAAATCGAGTGACCAGAGATGAAAAAGTCAGTCGACTAACGTGTAGCCTCACCTCTAGTGTGTTTAGTTTCGACGGTAAAATTCAGTTTCGACAGCAAAATTCAGTTTCGATAGTTAAGTTTAGTTTCGACAGTTAAATTCAGTTTTGACAGCAAAATTTAGTTTCGACAGCTAAGTTCAGTTTCGACAGTTAAATTCATTTTCAACAGTTAAGTTCAGAGATGAGCAGCTAAAGTATACATCTAGCACTTTGTGGTTATGTATTTTACGTCATCTATTGGAGATGCTATTAGAATTCCACTCAGATTAACATTGTCTCTCTTGTCCTGCTTCAGCCTCGGTGTTGTACAACTCACCGGAGGTGCTCCAACGACGAAACCCTCCATCACAGCGGAGCAGTACCTCGGGCTCCATCTCCAGATGCCTAAGATCTTCTTCCCCTCCTCCGACAGCCAAGTCAGCCGGAGCATCTTCACCGACCAACCCAATCACGCTAAGATCGACATGGCTTTGCCAAAGAGGTTGTACACTTCTTGTGGTTTGACTTAATCTCACCATGCTTCTTTGCATCCCGTGATCTTCCAATTCTTGTGAACCAAACACCCAGATTGGCAGAAATCATGTGTTTTTAAATTCTCTATTTTGCACGTGAATTCCTATCCTATTCATGTCTATTTACTATCCCTGCATTGTTAGAATCCTCAAATTCAAACAAGCCCTTACACAATTACTTCTGTTACAGGTATGTGCCAAAGAAAACCTTGTGTGGTTTGTCCTGCTCCTGCGGTGCTGTGTTCCACCCCAGCTCAGCCGCTCCAATGACGGAAGGGTTCACCACAGCAGGGATCCGCTCTCCAGACTATCTTTCGCCGCCTCAGATCTTCTTCCCCGCTGCCGGCAGCCATGACACCTGCATTACCATCATCAACTGAGCAGATGACCTTCAGGACTACACGGGTCCGCAAGAGAGGTCGCACCCTTCGGTGTCTGCTTACGTTATGCATCGCTTAATATGATGACATGCTACTTTATCGTCGTGTTCACCTACTAGACTCCGAGTCAAGTCCAAACTTATGCTGAAACTTGAGTTTTTAAATGATTGTGGGGTACATATTGGGCCAGCAATCAGTACTATATGTCTGCTATCTGGTTAATCTCGGGTGTCTACTGTGAGTTTCATGTTGGGTGCAAACAAACATTAAAGGATCCATTATCTGTATTTTTTTAACTAAAGTTATTATTTGCCTGTTATCATTGGTTTTGGGTCTATCCACAATTTGCTACCTTCACTCTGGATTTGTGCATGAACTCCTTACATAATCTCACTATGTTTTATTCCTATGCATGTCAGTTATTGTACACAATGGAACTGAACATGTAGAGCAAAAGAGACGAGCCTTGCGTGGCAATAAAATTTCATGCAAACGTCGCTCCATGGTGGGCGCAAAGGCAGCCCCTCCTCCACCCATTTCGGATTGTAATCAAGAGGAAGATAACTCCTCAGAGGAGGATTCAGAGACAGATGACCAGTCCTATCCCCCCCCCCGAGGTGCATGATCTAACTTGGCAGCGTTATGTTGCTCATATCGTGCGTATGGTATCTTGCATTGCTATGTCATTTGCTTAGTTTATACTTGATTTGTGTGAATGCCACATGTTTAGTGTCTAATTACCATATATGTGAATTATGCAATGCCATCTTTTTGCAAGACATTATATATGTGAATTATGCAATGCTATCTTGTTGCAAGGCATTGTATATGTGAATTATGCAATGACATGCTGTTTAGCCAAGCGTCATATATGTGAATTATATCATGCTGTCCTTTTTTGTATTTCACATTGCTTTTGTCGACAATATTTGTATATTCAACTGCTATTCCTGTGCATCAGCCATTTGAATTGGTGATGGAGAAATCTGGAGTGAAAATGAGGTCTTCAGAGCAGACAATGCTACCTGGTGAAGCAGATATCTTGCTGGTTACAGATAGCTCTTCAGAGGAGGATTCAGAGGCAGATGACCAGTCCTATTATCCCCATGAGGTGTATGCTCAAACTTGGCAGGGTTATATTACTCATATCATGCATATGTTGTTTTGCAATGCTTAGTTTTTACATCATATACACGATATTGAATGCCATCTCCTTAGTTGAGACATCATATATGCGATTATCCTCTGCTCAGTTCCTTAGTATATAAATCATATATTTGAATTATACCATGCCATGATGTTTACATAGAGAGCATGTATCTGAATTATGGCATGCCAACCCATTTTCTAAAGACATAATCTGTTATATCATCTCATCCGGTTCATATAGCCATCATATTTTGAATTATGTCATTCTATCCGTGAATTATATCATGCCATCATGTTTCCATCGACGACATGTTTGTGATTTATGGCATGCCAACCACTTTAATAGACACATCGTATAGTTATATCATGTCGTCCTGTTTACATAGTCATCATATTTTGAAGTATGTCATTCTATCCTGTTTAGTTAGCCATCATACATGTGAAATTGTGTCATGCTAACCTGTTTAATTAGCCATCATATATGTGAAATTATGTCATGTTAATCTGTTTGGTTAGACAACATAAATGTGAATTATTTCATGCCCTGTTTTCTTCCCTACTATCCATTGCACCTGTCTATCTTACAATGTATGTAAATTCAATTACTTTTCTTGTTTATCAACCATTTCAATTGGAGGGGGTGATGGCAGTATCTGTGGGAGTAAAAACACGGTCTTCAGAAAAGATCGTGCTACCTGTCGATGGAGATAGAACCACGGTTGTACTTGTCCAAGAACCAACACCACCACAAATAACCCAGACTCACGCAGATTGTACCCCTACCCAGTTGGACAGAGAACCAGCTACACCCCTTCTAACCCCAACCCCAGCAGATAGTAACCCAGTTCCCATTGACATAGCACCGTCTCCACCATAGAGCACCCAAGCACGAGCAGTTAGTAAGGCAACTGCAGTGCCGAAAGCATGAGGACCACCACTCTGAACCCCAAGTCAACGCTTAAAGCGGAAGAAGAATTGTTCTCAGGTCAGGTTCCGTAGCTATGGTTCATACTACTTTGCTCTTGCATCACTGTATTTACTCATACCAACTAATTTCAAATTTGAAGGATGCAATTGAAACTCCAATGGCACAACAGGTATAAACCTGTTTCTTTAACGTGTTTGCTGTTGTAACTTGCTCTATGTTGATTTCATTTTCAATTGAATAAACAGTTATATTCTCATGCCATGCACCTTACAAGTGTTGTTATTGTTGTGTAGTTTCCCACACTTATATTCTGTCTAAGCTGCTTCGTCTTAAATAGATATGATTCAAACTGTATCTATTTTGATTTGGCAACATAAACTAGAATGATATAGACCATACAGTGACCATACTACATAGATATATGTTTGTTTCATGTTGTTATCCTGTCCACCTTACTACTGATCTGGTTTACCAAAATGAGTTTCATATACTACATTGTAAACCTGTGATGTGTTTGTTTGTTTCTCTTTTAGAATGCGGATAAAATATTGGAGAAGAGTACCCCGTTATGCAATGGTATAGGAAGTAATGCATATTGTAACATCCCAAATTTTCAATTTGAAATGTTATACATAGATCATATTGCATTTCATGCCCATTTGCATTTTTGTTTGTGGCGTTCCTCGAAATTCTAAGCAACTCAAGGACCTACGGAGAGAGTTGGGAATTTTACCGTTTTCGTATTTGAGTTCGCTCGAATACCGGTACGAGGACAGTGTGATTCTAATTATTTTTCTCTCCTAAAAATATTTCTAAATACAAAATATGAGCAGAGATAATATGACTTCTCCAAAATAACAGAAATATTGGAGGAAAAATGTTAAAATCACTTTTGGTATTTTTCTGGATTTATTTGCGATTTTATTTGCATAGGAAAAATGCACGTTTTTCAAAATTGCATTTAGGTCCGGGAAAAATTTCACTTTGTCCTAAATATTATTAGAGGATGGTGAAAATTTATTTCTGGATTTTTGGAGTCCGTTTAGTATTCCTTTCGTTAGTTTTTCTGCGCCAGGACTCTATTTAAAAAAAAAGTGCAAACCGACTTGGAGCCGTAGAGGCCCGGGACTCTGGGCTTTATAAGCCGCCGCCCGGGGCCCAAGCCAGCCCAGCCTCGCGCCGCCCCTGCCCTAGCCCCGCAGCGCCCCGCCGCCAAAGCCGCGCCGCCGCCGCCGCTCGCCTGCGCCGCCGCCGCCCGCCTGCGCCGCACGCCCGCGCCGCCGTCGCCCCGCAGCACGCCGCCGCTCACCTGCCACGCCGCGCCGCCGCCCGCCTCGCCCGCCGGACCGCCGCCGCCGCCGGACCGCCGTCTCGCCGGAGTTCGTCATTGAGGTAGTCATCGGTTTTTTTTAACCGATCGGTTTTCGTAAACCGTAGATCTGTTTTTTTATTAGGTTAGATCGGTTCGGTTTTTTTCGTCGGTTTAGTTATTTAGCGGACGTTCGTCCGTACATTCGTTTAACGAACGGTTTTCGTCCGTTAGCCGCAGACAGCGAACGTTCGTTCGTTAGCCTGTTCGTCCGTTTTCTTTTCAGGGTATTTATCCGCGATTATTCCGATCGCGATTTCTGCCCTGATCTTGTTTTTCGTTTTTCTTTTCGCTCGAGGGTCGGAATCAGGTGATTCAAAATCCCAGATCTTTGTCTCGATGCCCTCTTTACATTTAGCCAACTTGAACAAGGTTTTGGCTACTGTAAAATTTGACTTTAGGCCAATTAGTAACCGGAGCCCGTTTCTTTCGCAGTTTGAGTTTCGTTGCTTCTTTTGAGTTGATTCTTTTTGCAAACCGGAGTTCTTAAGTTGAACTTTCTGGTTAGATCTCTTATTTGAGTTTTACCCATGCATTAGTGAAGTACTTATTGTGTGCTTGTTTGTTTGCGATAGAGTACCCGGAGTGCGCAGCTTGCTACTTTGAATCTCTAGGTTTTGCGGATCATCAGCAAGGCAATAACACTTTGATCATACTTTCCAATTACCCAGTTTTCATTGCATTAGTTAAACCCTCACATTGCATGAGTAGGATCAATTAACTTGTGGGACTGGGAAGTAGATTGAGGTAGTACCTATTACCTGCATTACATTCAAACCTTTGGGAGTTACTTCTACGTTTGCTGTTACGACATGCTATGTTCGTAGACGTGGATTGGGTGAGTGTATCCATGACAGATGTGAGATTATTAATTAATGGTTCAACATAAGGTGGCAACTTTAACACACATCTGGGTGGATTGAGGCATCTGGGTTTTCCAGTGATTGCCTATTTTTCTTTTGGACCACCACCCAGGCTCAAAGGGATCATGAGATTATTCATACTAGAAACTTCCGTGTGCAGCCACATGCCAATATGGGCTCTGGCATAGTTGAGTAAGTTGTGGGAAACCTTTCATGATTTGCTAGCAGATGTAGAGGGTTTGTAGGTGTACCGACCTATCAATCTGGTTAAGGGGGCCTCTTCGGAAAGACTGTGTCTCGGTCATCCGTTTCTCAAACACCATGCAGTGCGAGAAACCAAACGAAGGCGATCGAGTCTTGTGGGGAAAAGTGCACAAACCTCTGCAGAGTGTACAAACTGATCATGATTAGCCGTGTCCCCGGTTACGGACGTCTTGAGTATCTAGTACTTGGATTATCATGTGAATCTCATCATGTTACTCTAATTAATATTGTTGGGTTTAAGGATGATTTTTAATTGGGGTTGAGAGGATGTCTATCTTCTCAACGATGTTTCAACTACCATGATAGTTAATTAAAATCTATTCCTTTGAAGTAGGGAAAATTGGCTTTACGCAAAAACTGTAACCATAGAGCTTTCCACCAGCCATATTGCATATAGTATAGCTTTACTTTCATTGCTCTCTTGTGTTACTTTGCCAGCATATTCCATGTGCTGACCCGTTTTCGGGCTGCAACGTTCATGTTGCAGACTTTTCAGACGATGAGTAAGGTGCGTTATAGGTCGTGGTTCTGTACTCAGTGATGCCATTGGAGTTGATGGACTCACTTATCTTCCAAGCCTTCCGCTGTTATCGTGTTAGATGGCCTTAAGCCATTTTTATTGTAATAAGTTCATCGTTGGAACTATCGATGTAATAAGTGTATGATTGCTACTCTGTTATAAATCCTTCAAGTGCTGTGCGTGTCAGCATTACTGATCCAGAGATGACACTGATGCACAGAGATCAGACTGTTTGAGGTCTGGTCGCTACACATATATGGTTCAAGATAGTGAGACATCCCTGTTGGTCTACAAGAAAGCTGATAAAAACTATATTGAAGACACTGAGACAACCCCAAAGTCCTGTCTTGATGTAATGTTCGAGTTACAGGCTACCACTGCTGGTACCAGCTCTTCGAACTCGCTACCTGAATCAGTTCGGCTTCTTGAGTCTCAACTTCAAGTTGAAAGACATCGATCAGATGTTATGCGACAGGAAGCTGAAGGACTGAGGAAGTCCCTGCAGAATTCAAATGCATACTTTCTGGTGCAACAGCAAGTGCTGGAGGATTTAAGTGCCAAACAAGAGAAGGTTAATAAGCTTGCTAAGCATCTTGCCAACATTATGGGTACCCAGCATATTGTTTCTTACGCTCTTCTGAAGTGGTTTCAGTTCTGGACTTGTTTTCTGTGGCGTTTATATGCTGCTTTGTTCCCTATATTTGCACTGGTGGCGAACTTTGATGCCCAGTGGATGTAATATGTGAATAGCCGTGATAGCCTAGCGTAAGTTGCTTGCCTATTTATTTCCTTATTGTCTTGTTTATTTGTTTTCTTGTAGTTAGTGCAGTTCTTTTTCCATGGTTTGCTAGTGGCCGCAATAGCCTATTTTTTAAAACTAGGCCACATTAACCATGGGCTACATATTTAATGTAGTTAACATGGGCCTCTTACGGGCCGTAGAAACAATGGGCCTTCTAAGGGCCGTAGAAACAATGGGCCTTCTACGGGGCGTAGAAACAATGGGCCTTATACGGGTCGTAGACACAATGGGACTTCTACGGGTCGTATTGTCGGTTGGCCAAACATGGGCCAATAACAGACCAGATTATGGCCGTAAATGGGCTAGAGTTGAAATCGTTCGTTCATGGGCCGACCATAATGGGCCGACATTAATCGGTCATATTTGATGACGCTATGAAAACGGCCCAACGTATTAACGGGCCACAAACGGGCCGACTGTAACCACAGGCTGAATTTGGCCCACAAGCAGAAAATGACAGTAACGGGCCGAAAGTAAACGAATGCTGGAAATGAGCCCAAGAATAAATGGGCCCGGAGAAGGCCAAAAGATAACATGGGCTGGAAACGACCCAACGGAATAATGGCCCGTTAATGGGTATAAAGTGAAACATTGTTCATTGCGGGACAGTTTTACCACGGGCCGTTAATGGGCCGATGGTTACAAAGGATCTCATATGGGCCGAAAGACGTTATGTGCCATACATGGGCCGGAAATTAAAATGGCTGGAATTATATTGGACGGCCCAGATGACGCTATTGGGCCTAATTCGGATAGGTCGTAAACAGGCCCTAGGTTAGCGGGTTGTAAATGGGCTATATGCGAACAGGCCGTTAACAGGCTTGCCGTGGGCCGGCCCGTCACCTTTTGACCAAGTCAAACGGGCCAGCCTTTTCACAGGAATGGGCCTCTGTTGGGCACTATTCATTACGGGCCAGTTTTACCACGGGCCGTTAATGGGCCGAGGGTTACTAAGGGCCTCATATGGGTTGAAAGACGTCATGGCCCATACATGTGCCGGAAGTTAAAACAGGCTGGAATTATATTGGACGGCCCAGATGATGCTACTGGGCCTAATTTGGATAGGCTGTAAACGGGCCCTGGGTTAGCGGGCTATAAATGGGCTATATGCGAACATGTCGTTAACAGGCTTGCCATGGGCCGGCCCGCCACCTTTTCGCCAAGTCAAACGGGCCGGCCTTTTCACACGAATGGTCCTCTGTTGGGCCGTGCCACGTGTCGACGTATCATAGGCGCTTTGGGTCCAATGAGTGGATGACATCTATCCAAACGGCGAGTCGACACGTGTTCCCTCCAGCCAATGATGATTTTACACGTGGAAAAACCCCATTGGTCAGGGCTGTTAACGGGTTGTCGGATCCAAAACGTGATCCACTACAATTTTTTTTTGGTAATGTCATGAAACACTTCTACGACAGCACGGGTATGACTATCTTGATTCTGTCATAAATTTGTCATGGATGTACATGCATGACAGAAAACGTGACCTACTGTGACAAACACATATCATCACGGAAGTGTATTTTTTTGTAGTGGATGATGATGAGTTATTAAATCATTGGGTGATAGAACCGCGGATTAGTTTCAAGTGAATGGATCCTAAGTGATCAAGTCATGGACTAATCCACGGTTCTTTCACCTAGTGATTTCATAACTCATTATAATGTAGAAACAATCTCTAAATTGCTACTGTATAAAAATATACAAAACATGTACATATGTACTAGCGTAAAATACCAGCAAATGAAAAAAATTAAATGGAAAACACAAAATTAAAGGAAAAATAAATAATAAAACCAAAACCCCTAAACCTTTTAGTACCGGTTGGTGTTACCAACCGGTACTAATGGTCTCCTCGCCCCCGGCGCTGGCTCGTGCCACGCGGTGGCTGTAACATCCCAATTTTTAATTTGGATGTTAACATAAATCATTCATATGCATCCATCATTTGAGCATTTTGAATTTGAGTTTATTTGAAAATTGATCCAAAGACTTTAAGTAACTCAAGGACCCATGTGAGAGAGTTGGAAGTTTTCCAAAAAGAACCCCCTATTTTATATTATTTTATTTATACAATTGGGATTGGATCAAATATTATTTTTGCCAATTTTTATTTTCAACATTTTAAAATAAATGAGAGAACATAATATGACTTCTTCAAAAACAAAATAAAAATGTTGAAAGCTGAATTTGAGTAAAAATAATTTTATTGGATTTTTATTTGCAATTTATTTATTTTAAAATTGCATTAAAAAGTTGGCATAATTAATTTGGTGCCCTTAGTTGTGTCCCACTCGGCAGGTTTACCCCTAGTTTCCGAAAACACTTGTTCCTTCCCAAACCACTTTGCTCCTCTTATGCTTTTGCCCTTTGACCGTTTGACCATCACTTTGAAAACTTCATAAAAAATTCATACTAACTCATAAAAAATCAAATAAGATATCAAAATGTTTAGAAAAGCATCACCTATATGTGCATGGCATTTGCATTCATGGAAAAAGTGTTGGCTAGTCCCCATCTCAGTTTTAGCTCATATAATCTTAGCATGAACAGTAAAATCTAAAACAATTCTAAAAAAATGGAGGAAACTTTGACCAATGTTTTGAGTGCTTGCCATGTTTCATAAGGGAATGACATTCGTGGAAGTCGTGGCTAAAAAAAAGTGAACCGTGGTTTTCTTTTAGGCATTTTTATTTCAGAAAAATGTTCACTTTGTCCGAAATATTAGGTGGGAACGGAGAAAAAAAATTCTGGAATTTTTAGGATTTATTATTATTTTGAATTTTCTTGGTTCTGTGATTTTTTCTTAAGTTTTGGGCCGAGCTAGCTGGGCCGAAGCCCGGCCGGCCCAGCCGAGCCGCCGCCTCCATCCCGTGCCCACGCCGGACTCCGGCGGAGTCTGAGTCACCGCCTGCCGTGTCCGCCACAGCCTCCCTTACCCCTTCCCCAAGCTGCACGGCCCCCGCCCCCTTTATATACGCCGCCCCGGACCCCCCTCGACCTCCACCGCCACCGCTTGCCGCCGCCGCCGCCGCCGAGACGCCCCGCCGCTGGACGCCACCGTCCCGCCCTCCCAACTGCCGGCCGACGCCAACGCCGACGTCGCCCGATCACCCCGACCCGTTATCGATAAAAACCATCGCCCGTTTTATAGTTTTTGTTTTCGTTTTTTTAACCTAGTTCGTTTTTTTAGAAAACCCTAGTTTTGTTTTTTAGGTTTTATTAAACAGCGAACGACCGCTGTTTAGATCAGAAAAACGAACGTTCGCTATTTAGAGTTTTTATTTTTCTGCTATTTTTTGTCAGGGACCTATCCGTAGTTAGTAGGAATTAGACGAAACCAACGCCAAATTCTTTGTTTTGATCTTATCTTTCCAGTTGTGCAACTCAAATTTGTTTTTGAAAGTTTTAAATTTTGTGTTCAAACAGATATGAATTTGAACTTCTTTTGCTCGTAACTTGAGTTTCATAACTCCGTTTGAGTTTATTCTTTTTGCAAATCAAAGCTCTTGACCTAAACTTTCTGATAAAGACAAATTCAATTAATTTTGGTACTGTTAGAAATTGTTTTCTATTACAAAAGCAATTTGCTTGTTTTCGAAGTCTTTCGAGATCTGTTCTTCGATTCTGTTGCATGATTGCTTATGTATGCTATTGTTTGATTGCGATAGAATTTCCGGAGTGCGAAGTGTGCTACTACGAGTCACTAGGTTTCACCAAGGCAAGTTCATACTTTGATCATACTTTCCAATACCCAGTTTTTATTGCATTAGTTCTATCTTCAAAGATTGCATGAGTAGGACTTGGTCACATGTGGTATTGCTTTGTAGTTCATGAGGTAGGAACCCAATGACTTGAGATCAACCTAGGGAATATACGCTTTGTTACTTATTGCGTAGCTATGATCGTAGACGTGGATTGGTATGTGAGATTTCATGAAAGTTGTGAGTGTAATAACAACTAAGGGAATGTTTAAGGTGGTAACTTTAATACACAACTGGGTGGATTGGTTGCAGGGCACTTGGAGAATCCAGTGTTGTCCTAGGAGATCCCGGAGGACCCGTGTGATTATCCTATGGAATGCCACCCAGGCTCAAAGGGATCATATATCATTCATGGCTAGAAACTTCTGTGTGCAGCCACATGCCAATATGGGCTCTGGCATAGTTGAGTATGTTGTGTGAGCTCTTTCAATGGTGGACTAGCAGATGTAGGGGAAAGTAGGTGTACCGGTCCATCCGGGGTAAAGAGTAAATGCTTCTGAAAGACCATGTCTCGGTCATCCGTTTCTCAAACATTATGCAGTCCGAGAAATTAAACGGAGGCGATCGAGTCTTGTGGGAAAAGTGCACAAACCTCTGTAGAGTGTACAAACTATTCATGAGAAGCCGTGTCCCAGGTTATGGACATCTTGAGTATCCTGGTATTTGAATTATGGACTGATCTCAACACTCTATGTAATTACCTTGTTGGGTTATTAATGACTTTGGTAATTTGGGATTGAGATGGAGGAACCATTCTCAATATTGCTTAACTAAACTGAGTAGTAAATAAAATTTATTCCTTTGTTGTAGGAAAAAACTAGCTTTATGCAAAAAAATAATCTTACAACCTAGTTGTAGACATTTGTTCTTCATTACTTGCTACAGTGTGTTCTTTCCAGCATATTCAATGTGCTGACCTACACGGCTGCAACGTCTCATGTTGCAGAGTTTATTGACGAAGAATATGGTGCAATTAGGTCATTGTCATGCACTCAATGTTTGCCGTGGAGTTGGATGGACTCAACTATTCTTCGATGCTTCTGCAAGATTCATGTTAGTTTATTGTTATTAGATGGCCTTCAGCCATATTATTG
Organism: Secale cereale; assembly: GCA_902687465.1. NCBI lineage: Eukaryota > Viridiplantae > Streptophyta > Magnoliopsida > Poales > Poaceae > Secale > Secale cereale. Next base: position 652,493,734 of record LR738712.1, read on the forward strand.
TAATAAGACTCCTTATGAGGATTTTTGATGTAATAAAGTGTGATTGAAACTCTGCTATAAATCCTCGAAGTACTGTGTGTGTCAGCATACCGATCCAGGGATGACACTAAGCATAGAGACTCCGGTCCATTGGGATCGAGGTCGCTACAGAGATGGTATTAGAGCACACATTGGTTGTAGGACACCAACACTAGGATAAGCCACATGATGCTCTTCTCTACTCATGCTAATTCTTCTCTATTTCTATTCTATCGATGTCAGACCCCGGGAGCAACTTCACGCAAACAGGCAATGACACCCCTTTCGTAAGACACTTGAAGGAAGTCACTAGATACCTACACATTGGAATACCAAGTATCACTGGAGAATTCTATGCAACATTGCCGGAAGAGGAATGCTGGAAGATCAAAGTTAGTGTTCCTGGGAGGACTATTGCACCAGTCACGGAACCTCTTGAGCTTGCCTTTGACGCACCTACTTGGAGCTTGGGAAAGAGTATGGCAGCTCACATCACATTTGACGCATATGTGAAGTCTATGACAAGGACCTTGAAGACACCATCTACCAGATTTGTGGACGCCGAGATGAGCAATGGGAGATGCTTCGCACTAGGAAGGATGGATCTATTGCAACCTTCATCCAGGAGATGGACCAACACATTCGGCGCTACGAGAATCAGATGTGCACACTCATGCTGAAGACCAAGATGGTGATGACACAGAACATGGAGTTAGAAGAGGAACTCAAAACAGTACGTGATGGATATGAAGAGGAAATCGCCATACTATTGGAGCAGAATGAAGCACTAAAGAAGAAGGTTGGAGCAAACACGGTGAATCCAGAACCAGAGATGGGCATTCATATGGAGAACTGCATTCTGATAGACGACACCGACAATGATGAAAGTGAGTATGAAGACGAAGCTGGAGCAAATATCATGGAGTCTTGCGATGATAGTTATTAGATGACCACCCATTAATCATTAGTATTCTTCCAAGTAGTTAGAATCGTTCGCTCGCTTTGTATTAGGATCTTTTTTGTGACCTTGTTTGAATTGAGTGATATGATATGAAATTGTTTGTCTCATGTGCATATGGGTAGTGATTTCGCCTACATATCATTCTATTCTAATCTCACCCCTCTAAACCCCTCATATGCCTCCCAGACGTGAGCCTGGATTCGAGTTCCCACCTGAGCTCACTCAGTTGATCCAGCAGCAGAACACTTTGATGCAACTACTTGTTCAAAACCAAGGCAACAACAACAACAACAACAACCCACCTCCTCCACCCCATGACAACATGACCCGGTTTCTAAGGTTGAATCCGCTAGTGTTCTCTAGTAGTACCGAGCCGATTGTTGCAGATGACTGGCTCCACAAGATGGGATGAGAGCTAGGAACTGCGGGATGCACAGATGCAGAGAGAGTGCGCTTTGCCGCAAATCAGCTTGATGGACCAGCATCCGCTTGGTGGGAGAACTACACTGCCACCTATCCACTTGCTACAGTTACTTGGGATCAGTTTCAGCAAGCCTATTGCACTGCACATGTCTCAGCTGGAGCCATGAACCTGAAGAAGTGTGAGTTTTGCAACTTGCGCCAAGGAAAACGTACTGTGGGGCAGTACGTGGATGACTTCACGCAGTTAGCTCGCTACGCGCCACATGATATAGCCACTGACACCGCGAAGCAGGAAAAGTTCTAGAGGGACTCAACGATGAGTTGAGCGTGCAGCTGATGGTAGCCACCTGCAACAACTACCAGGAGTTGGTAGAGAAGGCCATCATGATTGAAGGAAAGCAGCAGCAGATTGAGACCCGCAAGAGGAAGTATGGATTGGGGAAGTGCTACTTCTTGAGCTTGCGTTGTATTTCCTCGAACAGGAAAGGGTAATGCAGCACAGTAGCGTAAGTATTTCCCTCCGTTTTTGAGAACCAAGGTATCAATCCAGTAGGAGACCACGCGTGAGTCCCTCGCACCTGCACAAACAAATAAGAACTTCTCAGCCAACGCGATAAAAGGGGTTGTCAATCCCTTCTCGGTCACTTACGAGAGTGAGATCTGATAGATATCATAAGATAATATTCTTGGTATTTTTGATATAGAAACAGAAAGTAAATAATGCAAATGAACAACGGCGATAGAAATTGGCAAGTTGATGGGACACTAATATGATAAAGATAGACCCGGGGGCCATAGGTTTCACTAGTGGCTTCTCTCATGATAGCAGAATTCTACAGTGGGTGAACAAATTACTGTCGAGCAATTGATAGAAAAGAGCATAGTTATGAGAATATCTAGGCATCATCATTATATATAGGCATCACGTCCGTGACAAGTAGACCGAAACGATTCTGCATCTACTGCTATTACTCCACACATCGACCGCTATCCAGCATGCATCTAGAGTATTAAGTTCATAAGAACAGAGTAACGCCTTAAGCAAGATGACATGATTTAGAGGAATAAACTCATGCAATATGATATAAACCCCATATTTTTATCCTCGATGGCAACAATACAATATGTTCCTTGTTGCCCCTGTTGCCACTGGGAAAGGACACCGCAAGATTGAACCCAAAGCCAAGCACTTCTCCCATTGCAAGAACTATAGATCTAGTAGGCCAAACCAAACATAAATTTCGAAGAGACTCGCAAGGATATTATAATCATGCATAAAAGATTTAAGAAAATAATCAAATATTGTTCATAGATAATCTTGATCATAAACCCACAATTCATCGGATCTCGACAAACACACCGCAAAAAGATTACATCGAATAGATCTCCTCGAAGATCGAGGATGTCGGTGTACTAAAGTAGGGGTGCCTTAGTATCCCGAACTTGTGCACGGGCAGTTGTAGCGTCCGGCGGCAAGGCTAGCCAGGCGACCGCCAAGACCCCTTTGTGGATCCTTTAGAGCCATTCAAGAACAAAGTATCCAAGTCCAGAAGACAAGGCCCCGGCAAGAGGAGCTTGCCGGGAAGTCCGTTCGAGGCACAGAATCACTCAAGACACGAGACCCCGGCGAGAGGAGCTTGACGGGAAGGCCATCCAAGGCATATCAAGAAACTTGCCGCGATGCGCCACGCGTCCCGGCAAGGACCGGTGAGCGACAAGCTCCCGGCAGCGACAAGCTAGCCACCGCGGCAAGGCGTTTGCCGCGGCAAGCTTCCACTCAGTACCCACACTCCAGCTCATCCACCCACGTGTCGCCCTGGGACCCTCCCAGGCGCACGTGGCGGAAGGCTATGCAGCCAGGGGAACACGGTGGCAAGCTGCGATGATGAGGCCACCGTCGTGGCGGACGGAGACGCCCTTGACGGTCACTTTTTGCACTTTTTGGGCGACGGTGACGGGCATTTAATGCCTTTGTCCCCTGCCGTCAGGGTTAGGTATAGAGCACTATGCAACACTGTTCCAACTACCACCCATTTTACATTTTTACCCTCGACTGCGTTGCCACCTGTCGGTGACCCCTTTGACCTATAAAAGGAGGCCCATGCGCAACGTAGAAGGGGTTCCGATCATCGATCACTCCCACGCTCGGTACTGCTGGCGATCAGCACTGTAGCTCTTCTCGCTCCTGAGCCCAGAACGCAATACGAACCAAGGCAGGAGTAGGGTTTTACGCATCCGTGCGGCCCGAACCTAGGTAAACTGCTCGCGTGTTCACCTCGATCTGCTCTTTGTGCATCCTCCGCCCCCTTGCCGTACCGAAAAGGGGCTCCGGTCCCATAGGTGTTCGTGGGTGATCAGTTTCCCCGACATCTTTGGCGCGCCATGTAGGGGGTGCGTCGAGGTTGTGTGAACCTGATCCGGCGTTCACGCGAGCGGAATCTTCATCAACATGCCGCCGAAGAAGAAGGCTTCGGAGGCAGCAGGCCCGTCCGCGTCGATCCCAGCACCGCCGGAGTCAACGACTGGTGGGGTAGACGCCGGCGGAAGGACGGACGTCGGTAAGGAAACTCACGGCGCCGCCAAATCCAAGGACAAGACGGACGACCGGGCGCACTCCAAAACCTCGGCGTCCGTGCATGCACCGCGCCCATCTCAGGAGGCGCGGGACCGGCAGCGACGTGGTACTCAAGGTACCATACGCTTGCTGGGTCAAGGACAAGCTGGCGGGACCCGGGACGCTCAAGGCCAACAAGCTGGCACGAGCAAGGCGCGGTCGCCGGGACGAGACGCTGCTCCTTCTAACGCGGTTAGAAGTCCGAGCATATCTCGCTCCTCGCACCGCTCGCCACCGCTGCCCGCCACTCCAGCAGAGGCTCTAGCACGATCCCAACCGCTCCTCGACTTCCCTCCAGCGGTGGACAAGGCCGACGACTGGAGGGCCACCATCCAGAGCCTCATCGCCTTCGCCAACGGTGACACTCCGCAGCAGCCGACCACGTCGCGGCCGCGGCAAGTTAGCCAGGCGAGGGCTGATGGCGACAAGACTGCCGGGGGTGCAACCACCGTTCACTCCCCGCCGCGAAGGCCAAGATCGCCGACTCGCCGGATCAACATCGACGACGACTCCACCGCGTCGTCGGATCCACGAGCTCGCCGCGATCAGCGCCAAGTCCTTCAAGACCGACAACAAGAGGACGCTCGAACCCGCATCGAGCGTCAGAGAGAAGCGTGGCGTCAATCTGACCAGCGCGCTGGGCCCGCTGTTGATATGCAAGCGCCAGGGGGACCAGGCGACCTGCCGTACACGGCAGGTTGCCCTGCGTTCACTCGTGAGCTGCGGCAAGTCCAGTGGCCCAGCATGAAGAACTTCAAGCCCGACGTACCCGAGAAGTACGATGGCAAAACACATCCGTCGGAGTTCCTCAACATCTACACCATCGCGGTGCAGGCTGCCGGGGGACGAGACGAGAAGATACTCGCCAACTACTTCCCGCTTGTACTCAAGCCAAACGTCAGATATTGGCTCATGCACTTGCCGGAGAACTCCATTTCTTCTTGGGCTGACCTGTGCCATCAGTTTGTCGGCGCCTTCACAGGTGGCCACAAGCCCCATGGCCAGGAGAGCGACCTTCACATACTCGCCCAGAAGGAAGGAGAGCCCCTGCATAAGTATATCCAGAGATTCAGCCGCGTCCAGCACAACATCCTAGACGTCCACCCTGCCGCGGTTATCAGCGCGTTCCACCAGAACGTGCGTAACCGCAGGATGAGGGAGAAGATGGCGATGTGCAAAATCCGTGACGTCAGCGAGCTCTATGCCCTAGCCAACAAATGCGCACGCGCTGAGGAGGGGAGGAAACTCCCCGGGGAGGATACTGGAGCAGGGGGATCAGATAGTGAGGATGCCGCCCCGGCAAAGAAGAACCGGCGGCGGAACAATAGAAAGAAGAAGAACAAGGAAGTGCTAGTCATAGAGCAGTCCGGCAAGGAGGCTGGCGCCAAGAAAGGCCAGGCTGGTAGCTCCGGCAAGGAGACTACCGCGTGCACCAACTGCCAGGCTGTGGCGGCCGCCGACAAACAGGACGGCACCGACAAGCAATATTGCAAGATCCATCGCACCAAGGGCCACGATCTCCAAAACTGCAAGAAAGTCGAATACCTCGTCGAGCAGCAGAAAGCTGAGTACGAGCGACGCGACAAGGAGAAGGCCCAGGGAGGTGATGGTGGATCCGGCAAGAAGTGGCCATTCAACGGCCGGGGAGGACGCCGCGGCAAGGCAAAGCAGCGGCAAGGAGACAGGCCTCCCCGCGGCCGCGACAAGGACGAAGACGAAGATGACGACGAGGACATGGATGATGGAGAGAACAGTGAGCAGGAGTTTCAGAAAGCCACAGAGGTTCTGTGCGTTGACGGTGGTGCTTCGCTACATACTTCACACCGCCAACTCAAACAATGGGTGCGTGAAGTCAATGCAGCGGAACCACCCGTCGAGTCGCGCAAACTTCTGAAGTGGTCCAGCACGCCTATCATCTTCGACATTGAGGACCACCCTGATTGCACAACTGCGGTCGGGTGCTTGCCGATGTTGGTTTCACCAACCATCCGCAACCTCAAGGTCACCAAGATGTTAGTTGACGGCGGGGCCGGCTTGAATTTGATCTCCTCCACTGTAATCCAGAAACTCCAAATCCCCGACAGCGAGCTCGAAGAAACCAGCACATTCCAAGGGATCAACCCGGGAAGGAGCAAGCCGAAGGGGAAGATCACACTGCCAGTGACATTTGGCGGAGAGCTGAACTTCAGGACTGAGAGGATCACTTTCGACGTTGCCGATATTCCTTTGCCTTAAAATGGAATACTTGGCCGTCCAACACTCGCCAAGTTCATGGCAGCCTCACACTTCGCCTACAACGTACTCAAGATGCCCGGCCCGATAAGCGTCATCTCTGTCCCTAGCGACAAGAAAGATGCCCTTATCCGCGCCGACAAGATCTACCGGGAAGCAGCAGCCGCAGCAGATCGCAAGACACTTGCCGCTGAAGCTCCCGAGGGGAAGAACAAGACCAAGTCCGACAAGAGCTTTGGGGCCCACTCCGGCAAACGCACCTCTTTGGAGTGCTGCGCTGCCGTCGAGGACGTACCATCGAGCTCCACTGGCAAGTGCAAGAAGGCGATGGCAGCTCCACCAACAACCAAGAAGGTGTCCGCCAAGGAGGACGGCACTGGTGGTACTTTCACCATCAGTGCCGCGCTCGACCCCAAATAGGAAAGCGCGCTCATTGCTTTCCTGCGGGCGAATGTCGACGTGTTTGCATGGCAACCGTTTGACATCCCCGGTGTTCCCAGGAAAGTGATTGAGCACAAGCTTGCCGTTTGTCCTCACGCGCGGCCCGTCAAGCTGAAGGTTAGAAAGCAAGCAGTGGAGCGCCAAGAGTTTATCGCAGAAGAAATCAAGAAGCTGGAAGCGGCAGGCCTTGTCAGAGGTGTGCTCCATCCCACGTGGTTGGCCAATCCTGTTGTCGTGCGTAAAGCAAATGGGAAGTGGAGGCTTTGTATAGACTTCACTGATGTGAATAAAGCTTGTCCTAAAGATCCATTTCCCTTGCCGCGCATTGACCAGATTGTTGACTCCACGGCTGGATGTGAGTTGCTTTCATTTCTTGATGCATACTCAGGATACCACCAGATTTTCATGGCTGAGGAAGATGAGGAGAAGACCGCATTCATTACTCCATGTGGCACTTATTGCTTCATACGCATGCCTTTTGGATTGAAGAATGCGGGTTCAACATTTGCAAGGGTTGTCCATACAGCTTTTGAGCCACAGATACACAGAAATGTAGAAGCATACATGGATGACATAGTGGTCAAGAGCAAGAACAGGGCAACTCTGATACAAGATCTAGATGAAACTTTTGCAAATCTGCGCAAGATCCAACTCAAGCTCAACCCCGAGAAGTGCGTGTTTGGAGTCCCCTCCGGCAAGCTTCTCGGGTTCTTCGTGTCTCAGAGGGGGATTGAAGCCAATCCCGACAAGATCAAGGCCATCGAGCAGATCGAAGCTCCGAAGCGCGTCAAGGATGTACGAAGACTTGCCGGCTGTGTGGCTGCCCTCAGCAGGTTTATCTCTAAGTCTGCGGAACGCGCCCTGCCGTTTTTCAAAATTTTGAAAAAGGCAGGTCCAATGAAATGGACTTCGGAAGCGGAGGCGGCGCTGCAAGACTTGAAGAGATACTTGTCCTCCACTCCAACACTTGTCGCACCTAGGCCACAAGAGAAGTTGCTGCTATACCTAGCAGCAACCAATCAAGTGGTTAGTGCTGCGTTAGTAGCGGAGAGGGAGGCAGATGATGAGTCAACAGCCCCGGCAAGCACATCCAGCGACAAGCAGGGGGCTTCTCCGACAAGCTTTGGTCCCGACAAGGATGGAACTTGCAAGAGGAGGTACGGAAGAGGATGGTGCAGCGCCCAGTCTACTTTGTCAGCTCCCTTTTCCAGGGGGCTAGGTCAAGGTACTCTGGCGTGCAAAAGTTGCTTTTCGGCCTTCTCATGGCCTCGAGAAAGCTGCGCCATTACTTCCAAGCGCATGAGATAACAGTGGTCACTCGCTTTCTGCTGAAGAGGATATTGCAAAATCCAGAAGCAACAGGCAGGATTGTCGAGTGGGCGCTAGAACTGTCAAGCTTTGGCCTCAAGTTTGAAAGCACTTCAACTATCCAGAGCAGAGCATTGGCAGAATTCATAGCAGAGTGGACGCCAACGCCAGACGAAGAGATCCCAGAAACAAGCATCCCCGCCAAAGAAGCGAGCAAGGAATGGATAATGTACTTCGATGGTGCCTTCTCGCTGCAAGGCGCCGGTGCCGGCGTGCTGCTTGACGCGCCCACCGGAGAGCACCTCAAGTACGTCGTCCAAATGCACTTTCCCAAGGAGCAAGCGAGAAACAATACTGCAGAGTATGAGGGTTTGCTTGCCGGTCTCAGGATCGCGGCAGACCTTGGGATTAAGAAGCTGATCGTAAGGGGGGATTCACAGCTTGTCGTCCGCCAAGTAAACAAGAGCTACCAGAGTCCGTTGATGGAAGCTTACGTCGACGAAGTGAGAAAGCTTGAAGAACACTTTGAAGGCCTGCAGATGGAGCACGTTCCAAGAGCTCAGAACGACATCGCAGATGGCCTGTCAAAGTGTGCCGCACTAAAGTTACCTGTGGAACGAGGGATCTTTGTGCTCAAGTTGACTCAACCATCCGTAACGCCATCAACTGGACAAGGCAAGAAGAGGAAGTTGATCTCCGGCGACTACTTCCCGGCAGAGCTCCTAGAAGCCGCCGCCAAGAAAGTCCCCAAGATCAACGACAAGATTGCTGAGGAGCAGTCTGCTCCTGCAAGCCCTAGGGTTTGTGCAGTTGAAGCAGGCGCTCCCGACAAGATTTGCTCCGGCAAGCTTGCCGGGGAATGTCAAGCTCTGGCCGAGCCGCAGGTTCTTGCCGTAGAGGCTGACGTTCCCACAGCAGCACAAGTGCCTTTAGTCCTTGTTGTCGAGCCACAGGCTCCAGCATGGGCGCAGCAAATTGTCCGTTTTCTCCAGACAGGAGAACTTCCCGAAGAGCAAGAAGAAGCTGAAAGAATAGCCCGGCAGTCAAGTATGTACCAGTTTGTCGGCAACGAACTATACAGAAGAAGACTCAACGGTGTGAAATTGAAGTGTATTTCCCGGGAAGATGGACAGAAGCTGTTGGCAGAGATACATGGAGGCATATGTGGCCACCACATTGGCGCAAGAGCACTTGCCGGCAAGGCGTTCCGGCAAGGTTTCTTTTGGCCAGAAGCCCTCCAGGATGCAACTGCACAAGTAACCAAGTGTGAAGCGTGCCAGTTCCATTCCAAGCAGATACATCAGCCAGCTCAAGCTCTCCAGACGATCCCTTTGTCCTGGCCATTTTCAGTCTGGGGGCTCGACATCCTCGGCCCCTTTCCCCGCGCAGCCGGGGGCTTTGAGTACTTGTACGTTGCCATCGACAAGTTCACAAAGTGGCCGGAAGTGGAACCAGTAAGAAAGGTCACCGCACAATCAGCAGTCAAGTTCTTCAGGTCGATTGTTTGCCGTTTCGGGATCCCTAACAGGATCATCACCGACAACGGTACGCAATTCACCAGTCGCACTTTCATGCAATACGTCCAAGACCTTGGCGCCAAGGTCTGCTTCGCTTCTGTTGCTCACCCAAGAAGCAACGGTCAAGCGGAGAGGGCAAACGCTGAAGTGCTGCGCGGGCTGAAGACCAGAACTTTCGACAGGTTGCACAAGTGCGGAAGAAACTGGATCGAGGAGTTGCCGGCGGCTCTTTGGTCGATCAGGACGACGCCAAATCGAGCCACTGGACAGACACCCTTTGCTCTAGTCTATGGAGCAGAGGCAGTTCTACCCACGGAACTCGTATACGGGTCACCTCGAGTGCTCGCTTATGATGAGCTCGAGCAAGAGCAGCTGTGACAAGATGGCACACTGCTCCTTGAGGAAGATCGTCTTCAGGCCGCTGTGCGAGCTGCTCGCTACCAGCAAGCTTTGCGCCGCTATCATAGCCGCAAAGTCAATGCCAGAAGTCTCGAGGAAGGCGACCTTGTTCTTCAGCGCGTTCAGTCCGCCAAGAATTCCAACAAGTTGACGCCGAAGTGGGAAGGCCCTAATCGGGTGAAACGAGTCACTAGGCCCGGCGCTGTCCGCCTTGAGACCAAAGATGGCTTGCCGGTGAGCAACTCATGGAACATCGAGCATCTTCGTAAGTTTTACCCATAAGGCGCGGTTGCCATGATCCGCTCCGGCAACCACCTTTTGTACAAGTCTTGCCGCTGTTGCATGTAATCCTTTGTACGAAGCCGGGCGCACACCCCGTGCATCAGTAAAGTTTATGTGCCCCGCACAACTTGTTGTTTCATGCTTTTATATTTTGCATGAGTTATCTGACACCTTGTGCAGCACCTACCACTGGTAAGCAATAACGTGCCGCAAAGGCCCATATCTGTGTTTCCTCTTCTTTCTTTTTTCTTAAGGAAAAGCAAAGTTCCCTCGCGCACAAGTTTACCGGGGGGGGGGGAGAGGATGGTGGTATGGACCAAGCGCCGTTCAAGAGAGCCTTACATTGCCGGGAAGCAGACAACACAAAAGCTAAGTTGCCAAAGTTTGAGCAATCAATTTTTTAAGTTATCTTCCTTGAACGACCGTGCTTTGTATGGAAAACCTGTGCGCGAAGGAACCAACTCGTGGCTAGTTGCGCCCTTGCTTTGTTTCGAGTTTGCTCAACAGCTTAAGTGCGCTGCGACCAATGTCGCACCCTTACTTTGTTTCCGAGCCCGCTCAGCAACTTAAGTGTGCTGCAACTAGTCACGACAAGGTTGCTTGTCGGTAACGGCATCGCCAGCAGGCTGCTGAAGTTCCGCACTCAGCGCTCGCGGCAAAGGTGCCTACGCCGGCAAGTTCCCTAAAAAGCGTAGGGTAAAAACATACAAAGCAAGGAAGTCAAGTAAAGGAAAGAACGTTGCATTAACCACCTAAGATAGAGTTATATTACAAAATGACTTGCCGCAATTCTAATAGACTATTGTTCATAACATGGTTGGCAGCGGCAAGGAAAGAAGAAAGTAAAAAGCCTAGTCCGCGCGGTCGTCTTCAACCCTCTTGATCCCGCCCACCTTGTCCACAATGGGTGCGACAAGGGCCTTGAGCGCCTCCTGGTCGGCGTCGGGCGGCAGGGTCCGGAGGACGTTGGTGAGGTTGAGGCCAGGGTTGCGGTACGCTATCTTCATCAGCACCTTCTGGAGGGCCCCCGCGCAGAGCCTGCGCGACTCATCCGCCAGCTGCTTCGGGATCTTCTCCCAGAGTTGCCGGAGGGCCGTCGCCACGCCCTTGAAGAACAGAGTGAGCTTGGCGCTGGCGTGGAGGTTCTCGTCGGTGGAGTACCCGAGATACTCCGCCCCCAGCTCCGCCAGCTCCGAGTCGATGTCCGCGGCGGCGTTGACAAGGCCTTCCGTCCATATCTCGACGTTCCGCCTAAAGTTGTTCTGGGATATGGTGGCGCTGTCCAGCAACACCTTCTCGGCCATGAGCTCCTCCTTCAGGGCCGTCTCCCGCTCCCTGGCGCCGTCCAGCGTCTGGGTCAGCATGGTCAGCTTCAGCTCCAGATCGGCGATGGAGTCCTTGGCGACGGCGAGCTCCTTGCCCTTGTCGGAGAGGCGAACCTGCAGCTCGGAGTGGATGTGGGCGTCCTTCTCCCTCTCAAGCTTGAGGGCGGCAACCTCCTCGCCGCTCGTCTTCAGGTTGGCCTCCAGCTGTGCCACCCTCTGCTCCAACTCCCTCTTCGCGGTCTCGGCGGCCGCGGCAGCATCCTTCTCCTCTTGGAGAGCTCCGCCAAGAGACCGCTCGCGCGCGGCAAGCTCGTCCTCGTGGCTGTCGAGGTCGACTTTCCGCTGCGTCAGCTCACCTTCTCGCCTGGAGAGCTGCTCGGCGGCAAGTCATTGCTGCTCCTCCGCTTCGGCCTTCTCCAAAATGAAGACTTGATGCGCCTCGGCAATCTGCTCCCGCTCCTCCGCCAAGGATCGGAGAGTCACTTGGTTGGTGGCCCGGAGCTCCTCTGCGCGCTTCTCCAAGTCACCACTCGCCTTGGCGGCCAGAGCCTCTCGGGACTCCAGCTTCGCCTGCCGGGCGCGATACAGAGACAGAAGCTTGCGCAGCAGCCGCTCCTCCTCGGGCTCGCTGCTGCTGCTCGGCGCATCGACGATCTTCAGTCCGGCGGAGGCGAGGACCTCCCCGTCGAAGACCTCTCCCTCGACTGGCGCCCTGGACATGGACGCCCACAGGAGCTGGATGAAGACGTCGTCGCCGGCCTTCAGATAAGCGCTGGGCTCGGGATCGTCGGAGCTGGGGGCTGCGGCGGCGGCGGAAGGCTCGGCGGCCGGCGTAGCGCCTGGCGCTCCTGCGGCCCCGGTGCCGTCAGTGCGGTCGCCAGCCTCTTCGCCAGCTGCCGCGGCGGCAGCCTTGGCGGCCTCTGCGCCAGCGGGATCGTCAGCGCCAACCGTCTGTTCAGCAACGGCGGCGTCGTCGGCGGCGACCTCCGTCTCCATGGGCTCGGTTGCGGACGGGTCTGACAGAAGAAAAGAAAAAGAAAAGACGAACAAGTCAAGCAAATATCCAAAAAAGAAGAATTGAAAGAAAGAAAAGTCCAAGGGTTTACCTGCGCGGGCCGGCTCCTCGGTGAGGTTCCTCGCCGGGGAGCTCTCCCTCGGCGGCGTGGAGGTAGCTCCCGCCGGCGAAGGGCCACTAGCGCTATCCCTTGGCGGGGTGCTCGCCCTTGGCGGGGTGCTCGCCCTTGGCGGAGTACTCGCCCTTGGCGGAGTGCTCACCCTTGCCGGAGAGCTCCCCCTTGGAGGTGTGGATGAGGCGTGCGTCACGTCGGAGGCGGTCTCCTGGCGCTCCTGATGCTGCTGCTCTGCTCCTGCACAAGTCAACAAACGAGATATCAGTAAGGAAGAAAGACCCACGCGCGGCCGACAAGCGGAAAGTGAACCACACTTACGCCGGGAGCTGCGCTGGGGGCTGCTCCGAAGAACAGTTGCCGGGTTCGGCAAGCTCGTCTCAGGCGCGCCCCCTGCTGACGCGGCGGGCTCGTCTTCGATGACGATCACCGGAACCTTGGCCCTCTTCGCCGCCCTTTGAGCCAGAGTTCTGAAAAGAAGGACAGGTTCAGAGTTAGGCAAAAGAGATACAAGACAACAAAATCAAAGAAACACAAGGATTGCGAAGACTTACTCTTCCTCCTCCTCGTCGGAGCTCAGCGCGGAGAAGTCAAAATACGGCTCGCGCGTCCCTGCGCGAGGAGGCGGAGGAGTGGGCCCCCTCGGCCGCTTGGCGGGAGCAGCGACGGTGGTCTGGGAAGACCCCGCTCCGCTTGCCGCCGAAGCACGAGGAACAGGGGCGCCGGTCCGGGAAGATCCCCCTCCTGTTGCCGCTGAAGCTCAAGGCGCTCCCTTGGCGGCCTTGCTCGTCGCGGTGGCGCGTGTCGGGCGGCGCTGCAGCTGCTGGCCCGCCGGCCGCCCCGCCACGTCTGCGGCCTTGCGGAGGCGCCTCCTTGTTTGAGCTGGAGGACTTGCTGGTGGCGGTGAGCTACCCGAGGACGAAGAAGAGGAGTCGAGGCCCAGCGAGCCGCCCGAGTCCTCGGCAGGATCGCTTGACCCAACGCCCTGCTCGGCAGGGCCGCTCGACTCGGCGCCCTGCTCGGTGGGCTCGCTTGTCCCGGCGAGTCGCCCGACAAGCTTTCCCGCTTTGCGAAGCTCTTCCTCCTCGGCGAGGCTTGTCGCCTCCGCTTCCTCCACAGTATACCCGAACTCGCCCGCGGCCCTGGCTGCCGCTGCCTCTTCCAGCCTGGTGGCAATATATGCCATCTCCTGGTCGGTGGTGTCACGAGTGAGGCCCCTCTTCTCGTCGGCATCGACTGGCAGTTCCACCAGGTTGTCGAAGAACGTCTGCACGGCTTCGTCGGAGGGCTCTTTCCAAGTAGGGTCGATCCCGTGGGAGTCGCACAACGACATCGCCGCGCGGATGGCAATGAGCGCAGAGCTATTGCACAACGGGACGACCCCCAGCGGCAATGCGAACCATTCGGGGTGGGCAGAGTCATACTTGAACAGCGCCTGGAGCATCGCGTTGAGCTCCAGGACAGTGAAATTCCAATTGAGGCCCGGGCGCAGCCTCATAATATCCGCCGCATTCTCGAACTCCCAAGCAGCTCTCTTCCTCTCCTGCAAGGGAGCGATGCGGCGGCGGAGAAAGTCTGCTCCGACAGCGCCAACTGTGAGCTTGGCGTGTCGGAGGCGAAGGATACGGGTGGTGGCTATCTTCAGCTTGTCGTCTTCAGGGGCCAGATCGCTCCAGTCGTTGCCGCGCACTACTGGGGCTTGGCGCCGGGAAGTGAATGGCTGCGGGTCATCCTCTACGATCCAGCACCAGTTGGCTCTCCACTCATCCCACTTGCCGCGAAGCTCCCCCTCCAGATATGATTCTTTCTTGTGCGTCCTCGAGATCCAAGAGATTCCGCCAGACAGGGGCGACCCTGCCTCGACCCGGGGCGTGAAGTAATGGCGGAAAAGAGCTACATTGGGGTAGACTCCGACAAAGTTTTCGCACAGATGTGCGAAAACGGCCATGGTCAAGACGGCGTTGGGGGTGAAGTCAAGGAGATGAAACCCGTAGGTATTCATGATGTCGCAGAAGAACTCAGAATAGGGTGGACAGAGCCCGCAGTAGAAGAACAGAGCAAAGAAGGCGTAGCCGGTCGGGAACATGTCGCAGGCTACGGCGGGGAGTACCTTGGTGCGCGGGTGCGCCTTTGTCTCCCTCGACCAGAAGAGGTACAAGGTGTCTTTCAGCTCCTCCGCGTCAAGCTTTGGCGGGAAGACCGCCATCTTCTTCCGCATTGCTGCTAGCCGCAGCGCCTCGGCGGACTTCGCGGCCTTCGCCTTCTCGCCTTTCGGAGCCATGGAGGGGACGGCGGGGGAAGTCGACGGCGCTGGTAATGCTGGTGGCGGCGGAGGGGGGCGGAGCACTGCTCTCTTTCGACCTTCGGGGAGGAGGGGAGCGACGGGGGTTTCTGAAGGATGAAGAAGCAACGGGTGAATGAAAGGAAGTGCCCCTGTTTCCCCCGCTTTTAAGGGGGGAAGAGGGGGACGTTCCGCATTTCCCATTAAAGAATCAGGCCACGATCTCTCCCACGACGCCACGATTGACGCGTGCCGTTAGGAAGGGGCGCGGTGGATATGGAGTGGGATACGGCGTGCCGCAGGCCGCGCGCGGGCCCGTGCACTGTTTTGGGACTGGCCCAACAGCGCTCGGCACCATTTGTGGCCCTGGCCCGGGGGCTCCTGTCGGTGTACTAAAGTAGGGGTACCTTAGTATCCCGAACTTGTGCACGGGCAGTTGTAGCGTCCCGCGGCAGGGCTAGCCAGGCGACCGCCAAGACCCCTTTGTGGATCCTTTAGAGCCATTCAAGAACAAAGTATCCAAGTCCAGAAGACAAGGCCCCGGCAAGAGGAGCTTTCCGGGAAGGCCGTTCGAGGCACAGAATCACTCAAGACACGAGACTCCAGCGAGAGGAGCTTGCCGGGAAGGCCATCCAAGGCATATCAAGAAACTTGCCGCGACGCGCCACGCGTCCCGGCAAGGACCGGTGAGCGACAAGCTCCTGGCAGCGACAAGCTAGCCACCGCGGCAAGGCGTTTGCCGCGGCAAGCTTCCACTCAGTACCCACGCTCCAGCTCATCCACCCACGTGTCGCCCTGGGACCCTCCCAGGCGCACGTGGCGGAAGGCTGTGCAGCCAGGGGAACACGGTGGCAAGCTGCGATGACGATGCCACCGTCGTGGCGGACGGAGACGCCCTGACGGTCACTTTTTGCACTTTTTGGGCGACGGTGACGGGCATTTAATGCCTTTGTCCCCTGCCGTCAGGGTTAGGTATAGAGCACTATGCAACACTATTCCAACTACCACCCATTTTACATTTTTACCCTCGACTGCGTTGCCACCTGTCGGTGACCCATTTGACCTATAAAAGGAGGCCCATGCGCAACGTAGAAGGGGTTCCGATCATCGATCACTCCCACGCTCAGTACTGCTAGCGATCAGCACTGTAGCTCTTCTCGCTCCCGAGCCCAGAACGCAATACAAACCAAGGCAGGAGTAGGGTTTTACGCATCCGTGCGGCCCGAACCTGGGTAAACTGCTCGCGTGTTCACCTCGATCTGCTCTTTGTGCATCCTCCGCCCCCTTGCCGTACCGAAAAGGGGCTCCGGTCCCATAGGTGTTCGTGGGTGATAAGTTTCCCCGACAGAGGAGAACTTTGTATTGAGATCCAAAGAGAGAGAAGAAGCCATCTAGCTTATAACTATGGACCCGAAGGTCTGTGGTAAACTACTCAAAACTCATCAGAGGAGCTATGGTGTTGATGTAGAAGCCCTCCGTGATCGATCCCCCTCCGGCGGAGCTCCGGAGCAGGCCCCAAGATGGGATCTCACGGGAATAGAAGGTTGCGGCGGTAGAATTAGGGTTTCGTCTGTTGCCTCGATGTTTTCAGGGTACGAGAGTATATGTAGGCTAAAGAGGGGCGACGGGGGAGCAACAGGTGGCCCACGAGGGTGGGGGCGCGCCTAACCCCCTGGGCGCGCCCCTCCCCTCATGGCCACCTCCTTCGCTTCCTGGCGTGTACTCCAAGTCTCCTTCGTTGATATTGTTCCAAAAATAACTCTCCCGAAGGTTTTATTCCGTTTGGACTCCATTTGATATTCCTTTTCTGCAAAACACTGAAATAGGCAAAAAAACAGCAATCTGCACTCGGCCTTGGGTTAGTAGGTTAGTCCCAAAAATAATATAAAAGTGTATAATAAAGCCCATTAAACATCCAAAACAGAATATATATAATAGCAAGGAACAATCACAAATTATAGATACAATGGAGACGTATCAAGCATCCCCAAGCTTAATTCTTGCTCGTCCTCGAGTAGGTAAATTGTAAAAACAGAATTTTTGATGTGGAATGCTAACCAACGTAATTCTCAATGTAATTTTCTTTATTGTGGCATGAATGTTCAGATCCGAAAGATTCAATATAAAAGTCTATATTGACATAAGAATAGTAATACTTCAAGCATACTAACAAAGCAATCATGTCTTCTCAAAATAACATGGCCAAAGAAAGTTCATCACTACAAAATTATATAGTTTGGCTATGCTCCATCTTCGTCACACAAAGTACTCAAATCATGCCCAACCACGGTTTCAGCCAAGCAATTGTTTCTTTTTTTCTTTTTTTCTTTTTTCGGTCCTTTTTTTGGCCTTTCTTCCTTTTTTTTTCTTTGGGACAATGCTCTAATAATGATGAACATCACACTTCTATTGATTTACAACTCGATATTACAACTCGATACTAGAAAAAAGTATGACTCTATATGAATGCCTCCGGCGATGTACCGAGATGTGCAATGAATCAAGAGTGACATGTATGAAAAATTATGCATGGTGGCCTAGCCACAAATACAATGGCAACTACATGATCATGCATGGAAATATGACAATGATGAAGTGTGTCATAGTAAATGGAACGGTGGAAAGTTGCATGGCAATATATCTCAGAATGGCTATGGAAATGCCATGATAGGTAGGTATGGTGGCTGTTTTGAGGAAGGTATAAGGTGGGTGTATGGTACCGGTGAAAGTTGCGCTTTACAAGAGAGGCTAGCAATGGTGGAAGGGTGAGAGTGTGTATAATCCATGGACTCAACATTAGTCATAAAGAACTCACATACTTATTGCAAAAATCTACAAGTCATCAAAACAAAGTACAACACGCATGCTCCTAGGGAAAGGGTTGGTAGGAGTTAACCATCGCGTGATCCCGACCTCCACACAAAGGATGACACTTAATGATATACCTCATGCTTCAAATTTGTCACACAATGGTTACCATACGTGCATGCTACGGGACTTGCAAACCTCAACACAAGTATTTCTCAAATTCACAACTACTCTACTAGCATGACTCTAATATCACCATCCTCATATCTCAAAACAATCATCAAGTATCAAACTTCTCATAGTATTAAATGCACTTTATAAGAATGTTTTTACTATACCCATCTTGGATGCCTATCATATTAGGACTAGTTTTATAACCAAAGCACATTACCATGCTGTTCTAAAAGACTCTCAAAAAGATATAAGTGAAGCATGAGAGATCAGTAATTTCTACAACATAAAACCACCACCGTTCTCTAAAAGATATAAGTGAAGCACATAGAGTATTCTAATAAATTCCGATTCATGTGTATCTCTCTCAAAATGTGTATCCAGCAAGGATGATTGTGGTAAACTAAAAATCAAAGACACAAATCATATATGACGCTCCAAGCAAAACACATATCATGTGGTGAATAAAAATATAGTCTCAAGTAAAGTTACCGATAGACAAAGACGAAAGAGGGGATGCCTTCCCGGGGCATTCCCAAGCTTAGGCTTTTGGTTGTCTTTGAATTTTACCTTGGGGTGCCTTGGGCATCCCCAAGCTTAGGCTCTTGCCACTCTTTGTTCCATAATCCATCAAATCCATACTCAAAACTTGAAAACTTCACAACACAAAACTTAGCCAAAAATCTCGTGAGCTCCGTTAGTATAAGAAAACAAAACACCACTCAAAGGTACTGTAGTGAACTCATTATTTGTTTATATTCGTGTTAAACCTACTGTATTCCAACTTCTCTATGATTCATACCCCCCGATACTACTCATAGATTCATCAAAATAAGCAAACAACACACGAAAAAATGAATCTGTCAAAAATAGAACAGTCTGTAGGAATCTATAACTTTCGAATGCTTCTGTAACTCTAAAAAAATTGAAATAAATTGGTGGACGTGAGGAATTTGTCTATTAATCATCTGCAAAGAGAATCAACTAAAAAGCACTCTCCAGCAAAAAAAATGATAGCTAATCTCGTGAGCGCTAAAGTTTCTGTTTTTTACAGCATGATCACATAAACTTCACACAAGTCTTCTCAAAGGTTCTACTTGGCACAAACACTAATTAAAACAGAAAACCACATCTAAACAGAAGCTATATGCAATATTTATTCCTAAACAGAAGCAAAAATAAATAAAATAAAATTGGGTTGCCTGCCAACAAGCGCTATCGTTTAACGCCCCTAGCTAGGCATGATACAAGAATAGATCTACGTATTGCCATCTTTGGTATTGGGAAAGAAAAGAGAGAATTTCTTATCTATAGCATTTTTCTTTCTATTTTGAGAAAGCACATGGCCATTAATGGTGGAAGAAAGATTAAGCACGCTACGGAAATTTTCATCTAAGCTAGCCTTCATCTCTTTGATAATTTCATTTTGATAGAAGCACAAAAGAGAAGTAGATTCAACCTTCTCACTCATGGGGTGCCCAAATATAGTTTTCATCTTTTCATAGGTATCTATGGCATCCCCCTCAAGAAAACCTTCTTCAAAAATAGAATCTAAAACTTGCTTGAACGAAGAAGGTAAGCCAACATAAAAGCTTTTTAGGTATATCTCAATTTGGTATTGGGGCACATAGCTGGCTCTGATCCTTAATAGCATATCCCAAGCATCTTTCAAAGACTCATCAAGTAAATAACAAAAAATTCCAGGATCATCTTCATCGAAATTATTCAAACTCTCATTGATAACCCCGATAGGTCTTTCCATAGCATCATTATTTATGAGCTTAGAGAGGATAGAGGGACTGTCCAAGGTACTAAAACCAGGGAGAGAACCCTTAGCCCTTTTCGATTCGGCCATGGCGGAGGAAAAGCAAATGGGAGGCGAAGAAAAGGCAAAGGTGAAGTGGGGAAGAGGAAAACGAGAGGCAAATAATGTAATGCGAAGGATAAGGGTTTGTGATAGGTACTTGGTATATGACTTTTGCGTAGATCTCCCCGGCAACGGCGCCAGAAATTCTTCTTGCTACTTCTCGAGCTTGCGTTGTATTCCCTCGAAGAGGAAAGGGTGATGCAGCACAGTAGCGTAAGTATTTCCCTCAGTTTTTGAGAACCAAGGTATCAATCTAGTAGGAGACCACGCGCGAGTCCCTCGCACCTACACAAACAAGTAAGAACTTCGCAGTCAACACGATAAAAGGGGTTTTCAATCCCTTCTCGGTCACTTACGAGAGTGAGATATGATAAGATAATATTTTTTGGTACTTTTGATATAGAAACAGAAAGTTAATAATGCAAATAAACAACGGCGACAGAAATTGGCAAGTTGACGGGAAACTAATATGATAAAGATAGACCCGAGGGCCATTGGTTTGACTAGTGGCTTCTCTCATGATAGCATAATTCTACGGTGGGTGAACAAATCACGATCGAGCAATTGATAGAAAAGCGCATAGTTATGAGAATATCTAGGCATCATCATTATATATAGGCATCATGTTCGTGACAGGTAGACCGGAACGATTCTGCATCTACTACTATTACTCCACATATCAACTGCTATCCAGCAAGCATCTAGAGTATTAAGTTCATAATAACAGAGTAACGCCTTAAGCAAGATGGCATGATGTAGAGGAATAAAGTCATGCAATATGATATAAACCCCATCTTTTTATCCTTGATGGCAACAATACAATACGTGCCTTGCTGCCCCTGCTGTCACTGGGGGACACCGCAAGATTGAGCCCAAAGCCAAGCACTTCTCCCATTGCAAGAACTATAGATCTAGTTGGCCAAACTAAACCGATAATTCGAAGAGACTCGCAAGTATACTATGATCATACATAAAATATTTCAGAAAAGAATCAAATATTGTTCATAGATAATCTTGATCATAAACCCATAATTCATCAGATCTCGACAAACACACCGCAGAAAGATTACATCGAATAGATCTCCTCGAAGATCGAGGAGAACTTTGTATTGAGATCCAAAGAGAGAGAAGAAGCCATCTAGCTAATAACTATGGACCCGAAGGTCTGTGGTAAACTACTCATAACTCATCGCAGGAGCTATGGTGTTGATGTAGAAGCCCTCCGTGATCGATCCCCCTCAGGCGGAGCTCCGGAACAGGCCCCAAGATGGGATCTCACGGGAACAGAAGTTTGCGGCGGTGGAATTAGGGTTTCTTCTGCTGCCTCGATGTTTTCAGGGTACGAGAGTATATATAGGCTGAAGTGGGGCGTCGGGGGAGCAACAGGTGGGCCACGAGGGCGGGGGGCGCCCCTGCCCTCGTGGCCACTTCCTTCGCTTCCTGGCGTGTACTCTAAGTCTCCTGCATTGATATTGTTCCAAAAATAACTCTCCCGAAGGTTTTATTCCATTTGGACTCCGTTTGATATTCCTTTTCTGCGAAACACTGAGATAAGCAAAAAAAAGGCAATCTGCACTAGGCCTTGGGTTAGTAGGTTAGTCCCAAAAATAATATAAAACTGTATAATAAAGCACATTAAACATCCAAAACAGAATATATAATAGCATGGAACAATCAAAAATGATAGATACGTTGGAGACGTATTGGGAAGTTTAACTCTGGAGCCAGCAGAAGCCCCGTTATTCCCCATACTCACGAGGACATAACCATCCCACCACCGGAGGCCATTCTCACAATGGAGGAAATTCACACAACCATAGTGGCCCCAAGAATGGCAATGGGAATGGAGGAAACAACAATCAGAACCGTTCCACTCCATCCATGCCTGCCAAGAGAGATTTGAGCCACATTACTTGTTTCAAGTGCGGGAAGACTAGACACTATGCCACAGAGTGTCTTGAAAGAAAGAATGGGAATGGCAACAGAAGTTCAGGAAAGAAGCCCAACCCTTTCACCAGAGGACAGGTGAATCACGTGAATGTGGAGGAGATTGACGAGCAACCCGACGCAGTGGTTGGTAAGTTTTTAGTTAGTTCATTTACCGCCCTTGTTGTTTTTGACACTGGTGCATCTCATTCATACATATCAAGGGGTTTTGTGGAAAAGTATCATTTGCCCACCGTAGCCCTTAAGACGCCTATGTTAGTAAGTTCCCGTGGAGTAGAGTACATGGCTAGCCAAGGATGCTATCAAGTTCCATTGACCATTGGGAGACATGTATTTCCCACAGATCTCATCATTTTGGAATTCCAGGGTTTGGATGTAATCATAGGTATGGATTGGTTATCCAAGTTTGGAGAAAACATCGACTGCGTCGGTAGATCAATTCTTCTCACCACCCCGGAAGGAAAAAGGATCAAGTATGTGTCGAGGAATACAACCCGGAAGACGCACGTGAATGCACTCTCGGGAGTTGTTCAGGAAGAAGTACCAGTTGTGAAGGATTACCCGATGTATTTTGCTACCTCTTGAGCTTGCGTTGTATTCCCTCGAAGAGGAAAGGGAGATGCAGCACAGTAGCGTAAGTATTTCCCTCAGTTTTTGAGAACCAAGGTATCAATCCAGTAGGAGACCACGCGCGAGTCCCTCGCACCTGCACAAACAAATAAGAACTTCGCAGCCAACGTGATAAGGGGTTGTCAATCCCTTTACGGTCACTTACGAGAGTGAGATCTGATAGAGATGATAATTATATTTTTGGTATTTTTGGTTTAATAAAACAGAAAATAAAAGCGGTAAAAATAAAGTAGATGTAGATTGATATGTTGAGAATAGACCCGGGGGCCATAGTTTTCTCTAGTGGCTTCTCTCATGATAGCGATATTCTACGGCGGGTAAACAAATTACTGTCGAGTAATTGATAGAAAAGAGAATAATTATGAGACTATCTAGGCATGATCATTGTATATAGGCATCACGTCCGAGACAAGTAGACCGAAACGATTCTGCATCTACTACTATTACTCCACACATCGACCGCAATCCAGCATGCATCTAGTGTATTGAGTTCATACGAACAGAGTAACGCTTTAAGCAAGATGACATGATGTAGAGGGATAAACTCAATCAATATGATGTAAACCCCATCTTTTTATCCTCGATGGCAACAATACAATACGTGCCTTGCTGCCCCTACTGTCACTGGGAAAGGACACCGCAAGATTGAACCCAAAGCCAAGCACTTCTCCCATTGCAAGAACTATAGATCTAGTAGGCCAAACCAAACCAATAATTCGAAGAGACTTGCAAGGATATTATTATCACACATAAAAAGTTCAGAGAAGAACCAAATATCTTTCATAGATAACCTTGATCATAAACTCACCACTACTAGGAAAAGGGCTATAGATGGAATTGTTACTAATGGCGCACCAGACATGTGGTGCGCCATTACTATATACTAATGGCGCACCATGTGTCGGTGCGCCATTAGTGTCTAAATACTAATGGCGCACCACACCCACGGTGCGCCATTAGTAACAATTTTTTTTCATTTTTTCTTCAAAACTAGTAATGGCGCACCAGTGGATAGTGCGCCATTACTAGTTAACTAGTAATGGCGCACCACATCCACGGTGCGCCACTAGTAATTTTTTTTCAAATTTTTAAAAAATATTTTTTTCAATTTTTTTTAAACTACTAATGGCGCACCAGTGGATAGTGCGCCATTACTAGTTTAACTAGTAATGGCGCACCAGTGGATAGTGCGCCATTACTAGTTTAACTAGTAATGGCGCACCACATCCACGGTGCGCCATTTGTATTTTTTTCAAATTTTGTTTTAATTTTTTAATTTTTCTTTTTCAAAACTAGTAATGGCGCACCGTGGGTGTGGTGCGCCATTTCCAGTTTAAAAAAATAAAAGGAAATGATGGAAATGTCAAAAAAAATAAAAGAAAATAAGTTTCCCATGTGATATGTGGTCTACTTGTTGGGAAAATTTACAAATATGAATTTTGACTTTATTTGCAAAATATCTCTGGAATTTAGTAAAACGGGCATAACTTTTGCATACGAACTCGGATTAAAAAGTTTTTTATATGAAAATCATCTACTCGAAAAGTTACATCCGAATTTAACCGGGGGAACCCCGTTAAACATTTTCAAAATCCCCAAAAACCAAACAGAAAAAAGTTACGGGGCTTTTAAGATCTACAGGCAAAAGGCAAAAAAATTCAAAAAATTTAAAACTTACTAGTGGCGCACCGTTTGCTAGGTGCGCCACTAGTAACAGATAAAAAATTAAGAAATTTTGTTTCGAAAAAAAATTGATTTTTTTTTTAAAATATGATACGTAATATGACCGGGAAGTTTGAAATATATTTTCAAAATTTCATCATACTCATGAACATGAACAAACTCCTAGACATCAAGAAGGTTTAATAGGATTGATATGATAGATATATCAACAAGTGCCTGTGAAGTGAGCTGGTGCTGGGGTTGGATAGAACTAGGAAGTTAAGCGTGCTCGCGTTGGAGTAGTGTGAGGATGGGTGACCTTTCGGGAAGTTTGACCACAGAGTGCGATTTAAAATCAGATTAAGCAAATTGACCCGAGATTAAGCCATAATGACCTGAGATTAAGGAAAAACAAAATTGAAAAAATTTGAAAAAAAAATTCGATTTTTTTTACTAATGGCGCACTTCTATGTGGTGCGCCATTACTATAGCTGATACTAATGGCGCACCGTGGCCTATACTAATGGCGCACCTGTGGTGCGCCATTAGTATACCAGATACTAATGGCGCATTACTGGTGCGCCACTAGTAGGCCTTTTCCTAGTAGTGCACAATTCATCGGATCTCTACAAACACACCGCAAAAAGAGATTACATCGAATAGATCTCCTCGAAGACCGAGTAGAACTTTGTATTGAGATCCAGAGAGAGAGAGAGAAGAAACCATCTAGATACTAGCTATGGACCCGAAGGTCTGTGGTAAACTACTCACAACTCATGGTGAGGGCGATAATGATGATGATGAAGGCCGCTGTGATGGATCCCCCTCCCGGAACAGGCTCCAAGATGGGATCTCCACGGGAACAGAAGCTACGGCGGTGGAATTAGGGTTTTCTCTCTGTGTATGGAGTTTCTGGGGTACGTAGGTATATATAGGAAGAAGGAGGGCACCGGGGGCAACACGGGCCAGCCTCGAGGCAGGGGGCGCACCCTGGGAA
The DNA here is from genome assembly GCA_902687465.1 of Secale cereale. Taxonomy (NCBI): domain Eukaryota; kingdom Viridiplantae; phylum Streptophyta; class Magnoliopsida; order Poales; family Poaceae; genus Secale; species Secale cereale. The sequence goes on from LR738712.1 coordinate 652,518,744, forward strand.
CGGGGGCACGCCCCCCCACCGTCGAGGGCAGGCCTTCTGCCCCCTGACTTGGTCCTGAAGTTTCCCGTGCGTGATTTTCTCCAAAAATATGTCTCGCGAAGGTTTCATTCCGTTTGGACTCTGTTTGATATTCCTTTTCTGCAAAACCCTGAAATAGGCAAAAACAGCAATCTAGACTGGGCCTATAAGTTAGTAGGTTAGTCCCAAAAATGATATAAAAGTGAATGATAAAGCCCATTAAACATCGAAGACTTCATAAATAATAGCATGGAACAATCAAAAATTATAGATACGTTGGAGACGTAATATATTGCCGGAAGAGTTACCAAGCATGCCACCGGATAGAGACATCGAGTTCTTAATTGAGTTGTTATCAGGCACCGGACCAATATCCAAAAGACCGTACTGGATGCCCCCAAATGATTTAGAAGAGATCAAGAAGAAGATCAAGGAGCTAATGGAGAAGGGTTATTCTTGATAACCCACAAGTGTAGGGGATCAGTTGTAGCCTCTCTCGATAAGTAAGAGTGTCGAACCCAACGAGGAGCTAAAGGTAGAACCAATATTCCCTCAAGTTCTATCTACCACCGATACAACTCTACGCACGCTTGCCGTTTACTTTACCTAGAACAAGTATGAAACTAGAAGTACTTTATAGTTTTTGTGCGATAGGTTTCCAAGAATATAAAGAGGTCGTAAATATAAACTAGGGGCTGTTAAGATAAAGAAGCAATAAAGTTAATATAGCGAGTGTGGAAAAGTGGTGGTAGGAGTTGCGAAATTGCCCCTAAGCAATTGACTACGTTACTAGACCGATATCGAGTTTTATGTGGGAGAGGCCACTGCTAGCATGTCATCCCTTACTTGGAATTCTATGCACTTATGATTGGAACTATTAGCAAGCATCTGCAACTACTAACGTTCATTAAGGTAAAACCCAACCATATCATTAAGATATATTGGTCCCCCTTCAATCCCGTATGCATCAATTTCTATGCTAGGTTGAAGCTTCTGTCAATCTTGCCCTCCAATACGTAGTCCTATCAACATACAACTAAGCCTATGGTGTGATCCACGCGCGCGCTCATATGATGGGCACCAAAGGACAGCAACACAATCACAAGCAATTTAAACCAATCATAGCAATTCACCAATCACCGATAGGACAATGAAAATCTACTCAGACATCATAGGATGGCAACACATCATTGGATAATAATATGAAGCATAAAGCACCATGTTCAAGTAGAGGGTACATCGGGTTGCGGGAGAGTGGACCGCTGTAGATAGATGGGGGAAGGTGATGGAGATGTTGGTGAAGATGACGGAGGTGTTGGTGTAGATCGCCATCACACGATGATGGCCTTGGTGGCACTCCGGCGCCACCTGAAGCGAGAGGGAGAGAGCCCCCTCCTTCTTCTTCTTCCTTGACCTTATCCCTAGGTGGCAGAAGGGTTTCCCCTCTGGTCCATGGCCTCCATGGCGGCGGAGGGCGAAAGCCCCTCTGAGATTGGATATGTCTCTCTGTCTCTCTCTGCTTCTGCGTTCCCAGATTCTGTCCCTTCACCGTTTCTTATATTCCTAGAGATCCGTAACTGTGATTGGGCTGATTTTTTGACACAATTTTTATCTGGATATTAGCTTTCTTGCGGCGAAAGAAGGGCATCAACCACCTGACGGTGTGGCCACGAGGGCCCAGGGCGCGCCTGCCCCTGGTGGGCGCGCCCCCCTGCCTCGTGGCCCACTCGGGCATCGTCTCATGTTGGTTCCGCTTCACTAAATTCACATATATTCCAAAGAAATCTCCGGCCATTTTTATTCCGTTTGGACTCCGTTTGATATGGATATTCTGTGAAACAAAAAACATGCAACAAACAAGAACTGGCACTGGGCACTGGATCAAAATGTTAGTCCCAAAAAAATAGTATAAAAAGTTGTCAAAAGTATATTAAAGTTGTAGAATATTGGCATCGAACAATAAAAAATTATAGAAACGACGGAGATGTATCAAAATCCCCAAGCTTAATTCCTGCTCGTCCTCGAGTAGGTAAATGATAAAGATATTTTTTGATGTGGAATGCTACCTAGCATAAACTTGATCATGTAATCTAATCATGGCATGAATATTAAGACGCGAGTGATTCAAAGCAATAGTCTATCATTTGACATAAAAGAATTTAATACTCGGGCATCCCAACAAACAATCAAGTCTTTCAAAATATCAATGCTAAAGAACGTTATCCCTACAAAATCATATATTATTTTATGCTCCCTTTTCTTAACACAAGGTACCCCTCATGCCCATCCCGGTGTCAGCCAAGCAATTGTTTTCATACTTTACATTTTCGAACTTTTTCAACTCTTCACGCAATACATGAGCGGGAGCCATGGATATAGCACTATGGGTGGAATAGAAGGTGGTAGTAGACAAAAGTAGGGAGAAAGTCTCACATCGACTAGGCGTATCAATGGGCTATGGAGATGCCCATCAATAGATATCAATGTGGGTGAGTAGGGATTGCCATGTAACGGATGCACTAGAGCTATAAGTGTATGAAAGCACAAAATAAAACTAGCGGGTGTGCATCAACTTGCTTGCTCATGAAGACCTAGGGCATTTGAGGAAGCCCATCGTTGGAATATACAAGCCAAGTTCTATAATGAAAATTCCCACTAGTATATGGAAGTGACAACATAGGAGACTCTCTATCATGAAGATAATGGTGCTACTTTGAAGCACAAGTGTGGAAAAAAAGATAGTAGCATTGTCCCTTTTTTCTTTTTTTTCCTTTTTTTATTTGGCCTTTGTTTTTTTTATTTGGCCTTTCTTTTTTTTCTTTTTTTTCTCAAGGGACAATGCTCTAATAATGATGATCATCACACTTCTATTTACTTACAACTCGATATTACAACTCGATACTAGAACAAAAATATGACTCTATATGAATGCCTCTGGCGGTGTACAGGGATGTGCAATGATCTAGCGTAGCAATGACATAAAAAACGGACAAGCCATGGAAACTCTTGCTAGCTATCTTACGATCATGCAAGGCAATATGGAAATGATGGTGCGTGTCATAATAAACGGAACGGTGGAGTTACATGGCAATATATCTCGGAATGGCTATAGAAATGCTATAATAGGTAGGTATGGTGGCTGTTTTGAGGAAGGGTATAAGGTGGTTTGATGCATCGGCGAAAATTGCGCGGTACTAGAGTGGCTAGCAAGGTGGAAGGGTGAGAGTGTGTATAATCCATGGACTCAACATTAGTCATAAAGAACTCACATACTTATTGCTAAAAATCTATTAGCCCTTGAAGCAAAAATACTACGACGCATGCTCCTAGGGGGGAGGTTGGTAGGAGTTAACCATCGCGTGCCCCCGACCTTCATGCAAAGATAAACAATCAAAATATAATGCATGCCAATTTGGTTACATAGTTAGGAGACCATACGTGCATGCTTCGGGAATCACAAACCTTAACACCAATATTCTTACTAGACCAAAATCATTCACTAGTACCTCCCACATATGAGCATCTCTATATCGCAAAACTATTGCAAGGAATCAAACATATCATATTCAGCGATCTAAAAGTTTATGTAGGATTTTATGACTAACCATGTGAATGACCGATTCCTGTCAACTCTCTAAATAGATATAAGTGAAGCAAGAGAGTTTTAATTCTTTCTACAAAAGTTATGCCCACGCTCTTAACAAATATCAGTGAAGCAAAACAGCATTCTACAAATGGCGGTTTTCTATGTGAAGAGAAACAGGCAATCCAAACTTCAAATGATATAAGTGAAGCACATGAAGCATTCTATAAAGCCATACTCAAAAGATATAAGTGAAGTGCAAAGAGTATTCTATAAATCAACCAAGGACTGTCTCATGCCAGCATGGTGCATTTATTAAAATAAAAATAAAAAAGCACACGATGCTCCAAGAGTTTACGCATATCATGTGAACGAAACAAATCCTAAAACATACCGATACTTGTTGAAGAAAGATGAGTTGCCTTTCGGGGCATCCCCAAGCTTAGATGCTTGAGTCTCCTTGAATATTTACTTGGGAAGCCTTGGGCATCCCCAAGCTTGAGCTCTTTCCTCTCCTCCTTCTTCTCACATCGAGACCTCCTCGATCCTCGAACACTTCATCCACACAAAACTTAACCGAACTTTTAGTGGCGGGGTTAGTGCATATGATTAATTAAATCTCATCATGTACTGCCCTAACATTATTGTATAATTATAAACAAACATTACCCACTGTATGCTATCATAATTCTATGGCCCCAAGTTAAGGAGGCATCAACAAGAATTCAAACATATGCAAATAATGAAGCTATAACAACAATCTATGAAAACAGGACAGTCTGTAGTAATCTGAACATTAACCATACTTCTATAACCCTAACAATTATGGAAAAATTAGGAAAAATCAACAATTTGTATAGAAATTCTTTTCAAAAAAATTCATATCCTTTCAACGCTCCAGCAAAAAATGTAAAATCGTGCACTACAGCCAAAGTTTCTGTTTTTGCACCGCACAAACCAACAAGCAGTTTAATCATCCTAAAGGAAACTCTTGGCACATTATTTTTATATATTACAATGGATTTGTACAAGGGGATAATTATTTTTATTGAAAAGTTTCTGTAATTCAAGATTTGCAAAGTTTCCATGGGCATGAACAAAGTTCAAGGAGCTCCCCCATTTCAACGGTGCTCGTCCTTCTTACTTTCACTTTTCTTTTTGAAAAAGTTTTAGGTTCCCCTATTTATTTTTTTGTTTTTAAACTTTATAAAAGCACACAACAGAAATAAATGATTCTCTAAAACTTCCGGGTTGTCTCCCTGGCAGCGCTTTCTTTAAAGCCATTAAGCTAGGCATATAGTGCTCAAGTAATGGATCCACCCGGATCCCAAGGTATATCAAAGCCAATTTTAATTAGCATTGATTTGGCATTTAGTAGTGAGCACAAAGTGACATGTGTCATGCAAAAACGAAGTATAACTCTCTTCCTATGCATAGGCATGTCATACAAGAACAATTCACGCACATCAAGTAAAGGCCAATGAATAGTATAAGCAGTTTCTTGCAATTTTATCATGTTGGAAACATAGAGAGGCGGAGATGTAGTTCCTCTCTCATAATAATTTCAAGTAGGAGCAGCAAGCACATGCATATTATATTCATCAAAATCATCATGTGTAACGGAAAAAGGCAACCCATCAATATAATCCTTAATTAGTACAAACTTCTCCAATATAGTGTAGTTTGGAGAATTCTAAAAGATAATAGGACTATCATGTGTGGGTGCAATAGCAACAATCTCATGTTTAACATAAGGAACTATAGCAAGTTCATCTCCATAAGCATAATTCATATTGGCATCTTGGCCACAAGCATAGCAAGCATCATCAAAAAGGGACATTTCAAAAGAATCAACGGGATCATAGCAATCATCATAGCATCCATCCTTCGGTAAGCACGAAGGGAAATTAAACAATGTATGAGTTGAAGAGTTACTCTCATTAGAAGGTGGGCACGGGTAGCTAATCCGTTCTTCCTCCTTTTGTTCTTCGCTCTCCCCCTCATCTTTTTCATCCAATGTGCTCACAATGTCATTAATTTCTTCTTCCATAGACTCCTGCAAAATATTAGTCTCTTCTTGGACAGCGGAGGAGTACTCAATATATGGTTTAACATAGGCATTAGAAGCATAATTATCATAACAATATTTAAATATGATTTTTTTTCAGATTTGTAAAGAGTAGCATCATACTTTTCAATCAAAGAAGCAATTTCATAAGCACCCTTAAAAGCAACAAATTCTTCAATTTGTTGAACATCATAGTAACTATAAACACCCTTAGCATACGAAGATACGATTCCATTATCACTAAACTCACATTGGTAGGGAAGGTGTTTCTTAGGGTCTTCAAAACAACAAGTAAAATCATATATTTCACATAAATTCCAAGCATAGCATTGCAAACGATGAATTTGATCCAGTAAAAGTTTCCCTTTTTCCGATATGCGGTGTCGCACATAACAAGCATGCTCATCTAAAGATTTTCCCTCAACTAAGCTAGTTGGGGTTTCAGCCCGAGCACATAGGGATCAAAGATGATCCAAGTAATAATCTTTACTAGTGTGATAGATTTTGAGTGGTTCTTCAACCATTGGTTCAGTAGGTACCACTATTTTTTGGTATTTTGCATTTCCTACCCATAACTAAAGATAGAGAACAACTTAGAACAGCAAATAAAATCTACTTAGTGATAAAGAAAACAAGCACACACCAGAATATTCACCCCACGCTATTGCTCCCCGACAACGGCGCCAAGAAATGGTCTTGATAACCTACAAGTGTAGGGGATCAGTTGTAGCCTCTTTCGATAAGTAAGAGTGTTGAACCCAACGAGGAGCTAAAGGCAGAACAAATATTCCCTCAAGTTCTATCGACCACCGATACAACTCTACGCACGCTTGTCATTTACTTTACGTAGAACAAGTATGAAACTAGAAGTACTTTGTAGTTTTTGTGGGGTAGGTTTGCAAGAATATAAAGAGCACGTAAACATAAACTAGGTGTTGTTAAGATAAAGAAGCAATAAAGTTAATATAGCGAGTGTGAAAAAGTGGTGGTAGGAGTTGCGAAGTTGCCCCTAAGCAATTGACTACGTTACTAGACCGATAGCAAATTTTATGTGGGAGAGGCCACTGCTAGCATGTCATCCCTTACTTGGAATTCTATGCACTTATGATTGGAACTATTAGCAAGCATCCGCAACTACTAGTGTTCATTAAGGTAAAACCCAACCATAGCATTAAGATATATTGGTCCCCCTTCAATCCTATATGCATCAATTTCTACGCTAGGTTGAAGCTTCTGTCACTCTTGCCCTCCAATACATAGTCCTATCAACATACAAATAACCCTATGGCGTGATCCACGTGCGCGCTCATATGATGGGCACCAAAGGACAGCAACATAACCACAAGCAATTTAAACCAATCATAGCAATTCACCAATCACCGATAGGACAACGAAAATCTACTCAGACATCATAGGATGGCAACACATCATTGGATAATAATATGAGGCATAAAGCAACATGTTCAAGTAGAGGGTACAGTGGGTTGCGGGAGAGTGGGCCGCTGTAGATAGATGGGGGAAGGTGATGGAGATGTTGGTGAAGATGACGGAGTGGTTGGTGTAGATCGCCGTCACACGATGATGGCCCCGGTGGCACTTCGGTGCCACCGGAAGCGCGGGGGAGAGAACCCCCCTCCTTCTTCTTCTTCCTTGACCTTCTCCCTAGGTCGGAGAAGGGTTTCCCCTCTGGTCCATGGCCTCCATGGCGGTGGAGGGGAGAGAGACCCTCAGAGATTGGATATGTCTCTCTGTCTCTCTCTGCTTTTGCGTTCCCAGATTCTGGCCCTTCACCGTTTCTTATATTCCCGGAGATCCTTAACTCCGATTGGGCTGATTTTTTGACACGATTTTTATCCGGATATTAGCTTTCTTGCGGGGAAAGAAGGGCATCAACCGGCTTACGATGTGGCCATGAGGGCCCAGCGCACGCCTGCCCCTGGTGGGCGCGCCCCTGCCTCGTGGCCCACTCGGGCATCGTCTCATGTTGGTTCCGCTTCCCAAAATTCACATATATTCCAAAAAAATCTCCGTCCGCTTTATTCCGTTTGGACTCTGTTTGATATGGATATTCTACGAAACAAAAAATATGCGACAAACAGGAACTGGCACTGGGCACTGGATCAATATGTTAGTCCCAAAAAATAGTATAAAAAGTTGCCAAAAGTATATGAAAGTTGTAGAATATTGGCATGGAACAATCAAAAATTATAGATACGTGCTACTTCTCGAGCTTGCGTTGTATTCCCTCGAAGAGGAAAGGGAGATGCAGCACAGTAGCATAAGTATTTCCCTCAGTTTTTGAGAACCAAGGTATCAATCCAGTAGGAGACCACGCGCGAGTCCCTCGCATCTGCACAAACAAATAAGAACTTTGCAGCCAACGCGATAAGGGGTTGTCAATCCCTTTACGGTCACTTACGAAAGTGAGATCAGATAGAGATGATAGTTTATATTTTTGGTATTTTTGTTTATAAGAACAGAAAGTAAAAGCAGAAAAAGTAAAGTAAGTGTAGATTGATATGTTGAGAATAGACCCGGGGGGCATAGTGTTCTCTAGTGGCTTCTCTCATGATAGCGATATTCTATGGCGGGTAAACAAATTAATGTCGAGCAATTGATAGAAAAGCGAATAATTATGAGACTATCTAGGCATGATCATTGTATATAGGCATCACGTCCGAGACAAGTAGACCGACTCATGCCTGCATCTACTACTATTACTCCACACATCGACCGCTATCCAGCATGCATCTAGTGTATTGAGTTCATAAGAACAGAGTAACGCCTTAAGCAAGATGACATGATGTAGAGGGATAAACTCAAGCAATATGATATAAACCCCATCTTTTTATCCTCGATGGCAACAATACAATACGTGCCTTGCTGCCCCTACTGTCATTGGGAAAGGACACCGCAAGATTGAACCCAAAGCCAAGCACTTCTCCCATTGCAAGAACTATATATCTAGTAGGCCAAACCAAACCAATAATTCGAAGAGACTTGCAAGGATATTATGAGCACACATAAAGAGTTCAGAAAAAACCAAATATTTCTCATAGATAATCTTGATCATAAACCCACAATTCATTGGATCTCGACAACCACACCGCAAAAAGAGATAACATCGAATAGATTTCCTCAAAGACCAAGGAGAACTTTGTATTGAGATCCAAAGAGAGAGAAGAAGCCATCTAGATACTAGCTATGGACCCGAAGGTCTGTGGTAAACTACTCACAACTCATGGTGAGTCGATGATGATGATGTAGAAGCACTCCGTGATGGATCACCCCTCTGGCGGAGCTCCGGAACAGGCCCCAAGATGGGATCTCACGGGAACAGAAGGTTACGGTGGTGGAACTAGGGTTTTATCTTCTCCTCTGATGGTTTCAGGGTACGTAGGCTTATATAGGAGGAAGGAGGGCACCGGCGGCCTTATGTGGGACCCACGAGGCAAGGGGGCGCGCCCTCGGGGGCGCCCCCTCGTGGGCACCTCGTGGCCCCTACTCCGTGGTTCTCAAGTCTCCCGTGCATGATTTTCTCCAAAAATATCTCTCCCAAAGGTTTCATTCCGTTTGGACTCCGTTTGATATTCCTTTTCTGTAGAACCCTGAAACAGACAAAAAACAGCAATCTGGACTGGGCCTTTGGGTTAGTAAGTTAGTCCCTAAAATAATATAAAACTGTATGACAAAGCCCATTAAACATCCAAAACATCATAAATAATAGCATGGAACAATCAAAAATTATAGATACGTCAGAGACGTATCAATACGACGGAGATGTATCAGTTATATCCGACCAAGTTCATCACCTTGGGGAGCCCCAGTACTTTTAGTCGAGAAGAAGGATGGTTCACTAAGAATGGTTGTGGATTATCGTGCACTGGATGAAGTGACGATCAAGAACAAGTACCCACTGCCCATGATAAATGACCTGTTTGGTCAGTTGCAAGGAGCCAAGGTATTCTCTAAAATCAATTTACGATCTGGTTATCACCAGTTGAATATCCTAGAACAAGATATACCTAAGACAACTTTTACCACAAGGTACGGGCTTTACGAGTACACAGTTATGTCATTTGGATTGACTAATGCCCCTGCGTATTTTTATGAATATGATGAACAAGGTATTCATGGAGTTCTTGGATAAGTTTGTGGTAGTGTTCATGGATGACATATTGGTTTACTCCAAGAACGAAGAGGAGCACAAGGAACATTTGCGTTTAGTTCTCGAGAAGCTGAGGGAATATCAGTTATATGCCAAGTTTAGCCAATGTGAGTTTTGGTTGAAGGAAGTAGGATTTCTCGAACATGTCATATCAGGAGATGGTATAGCAGTGGACCCTTCCAAAGTAGAGGCCGTTACGGAACGGAAGGCACCCACCTCAGTTGGAGAGATTCGCAGTTTTCTTGGACTCGCAGGATATTATCGGAGGTTCATTGAGAATTTCTCCAAGATTGTGAAACCAATGACGGAGTTGTTGAAGAAGGAAAGTAAGTAAAATTGGACCAAAGAATGTGAGGCTAGTTTTCAGGAGTTGAAGAAGCGTTTGGTTACAACCCCAGTGTTGATACTCTTGAATATTCATAAGTATTTTCAAGTATATTGCGACGCTTCCCGTCAAGGACTTGGAGGCGTACTCATGCAAGAAGGAAGAGTTGTTTCATATGCCTCACGTCAGCTTCGACCCCCATGAGTTGAATTATGCCACCCATTATTTGGAGTTAGCAGCCGTAGTGCACGCACTCAAGACCTGAAGGCACTTTCTTATTGGAAACCGTTGTAATGTATACACGGATCATAAGAGTTTGAAGTACATCTTCACGTAGAAGGAGTTAAACCTCATGCAAAGGAGATGTCTGGAGGTCATAAAGGATTACGACATGAGATTGCATTATCATCCAGGAAAAGCCAATGTCGTGGCAGATGCTCTAAGTCACAAGAGTTATGTTAATACTCTCCTAAACGAAGGATTACCCAAGGAGTTGGCAGATGACCTCTAAGAGTTACGGCTGGAGATACTCCCTAGAGGCTTAGAAATTCAGTCCACTTTGTTGGGTAAGATTCGAGAAGCCCAGAAGACGGATGAAGGAATGGCAAAAATAAAGGGCAGAATGGCCAAAGGAAAAGCAAAAGGATTTAGTGAGGATGAACACGGAATACTATGGTTTGAAGAACATATTTATGTGCCCAATGTCCCGCAGATCGGGAAGTTGATTCTTCAGGAGGCTCAAGATTCGCCTTATTCGATACATCCAGGCAACAGCAAGATGTACTTGGATTTGAAGCAGAATTGATAGTGAACCAGAATGAAGAAAGACATTGCCGAGTATGTAGCGGTATGTGACGTCTATCAGAGAGTAAAGTCAGAACATCAAAAACCTGCAGGGTTACTACAGCTGTTACCCATACCAGAATGGAAGTGGGATAAACTGGGAATGGATTTTATCACAGGACTACCCAGGACACGTTCAGGGTATGATTCCATATGGGTTGTAGTTGATTGGTTGACTAAGGTAGCTCATTTCATCGCAGTGAAGACCACTTACACGAGTGCTAAGTTGGCCAAGATATATATGAGCAGGATCGTATGTCTACATGGAGTTCTGAGGACCATCGTATCAGATACAGGAATACAATTTACTTCAAAGTTTTGGAAGCAGTTGCACGAGACTTTGGGTACGTGGCTAGAATTCAGTACAGCCTTTCGTCCACAGACAAATGGACAGATGGACAGAGTCAATCAGATTCTGGAGGACATGTTGAGAGCTTGTGCGCTAGACTATGGATCTAGTTGGGATCATAACTTGCCCTACGCAGAGTTTTCTTACAACAACAGTTATCAGACCAGTCTGCAAATGGCCCCTTTCAAGGCTTTGTATGGAAGGAGGTGCAGAACACCTTTGATGTGGGATGAAGTTGGAGACCGCCAGTTATTTGGACCCGACTTAATCAGAGATTAAGAAGAGAAGGTCAAGTTGATTCGTGGCCGACTTAAGATAGCCCAGTCTAGGCAGAAGAGTTATGCAGATATGAAACACAAGGAGGTGACCTGCGAAGTTGGAGATAGATCATATCTTCGTGCGTCCCCACTTCGAGGAGTTAAGCGTTTCAGAGTTAAGGGTAAACTGGCACCATGATTTGTGGGATGGTACAAAGTTTTGGAGCGCAGAGGAGAAGTAGCTTATCAGCTAGAGTTGCCCGAAACCTTGTCCAGAGTTCACGACGTGTTTCATGTATCTCAGTTCAAGAAGTGTCACGGAGAGATGGCCGAGATTCCGCTATGAGATACAATGCCCTTGGAAGCAATTCAACTAGAGAGTGATCTGACTTATGAGGAGAAGACTGTCAAGATTCTCGAGTTTGCCGATAGAGTTACCCGCAGCAAGGTCATTAAGTTTTGCAAAGTTCAGCGGAGCCACCATACAGAGGATGAAGCCACCTGGGAACGAGAGGATGATCTACGCCAAGACCACCCACACCTCTTTTCTAGCCAACCCGAAACTCAAGGGCGAGATTCATCTTTAGGGGGTAGGTTTTAACATCCCAATTTTCAATTTCAATGTTAACATAGATCATTCAGATGCATCCATCAAATGAGCATTTTGAATTTGAGTTTATTTGAAAATTGATCCAAAGACTTTAAGCAACTCAAGGACCCAAGTGAGAGAGTTGGAAGTATTCCAAAAAAGAACCGACTATATTATTATTATTATTCTAGTGGGATTGGATCAAATATTATTTTTGCCAATTTTCATTTTCAATATTTTAAAATAAATGAGAGAAGATAATATGACTTCTTCAAAAACAGAATAAAGATGTTAAAAGTTGAATTTTGAGTAAAAATAATTTTATTGGATTTTTATTTGCAATTTATTTATTTTAAAATTGCATTAAAAAGTTTATTTTATTTTATTTTAGGCATTTTTATGTCAGAAAAATGTTCATTTTGTCCCAAATATTAGGTGGGAACGGAGAAAATTGTTTCTAAAATTTTTAGATTTTTTTTATTTTGAATTTTTCTTCGTTCTGCGATTTTTTTTAAAAACTTTTGGGGTGAAGCCCAGCCAGCCCAGCCCAGCCGCCGCCTACATCCCGTGCCCGCGCCTGACTCCGGCGGAGTCCGAATCGCCGCCCCCGCCTGCCGTGTCCGCCCCGGCCTCCCTTGCCCCTTCCCCAAGCCGCCCGGCCCGCTCCCCCTTTATATACGCCGGCCCGAACCCCCCCTCGACCTCCACGGTCGCCGCCACCGGACGCCGAGCCGCCCCACCGCCGGACGCCGCCGCCGCGCCCTCCGAGCCGCTAGCCGACGCCAACGCCGACGTCGCCCGATTCGCCCCGACCCGTTTTCTGTAAAAACCGTTGGTCGATTTTTTTAGTTTTTGTTTTCAATTTTTTTTAAAAACCTACATCGTATTTCTAGAAAACCCTAGTTTCATTTTTTTAGGTTTTATTAAACAGCGAACGACCGCTGTTTAGATCAGAAAAATGAACGTTCGCTATTTAGAGTATTTCTTTTGCTGTTATTTTTCGTCAGGGACCTATACACATTTAAAGTTTTTACAGATCAGTCCTTGGTTTTCGAACAATCATTACTTTTTACTCGTTGGTCAGAATTAGATGAAACCAATGCCAAATTCTTTGTTTTGATCTTATCTTTCCGGTAGTGCAACTAAATTTTTGGAAAGTTTTAAAATTTGAATTCAAACAGATTTGAATTTGAACTTCTTTTTATCGTAACTTGAGTTTTGTAACTCCGTTTGAGTTGATTCTTTTTTGCAAATCGAAGCTCTTGACCTAAACTTTCTGATAAGGCCAAATTCAATTACTTTTGGTACTGTTAGAAATTGTTTTCTGTTACAAGAGCCATTTGCATATTTTTGTAGTCTTTCGGGATCTGTTCTTCGATTCTGTTGCATGATTGCTTATGTATGCTATTGTTTGATTGCAATAGAATTTCCGGAGTGCGAAGCATGCTACTACGAGTCACTAGATTTCACCGATCGTCAGCATCAAGGCAAGTTCATACTTTGATCATACTTTCCAATACCCAGCTTTTATTGCATTAGTTCTATCCTCAAAGATTGCATGAGTAGGACTTGGTCACATGTGGTATTGCTTTGTAGTTCACGAGGTAGGAACCCAATGACTTGAGATCAACCTAGGGAGTATACGCTTTGTTACTTATTGCTTAGCCATGCTCGTAGACGTGGATTGGTATGTGAGATTTCATGAAAGTTGTGAGTGTAATAACAACTAAGGGAATGTTTAAGGTGGTAACTTTAATACACAACTGGGTGGATTGGTTGTAGGGCACCTGGAGAATCCAGTCTAGGAGATCCCGAAGGACCTGTGTGATTATCCTATGGAATGCAATCCAGGCTCAAAGGGATCATATATCATTCTTGGCTAGAAACTTTCGTGTGCAGCCACATGCAAATATGGGCTGTGGCATAGTTGAGTATGTTGTGTGAGCTCTTTCAGTGGTGGACAAGCAGATGTAGGGGAAATTAGTTGTACCGGTCCATCCGGGGCAAAGAGTAAATGCTTCTAAAAGACTGTATCTCGACCGTCCGTTTCTCAAACATCATGGAGTGCGACAAATTAAACGGAGGCGATCGAGTCTTGTGGCGAAAAGTGCACAAACCTCTGTAGAGTGTACAAACTATTCATGAGTAGCCGTGTCCCCGGTAATGGACATCTTGAGTATTTTGGTATTTGAATTATGGACTGATCTCAACACTCTGTTTAATTAACTTGTTGGGTTATTAATGATTTTGTAATTTGGGATTGAGATGGAGGAACCATTCTCAATATTTATTAACTAAACTGAGTAGTAAATAAAATTTATTCCTTTGTTCTAGGGAAAAACAAGCTTTATGCAAAAAAATAACCTTACAGTCTCCACCAGCCAAATATGCATATAGTTGTAGACATTTGTTCTTCATTACTTGCTACAGTGTGTTCTTGCCGGCATATTCAATGTGCTGACCTACACGGCTGCAACGTCTCATGTTGCAGAGTTTACCGACGAAGTATAAGGAGCGATTAGGTCATTGTCATGCACTCAATGTTTGCCGTGGAGTTGGATGGACTCAACTATTCTTCGATGTTTCTGCAAGATTCGTATTAGTTTGTTGTTATTAGATGGCCTTCAGCCATATTATTGTAATAAGACTCCTTATGACGATTTTCGATGTAATAAAGTGTGATTGAAACTCTACTATAAATCCTCGAAGTACTTGTGTGTCAGCATACTGATCCAGGGATGACACTGAGCATAGAGACTCCGGTCAATTGGGATTGTGGTCGCTACAGTGGCCCTTTAGTGGTGGTTCATGCTGAACTGGCACTAATGGGGGGGGGGGGGCTTTAGTCCCCACCCTTTAGTGTCGGTTACAGAACCGACACTAAAGGGCCTCATGAATCGGTGCTAATGCTCCATTCAGCACTAGTGTCCATGGCCAGCCACTCGCCTTCTGTGAGCGATCCAGAGGTTCCCAGTTTTGGCAGTCCATCATACAGCTACTCCCAGTCCTTCGCATCGAGACTTTGATTGCGGTTGGCTCTGGCACGTCCTCACTGTTTTGGTTTGATCGTTGGGCTAGTGACGCCCCCTCCGCGGCCCACTTTCTTGAATTGTTCGCCATTGTGGTCGAACCTAGGATATCCGTTGTGGTGGCCCTTATTAACTTAGGGCACCTGGCGTTCTGTCGACCATTCGGTCCGGCAGAAAACGCAGATTGGCAGGACTTGCTTGCCTGCATCGCGCGAAACGAGCCAGACTTGGCCATAGGGGAGGACCGCAACGTGTGGCGTCTAGAGCCATCTAGTAAATTCTCCTCTAAATCCCTATACCAGGCTACCGCCGCCTCCCCGGGGCCCGAGGCTCTCACGACCATCTGGGATATCTGGCTCCCCTTGAAGATAAGGCTATTCTTGTGGCAATGGATCTGCGGCCGCCTCCCGTCTGACATGGAGGTTATGAAGCGCAACAACCCCGGTAAGGGGCTATGCCCGCTATGCGGGACTGAAGAGGATTCGAACCATATCTTCTTCTCATGTGTGTCCGCGCAGTTTCTTTGGAGATGTTTCCTCGAAATAGTGGGTGGAAGCTGGGACCACAACAACTTCCCCGCTCTCTTTGCCGAACTCCAGGCGGTACCCCCCATGTCCCGCCACATTAGGTGGCTGACCATCGGGGTACTAGCCTGGACATTGTCGACTGTTAGGAATAAGCTCGTGATTCAGCGTATATCTCTTTGTTGCGCTACTGACGCTTTGTTCAAATGGTGTGGTTACTTGCAGCTCTGGCGGTCACTTAGCCGTCCCACGGAGAGAGATGCCATCAACTCCATTATCACCCAACTTCGCGTGATGGCTCTCCAGTTGGCTCTGTCGCTTCCTGATACGTCTCAAACGTATCTACTTTTCCAAACACTTTTGATATTGTTTTGACCTCATTCTTGCATGATTTGAACTAAACTAACCCGGACAGACGCTGTTTTCAGCAGAGCTGCCTGTATGGTTTTATTGTGTGCAGGAAAACGGATTTTTAGGTATCTCAGAAAATTCCACGAAAAATCACAGAAAATCCATGCACCCGAAGGAACCCGGAGCCAGAAGAGGGGCCAGAGGGGGGCCCCAGGCGCCCTGGTGGCGCGGCCCACCTCCTGGCCGCGCCGGGAGGCCACCTGGGTGGGCCCCACCTCCCCTGGTGCCCTACTTTGACCCGTATTTTAGCTCGTGACGGAGAAATCCCAGATCAGAAGTTATTTTCCCAGTTTTCATCGCGGAGCCGCCGCCGCCCTCTGTTCTTCTTCGGGAGGGCTAATCTGGAGGCTGAATTGGCCTCCGGAGAGGGGAGATCGTCGCCATCGTCATCATCATCACCACTCCATCATCCCTCCATGACTTCTCCTTCCATGTGTGAGTAATCCCCTGCTGTAGGCGAAGGGGGTGGTAGGGATTGGATGAGTTAGATCATGTAATAGTTTGTCAGATCATTGGGGGCATGTTGCCTATCATCTACTATGGTGTCTATCATCTTTGCTTCAACTTGTTATTCTTAATGCTTGTCACTTAGGGCCCGAGTGCCATGATTTCAGATCTGAACCATATGTGTTTGCATGAATATATTTGTGTTCTTGATCCTACCTATGAGTTGTTTGCACCTATTACGGTTCGGAACCGGCGATCCCAAAAGTGACAGCTTGGGACACCAAAGGGGATGGTTCGTAGTTTGAGGATTACATGTATCCATTGAGTTTATTGCTTTGCTCCGGTGCTCTTTGACAGGAGCACCTTAATCCCCATAAGTTCCTTTTGGCCCCGTTCGTAGCGGGATGGTAGGACAAAAGATGTTGTGCAAGTTCTTATTGCAAGCACGTACAACTACCTACGGGATACATGCCTAATGTTTGATATTTGCCTAGATGATCATTACTATTCCGTGTGCCTTGCCCCAAGTTAGAATCATGATATATCTCATCCATGCAGCGCCCAACCATCCGTCTCCCTAGCCTACAGTGTTTTAAATCCTGCTGGTTACTAGTTGCTACTTTTGCCATTTACCTTTACTATTTACTCTTGCTGTTTACTTTTACTATCACTATCATCACTATCATATCACTGTTACCACTTATCTTTTGTTGCAAGTAAGTATATTTCAGGTGCGGTTGAATTGACAACTCAACTGTCAAAGCTTATAAATACTCTTTGGCTCCCCGTGTGTCGAATCAATAAATTGGGTTATTCTTACCCGCGAAGACTATCTCGATCCCTTACGATTGAGGGTTATCAAGTACCGTTTTCTGGCGCCGTTGCTGGGGAGCATAGCAATATTTACAAGTCTACTTGAAGTATCCTACCTGCTGCACTTCATTCGCTATGGGTAAGAAAGGAGACCTCAAGGTTCTGATCTTACTATCCACTACAAGAAGAGGTATTGTTCTGAGCACTAGTGCTACACTTGATTCACCCTTTGTTATGAGTAAGTTTGCCTCACTGCCACCATATGATGCTCCTACTGAATCTGTTACTATGTCCGATACTCTTGATGATGCTTCTACTACTATTGATGATATTAGTTCACTTGGTTATGCTCTTGAGAAACAGATCGCTGCTGCTGCTGCAAAAAAGTCTGGAATTGAAATTCCTGTTACTCGCTACCCTATTGGTGAAACTTATGATTATCCTGATTTGAGTAAACTCAAGGAGAGAATCCTTGATGATGATTACTATATGCTTGATGAAGATTTATGCAGGGAACTGACAGAGTTTTCTGGCTCTGACCCTGAAGTTATTAAGAAGCTGTTTGAAAAGCACTCTTTGAAGAACAAAACCGTTCATGATCCTGAATTTGCTACATCTCCTATATGCATTGATGATCCTGATTATAATTTCTCTGTTGATCTTTCACTTATAACTATGGTTGAAGCTGACCCCTTTTATGGCAGAGAAAATGATGATGCTATTGCACACCTGACTAAACTCGGTGAGTTGGGTGGCTTGTTTACCACGGATGAGAAGATACGATACTTTTATGTGACCAAGCTTCTTCCTTTCTCCTTGAAAGAAGGTGCTAAAGCATGGTATGATTCACTCCCATGCGGTTCCATTAAGAGTCCTCAAGACTTAGCTCACTCTTTTGTTGATAAGTACTTTCCTGCTCACATGCAACATGCTGCTTTACAAAGAATTTATAACTTTAAACAGTTGCAGGATGAGCACCTCCCTAAAGCTTGGGGGAGGTACTGCGGTCTGATTCGGGGTAGACCAGGACATGAAATCCCTAAGAACGAATTAATCGATATATTTTATGCTGGTCTAACTGATGAATCTAGGTCCTATTTGGACAGCTGTGCTGGTTGTGTTTTCAGGAAAAGAACACCGGACGATGCAGAGGATTTGATAGGCAGGATTGCCAAAAACCATGAAGATTGGTCCGTCCCTGAACCACCTCCGCCACCAAAGAAGAGGGGCATGTTTGTTCTAAGCCCCGAAGATATGTGAGAAGCAAAGAAGTCTATTAAAGAGAAGGGTATTAAAGCTGAAGACGTGAAGAATCTACCCCCTATTGAGAAGCTGTGTGAGCCTACCACTCACCCTCCTATAGTAGAGGTACACTCTCTTTTAGATTTCAACGCAAGTGACACCCCTCATGGTAAGCCTCCTGATCAATGTTTAGATGAGTTTGATAATTTTATTATGAAACAAAATCATTTTAATGAGAGGATACAAAGTCAATTGCATGATAATTCCCTTGCTATCAAAAGTTTGCTTGATGTTCTAGGTAGAACAGTTAATGATGTTAAATGTCTTGTGAAGCATTTTCATATGGTTCAAACTCAGCTTAAACAAATTTCTGATGTGCAGAAAGATTTGCTTGCTAACAATGCCAAACAAGATGATTTGCAGGCCTTCGGGATTAAGACCCGAGGAGGAACTAGCACTCAAGATCCTCTCTATCCATAGGGGCATCCGAGGAGAATCGAGCAAGATTCTCAAATGCAGGAAGAAGAAATTGTTGGCTCTCCAAAGAAGAAGAAGAAACATAAGGAGGCTGACAATTCCAATGATCCTATTACAGATGAAGAGCTAGCTGTTGATCCCAACAATGTATCTATCTCCGATGCTGAGACTGAAGACGGTGCTGAACCTGAAGGTAAGGATAATGAGAAGAATGATCCGCCTGAAGTTCGAGAAGAAGAAGCACCTGACAAACGTAAGAGGTACACTAAAGAAGACTTCATCGCAAGAAAACATGGGAAGGAAAGAGAACCATGGATACAGAAACCCATGCCCTTTCCAGGTAAGTCCATCAAATCTAAAGAAGAAGAGCATTACAATAAGTTTTGTGAGTGGATTAAACCTCTTTTTCTTCAAATTCCTTTGACTGATGCTATTAAGTTACCTCCTTATTCAAAATATATGAAAGATATTGTCAATAATAAAAGAAAAGTTCCTAATGAAGCAATATCTACTATGCTTGCTAACTACTCTTTCAGTGGCAAGATTCCTGAGAAGCTCGGTGATCCAGGTATACCCACCATTCCTTGCTCCATAAAGAATAATTATGTCAAAACTGCTTTATGTGATCTTGGAGCAGGAGTGAGTGTTATGCCTCTCTCTCTTTACAAGAGGCTTTGTTTAGAGAAACTAATTCCTACAGATATCTCTCTTCAGATGGCTGACAAGTCAACCGCCGTTCCGATAGGTATTTGTGAGGATGTTCCAGTAGAAGTTGCTAATTGTTTGATTCTTACTGATTTTGTTGTGCTTGACATGCCCGAGGATGGGAGCATGTCCATTATTCTTGGTAGACCTTTTCTTAACACCGCAGGTGCTATTATTGATTGCAATAAAGGGAAGGTTACCTTCAATGTGAATGATAAAGAACACACGGTGTATTTCCCAAAGAAGAACGACAGGAGACATGGCCTCAACTCTATAGAAAATATCGAGACCGTGAAGATTGGAGAATGGGACTGTCCACTACATGTGCATCACAAATACAAAACTATTATGGTGGGGACAATGTCCATCAAAGTAAAGGTTCAGTGATTACTTCGTAAGAGGTGAGAATTTTTGCTCTATATATCGCCTGTTTGTTGGTAAGACTTGATCAACCTTACTAGCAAACATGTTTTATATAGATAAAAAGTTGAGCTTGTTATGTTTTCATTTGTTTTTAGTTTTTGTTCTACTTGCTATACCAAGTGTTTATGTTTTGAAGCTTCACAATACTACTCACTTCTTTAAGTTTTCAGAAAGTTATGCAGCTTTTTGAACTTCGAAAAAATTTCAACAGTGAAGTTTTCAGAAAAATTCCAGAAAAATTAAAATAAAAATTTCCACGACGGGAGTGAACCAGAGGGACCTGGGGCCAGCCAGGGGGACCCACCAGTGGCCCAGGCGGCCAGCTGGCACGGCCTACCCCCTGGCCGCGCCCACAGGGCGCCTGGGGCCCACAAGGCCCCCCTCCAGGTAAGTCTTCTTCCTCCCTCTCTCTTTCTCTCCAAAAACGTGAGTTCTGCACTTGTTCTTGCGTTCTTGCTGCTCTTGGAGGTGATTCTTCAATCTCTCTCTACAGCCCATCATTTGAGCTGAGATTTTGAACAAATACTCCCTGGTATGTGACTCCTCCACCCCTCCAATTAGATTTCTGATTGGTGACTTCATTTGTGAGTATTTAGTAGTTCTTGGTGCTGTATAGATGAGCTTGCATGCATGTGTAGAAAGTTATTTTCCAAGTTTTGATGCAAGTTTATGCCTTGGGCAAGTGAGTTGAGTAGTTTGCCTTAACTCACCTTGTTTTAATCCTCGTTTTTGTAAATTGCCAAAAATTTCAGAAATGAGTTTGTTAGGAAGGGCAAAAGGGTGGCTTGAGAAGAGGAGGCCCACGCACTCCGATCGAGTTACTAGAGCCACAGCTTCACCATCGACTGCTAGGGTGAGCTATAATGAAGATCATGTGCCCCTAGAGTTGTTGGAAGACACAAGTCCAGCACGTGCGATGACGTTTCCATGTGATGAATTCCTTGAAGCTGCGGGAATCAAGGATGAGTTTTATAATCTTTGTGCTAATGCAGGTCTGACACGGCTCGTCACGTGCCGTGTTACTCGGTATCAAAAACTCACCTCCAGTTTCATTAACAGTTTTAGATATAATCCTGATTCAGGTGCTATTGAGTTTAAAATTTACAATGATCTTATCACTATGACTTTGGGAAAGTTTTGTGAAATAATAGGTGTGCCAAACGTTGGGAGGACGGCTAGGATGACCACTCAGCCCTCCGAGCTGAAAACCGTCTTCAACTCTCTCTGCAGCATGGGTACGAGGGATATTCATCGGTCAAATATCTCCAGCATCTTATTCCCTCACCTCAGGTATTTTGCATATTATGTTGCTAGAGGGGTGTTAGCTCGTGACAACACGAGCAACACTTCTGCGCCGGATATTGCTATCCTGGCAGCCGCCCTCTCAGGGAGGTCTCATTATAATCTGGGTGCCTTAATTGCTCGACGCCTTGCTATGAATGGTAACAAGGGAGACTTATATGGTGGCGTTTATGCCACACTTATCTTAGAACATCTTGGAGGCACCCCACACCTTGATGATACTCCTTTTACTTATTTAAGCTTTGATCTTGCTACTATGAAAAGGCATAAGTTTGTTACCATGACTTCTGAGCTTGATAATCTTGTTTATATCTTGCGTTTCGGAACCACCGCGGAACGCGAGATCCGTCTACCTGCACCTCTTTTGTTTGATTTTTCTCGCAGGAACGGATGGTCCTTTGATGTTATCCAGTTCGATGAGTTCATGGCCCAGCATCAGTTTCATAACCCCATGGAGGGGGTTGTGCCCGACGAGGAGGAGCACGGTGAGTTACCACCTTTTCAGGAAGAAACCGCCACCGAGTTTGGTGAAGGGTCTTCCTCTGCTTGGCGTACGGACCCTTCCTCGTGGGAGACTCCGAGGAGTTCGGTGTACGCGCCAGCATCCTTCTACGACCCTTGGACTCACCACCATACCCCCGGAGCTGGAGGCTCCTGGGGGCAGTAGCTGCTACCAACTTAGGCCAAAAAGCCTAAGCTTGGGGGAGTACGTGCCCCTCTCACTTTTCCATTGTATTATCTGTCTTATTCGCTTTGATCTTTTCGAAGTTTTTGCCCGTTCTTCTTTATTTCTCTCTTTGCAAAAACAACAAAAAGATTTCCTCTTTCTTTTTGCTTTCGTTTAACCTTTGAAATAATCCAAAAAGATTTCCTTTTTTCTCTTTAGTTTGCTTTGTTTTCAGAGATCAGCTCGAGTCCGTGATGGCATTTAATTATATTTCCTACGTTCGATCGTGCAAGTGACGAAGCAGTAATGACGAAGATCGACTGAAGGGAAGCAACAAGGAAGACCGGTATGAACTCTTCTTGTTTCTACTTTTGTACATATGCATGTACTTATGATCTAGAGACCAGCTTGTAGCGACATAGTGCTATGTTTACAATGCTCTTCCAGTGGTTCATGCTTTCCTTGTGGCTAGTCTCGAATAGCTAGAGTATATAATGTGTTATTGAAATGATTTACATGCATTGCACTGTTCATAGTCTGGTATACTAAGGTGGTATTTCCCTTTAGAGAATTTTTGGATTGACTTGGCACATGTTTACACATGTTTAAGACTAAAAAGTCTGCTCTGCCTTGATGATCTTTGAGTTTTAGAATAGTTATATCACTTCCATGCCCGATTCAATGTTGCTTTGTCGCTCTGCATGATTATGACCGTTATTGCTCTCTAGTTGGTCGCTTCCCAGTCTTTTGCTAACCTCCACCTGTACTAAGCGGACTGACTGCTTGTGCATCCAAAATCCTTAAAACCAGTTATGCCATATGAGTCCACCATACCTTCCTATACATGGTATTTACCTGCCATTCCTAACGAAGACTTTCGTGTACCATCTCGAAATTAATCAAAAGCATTTCTCTTTTTGTGCCTCTATTTTAGCTCATGAGGAAGTAGTAATTAATTCATGATCTTTTTAAGTTGGACAAGTTTCACCCCGGGATTGCATGTCTAATGTGCAAACCCATAACACGAGAAGGAACTGGCATAGAGTGCGCCCGGCTCATTAAAAATTATACAGCAAACAAACCCTCCTTCACGCTTTGTTCATGAGAAATCAGAAAACTTTGGCAGTGATAAACAAAGGAGATTAAGAGGATGTGATCGTCCTCATGCGGGAGCCGTTCCTCGAAACTTGTCCAGCTCAAGAAGTGATTGAGTTATCTGCTAGCATTCGTTGACGAAATATGCACCTCTCAAAAACATTCTTTCTTCTGTTTTTAAAACCAAAAGCTCTGGTACATGTTTAGTTTTTGTTTCCGACCACGGGTTTTCAACCTTGCCAACAAAAGCCATGGTTCGAGAGTCTCCACCTTCTTTCTTCAAAGCACCAACTAGGAGAGCATAATTGTTATTCTGAGTGTAATGTGCATTGTCCCAAAGTATTACATTGTCTTCTGCATGCTTGTGATATTATTTATTCTGAAATTCTTAGTTCTAGTCTCCTTTAAACTCTGGAGGAGTTTCTGCATTTATGTTTTGCTTCACTCATGGAGGCTAGCGAGATACCACCCTAATATGCCCAAGCTATGTGCAATGTAATCTTGTTTTGATTTTCAGTAATATATTATTTACTTTTTGGTATTTGTGATTGGTCACTTGAAAGAAGGATTGCTCCGTGCATTGTCCTCATAGCATTGTTTCAATACTTGCTAGACTCTTTTCGTAGTACATGCTTATATACATCTAATGAAGCAGAAGAGTTTGTCAAAGTTTTCTTTGTCGCGTCCAGTTCGTTGAACTGAATTGCTTGAGGACAAGCAATACGCTAAGCTTGGGGGAGTTGATACGTCTCAAACGTATCTACTTTTCCAAACACTTTTGATATTGTTTTGACCTCATTCTTGCATGATTTGAACTAAACTAACCCGGACTGACGCTGTTTTCAGCAGAGCTGCCTGTATGGTTTTATTGTGTGCAGGAAAACGGATTTTTAGGTATCTCAGAAAATTCCACGAAAAATCACAGAAAATCCACGCACCCGAAGGAACCCGGAGCCAGAAGAGGGGCCAGAGGGGGGCCAGGGGGGCCCCAGGTGCCCTGGTGGCGCGGCCCACCCCCTGGCCGCGTCGGGAGGCCGCCGGGGTGGGCCCCACCTCCCCTGGTGCCCTACTTTGACCCGTATTTTAGCTCGTGACGGATAAATCCCAGATCAGAAGTTCTTTTCCCAGTTTTCGTCGGGGAGCCGCCGCCGCCCTCTGTTCTTCTTCGGGAGGGCTAATCTGGAGGCTGAATTAGCCTCCGGAGAGGGGAGATCGTCGCCATCGTCATCATCATCACCACTCCATCATCCCTCCATGACTTCTCCTTCCATGTGTGAGTAATCCCCTGCTGTAGGCGAAGGGGATGGTAGGGATTGGATGAGTTAGATCATGTAATAGTTTGTCACATCGTTGGGGGCATGTTGCCTATCATCTACTATGGTGTCTATCATCTTTGCTTCAACTTGTTATGCTTAATGCTTGTCACTTAGGGCCCGAGTGCCATGATTTCAGATCTGAACCATATGTGTTTGCATGAATATATTTGTGTTCTTGATCCTACCTATGAGTTGTTTGCACCTATTACGGTTCGGAACCGGCGATCCCAAAAGTGACAGCTTGGGACACCAAAGGGGATGGTCCGTAGTTTGAGGATTACATGTATCCATTGAGTTTATTGCTTTGTTCCGGCGCTCTTTGACAGGAGCACCTTAATCTCCATAAGTTCCTTTTGGCCCCGTTCGTAGCGGGATGGTAGGACAAAAGATGTTGTGCAAGTTCTTATTGCAAGCACGTACAACTACCTACGGGATACATGCCTAATGTTTGATATTTGCCTAGATGATCATTACTTTTCCGTGTGCCTTGCCCCAAGTTAGAATCATGATATATCTCATCCATGCAGCACCCAACCATCCGTCTCCCTAGCCTACAGTGTTTTAAATCCTGCTGGTTACTAGTTGCTACTTTTGCCATTTACCTTTACTATTTACTTTTGCTGTTTACTTTTACTATCACTATCATCACTATCATATCACTGTTACCACTTATCTTTTGTTGCAAGTAAGTATATTTCAGGTGCGGTTGAATTGACAACTCAACTGTCAAAGCTTATAAATACTCTTTGGCTCCCCGTGTGTCGAATCAATAAATTGGGTTATTCTTACCCACGAAGACTATCTCGATCCCTTACGGTTGAGGGTTATCACTTCCCCCACCACCACCGAAGCCGGATTAGACCTTCCTCGCATCATCGTCGCTGCGTGTGTGTGTGTGTTCCTGTTATGTGTGTGTGTTGGGATTGTTGTGTTGTGCCCATAGCTGAACCCATTCGGTGTTTGTGTGGTTGCCTGTTAAACCCTGCCTGCGGTGGCGGGGTGTGTGTATTCTTGAGTCGGTACTTTGTTGGACTTTGTGCTCGGTGGTTGCTTTACTTATAAAGCGGGGCGAAAGCCTTTTTCGGTAAATTGTGGCATTTGTCCCCTCTGAAGGCGTGAGTAGGAAACGGTTGATCACCTTATATCCGTACGTCGGTTTTCCATTCGTCTTTGGGGCATGATCAATTAATGGCTGCAACTCGAAAGCACCGACACCTCTGCCTGGCATATTTTTTAATCCGCCAAAGAGTGGTGGATCGCGCTCTCCGACTCCTCTATCCCCAACAGGAAGGCGTTGGCCTCCCTTGTTTTGCTCACCTCTTGGGCCCTTTGGAACGAGCGTAATGCATGGTTGTTCCGTGACAAAAGTGCGTCACCATTTTTAATTCTCGGCCTCATCAAAGGGAAGGCGGCACTTTGTGTTGCCGTCGGGGCTAAAAAGTTGTGATCAATCATGTCGGGAGAGTAATCCCTTTGTATGGTGGCGGCATGTGTTGTAACCCTAAAAAACTCTATTCTTCTCTCTTAATTAATATATGAGGCAGATCATTTGCCTCGGTGTAAAAAAATGAAGTCTATGAACAGGGATTTTGAGATCCCTACTGAAAAAAAGATTTCGAGATCCAACCAATTAAGCTTTCAACTGTTGTTTTTTTTAAATCATCCGGTCAATTAGTCAGCCTCATTATTCTTCATACATGCATGTGATACTAGTAATTCCTACCTATACACTTTATTGATGAGTTACATTCCACTCTGGATCTCACCTACCACATTCGACTCTATGCTATATAGTCGTAATACTTTTGTCCTACGCGATTAGATATTGAGCAAGAACTGCAATGCATGACCTCTCTTATGTTGCTTGATTAGTTACACGCCTATATAGCTAGGAATGAGAGGCAGCAAGAATAGTTTGACCCTAGTAGAGAACAGACTTTGACCACACCTGGAAATTGCATACGTGCAAGAACACAAGTTGGGGTTACTTGAGAAATCGAGATACCGTGTAGGTGTAGCTGACGAGAAACCTGCAAAATTCTTTATTTGAGTTTCTTCATACCTTTTAATTGTCCAGTGTCAGAACTTCCAGAAAAAATTCTTTGGTATCTTTTTAACCTATGACGGCCTATGACCAGCGATGGCGACACCTATGGGCGTCGTGGACCTTCTTGGAGGCATCGCTGTTTTGATTCCTCACCCCTCATGCACAGGCCGGTTGCTGCAACTTCGGGGGAAACCCTAGATCCGTGTGATCATACGAAGACGACGCCCTAGTGACGAATCCCCTCTTGAGGTCTTTTTCTTTGGAGCTGGGCATTGGCAAGAGGGACCGGTGGAAGATGGTGGTGTTGGTGTCAAGGTTTATGTGGCAACGATGCGAAGGCGAGTGATGTCGGAGGCATGGCAGTGGTTTCGGTAGTCGGCTCTTCTCTGACGTGTCCGTGTGATTACCTCAGAGTGTTTTGTTGCAGTGAAGTCGGAGCTGCGGTAGCGGGGCCTCAGTGGCAACGATGACATGCAGCAGCTAGTCTGTTTGGTGGTCTTTCACGGTGTCTGCCGTGTGTGGTCCTCCTTCGGGGCTCTCCATCTGAGTCGGAGTTGTGCTGCCTTTGATGCAGATGGCTTGGTCTGGCACTAGTCTTATTGGGTTTCTGCACAGCCTCTACGGTGAGGGTTGGGTCGAGGTTGTCTTTGGCAAAGTCGGAGTTGTTTGCTCGGAGACTAGGGATGGCGATGACGCCTGTTGGGGAGAAGCGATGACGTTGACGCTGGAAGTGTATCTAGATGATGTCCTCATTGTTGAGGCGTGTGTGTTATCTTGTGTGTGCCGCCCAGTGGGTTGTAACGGTTTTAGCCTAGGTTTCCGTTAATTAACCAGGCAACTCTCTTCTACTTAATTAATAGATGAGACAAAAGTTTTGCCTTCGTTTCAAAAAAAACGAAGCCACTAGTCATGGCCAGCCTCGCTGCTATGCCAATTAAATTAGGACGGACAAGTGTCATCTTATTCTTCTTAGTATATATGTTTACACAGAAAGCACCGTCCTCCACTCCTCCTTATCAAATGTAAGCTCAAGCATCCGATTGAGTGACGATGGTGTCTGGTAGAACCTCTTATTCAATAAATGTGTGCTGGAAAGTGATCCTCTATTGCTTTAAAACCCCAGGATTCAAACTTCTTGGCAGGTTTGATGAAGGTGAATCATGTTTCTTTTGCTTTAAAACCTCGGATATTATCTTTGGAGGCCGAGCTGTATGGAGCTCGGTTTTGGAAATTTTGAATTTTGTCGACTTCCATATTTTTTATATTTCAAAAAAAAAATCTGTAAAAAACACACATATACATGAAGGCATAACACACATGTGTGTTAATTTTCAGGGTAAAATAAGTTGAAATGAGTGTTGTGCAAAAAAGACAAATCTAGGGCTTTTTAACACATGACACTATTCATCCTCCCAGGTCATGAATTTGTCTTTTTTGTACATGTCACATTTCAACATTTTTCATTCTGAAATTTTACACACATAGACATAACATACTTGTTTACTTGCACAATTTTATTCAGGTTTTTTTGAAATCGAAAAGTTTGAATTTTGATTTGTTTTTAAAAAAGGCCTCCATGGCTCCCGGGAGCCAAACGTCTTCTCTTAAAACCTTCTCTATCAAAAATGGTTCACAAATTAGCTTTTGGGATGGTACATGACTTAGCAATGATCCTCTTCAGGAGTAAGACCCATGATTGTTCCATAATGTAAGGAACGAAAACGCCACAATTATAGAAGTCATCGTTATGTCTTTGGGAAATATTATTTCAGATGTGACCTAATCGGGCCAAGGCTAACCAGCTATGGTCTTCCTACATTTAGCCAATCTCACATTGGCACAAAGTTTGAATGAGTTCCAGCGGGTTTTGCACATAACACACTATTCACCGGTAACTCTATGTATCTTGCTAGCACTAATTAACAATAAAATACTATGGAATCTAAAGATTCTGCTTAAAGTTGAACATTTACTTTGATATTCATTGGTGGTTTTTAACAATACACAATCTTTCCAACCAAAATTTTGATGGAAGTAAATGATGTTGCATATGTTGTAAAGATGAAGCAACAAAACATCTCTTATTTGAATGTAAGTTTCTCGTTTTGCATCGTCGGCCATCCAGGTTGCTTCTAATTTGTGTAAGTGATGGGCAGTTATAAATATGTTTGGTAACTAGCTGCAGGGCATTTGTGAGGTGGTTTGTGAACTCTATGGTGGTTGTGTTGCCTTGATATCATTTATTGAATAAATAAAAACTCCTTTATGAAAAAACTTGTACTTATTCCTTCTAAAAAGACTTGTACTTACATATAAAAGTATGCTTACGAATTAAGTTGGAACTTTGTAAATCATGCATGAAACAATTTCTCTGTGTAAATAGATGACATTTAGGCATTAACGGTCTCTAATATTCATTTTGACCATTTTCTATACATATGCATTAGCAAACTTCATGTAACTGGAAATATTTTTGTGAGAAATCTAATGAACGATTATCACAAAAACATCCTAGAATTTTTTTCTTATTGAGTAATTAATTTAATTTAGCAATCTCTAATCCACAATAAAAATCATTTCGATTACCTCTCAGACTTACATTTACTCCTTATGTTGCATCAGCAACATATTTGCATCAAATGATAAAAAAAATTGTATGTAGCTAAGTACTCTGCAAAGCCAAGATATAATCTCAAACATGGTACTGCATATTCATTTTTTATTTATATTGTGCAAATCGTGGGATATATGCACGAAACAACCACTACATTTGCAAATAGATGGTGTTTGAGGTATACAGTATCCGGTACCGTTGAGCATTATGTTTATTCGTATATGATAGTGAAAAAAATGTGCAACTTTATAATATGACTTTTTAGAAATATAACAATATCATTTCCACACAACCTTTTTATTTATTTTCTTGTACATTTGAATTGAAAGTTTAAAAAGTGTAACTGTATCCTTTCTTGCAAGTCATGCATTTGATGGAGATGGTAATATAATTGTTTTAATTATGTTTTTTCTGATTATACTTCTTGCCATGTTGATTTCTAAATTTATATCCAATTCAATACCCCACCCCCCGTATTTACTTTTTATGTTGCATGAAGAGATGTATGCATGATTTTTCTATTAATAGGCAAAATACTCCGGAAAACCCAAATATGACATCAAACATAATCCATAGTGTGTATGGCCATTTCTATTTATGTTGCACAAAATTTAAAATCATTGTGATCATAGATTTGTGAGATATATGCCTTAGGTTGCTTGCAATATTGGTTTCCAAATTTATACTGAATTGTT
Source organism: Secale cereale (assembly GCA_902687465.1). Classification (NCBI taxonomy): domain Eukaryota; kingdom Viridiplantae; phylum Streptophyta; class Magnoliopsida; order Poales; family Poaceae; genus Secale; species Secale cereale. The sequence continues at coordinate 652,548,751 of LR738712.1, forward strand.
ATCAATGTACTTATGAATTTTACATTTAAAAGGTGATTAAATATTGAATTATGCGTATTCAAGATCAGTAAACCAATTAATCAGTGCCTCTATTCTTCATGCCATGTGAGAAAAAAGGCACTAGTAACTCAAGGATCATCTTGAATCTCATGCATGTACAACTTTTATTTGTAAGCTGCATTCCATATTACCATAGTTTAAAAAACTGGACCGGACCGGCGGTCGAACAGGAAAAAACCGGAACCGGCAGCCTCATCGGTTTTTAAGCTAATAAGACTATTCTGCAATCAGACCGAAGAAAACCGGTCAAACCGGCCGGTTTAAAGAAAACCGGTGAAAAAACCGGGTCATTGAACCGGAAAAAACCAAGAAAAATGTTTGAATAGAAATTGGGAAATTGGGATTCGATACAAGGTCGTGTAAGCAGTACGCGGGGCCTGCCCATAGCCCAATAACCAAGTTGGTTGCGCTATTTTGTTGTCCACTACATGGATATAATTTTACTTGACCATTATTTCACACTATATTAGCACATATATTAATTAACATATATTATTTTATTGCTTAGAAAACCAACAATCGAACCGGTGAACCGGCGGTCCGACCGGTAAAAACCTAAACCGACAACCTTTCCGGTTCGGTTTTTTGAAACTATGCATATTACTACACCTCACCTACCACTGCTAACTCTACGCTATATATTGTGACAAAACGACGTTCCTCTTACACAACAAGACATCGAGTCAGAAATGAGACACGCGAAGTACCTTGTGTTGTTCGATCGATCCCGCACATTTAGAGCTAGGAATGAGGTGCATCGAGAATAGTTCGAGCGCGGTCAGGTAATCACCGATGTGAATGCTAATGATTACCGGGATCAAAATCTCGATCGATTTGTCTGGGTGGTATTTGATCCACTGCCCAAAAATATTTGTCGGGTGAGACTGACGAACGACGGATTCGTATGGGAACTGGGCGCTACAGACACACACCTCTCAAATCCTGCAACAATGCCTCCAACAAAATTGTGGGCCCTCGCAAATCTAGCATTAATTGAGTAAATAACCGTATTTACACTTCTCTGGTGAAAACATTTGAGTAATCCTCTGGCGGAGCTACCGGCGGATATGGATGTCCCGTGCCTGATCCTGGCGACAGACTCTAAAGAACGTGGTGGCGGCCAAACTCAACGATCTGGAGAAGGACCTGTCCTCATATGGGCTCATGGTGGAGGAGATCAAGGGTTTTGCTTAAATCCATAGACGAGTTCAGGGTAACCTGGACTGGACGCAATGTTCGGCAAATAACGTTGCCGATTGTTTCACTAGGGAAGGTTGCACGAATAAGTTGTGTAAGACGTGGTTTAGAGTGCCACCGGATTGCATCAGCTCTATACTAAACTGAGATGCCTGAGGCTTAAATAAAGGCGAAATTTCCCAGCTAAAAAAAAGATGTAGTTTGCACCAAATTGTTTTCCAAAAATAAGCGTGTGGCATAGCTCATGAACCACGACGACTGGCCGGAGAACCCACAGGGTACAGGGAAGCCAATGATGCGTTATGCGACCACATGCAGTGACTGACACGGGAGGTATTGCAGCCCCTCACAACTGGGGTGCCCTAGAGGGGGGCGCCATGACAGAGGCGTTCAGTGGCGACGGAGACGACGTGGTCCGCACCTCATGGCATGGAGTAGAGACCTCTTCTCCAAAGCTAAGATCCACCTACATGCCTCCTTGGTAATCCTCCGCCTTGACATTGCTCAGGAGGGAAGGCTGCTCTCCCCCGGGGAGCGCGATCTTTGGGATCGGCTTAAGAGAAGGTTCATAAGCTTGGTCGTGCTGGCGAGAGCACGCAAAAAACAGTGTGCTAGAATCGCAAACATTAAAGAAGGGGATGCCAACACCAAGTTATTTCACCATCGAGTTAACGCGGCAAGGAGGAAAAACCATATTCACCGGATTATGAAGGATCAAGGGTGGGTGACCAAGCACAATGCCAAGGAGAAGATAATACATGACCACTTCTCGCAAGTAATGAAAAGAGGAAGCGGAAGCACGAAGGACTTCAATTGGGAGGAGCTCAATCTGGAGTCGCATGACTTGCACGAATTTGACGCTCCCTTCACTTTGGCGAAGGACATCGAGGCGATAAACAACATGCTTAGTGACAAGGCGCCTGGGCCGTATGGCTTCACCGGTCTCTTCTTCAAAAAGTGTTGGAGAATCATCAAGCACAACCTCATGAGGGTGATTCAACGCTTTGACTCACTCCACACAACAAACCTACACTATCTCAACTTTGCGAATATTGGGTTGCTTCCCGAGAAGGATGGGGCGGAGAGCATTGTTGACTTTACGCCCATTAGCCTCATCCATGCAATCGCCAAGATCATCGCGAATGTGCTCTTTATCCGGCTTGGCCCACACATGTCCTCCGTCGTCTCCAATGCTCAAAGTGCGTTCATCAAAATGCGGAGCATCCATGACAACTTCATGTATGTTAGAAAGCACGCGCACACAGAAGAGCAAGACTCCCTCTCTCCTATTCAAGCTGGACATTCACAAGGCCTTTGACTTTGTCAAATGGGAGTATTTGCTTGACCTCCTACGGAGGCGAGGTTTCCAAAGCCAATTTCGAGAGTGTATTGCGGCTCTACTAAGTTCCTCATCTTCAAGGATCCTCTTGAATAGGGTGGCTGGTACCCCCATCAAGCATGCCCAGGGACTACGGCAAGGGGACCCCATCTCTCCCCTCCTTTTTGTCATAGTTGTTGACCCATTGAAGCAAATCCTTGATGTGGCGACAAGGAAGGGCCTACTGCACAAGACTTAAGGGAGAAGGGTCATGGTGCGAACCTCTCTCTATGCAGATGATGCGGCTGTGTTCGTAGCGCCGATCAACAGACATGTGGACAACCTTGTGGCCATTCTGCATGGTTTTGGTGAGGTCACCTGCCTATGCACTAACTTCCATAAGAGCTCGATGATCTCCAATCAGTGCGACAACCTCGACCTGGGCCACATCACCCAAGGGCTACCAACTATTAGGGCTTCCTTTCCACTCCGTTATTTGGGACTCTCGCTCTCTGTGTGGAAGCTGAAGCTCGCTGACCTGTAATTTCTTGTCAATAAAGTGGCAAACAGGCTGACTACATATGATGGCCAAAACATCACCACCATTGGTCGTGTGGCTCTCGTCAAGTCGGTCCTCGCTTCCCAGGTGATCTACTTCATCACGTCACTTGTCATACAACCCACATTCTTCAAAACATTGACAAGCTTGAACGTGCCTTCCTATGGTCAGGTTCGGATAAGACAACCGGGGCAAAATGCAAGGTCAAGTGGGATATTGTCAGTCGTCCGCTTGCCTATGGTGGACTTGGGGTCCTCAACACCAACACCTTAGAGGGAGTCTTCACATAGCTACTTAATTGTTTAACTACTCATTGATCGTCACTTTTTATCTTTTTGGAGTAATTATTTGTTTACTCTTGTTCTTCACTTATAACCTAAGATGTAATTTTTTGAATGAATTGAAAATCATAAATCTGAAATTATATATGTCTCGTATGCTTGGTAATATTTCACACTGGGTTTAGAAATTAAAATCTATCGAAGTTTAACAATCACTATATTGGTCATACAAGCAATTCCTGAATGGTTAGTCTATGGAAGAGAACATTCACATACAAATATATTATCTTGGACATCTTTTATGATTGTAAATACCCATTAATTATTTTCAACCTTGATCAAATTAGTTGAAGTTGGACAAGGAAGACAACATAATGAGTTATGTTTGGGTATATTTGCATAGTAGTTATATTGTTGTGGATCCTCCAACATGTGGTGCTTGTTTATAATCTTTGCTAGATAAAATTTCTGTACTAAGCGGGAATACTTCTTGTTCATCCAAAATCAATGAGCCAAGTTTCTTCCATGAGTGTCCACCATACCTACCTATATATGGTATTACCCTGCCGTTCCAAGTAAATTTCCATGTGCTATCTCTAAAACCTTCAAATGAACATCTGTTTTCTGTACCCGTACCACTCATGGAGCGACGGGGCGGTCAATATCTTCCATGCTAAGTGGGTTATTCTCACGACGGGTGTTTCTTCACTCATCTTGAACGAGAGAGGCTGATATTTGGGATGCACAGTCTCGTTAAACAAAGAAAAATATAATCAAACAAACTCCCCCAGAAAGTTGATTGTTTGGAGGGCACCCGTGGATTCAATTAGCCATGGCTTGCGTTTGTATGGTTGTTGGGAGTAAATCTTTTCCTTTCTGCATGGGAGCCGCCAATAATGTGTTTAGCATGGAAGATATTGAAATCCTTTGTTGTGGCGTTGATAGTACAAAGTACACCTCTCAAATGATATTATCTTTGTTTTTACCAATGAGCTCTGGCACATAAGCAAATCCCCGTTTCCCTCTCTGAAGGGCATTTCTTTTACTTTTTCTGTCAATTTTATTCTTCTGTTGAGTTAATTTCTTAGTCCAACATCAGTTATTCTCTACTTGGCAATCATCATGTGGTGGGGAAGATGTAGACACATATATCCAGTCAAATATATTTGATCATGAATTATTATTGTTGACAATTATCTCTATGATAAGTAAGTTGGGAGGCAAAACATTAAGCCCCTATCTTCCTCTATGTTCAATGAATGATATTTGTTCTAAAAATATGCTTTGAGTACTAGAAATCATAGAAGACTATGATAATTGAGTTTGTGAAGCTCTTACTTATAAAATAATATGAATTGTAATTGTTCGGTGACTAAGAACATAGGTTGTTAAGTTTCAAGAGAATGCATTGTTTGAACCATAACATGTGAATTAATTGCTACTTTATCATGGTGAGTTTTATGAAGAAAGAGTTCTGGAGGAAATATGCCCTAGAGGCAATAATAAATTTGTTATTTATATTTCCTTATATCATGATAATTGTTTATTATTCATGCTAGAATTGTATTAACCGGAAACTTAGTACATGTGTGAATACATAGACAAAACAGAGTGTCCCTAGTATGCCTCTACTTGAATAGCTCGTTGATCAAAGATGGTTATGTTTCTTGACCATAGACACTACAAAAAAAATGTTTCCTGACCATAGACACTACAAAAAAAAGACACATATTGATATAGCTGAAGTAATGTGGATTCAAACGTTGCTGTATGAGCTTGGGACTAAAACTCCACGAGCTGCAAGATTATGGTGTGATAATATTAGTGCAACCTATCTTTCAGTTAATCCTGTTTTTCATGCACGAACGAAGCATATTGAAGTTGACTTCCACTTTGTTCGAGAAAGAGTAGCTCAAGGACTTCTTGACATAAGGTTCATTCCAACCAGTGATCAGCTAGCTGATGGATTTACAAAAACTCTCACGATGAGAAAATTGGATGACTTCATGTACAATCTCAATCTTGGTAAGTTTCCATAGAGGTTCGATTGAGGGGAAGTGTTAGACAACAGGGTAGATAGAGTTGTAGTTTAAATGTATACTGTTCTATCTCTATCTTCCTCTATCTATATTTCTCTCTGTTTAAACTGTCTCCCTCGATCTCCTATAATCTGGACGTATCCTGGCGATCGTCTCAACTTATATGCCACGGCAGGCTGTTCCCCAATGATCAATATATAACCGCGGTCACCTACTGGTGGTAGTACGCTTCCCATAACAACTTTCAACGTGTCGTGCGGGCATAATTAGCGAGACAATGTGAGACCGTGTTCTGTGATCTTAGAATCTTGACAGCTTTGAACTCCCTAGCAAGCATGTTATTCTTGACTTCCACAACTAGTTGACCAAAAGGCGATTTGTTGAGTGAGGCTCATAGTAGAGAAGGCCACCACCGAGTCCGATTGCACTAGGACCGGAAGGTTAGACCATTCGATAGCCATACACAATAGATTGAATTTCCCCTACGAGAGCATTGTTGTAGAAGAAAAGTAATTGGCATGACACAAAAATGACCAAGCCCAAGTTATCATGCAAGATCATGCCATCACTGAGCGGCCTTTACGAAGTGCCTTCCATCTGGCACCCATTGGGTGAGAGTGAAGTTATAGAGGAGCCTCCCTTTTTTTTGAAAAAATGAAAATCGAAAAAATATTTAAACGTTTCTAAAAGAACCAATTTTTTCTGTGATATTCATTACAGATCTGTAAAATTTCATTTAAAAATATGGTGATTTGTAAGCTGCACAATCTAAGCCCAACAACAACAAAAAAATTGGCCCATTTTGATATAGACATTATTTGTCTTTCTTATGCCATGTATGCAAAAAAAAATTATTATAAGAATTCCTAGGTACGTAGTTAACATGTATTTATTTAGGGGTAGTAAATATGTATATATGAGTATGCATAATTTCTTTTCCTGATTTTTGAATACGGGCTCCATCTAGCCAGTCCTCCATTGGCCTTTTTGGACCTTTTGGGTGTGCTATCATGGCTTAATAGTGCTTGCGGCATCGCCCGACAATGTTGTCAAGTTATGTGCTTCGTGCTATCAAAGCGACCTTCTAGTGCAAAGTTTGTGTGCTCGGGCAGCATGGTGCCCTTTAAAAAAATCACAAACCATATTTAAAAGTTTGAAAAAAAATCCGTGGAAACTTGTATGTATTCACTACGGATCCATGAAATTTTGTTTTGGAAAAAAAATGTAAGTTGTAAGTTGTACAAAACAAATCCGGACCCAAAACAAAAAATTGCAGCCCATTTGAAATTAAATATTTGTCTCTTTTTTGTACGCCACGTATGAAATTAAAATATGATGAATTTTTGCACATATATAGTATATATATGTGTGTGTGTTTACAAAAAGATCCGTTTTTTGCGCTGTAAAAATATGTTTTTTTAAAACAGGCACCATTGTGCTTGTGCACAACTAGCAATATTCGACCTTGCTCCCCCTTGTCTCGGATGTCGATCATGATAAACGTTTGTATCCTGTTTGATCCCCTCTTCCGGACACAAAGCTCTACCAATTGAGAACATTTAGAATATATTGTATATTGTCATCTATGAGCCAAAGTGAATTTTCATCTGTCTACACTAAGTTGTTGGAGATACAACTCTGTAGATTCTCAAGGAAGGTTAACGCTTAGTTAATTTGATGGTCCTAAATTTTTTTCTTGTTCACTGACAGTAGCAGCTGCTAGTGCCTTGTTGGTTTCTAAATATAAGTCTGATAATCTGTATACGTGATTTCATTATTTGAAAGGTGATTAAATATTTTAGTGTGATATTATAGCTTGCGAACCGTGGGCGTAAGCACGCGAACATGAGAGATGTAACGTAAAACGTGCATAACTCACATGTCCAGTGTCTGATCGCTGCATGCTTTTTTTTCTTGGAAAGCTTGCGGCGATGCCAAGACTGTGAAAACTGAATTTCAAAGGATGGAATATCACATATTTCTTTAGAAAATAAACACTTAGGGATGGGATGTCGCTCTGAATCACTCCTGCCCACATGTTATTTTCAGCGCCGCGTCGAACTCCTTGGCGGTGGAAGCCACGCACACCGTATCATGAATAAGATTGTGAGCCTCGAAATTCGAGCTCATATACTCATGAATAAAATTGCACTTGGCAAAATTAGTAGCTTGGTTTATTATTTTCAGTGATGTATTGTCAGGTCCAAGATGCGATTCTATCACGATCACGTGACACTTACGTGATTGGGGCACAACCGCATTTCGGACGCTTAGCAAGATGGATATCATTACATCGTACCATTACATACATACATGGGGGATACAACAATTCATACAAGTCACATGAATACAACAACATCAATACAAGGCATCCGACTACGGATGCAAACATGAAAAATACAACGACATCCATCTGCTATCCCAGGCTGCCGATCCGGAACCTAACCCAAGACTGAAGAAGAAAAAGAAGAAGAAGAAGAAAGAACTCCAACTCAAAGATCAACGCTCTCACGTCAAGTCATCGGAAACCTGTACCTGCAACTATTGTTGTAGTATCTGTGAGCCACGAGGACTCAGTAATCCCATAACCATGGATATCAAGACTAGCAAAGCTTAATGGGTGGGAAGAGGTAAAGTGGTGAGGTTGCAGCAGCGGCTAAGCAATATATATGGTGGCTAACTTACGAGTACAAGAATAAGATGAGCATCTACGCAAACGGTCGCAAACTAATAATGATCGCTAAAGATCCTGAACTACCTACGAGTCAAACATAACCCCACCGTGTTCTCTTCTCAAAATGAAAAGAGACAGTCACGGTTACTCACGGAGTTGTGTGTTTTACGTCGGATCCTCTGTCAAGTTTTCTACAACTAGACATTAACAAATTCCAATCTGCAACATAACCACGGGCACGGCTTTCAAAAGATCATAACCCTGCAGGGGTGTCCCAACTTAGCCCATCACAAGCTCTCACGATTAGCAGAAGTAATAATAATATTACCCCTTATCTTAGGGAAGGCCCTATCAGACTCGGAATTCCCGGTGCACAAGACATTTCGACAATGATAAAACAAGTCCAGCAAGACCACCCGGCGTGCCGACACCCTGATAGTAGCCGCGCGTATCTCGTCTCAGGCCACGTCCGGATGGGTGATTTTACGGGTGCCAGATACCTCGAGTTTCCCGTGGCGGCCCCGTCGAACCCCGATTTGGGACCAACACCATCAGCACTAGCCTCCCTGCTATGTAGAAAGAATCCTCGGGGACGCGACCCCCTATGCAATTTAATTAATTAATTAAGTTGTTATTATGAGGCAAATTAAAACCAATGTTGGGCCTTGCTGGAGGAGTTTTATTCAAAGACGAAGTGTCAAGGGGTCCCCATATACCCAACCATGTAAGGAACGAAAAATCAAGGAACATAACGCCGGTTTATCGGCTCCTAAGGTGGCATGAGTGGAATAAAACACCGAGCAAAAGGCCAAGCCTTTCACCCATGCCCAGTATATATGTGTGTTAAGATATATATAAGATATATTGTAATATTCCAACAACAAGTTCCAACATGGAACGATCTTCATCTTCACCTACAACTAGCAACGCTATAAGAGGGGCTGAGCAAGCGGGTAACATAGCCAAACAACGGTTTGCTGGGAAGGTGTCAAAGGTTAGAGGTTTCATGGCAACAAGGAAAGGGGCTGACAATAAAAGATGTGTAGCGCGACATATAACGATAGCATCGAGGCAGCTAGCATGGCAATGATAGTAAAGGTATCCAAGGTGATGGTCATCTTGCCTGAGATCCAGCAAGGAAGAAGAATGGGTCCATGAAGACGACAACGAAGAAGCCTCGAAGTCGAACCACGTGTAGACGAACGAATCCTCACGATCGCAACGGAAAATGAACTAGCGAGAAGAAGCACACAACAAGGTAAACACACAACAGAAGAACACGACAAGATGCTCAAACAAGTATGAAGCAAGACAAGTCTATATGATGCAATTCATGGCAAGGGATGAAGCACACAAGATCAACACAAACCAACAAGTTTAAATGAGGCCGGAATCAACACATAACAAATCCGGTAAGTCCTCATATGCACATTTTGAAATTGGTCCAGATCTGAACAAACCTGAAGTTAAAGTTGTTAAACAGCAAGTTAACATGCACCATGATGATCTACACGAAATTCTAGTCAAGTTCCATATAAAGTTTATTAGATTCGGAGCTACGGCCTAGAAGATATGAGCAAAACAAGTCAAGCATGGCAACAGTGCAAGATGCAGCCAAACATCAAGCAAACACACTTTAAATAGGTAAACAACATGATATTAAGCTTCTACATGCAAAATCACACAAGTTTCATATAAGACACGCCCAAAACGGAGCAACGGGCTAGAAGTTATGAGCTAAACAAGTTACAATGCAAAGCTGAAGTTAACAGCCACATAGCAACTTTGGAGCAAGGTAAATATATTCTACAGCACCCAAACATGGTAACAAAAGGCATGGATGTGAAATAGACATGATACTCAACAAGCATGAACTTAGAACACACCCAAAAGCTTGGTGGAACGCATTTAAATAAGCATGGCAAGTTGCAATAAATTTATCCAGACTTAGTCAAAATCTGAGAAGGCAAAAACATCATCACGATGCTGCCTTCGGAGGCACAAAACAACAAGCATATTAACTCCACTAAGAATATAAAGATCATGGGCATGTAATAGACATAGCATACATCAAACAACTCCATTGGAGCAACTCCATAGGAGGCATGGATCAATAGCAACAAGCTTCACCAAATTGATCATGCTGATAAACAGGCTGACAGGTAAATTTATAGCAACTTGAGAGCAAAAAATAAATAAGCTACAGCAGCTCATATATGCAAATAAAGGCATGGATTGATAGCCAATAACATGGACAACAAGACATGATCATTTGACATACTAAAACATGCATGGATTTGAGTGAGGCATCAAGCAAACATAGCATCAGGTTAACAAATTCCAGACTTAACAGTTTTTTCACTAAGTATAAAACAGCAACATCAACATGGCATGTTTACAAGCTTGTTTAAGTCACCTCAAGGCATATCACGAAAAGTGGATTGCACCACAGTAAAGACCATATGATTGTGCTTCTAAAACATACAGAGTTTCAGCACATCAATAGCAATGAGCAAGTCAAATCAGCATCTCATAACAAGTTTCAGCACTTAACAGCCACATCACTACTAGAAAAAGGGCTATAGATGGGATTGACACTAATGGCGCACCAGACAAGCGGTGCGCCATTAGTATATACTAATGGCGCACCACCTTCTGATACGCCATTAGAGTTGAAACTACTAATGGCGCACCTGGCCCAGGGTGCACCATTAGTATCAAAAAAAAATTGAACTAGTGCGCCTGTCCAAACATACTAATGGAGCATCCAGACACAGTGCGCCATTACTAGTTGTAACTAGTAATGGCGCACCTGTCGGAAAGTGCGCCACTAATGTTGTTTTTTTATTATATTTTTTATTCTTTTTTTTTGCAAAACTACTAATGGCGCACTGTTCCACAGTGCGCCATTAGTATGTTTTTTTTTTGCAAAACTACTAATGGCGCATCACCAGAAGGTGCGCCATTAGTAACCTGGATTACTAATGGCGCATTTAGAGTTGGTGCGCCATTAGTAAGTGGGCAGCAACAAGATATTTTGAACAACCTCTCCTACCCACACTCACTTTCTCCCCACTTCATTCTCTCCACCTCCTCCTTGTCTCGGGTGCCTCCTCTTTTTCACCTCATTTCAACCATAGATTCATTCAAATTAAGTGGTTAACTTACCTTGTTTTGATAGGTAAGTAAGGGGGGAAGCTATATTTATGTTGTTCTCCCTACAACAATGTGCACATGCACTTTTTATGGCCTAGCTAGATCTATGTATGTTCGTGGTGTTGCATATGTTTGTGGTGTTGCATATGTGTTTGTGTTTGGAGGTGTACCGGTATTTGAAATGCGATAGTTGCCAATATTTTCCCGGAATGTTGATTCATTTCCGTTTCGGCGAGAATTTTGGCATTAAGCATTCTTTTTGGTCCTATTTTTAGGGAAAGTCATGCCAAATTTTTTCTTGGTTCTAAAATATCGTTTTGCTCTACCCCGCAGGTGACCTTGGTCCGCACGATGACCGAAGGCATCGTGAATAGGTTTTTGAGGTCCGTGAAGGCCGAGATGCTTCAAAAGAACGAGACGGAGATAAGATGTCCGTGTCGAAGATGCAAGCTGAAGAGACTTATTGCGGACCCGGATTCCGGGCAGGTGCGGGACCACCTGCTCTTGCGTGGTTTCATGGATGGCTATCGGTGGCAAGGTGATGAAGATGACTACGAAGTCGTCCATGGGGGCTGGGCAAGAAATGAGGAAGGGCAGCAAGACAACCACCGCGGCTCGGGCGGGCGAGTAGACGAAGAATCCCCAGGAGATGATCACGACGGTGATGCTGTACACAGTCATCATGTAGAAGACGCAGGACATGATGATGAGGAAGATGCCGGAGCAGACGACGGGCATGATTATGAAGATGATGATGCCGGCGGAGCAGACAACGCTGGACCATCGATGGGCTGGGTGCAGGACCCTCATATTCAAGAGCTGCTTCTCAAGCAGACGGATAACGCAAGAGCTGCCGCCGAGAGAAAGCCAAGATGGATCAACTTGAGTTAGAAGCGGTTACTCCATTGTATGAAGGATGCAGGCCCGAGGAGACCCGCCTGAAAGTAACGCTCATGGCTCTGGAGATGAAGGTAAAACACAAAATGACCGACGCATGCTTCGACGAGAACATGTCATTCTGGCACGAACGTCTTCCCAAGGGGAACAAGTGCCCGACCAGTTTCGGGGAGGCGAAGAAAATCGTGTGTCCTCTGGATTTACCGCACGTGAAATACCATGTGTGCATGAACAATTGCATCATTTATCGGGACGAGCACGCGGAGTCTACCATATGTCCGGTGTGCGGCGTCACTCGATACAAGAAGAGGAAGAAAGCTCCTCGAAAAGTGGTGTGGTACTTTCCGATCATTCCTCGTCTGCAGCGGTATTTCGCGGACCCTAAGGTAGCAAAGCTCCTGCGTTGGCACGCGGATAGGGAGGAGAAGAAGCGAGAAGATGACGCAAATGATCCGGAGATAGATAAAAAAGACAAGATGCTGAGTCACCCTAAGGATGCGAGCCAGTGGCAAGCGTTGAACTTCGAAGACCTAGAATTTGGGAACGATCCAAGGAACATTGTGCTGGGCACGAGCACCAATGGAGTCAATCCGTTTGGCAGCCAGAGAAGCACACATAGCACCTGGCCTGTGTTTGTGTGGATGTACAACCTTCCCCCCTGGTTGTGCATGAAGAGGAAGTACATTCACATGAGTATGCTAATTGAAGGACCGAAACAACCAGGGAACAACATCAATCTGTATCTGGGGCTGCTGAAAGAGGAGCTTGACACGCTGTGGAAAACGCCAGCCAATACGTGGGACGCCGCAGAGAAAGAATATTTCCCTATGAGAGCCGCGCTGCTCACGACGGTGCACGACTATCTCGGTTACGGATATGTCGCGGGGCAGGTGGTCCACGGATTTTCTGCATGCGTCAGGTGCATGGATGACACAACGTATCGCCAGCTAGATAGAGATCCCGGGTCTTTGAAAACCGTGTTCGTGGGACATCGAAGGTGGCTTCGCGACGATGAACTGTGGAGAAAACGCAAGGATCTGTTCGATGGTGAAACCGAACCCCAAGGACGCCCGCGTACGAGGAGCGGCGAGGAAATAGATGAGCTGTTGAAAAATTGGAAAGATTGCCCACTGCCGGGAAAGAAGCAAAAGGCGCCAGAGCCGGGAAAGAAGCAAAAGGCGCCAGAGCCGCTGCTGAAGGTATGGAAAACGAGGTCTGTTTTCTGGGCTTGTCGTACTGGAAGATCCACCGTGTGGCTCACAGCCTTGATGTAATGCATATCACGAAGAACGTGTGCGAGAGTCTGCTTGGTACCCTGCTCAACATGCCAGAGAGGACCAAAGCTGGGCCGAAAGCAAGGGCAGACTTGAAATCAATGGGCATCAGGCAGGAGCTTCACGCTATATATGATGATCATGATGATGATGATGATGATGAGGCGAAGCAGGACACGGAAAGTCATCGCAAAGGCAAAAAGGCCAAGAAGACCGGAAATGACTACCCTCCCGCGTGCTTCACTCTAAGTCAGGAGGAGATCGAGCAGTTTTTCACCTGCCTCGTAGGAGTAAAACTTCCTTACGATTACGCGGGGAAGATAAGCAGATGCTAGACCCAGTGAAACTGAAGTTCAGCGGGATGAAGTCTCACGACTGTCACGTGCTGATGACGCAGATACTTCTAGTTGCAATCTGTGGGATCATGGACGCGCACGTCCGTGAAACCCTATTTGTCCTATGCAACTTTTTCGTCGTCATCTCTCGGAAGTCTGTTGGCGTGAGGCAACTCAGAAGGCTACAGGAAGAGATCGTGGTGATACTATGCGAGCTTGAGATGTACTTCCCGCCCGCATTCTTCGACGTTATTGTCGTGGAATTAACACGGCAGATGTCCGGTTTAGCGGACTTGATGATGGAACCATCGCACGGGTTAGCTTGAAGGGGTTAAAAGCACACAAAGGACACAGAGGGTTTAAACTAGTTCGGCCCCTTCGATGAAGGTAAAAGCCTACGTCTAGTTCGGTTTGGTATTGCTTGGGCGTCGATGAGCAGGGAGCGGATTGCTTGCCTGTGTCTCGACGGGTTGTCTCTTGCTTCTCTCTGAACCGTCGCTGGGTTGTCCCTTTATATAGAGAGGCGACGCCCAGTCCGGTTTACAGAGTCCCGAGGCCGGCTCATACTTGTGTCCGCCTCGGTCTCTGCTCTTTCTTCCTTATCTCTCAAGTTACATCATCAGGCGGTTTACAAATCGTAACTCTATACATGGGCCCTAAGATCTCATGGGCCGTAGCCTTTACTAAATATTACAACCGAGCATATTATAATAAACCGGTTTATACTAGCCGGTTCATACCTGTTAGTCATATCCCTGACATTAGGCCCCAGAATGATTTGAACTTGTTCACATCAATCTTCTCGGTCTTACATAATTTCCTTCCTTGTGTCTTCTCATTTTTTGTAAACCGGCCCTGACGTCATCCTCGAGAATCACTTAATCTGTCGGTGACATCATTTCTGCATTTAACGCCGCATGCTGTACTGTAGCTTTGTTTTAAAGGTTTTCCCGAAAATCGAGGCATCAGAGGATCTTTATCCGATCCTTTGCCTCCTCGAATCCCGCACCTGTCGCTTCGGATCTGACTTTCTTCTATAAATACCGCTGTTCCCATCTGTTATTCTCTTCCGCTCCTTTTCTTCTTCCTCCGTCGCCCGAGTTCAAGACGCCATTGACGCCCGAGCTTGAACCGCCGCCGTCGACCGCCGAGCCCAAACCCTCGCCGGCCGCTGCATCAACCTGAGCTTGACCAGAAAGAACTCCTCCACCGCTTCTCAGGTACTCCATCTTCTTCCTCTTTGTAGTCTTGTAACCTCTAGGGTTCTTGCTCGCGTCTCCGCCATTAGAGCTTTAACGAAAGCTTCACCTTGTTCATCTTAAACACCAGTTTCGCAGAAGTTTTGACCTTTATATCTAGCTCTTTAGATCTTACTTTTGTTCCGCTAATATATGCTTTAGATCTCGTCACCAACACCCAACCTGTAGATTCGTCTGCTCCGCATAAGATCCTTGTATTTTCTTCCCATATATCCTTGCATTATTTTTCTTTTTCTCGTGTGCTCAGATCTGTTCCACCTTTAGCTGTTTGCAAAAACCTGTTTCTTCTCCTTTGTAGATCTGTTAAGTAGGCTCCGGTTTAAACTGTCGTACACTATCCTTGTAATAAATTTCTCGATGAGCACGACGGTTTAGCTCTTTTCTCTATTGCTGCCATGAACCGGTAGTAACATAGCTCCCTGTTATTGCTGGGTTAGCCATATCATTAGTCCCTTGTCTAAACCGTTGGGTGATTTTCGTATATATCTTCCGGTTTATGCCGCTGTACTTAAATAATCCGGTCTTTACACTTTATCTTTTTAGCGCTTGCTCTTCTGCTGTCATGGCCAAACAATTTGTGTCTTGCGATTGGGTTCCTTCCATTATTACGGAAGAGGACTTGGTCAATGCTGCTGCCGTTGGTACTTTAGGCCCTCAATCCGTTTTGAAGTGGCGGGCTCCAGGAAACGAATGCCCTCCTACTCCCAGAGAAGGGGAGGTTATTGTTTTCTTCGACCACATAGCCCGAGGCTTCACACCTCCCGGTTCAAGATTCTTCCGAGATGTGCTTGCCACTTTCCAGCTCCATCCTCAGGACATTGGTCCCAATTCCATTTCCAATATCTGTGACTTCCAAGTTTTCTCAGAGGTATATCTGCAAGAAGAACCGTCTGTTGACTTGTTCCGGGATTTCTTTCACCTGAACCGGCGTACTGAGTTCACCAACGGACCGCATCAGGAACTGGGTGGGGTCAGTATCCAGAAAAGGAGGGATGCAGTTTTTCCCCATGCCGCTCTTCACACGCACCCAAAGGAGTGGAACAAGACTTGGTTTTACTGTATTGATACTTCTCCTGCGGGGGAGAACCCACTGCGAGGCTATCGCGAGCATCGTCTTCCGGAGGATCACCCTTTGCCACAGCGACTTAGCTCTGCCGAACGGCCCCGGTTTGCTTCTCAGCTTTCCAAGTTGAAAGCTTTTATGGCCAACGGTTTAATTGGAACCGATTTTATGCGCTGTTGGCTCTCTTGGAGTATCCTTCCCTTGAGTCGGTGATCAAATCTGATGTGCAAGTACTCTGGTAAACTGGACGACCCTCAACGGTTTACTAAGGATGAACTTTCTGAATCGGAGGTTATTGAATCGGCTAAGAAGATGCTCAACGTCTCCTTAGAAGATTGCAGCAAAGTCGGGTTGGCTCCGTATTACAAGAAGAACAGACTGCCTGGAGTAAGTCTTGCTTTCTTGTATACATTTTTTAATCCGGTTATATAAACCGTCCTCTAACTGTCTCTTTCTGTCCGAACAGGCCGATGATCCTTTCTGGAAAAGAAAGCCTCAGGAGAAAACCGGAAAGCAGACACGCCGAAAAACCTTTGCTAGTAAGAAGAGAAAAGCGGCTAGTGGTTCTAGTTCTCACGCTGAGGATGACGATCCGGACTCTGAGGTATGAATTAATCCGGCTTTAACTTGCTTGCTTTTACTCGTATCTGTATCTAATGATAATTTTTTCACAGGAGTTGCCCGAAGGAGATAAACCGGCCGAAGTTGAGGTAACTATCCTTTCTTCCGATTCAGAACCACTTCCACAGAAAAATCGTTGAACGGTCCGGAAATATCAGTTTTCTCACCCTTATGCTCAATTGGATCCTAATTTTCTTTTGAAGAAACAACAACATGAAGCCCTTCGCCGGACCACTCGCCACAGCGGCCTTGCAGTGGAATCATCCGGAATCTCACTCACTCCGGCTCGGAGGCGCCGTTCTGAGGTTATACTCTCTCCAACCCCCCTTCATCCCAAGGCCGGGCTTATCCGAAAACCTCTTAAACTGTCTGACCCTGATTATCAGGAAACTCCATTATCTTCTTCCGGTGAATCGACTGCCACGCAGCTTCCCCCACTGAAAATTGTCCCAGGGTAAGTCTTTTTATTTTATCCGGTTTATGATCTCATTTTGCTTTATAATGTTAACTCATTTTTCGAACTTCCTCCAGCAAGCCAAAACCTAGCAAAAAGCCGAAATCCAACCGACCAACTGCTGAGACAGTTGTTGATGATCCGGCGGCTGATCCGGACTCAACTGTCCCTCTGGAAGGCGAACGTACAATTCCTCTTGAGAATCCTGCGCCTACGGATCATATTTCAATGCCCGAGAACCCTACTGCTGATGATGTTCATGATCCGCCAAGTCCTGCCCGGGCCAATTCTCCTCAGACCAATCCGGCATCTCCCAATCCGGTTCATACTGCAGCTCCACCAACAGCACCTGCTTCTCCAGAAGTTGTAGTGACTGGGACTGCTTTTACTGCTTCGGCTGAGCCCACTGTTTTAGCCAAACATACGGCTAAAGCGGAGAAGCTGCATAAAGAGAAGGGTAAATGGAGTACCGAGCTATCCAGCCTTGCTGACATGAGTGCCCAGGAGCTCTATTCCGGGTACTTGAACAGGCTCCACACCAGCCGAGATTATGAAGCGGGCTTGGTCAACATGATGAAAGAAAAATATGAGGTAATCCTTTCCTTTCGACTTTGTGCTTTTGATATGCTTCTAACTATCTCATAGTAGCCCCCAAGTTCTGGTTTAGCTGCGCGTTGAAGGTGAACCGGAACTTATAACTTGAACAACTGATCTTACATTAGCCCCCAAGTATCAAGTAGATAACTTGGTTATGTATTTGATACTTGTAAGAATTTCTTCTGATACTTCAATTATCCATTAGCCCCCAAGTGTCAAGTAGACAACTTGCTTGTGTGCTTGAGACTTTTGACTTTGAATTGCTGTTGTTTATTGCTTCAACTGCCCATTAGCCCCCAAGTGTCAAGTAGACAACTTGTTTGTGTGCTTGAGACTTGTCTGATTTTTGCTTCTTATCACTTGATTTTACTTGCAGGCTGATTTAAACTGGAGGGCTGAAGAAGTTAGTGAACTCCGGAACAGACTTGCTGAAACGGAGGCTGCTGCTGCTAAGGCCAAGAAAGACTTGAAGGTGAGTTTAAAGACTGCTGAAGAACTGAAAAAATTCTTTGAAGAAGAGCAAACCGCCTTTGAGGTTCAGAAGAAAGATCTGGAAAAGAAGGTCAAAGATGCTGAAGAAGCGCTTAATCCGGTGACTGAAGAGTTAACCGGCTTAAAGCGGTAAGTAGAGTTGATGACTTCTGCAATCTTTGGTAAGTATGATCCGTACTCTTGCTTTATCCTTGTAATCTTCCATCTGTGCCGGTTTAATTGTGATATTCATATGCAGGGCGCCGTGTCACCCATCTTGGGGATGACTTACGGAAGAAATTGAAGGCCTGTTACACTTTGGTCGAGCAGCTGTATTCCGGCGCTCAAAGGATCATAAGTGCAACGTCATTCAACAAACCGGCCCCAACAACTATCCAAGGAACATTAGAGAAGCTGTCTATCTTGCCGGGGCGGTTAGAAGAAGTGAAGAAATCTGCTGCTCGGGCCGGTTCTCTCAATGCACTGACCAGAGCTAAGGCTTGGGTCCCCGATTTTGATCCGGAGGAAGCCTTGAGTGGGTTTCCTGACACTAAAGAAGACGGATCAGCTTTTACTGAAAGGGATCTCCATGCCTTGACGAAGGAGATGCGGCCTCTTGCCAGCAAACTTGCGGCCGAATCAGACTTATCAAGGTATCATCCAAGATATAACTTGCAGAACGAGCGGGTGGAACGGCCGGTTTATGATACTGTCAATCTAATTCCACCAGTACGCCCTCATACCTTCGCTCCAGATATTGAACCGTCTGAGCTCATCAATGAAGAAATGTACTTCCGGGCTTTAACGAAAATCAACTGGTGCGTCCCGGACTTCCAGCCGCTTCAAGAAGAAGAAGAAACTCCGGATCAAGTCGATGCCCAGCCGTCGCAGCAGGAGGGAGCATAGCTCATAACTTATTGTTGTAGTTGCAGTCCCGTTTTATCGAACAATCTTTTAATCCGTCAGGCTTGCTATGCCTTGTAATAGGATAGCTGAAACATTATCCGCTTTGATCCGGATATTCTGACTTCTTGTTTTAATATTTGCCAATTTAAATTTTGTCTGATGTCGCTTATCTTGCGTATCATCTGTTCCTGCATAAGTAACACTGAAAATATGTCCTAGCGGTTTACCGCTAGACAGATTAAATTGTTCTCACAATATATCAAACAAGTGTATACTTATATCAGAAATAATTTTATACCTGAGATCAAGTATGCTTGATATTCTTAATCCGGCAAATCTTACCTTGAAGGGAATTTATAAATGATCCATGGTCTTATAGAAACTGCCGGCTTAAATCATGTCTAGCCTCTTACTTTGTTTCTGCCTGATGATTGTTCCGTGTTATGATAGACACCGGATTAACCCAAACTTTTCACTCATGCTGGTGCTCATGACCCAGACTTTTCAACTTTGTAGATGTGTGGTCAATTTCTTGAATTGTCCCACTCCGGATTAAAAAAAATCAGAACACATAAAGATCAGAAAATGCAAATTTGCAAATAAAATCATGTAGTCGAGGCTTTTTATGAGCTGCCAGGCTCAAAGCAAGGTTCAGCCAATCACTGGATATGGGTAATCTCGTCTTTCCAGAGGGCCTGTCGATGGATGCGGATAATCTCGTCTTTCCATAGGAACCATAAGAAAAAAACTTTAGCCAATCACTGGATGACCGTAGCCTTTCCAGAGGGCCTCCATGGCTCCTTGAAACCCTGGGTAATTATAAACCAATCACTGGATGGCGTAGCCTTTCCAGAGGGTCTCCATGGCTCCATGAAGCCATGGAAAATATAAGCCAATCACTGGATGCCCGTAGCTTTTCCAGAGGGCCTCCATGGTTCCTTAAAACCATGGGAAATATAAACCAATCACTGGATGCCCGTAGCGTTTCCAGAGGGTCTCCATGGCTCCATGAAGCCATGGGTAAATCTTGAACCAATCACTGGATGGATTACCATCCAGAGGGTTTGCGTGAAGCGTCCTCTTGAGCCGGATGTGACCTTTATGCTTTTCAGGAAGTTTTATTGCTTTTGAGTATATACTCTGCAAAAATCAGTTTTAAACCGATCGATATCTTTGAAATATGACATATGATGATATATATATGGTTGTTCTCATAAGATATTTGTATTGGAAAAAAGGCTGAGCCCCCGGTTTACCGAGGGTTTTGGTTTATTCATTAATCATAATATATACATAGGATACAGTGGAGCTCATAGCTCAAGTATAGTATGGCCGTAAGTGGGCGATGTTCCATGGCCTCTTCGTCTCCTCCTCTGATGTCCGTGAGTCCTTGTGTTCTCGAACGTCCAGCAGGTAATATGAACCGTTATGTAGATTCTTGCTGACCACAAAGGGCCCTTCCCAAGGTGGGGATAGCTTGTGCATATCTGTTTGGTCTTGGATGAGCCGGAGTACTAAGTCACCCTCCTGGAATGTTCTGCTCTTGATCCGGCGGCTGTGATATCTGCGCAAGTCTTGTTGATAGATTGCAGACCGTGCTGCTGCTATATCACGCTCTTCATCTAGCCGGTCCAAACTGTCTTGTCTTGCCTGCTCATTGGCCGCTTCAACATAGGCTGTCACCCTTGGTGAATCATGACGGATATCACTTGGAAGGACCGCTTCAGCACCATATACCATAAAGAAAGGTGTATAACCTGTGGACCGGTTTGGCGTAGTGTTGATACTCCATAGGACAGATGGTAACTCCTCAACCCAACACCCCGGGGTTCTTTGCAAGGGAGTCATAAGCCGGGGCTTGATACCTCGCAAAATCTCCTAATTTGCTCTTTCAGCTTGACCATTGGATTGGGGGTGAGCCACAGAAGATACATCTAGGCGAATATGCTCTCGTTGACAAAACTCTTCCATCTCACCCTGAAATAAATTGGTGCCATTGTCTGTGATGATGCTGTGTGGAAAGCCAAACCGGAAAATTACCTTTTTGATGAATTTGACTGCTGTGGCCGCATCACACTTGCTCACAGGCTCTGCCTCAATCCACTTTGTAAATTTATCCACCGCCACCAGTAGATGAGTTTTCTGATCTTGAGATCGCTTAAAGGGTCCAACCATATCAAGCCCCCAAGTCGCAAACGGCCAAGTTATTGGTATCATCCGGAGCTCCTGCGCCGGAACAAGAGCACGTCTTGAAACTTTCTGACAAGCATCACACTTCCGGACTAGATCTGCCGCATCAGCATGAGCTGTTAACCAATAGAAACCATGTCGGAAAGCTTTAGCCACCAATGATTTTGAACCGGCATGATGACCACAATCCCCTTCATGGATTTCGCGAAGAATCTCACAACCTTCCTCAGCTGATACACACCGCTGAAATACTCCAGAAGCACTGCGATGATGAAGCTCTCCGTTTGCAATTGTCATGGACTTAGAACGCCGGACTATCTGTCGTGCCTCTATCTCATCGTCCGGTAACTCTCCTCGGCTCAGATATGCCAAATAGGGTCGTGTCCAATCCGGGTTAACATGAAGTGCTGCAACTAGCTGTGCCTCCGGATCAGGAACAGCTAGGTCTTCCTCTGACAGTACTTGTACTGATGGACTGTGCAGCTCATCCAAAAAAGTATTTGGCGGCACCAGTTTACGTTGAGATCCCAACCGGCTTAAAGCATCAGCCGCTTCATTCTTTCGCCGGTCTATGTGTTCCACTTGATACCCTTTGAAATATCCAGCAACTGCTTCCACTTCCCGTCTGTAAGCTGCCATGAGGGGATCTCTTGAATCCCACTTGCGTGAAACTTGCTGTGCCACCAGATCTGAATCGCCAAAACATTTGACCCGGCTCAAGTTCATCTCCTTTGCCATCCGTAAGTCATGAAGCAATGATTCGTATTCCGCTGCATTATTAGTACAAGGAAACAATAAACGGAGGACGTAACAAAATTTATCGCCTCGGGGGGAAGTTAAGACAACTCCAGCCCCTGAGCCTTCCAACTGTCTTGAACCGTCAAAGTGAATCGTCCAGTATGTAAGATCCGGCTTCTCCTCAGGGGTTTGCAACTCTGTCCAATCATTGATGAAATCCACCAATGCCTGAGATTTTATAGCGGTGCGTGGCACATACTTCAACTCATGTGGGCTGAGCTCAATGGCCCACTTCGCTACTCTACCTGTAGCTTCCCTGTTCTGGATTATGTCCCCCAACGGTGCTGAACTAACCACAGTTATTGGATGACCTTGGAAATAGTGCTTCAGCTTCCGGTTTGCCATGAACACACCATACACCAGCTTCTGCCAATGTGGGTACCTTTGCTTGGATTCAATGAGTACATCACTTACGTAATAAACCGGACGCTGAACCGGGTATTCCTTTCCTGCTTCCTTGCGCTCAACCACAATTGCGACGCTGACTGCCCGTGCATTGGCAGCGACGTATAATAGCAACGGCTCCTTATCAACAGGGGCAGCCAGGACCGGCGGTTTTGCCAGTTGCCGCTTCAGATTCTCAAACGCCGCGTTCGCCTCATCACTCCATATAAACCGATCTGTTTTCTTCAGCATCTGGTAAAGCGGGATCGCCTTCTCTCCCAAACGGCTGATGAACCGGCTTAATGCTGTGATCCGGCCAGCGATACGCTGAACATCGTTGATGCAAACTGGTTTAGTCAAAGATGTGATTGCCTTAATCTTCTCCGGATTAGCTTCTATTCCTCTGTTTGAGACCAAGAATCCCAGTAGTTTACCTGCCGGAACACCAAAGGCACACTTCTCCGGATTAAGCATCATCTTATAGGCTCGAAGATTGTCAAAAGTCTCCTTAAGATCCTCTATCATCGTCTCCTCTTTCCTTGATTTAACCACAATGTCATCCACATAGGCATGAACATTCCTCCCTATCTGTCCTTTAAGACAATTCTGAACGCAACGCTGATAAGTTGCTTGAGCACTCTTGAGCCCAAAAGGCATAGATACATAGCAAAAAGCACCAAAAGGGGTTATGAAAGCTGTCTTCTCTTGGTCTTTAACTGCCATCTTGATCTGGTGATATCCTGAATATGCATCCAAAAAGCTTAGCCGCTCACATCCCGCTGTAGCATCGATAATCTGATCAATGCGAGGGAGAGCAAAAGGATCAGTTGGACAGGCTTTGTTGAGGTCTGTGTAGTCCACACACATTCTCCATTTCCCATTCTTCTTTAACACCAGCACCAGATTAGCCAACCACTCTGGGTGAAAAACTTCCACTATGAACCCTGCAGCCAAAAGCATGGCCACTTCCTCTCCTATAGCCTTGCGCCTCTCTTCGTTGAAGCGGCGCAGATATTGCTTGATCGGTTTAAACTTCGGATCAATATTAAGACTGTGCTCAGCGAGTTCCCTCGGTATACCTGGCATGTCAGAAGGTTTCCATGCAAAGATATCCCGGTTCTCACGGATGAACTCGATGAGCGCGCTTTCCTATTTGGGATCAAGGTTAGCGCTGATAGTGAACTGCTTGGACGAATCACCTGGCACAAAATCAACTTGCTTGGTCTCCTCCGCCGATTTAAACTTCAATGCCGGATCATGCTCTGTAGTTTGCTTCTTCAGCGGAGTCATATCTGCCGGATCAACATTATCTTTATAAAACTTCAATTCTTCTGTGGCACATACTGCCTCCGCGTAGGCTGCATCTCCCTCTTCACACTCCACTGCTATCTTGCGACTTCCATGAACTGTGATCGTGCCCTTGTGACCCGGCATTTTGAGTTGCAGATAAACATAACATGGCCTAGCCATAAACTTGGCATAAACCGTTCTCCCGAATAAAGCGTGATAGGGGCTCCGGATCTTGACAACTTCGAAAGTTATCATTTCTGACCTGGAATCATGCTCATCTCCAAAGGTAACTTCCAAGTCAATCTTTCCAACTGGATAAGCCGACTTACCTGGAACCACCCCGTGGAACACCGTGTTTGATTGCCTTAACTTCTTATCCGTTAGGCCCATACGACGGAAAGTCTCATAGTACAAGATGTTGATGCTGCTACCGCCGTCCATGAGAACTTTAGTGAACTTATAACCTCCCACATGTAGCGCTACCACCAAGGCCAAGTGGCCCGGATTATCCACCCGCATTGGGTGATCCTCCCTACTCCATACAATGGGCTGCTCCGACCAGCGCAGAAATTGTGGTGTTGCCGGTTCAATCGCGTTAACTGCCCGCTTAAAAACCTTCTGATCTCGTTTACACAGACTTGTGGTGAATACATGGTATTGCCCACTACTCAACTCCTTCGGATTACTCTGATATCCGGATTGTGGTTGCTGTTGCTGACGCTGCTGATTACCCTGATTATTGTGATTACCTTGGCCCTGCTGTTGACTGCCTTGGTTATTGTAACCACCCTGATTACGCGGCTGATTGCCCTGGTTATTATAACTTCCTTGACCATTTTGATTACCGTCCCGGTTTTGATAACCGTTGTTACTGCCCCTATATCCTGATCCGGAGCTGTTCCCCTGATGACCCGGACCATAGAACCATGGGCCTGAACCGCCATTTGGAGGCCTGTCATTAGGATTAAAGCGGCCCATCATTGCTTCCATAAAGGGCCTGCACTCTCTTATAGTGTGTTTTGCCGGCCGTCTGCTCGAGCCATGCTTCGGGCAAGGCTGATCTAACTCTTGGTCCCAACTAACATCCCCTCCGCCGGTTTGTTGAGGTGGGTTGCCCCTATTACGCTGAAAACCCCCTTGAACTTGGGTATTGGCTACGAAATCAGAGCCACCTTCTGCCTTTCGCTTGCCTAAGAAACTTGCAGTAGCCGGGTTAACCTGCGCCGGTTTACCAGGTTTGTTAACCTTCCCTGCTTTGTCTCCCTCAGCTTCTAGATACTTGGTATTATCAGAGTCCCCATACTTTACCAGAGCACTCATGAGAGTTCCCATATCATTGCAATCCCTTTTAAGCCGTCCTAGCTTTAACTTTAGAGACTCAAACCGGCAATTGTTCTCTAAAGTTACTATTGCCGTACTAGGATTGATACTATTCGAAGAGTGCAAGATCTCTGACACTCGCCGCACCCATGCACTTGTAGATTCCTGTTCTCCTTGCACACAGGCCGCCAGATCTACTACTGACATTGGCTGCTTGCACGTATCTTTGAAATTTTTTATAAACTGGCGACGTAACTCTCCCCATGATCCGATGGAATTAGGGGGTAAACCCTTTAGCCAGGTCCGGGCTGTACCCTCAAGCATCATAGTAAAGTACTTTGCACAAGCCGCTTCATCCACGTCCAGCATCTCCATGGCCATCTCATAACTCTCCACCCAAGCTTCAGGAGGTAAATCTGCAGTGTAATTAGGCACCTTACGGGGGCCTTTAAAATCCTTGGGCAGCTTCACACTCCGCAAAGCGGGGATAAGACACGGCACTCCAAAGGAACTCGTCGTGACTCCTGTCTCTGCTGTGGCAGTTTGAACCGGCGTCGTTTGACGGACCTCCTCCCGGGCTCCTGACCTAACCCGATTTGCATCTTGAGCTTGTGCATCCGCGCCTGCCGGATTATTCTGTCTGCGCTGATGTCGTCTGCGTTCACTGCTAGACACTTCTGGTTCCTCCCAATGCCTAGTGTAACTCTGGCTGGGACGTGGTGTTGAATGTAACCTCTCCCTGCTATGAGAATATGCCTGCTGCTGTACTAACGCCGTATTAAGTAGCTCCTTGGCCCGGCGTGCCTCCAACGCTACCCGGGACGTCCCCTCAACGGGTAAAGCGACCAAACGTGCAGCAGCACCAACGATGTTGTCCAAAGGATTCGAATAATGACCTGGAGGGGTAGGAACATGAGGCGCAGACGTGATCCGCCGATCTTGCTCCGCAGTGGGCTGCTGAACCGGCTCATCCCTGACCGGGGGTGCCCTCCGGTTTAAAGCGGGATCATTGCTAGTTCCTGCCCCTGGTGTCCTAAACAGATCCGTTGCTTCATAAACCGGCGGTATACGGGATTGGTACTTCCGACTTCTTACTCCCTGTGTAGAGGCCTGTTCCATCCTTAGGTGAAAAGCCTGATCATTCAATTCCGCTTGCCTTATTGCTATCATAGCCTTCTCCTCTTTCAGATCATCCCTTGCCTGATCAATCCGGCCCTTTAGCTGAAGGAGCTCTACATCATGCTGCGCCTTGTCTGCTGGAGCTACCTCTGCCACAGCTTTGGCCGTGAATTCCTCGACTAAGGTGGATAGAACGTCAGTAGGTGAGAGGACTGGGCCGCTCCCCCCTACACCAGCTTCTGCTGACGCCCCGTTCACCGTGGGCTGTGAACCGGCCATAAAGACAGCCACCCGGTTTGGCAGGTCAAAGGGGTCCGGAATACTGTTCCCGTCGGACTCACCCTCAGACCGGCCGTCCTGCAACTGATACAGAGATTCAGTCTCTCCGGATGAGGATCCGTCGTCGGAGTAGACAACTGTTTCACCGCCGGATTCTGATCCGTCCCTGGTTTGGACCCCGTGAACTGCTCCAACGAAAACGTGCTTCATGGCGGGCTGAATCCAGGCCGATCTCGCACGCTGAGCCGGCTCGATGATGTTGGAGAAGATGTCCGTCTCAAGTCCCGGTTCGCCGATCTTGCCGATGAAGACATGAATGCCACCGAAGGGAACCCGGTACCCGTATTCGATTGAATCGGCCTCCGGTCCCCAACCCGCATCGTCGATGTAGATCCGGCCGCGGCGACTCTTGGTCATCCGGCCGACCATGTAGCCCTTGAGCCCTTCAAAGCTGCCCTTCAAGGACTCGAAACCATCGTGCGGAGGCCCCACGGTGGGCGCCAACTGTCGTGGAATTAACACGGCAGATGTCCGGTTTAGCGGACTTGATGATGGAACCATCGCACGGGTTAGCTTGAAGGGGTTAAAAGCACACAAAGGACACAGAGGGTTTATACTAGTTCGGCCCCTTCGATGAAGGTAAAAGCCTACGTCTAGTTCGGTTTGGTATTGCTTGGGCGCCGATGAACAGGGAGCGGATTGCTTGCCTGTGTCTCGACGGGTTGTCTCTTGCTTCTCCCTGAACCGTCGCCGGGTCGTCCCTTTATATAGAGAGGCGACGCCCAGTCCGGTTTACAGAGTCCCGAGGCCGGCTCATACTTGTGTCCGCCTCGGTCTCTGCTCTTTCTTCCTTATCTCTCAAGTTACATCATCGGGCGGTTTACAAATCGTAACTCTATACATGGGCCCTAAGATCTCATGGGCCGTAGCCTTTACTAAATATTGCAACCGAGCATATTATAATAAACCGGTTTATACTAGCCGGTTCATACCTGCTAGTCATATCCCTGACAGTTATGGTGCATCTGCTGGTCCATATCGTGGACGATATCATCCAACTCAGGCCGACGTTCCTGCACAGCATGATGCCGTTCGAAAGGATGAATGGTGTCATCAAAGGATACGTTCGCAACATGTCACGTCCAGAGGGAAGCATAGCCAGGGGCTTTCTGACCGAAGAGTGCATCTCCTACTGCACGAATTATCTAGGCATCGAGAACCCCGTTGGTCTGCCCGTCAACAGGCACCTCGGCAGGCTCTCTAGATGGGGTCACCGTGAGGGTCGCCGCGAAATGCATGTTGACTTCGAGGGTCGACTCGCCGACTTTGAAAGAGCAAACTGATGGCTTCTCGCCCCTCGTTGGTTACCCCAAGTGGAAGGTTTGAGATGTAGCGTAGCGGCAAGTTTTCCCTTGGCAAAGATACCAAGGATCGAATCCCGTGAGACTCTGAGGGTCGACAAGAAGGTGTCAATAGCGCCAGAGACTTTTGCTTGACAGGACCTGCACACAGATACAAATAACTTTGCTCCCAACGAGTACAGAGAGGTTGTCAATCCCTCCGGCCTTGTCGTTTACAAAGGATCAAACGCAAGAGATAATAGTGATAGGTATGACTGCAACTAGGAAATAAGAACAGTAAGTAAATAGCGGGTATGATCAGTGATGGTAATATGGGCCGGGGTCCCATGATGTTCACTAGTGATGTCTCTCTCCCAAAAGACGATAAAACAGCTAAGCGAGGTACACGAATTACAGCTGGGCAATTGACAGGATTATGTGCGCAAACCAATGCTAACTATGCTGCAAGAAAGGTAGAGGCTCTAAGCATGGGCAGTACGCCAAGGCAAGTAGACCGAAATCCATCTGCATCTACTACTAATCATCCACCTTGAGATATCTATCCAGAACATCTCGCTGGTATTAAGTTGCGAGTCCCACCCATAGTGTAAACTCAAAGCAACAGACAACTGCATTAAAAGAACTTTGCGTAAAGTAAACAATCCTTGCACCCGCAAGTACAAGCACCGTTGTTTTCCCCCTTGTGGCAACAACACATCCCCTAGACTCATGTTTCTGTCACTCAAGCTAGTCATCGAGGGGCATGAACCCACAATCAAGCATAACGTTCCCTCTTGGAGTTACTACCTACTACTCGGCCAAAGCAATAAATAGCAATGGAGAACATGCAAGAATTACTCAAGAACATAAATATAAAAGAGGTGAATCAAATATATTACTCACACACAATCTGAACATAATCTCATAATCCATCGGATCCCAGCAAACTCAGCATAGCAACAGCATAAAGATTACATATGTGCCTCGATCATGTAGGGCAGCTCACGAGGTCTAATTGGTGAAGAACAAAGAGGGGAGGAGAACATCACATAGCTACTGGTCATGGACCCATGGTCCAAGGGGGACTACTCACAACTCATCCGGGAGGCGTCCATGGTGGTGGAGAAGCTCCCGATGGTGGTTCTCCCCTCCGGCAGGGTGCCGGGAAGAGTTCTCCTGGTGCTCCCGATCTTGGAAGCGCGGCGGCGGCGGAACAGAGATGAGATCGCGAAAAAGGGTTCCGCCCTCGAGGGTTTTGGGACGCGTGCTAAATATATGCCAAAGGGGGGCACCAGAGGCGGAGAGGATGGCCCAGGCGCCCCCCCCCCCCGGCGCGGCCAGGAGGGGGGCCGCGTGGGCA
This sequence comes from Secale cereale, assembly GCA_902687465.1. NCBI lineage: Eukaryota > Viridiplantae > Streptophyta > Magnoliopsida > Poales > Poaceae > Secale > Secale cereale. The sequence continues at coordinate 652,577,992 of LR738712.1, forward strand.
GGCCGCCTGGGCTGCCCCTGGCTCCCCTCTGGCACCACTTCTGGCGCGTGGAAGCTTCTGGAGCGCTGATTTTTTATATATTTTTCCCGGAATTTTTCTGGCAATTTAAGTAATGGGAAAACCTGAAATACAAAAACAGTAGAAAACAGAAACTGGCACTGGGGTGCACTGAGTTAATAGGTTAGTCCAAATATGATCAAAAGTGTATGGAAGTGCATAAATATCATAGCAATATCACCCAAAATAGGCATGGAGCAAGCAGAAATTATAGATACGTTTTGGACGTATCAACATCCCCAAGCTTAATTCCTGCTCGTCCTCGAGTAGGTAAATGATAACAAGCATAATTTCTGTGGTGACATGCTATCGACCATATAAGTACTTTTAAGTAAAGCAATCAAGGCATGTAATCCAATTCAAGTCATAACAAGCAAGAGTCTATATTAGCATTGTAACAAGTAACATAAGAACATAAAGGTGCAAGAGCTCTCGCTGTCCGTGACTCGAATGTCTCCAAATGGTGGTTGCGTGCAAGAAAGGGGATAGGGATATATGAGAGTAAAACATAGTTTTTGTATTGTTGAGAACTTAATCTACTAAAGTTTCACACTTGGTCTTCTTTCGAATCTTATCTTGACTCATCCCCAGACCGTCAGCCAGGTACAAGTCAAAATGATCCACTCCCTTTCGATATTTTGAGCACTCATGCAATGGATGAGCGTAAGCAAGAAAGTCGACACTTAGGATGGCAAAGAGAGAAATGATAGAGGGAGAAGACAAAAAAAGGTGTGAAAGGCTCACATCAATGAGGACAATCATCGGCGAGAGAAAGCCAAATGATAGATATGATGTGAGGAGTAGGGATTGCCATGCAACGGATGCACATATGAGCTAAGGTAAGCTCTCCAATGGAACTAGTGGGGGTGCATCCAACTTGCTTGCTCAAGAAGACCTAGAGCTCTTTTGAGGAGGCTCATCATTGGAATATACAAGCCAAGTTCTATAGTGTAAAGGTCCCCACATAGCTATATGCATAAATGATAATCTCTATGGAGTACAAGGTATAAGATGGAGTACGAGTGTGGATCTCTCAAAAGAAATAGTAGTGTGCCCCCTTCTCTCTTTTTATTTCTTTTTCTCTTTTTTCTATTTTTTTATTTTTTATGGCCTCAATGGCTCTTTCTATTTATCTCTCGTTTGTCCTCTTTGGGATCTTTTGATTTTGTCCTCTTTGGGATCTTTTGATTTGTCCTCTTTGGGATCTTTTCCTCACTTTAGGGGCAACACTCTATGTATTACAAGAAGTATAGAAGATCTTTCACACTTTACAAAAGTACTCAACATAAAGAAAATGAAACTATCATGATGTATGCAAATGTATGCCTCTGCCAGTGTAGCAGGATATGCAATGATACTAGCGCGTCATGTAGCAATGATTAGGGCAAGGCCCAACTAGCATGCCGCTCATCGATCAAGCAAAAAGCATGTATGACATGAAGATCAAGTCATGAGAAGATGGATGTTGCATGGCAATGTATCTCGGAAAGGCTATGGAAATGCCTTAATAGGTAGGTATGGTGGCTGTTTTGAGGAAGGATATAATGAGGCTTATGATGACAGAGCGTATCGTGCCAAGGATTTGGATGCACCGGCGAAGTATGCGCCAACTCTCGAGGTGAAAAAGGGCAATGCACGGTACCGAAGAGGCTAGAAAAATATGGATAGGTGGAAGTGTCAACTTTCGAATACTCACATTACTCCGAAGAACTCATGCACTTATTATCGGTAACTCTCAATCTAATTAGGAGGTTCACAAAGAGACAAGTACCCCGAGGAGGAGTGTATGGGGATTTGGTTATCCTTGCGCATCCTCGACTCATGATACGTGAGTGTACTCTAATATTCGATCCCTCCAAAGATTAGTGATCCATTTAGTAGCTAAAGTTCTCAACTATTTTGTAGGTTTTCGAAAATAAACACGGATTGCCCAAAATACGACATCTATCACTAATAGGCTAAAGCTCTTGACACCAAAAGTTCAGACATTACTCATGGCAATACCTCAAAACTATTGCAAGTTACTACCAAAATTAAATAGCAACCTCAATTACCTACTTTAAGTCAAGACACACAACTCAGTGCAACAGACAAACTCTCTTAACAAGATAAACATGAAAACTCAAGAGAGTTCAACAACCAACTAAACAAAAGCTCTTTGAGAAGAAAAGCATGAAAACTAAGAGCTAAACATGACAGTAGCTATGGAAAGACAAAGAACACATACAGCAAAGATAAGCATGAAAATCCTATGTTGTGTTCTAGGTTAAAGTGGAGCGTGTTTCTCTCCCACACAAAGAAAGCTGGGTTCTAACTCGTTATGAACAGCAAGTAAAGCTAAAGAAAACTAAAAAGGAAACTAAAAGCAAGACGCTCCAAGCATAGCACATAACGCATGAAGTGATTAAAATATAGTGGAACGAAAGACGAACTGATAATTGTTGATGGAGAAGGGGATGCACGGGGGCATCCCCAAGCTTAGACGCTTGAGTCTTCTTGAATATTTCTTGGGGGTGCACGGGGGCATCCCCAAGCTTGAGCGTTTGACCCTCCTGAATCTTTTTATCATCTTCCCTCGCACACTTGAAAACTCCCTTCATACATAACTCATCATAATCTGATTAGCGAGGTTAGTACCCATAATAAAATAATTTTTCCCTACTGGAAATAAGGATAATCTTGAAGATCTATTGTTTCTCAAGATTGCCAAAAGGTTTTTGCAAAGAAAAAGCAAGCTCAAGGTTTGCAAAACGAAGAAAAGGCAAAACAGGACAGAATCTGTGAAAAACAGACCAGCAGGTAGTAAATAATTTTTTCGGGGCACTTCTGCAACTCAAATCAAAAAACTCAGAACATACGCCCGAAAGCCAATTGTATAGAGCACGCTGTCGAAAAAATTCAGACCAAAAAGATGATCTGGTGATTTTATACCAATTTTTCTGTCCAAGGACAAAATCTGTTTCCTGGACAGCACGTCACAACTTTTGAACTTTCTTGCAATCAGAGGCTAAACTTGGCACAAAGCTGAAAAGAAAAGATACAATGATGATGCTACTGTAGTAACAAACATCAAGACACAACAAAAGCAAAATAAAACTTTATTCGTTGTGGGCTGCCTCCCAAAAGCGCTTTCTTTTATGCCTTTAAGCTAGGCATAATGCAAAAAGAGAGGATCAAGTTTTATCAAGAGTAAAAGAATAGCTAGCCCGTATAACGGACTCAAAAGGTAACTTAATCTTCTTTCTAGGGAAGTGTTCCATCCCTTTCTTGAGAGGAAATTGGAATTTTATATTCCCCTCTTTCATGTCAAGGATAGCACCAACGGTGCAAAGAAAAGGATGTCCCAAAATAATTGGACAAGAAGGTTCACATTCAATATCCATAATAGTAAAATCAACGGGAACATAATTGTCATTGACAATGATAAGAACATCGTCGATCCTCCCCAAAGGTTTCTTTATGGAAGAATCAACAAGACGAACACCAAAAGAACAAGAATCAAAAGGTTTCAATTTAAGCATATCATATATTCTTTTGGGCATAACGGAGGTACTAGCTCCAACATCACATAAAGCATAGCAAGAGAAGTTATTCAACTTAATTTTAATCATAGGATCCCAACCATCTTCTAGCTTTCTTGGTATGGAGGCTTCTACCCTAAGCTTCTCCTCCCTAGCTTTGATGAGAGCATTAGTGATATGCTCCGTGAAGGCAAGATTAAGCGTGCTAGTGTGGGGATCTCTAGACATCTTGTGAAGAAAATCAATAACTTCAGAAAGGGTGCAATTATCAAAATCAAGGTCACTACTATCAAGTAAGGTGGTAGTGGTGTCCTTCAGGCTCACTTGTTTGGTAGCTTCTATGGTCATAGGAGTTTCTACGGTTGAGGTCATAGCATCACCATTAATAGGTCCAATGGGACCAGGAGTGCATTGGGTGCTAAGAGTTTGGATATCCTCAACAACTTGGATAGTAGCAACAGTGTGGTGGGTAGGAAGGCTCTTAATTCTATCTTCTTCCTCCTTTTCTCTAGCCCATATCTCTTTAAGTTTAGCCAACATCCTAATGTTTTCATTAATTTGCACTTGAATAGCATTCATAGCCTCAAGAGGGGAAGTTCTAATTTTAAGCAGTTCTACCTCATGGGCTAAATTGTCTACCTTCGAAGAGAGATTATCTAGTTTGTTTAGTTTTTCTTCTACACTCTTATTGAAGGCCTTTTGGGTAGTGATGAAATCTTTAAGCATAATCTCTAGTTCAGAAGTGGAGTTCTTGGTGTTAGGATAAGGATTGTTGTTCCCATAGGAATTAGAGGGGAACGGTCTAGGGTTGCTACCAAAATTACTCATATAAGCATTATTATTGAAATTGTTTCTAGAGATAAAGTTCACATCTACTTGATCTTGAGCAATCAAAGAATTTAAAGGAACATCACGAGGATCAATAGAAGATTGCTTGGAAAGTAGAGACATGATCAAGTCAACTTTTTCATTTAGGGAGGAAATCTCCTCGACAGAGTTTACCTTCCTACCTGTTGGAGTGTGTTCGGTGTGCCATTGGGAATATTTGGTCATCATCTCATCGAGAAGCTTCGTGGCAGCACCAAGTGTAGTTGACATAAAGGTTCCTCCCGCGGCCGAATCCAACAAGTTCCGCGAGGTAAAGTTCAAGCCTGCATAAAAAGTTTGGATAACCATCCAAGTAGTCAAACCATGAGTAGGGCAGTTCTTGACAAGAGATTTCATGCGTTCCCAAGCTTGGGCAACGTGTTCATTATCCAATTGTTTAAAGTTCATTATATTACTCCTTAGTTGGATAATTTTAGCAGGGGGATAGTACTTCCCAATAAAAGCATCCTTGCACTTGTCCCAAGAATCTATGCTATTCCTAGGCAAGGATTGAAACCAAATTTTAGCTCCTCCTCTCAAGGAGAAAGGAAAAAGCTTAAGCTTAACAATATCATTATCTATTTCAGTGTACTTTTGCATATCACAGAGTTCAACAAAATTATTTAAGTGCAAAGCAGCATCATCTCCAGCACCGGAGAATTGATCTTTCATAACTAGGTTCAGTAAAGCAGGTTTAATTTCATAAGAAGGTGCTGAAGTGGCAGGTGTAGTAATAGGCGTGCAGATAAAGTCATCGTTGTTATGACTAGTGAAGTCACACAACTTGGTGTTCTCGGTGGAACCCATAGCAGCAACAAGCAAGATAACTATTTTTGTGATTTTTGATAAAGGAAACTAAAGAAAAAACTGAAAGGTAAACTAACAAGACTAAAAAGCAAAGATAAAAGATAGTGTGCAACTCCCCTATCTTGAAGAGTGGAGTCCCCGGCAACGGCGCCAGATAACTTTGCTTGATGGCTTCTCGCCCCTCGTTGGTTACCCCAAGTGGAAGGTTTGAGATGTAGTGCAGCGGCAAGTTTTCCCTTGGCAAAGAAACCAAGGATCGAATCCCGTGAGACTCCGAGGGTCGACAAGAAGGTGTCAATAGCGCCAGAGACTTTTGCTTGACAGGACCTGCACACAGATACAAATAACTTTGTTCCCAACGAGTACAGAGAGGTTGTCAATCCCTCCGGCCTTGTCATTTACAAAGGATCAAACGCAAGAGATAATAGTGATAGGTATGACTGCAACTAGGAAATAAGAACGGTAAGTAAATAGCGGGTGTGATCAGTGATGGTAATATGGACCGGGGTCCCATGATGTTCACTAGTGATGTCTCTCTCCCAAAAGACGATAAAACAGCTAAGCGAGGTAAACGAATTACAGCTGGGCAATTGACAGGATTATGTGCGCAAACCAATGCTAACTATGCTGCAAGAAAGGTAGAGGCTCTAAGCATGGGCAGTACGCCAAGGCAAGTAGACCGAAATCCATCTGCATCTACTACTAATCATCCACCTTGAGATATCTATCCAGAACATCTCGCTGGTATTAAGTTGCGAGTCCCACCCATAGTGTAAACTCAAAGCAACAAACAACTGCATTAAAAGAACTTTGCGTAAAGTAAACAATCCTTGCACCCGCAAGTACAAGCACCGTTGTTTTCCCCCTTGTGGCAACATCACATCCCCTAGACTCATGTTTCTGTCACTCAAGCTAGTCATCGAGGGGCATGAACCCACAATCAAGCATAACGTTCCCTCTTGGAGTTACTACCTACTACTCGGCCAAAGCAATAAATAGCAACGGAGAACATGCAAGAATTAATCAAGAACATAAATATAAATGAGGTGAATCAAATATATTACTCACACACAATCTGAACATAATCTCATAATCCATCGGATCCCAGCAAACTCAGCATAGCAACAGCATAAAGATTACATATGTGCCTCGATCATGTAGGGCAGCTCACGAGGTCTAATCGGTGAAGAACAAAGAGGGGAGGAGAACATCACATAGCTACTGGTCATGGACCCATGGTCCAAGGGGGAATACTCACAACTCATCCGGGAGGCGTCCATGGTGGTGGAGAAGCTCCCGGTGGTGGTTCTCCCCTCCGGCAGGGTGCCGGGAAGAGTTCTCCTGGTGCTCCCGATCTTGGAAGCGCGGCGGCGGCGGAACAGAGATGAGATCGCGAAAAATGGTTCCGTCCTCGAGGGTTTCGGGACGCGTGCTAAATATATGCCAAAGGGGGGCACCAGAGGCGGAGAGGGGGGCCCAGGCGCCCCCCCCCCCCCCCCCCCGGCGCGGCTAGGAGGGGGCCGCGTGGGCAGGCCGCCTGGGCTGCCCCTGGCTCCCCTCTGGCCCCACTTCTGGCGCGTGGAAGCTTCTGGAGCGCTGATTTTTTATATATTTTCCCCGGAATTTTTCTGGCAATTTAAGTAATGGGAAAACCTGAAATACAAAAACAGCAGAAAACAGAAACTGGCACTGGGGTGCACTGAGTTAATAGGTTAGTCCAAATATGATCAAAAGTGTATGGAAGTGCATAAATATCATAGCAATATCACCCAAAATAGGCATGGAGCAAGCAGAAATTATAGATACGTTTTGGACGTATCACAAACCTAGTCGCGCTACAACACATAGACGTGGTCGATCCTTGGGTGGTAGAGCACAAAACCTTTATTGAGAAGACGTACAATGACCGAGGCCAATAGAGGACGGATGGAGATATAATCAAAGAGCACAACTCATGTTTCACGCGTTGGTTCAAGCAGAAGCTTCTGTCGTACCCTTTACATGAGGATTCTTCCGCGGAAGAACAACTCATATTCCCATTGTCACAGGGCGCCGAGCACAACCTGATGACCTATGAGGCGTACGATATCAACGGCTACACATTCTACACTGAGGCCAAGGACATAAAGAGCGATGGTTATCTTAGGGTTTTTAGGGTAACGATGGAATCCTACACCGGTAATGACAAGGACAGATACTACGGAAGGATCGAGGAGATCTGGGAGCTGAGCTACGCTGGAGAGAAGGTCCCGATGTTCCGTGTCAGATGGGCCAAGAGCGTCCTAAAAGAAGACCGGTATTTCACCACCATGGTTATACCCGAAGCCAAATCCAAGACCGCGGGCGCAAACGTCACCGCGAAAAATGAGCCATGGGTACTGGCTTCCCAAGTTGACCAATGCTTCTTCATTACCGACCCGTCAAAGCCCAGTCGTATTGTCGTGAGGAGAGGCAAAAGGAAGATCATCGGAATGGATGGAGTAGCAAATGAGCAAGACTTCGACAAGTACGGCGACCCGAGGATCGAACATGACGACGATGATGAAGTAGCAGCATACACCACAAGAAGAAGCAGGACCACCCTACCTAAAGGACGTTCGTTCCACAGAAGAACTCCATTTGCGAAAAAGAAGGGCAAGAAGATTGTGAACAGATAGCTAGCTAAGATCGATTGTATTTAAATTGTAATCTTCATTTCTCGATTGTATTTCATGGGCACTTTTTGAACTCTTGAATGTTTTTAAATTTCATGGACACTCGATCTCGATCCCCCTCCATCTCGATCGCTATCCCACCTCGCTAGATCCGGTCCCCCTCGCCGCCGAGCACCCCCCGCTCCACCGGCCACCGCCGCCGACCCCCCGCACCCTCTCCTACTCCACCACCGTCGACGACGCACCGCACCCTCCCCCGCTCCACCGGCCGCCGCCGCCGACCCATGAAGTCATGATATTTTCAAATAATAAATTTGATGATATTTTTTCATATTCATAAATATTTTCAAATAACAAATTTGATGATATTTTTTCAAAAAATATTTCTATTTTATAAAAAAAATATTACTGTTATGATTTAAACAAGTTTGAACATATTTAAACACAAATAAGTATCAAACAGCATTTTAAATGCATAAAAAAATATTGGGGAGCCTGGGAATCAAACCCAGGACCTCCCAGTGGGTGTGCTGCGTGCTAACCAGTCGGTCTAGTACATGGGGTTTGATGTAGATGGAGTCTGGTGGTAGATAACCTGTGGGCTCGAACAGAAAAAAAAAATACTAATGGCGCACCACGAGGAGGTGCGCCATTGCTATAGATGCACTTATGGCGCACCAGGGGGAGGTGCACCATTAGTATTCCCCCACTAGCTATTCCCGTCTGGCCTCTCTCCCTCGCCCTCGCTCGCCAGATCCCCTTCGTCCCTCTCCCTCGCGCTGCCCCGACGCGGCGACGCCGCCGCCCCGACCCCCGCGCGCTGCCCCGACGCCACCGCCCCGACCCCCGTCGGACTCCACCCCCGCCGCCCCCGCGCCCCCACCACCGCAGCTCCCCCGCGCCCCCACCACTGCAGCTCCCCCGCGCCGCCGCCCCGCGCCCCCTAGGGTTCCGGCTCCAAGGTGGGTGGCAAGCTCGCCGGCGCAACCCCGGCGCCGTGTATGACCTTGATGTCTACTACACGCTTCTATTCCTGTAGACAGTGTTGGGCCTCCAAGAGCAGAGGTTTGTAGGACAGCAGCAAATTTTCCTTAAGTGAGTAACCCAAGGTTTATCGAACTCAGGGAAGTGGAGGTTGAACGTACCCCTTTCAAGCAACCCTGCAATCAAGATACAAGAAGTCTCTTGTGTCCCCAACACACCTAATACACTTGTCAGATGTATAGGTGCACTAGTTCGGCGAAGAGATGGTAAAATATGGATGATAGGAGTGGCAAAGCAAAGTAATATAAATCTGTAATAAAAAGTGCAGCAAGCAAACAAGTGGTAAACGTGAGCACAAATGGTATTGCAATGGTGGAAACAAGGCCTAGGCTTCATACTTTCACTAGTGGCAACTCCCAACAACATTAACATAATCGAATCACATGATATTTCCCATAATGGAAACACACTCGGAGGTCATTCCTTTGTGGTCAAGAGAGGACGAGAATTATGTAGGGCTACAAAAGCACACCTCAAAGTTCATAGTTCTCAATCTATGGATTTCCCAATGTCACCGCGGCCATCCAAAGAGAGTACCACAATCACCACAACATATCTCAAGGATAGTCAAAGACAAGCACCAAGAGACTCTCAATCTTCAATCAACACATAAAAGAGGAAATCACTCATGAAAATATTCTTCTAACCCATGTCCAATAGACCGCTGTCACCTTGGTCTCGGGGATTATACTAGATAAAGACAAGTGAGTACATCAATCCAATACATAGAGGAAGGGGACATATCATGGGATCACCCTAGATTAACATAGCCTATGATCACAACGAAGATCACATCATGGGAGAGAGAATTGACCACATAGCTACTGGTAGAAACCTCAGCCCCGAGGAGGAACTACTCCCGCATCATGGAGGGAGGAAGCAACGTCGATGGAGATGAATCCGGGGGCACTTCCCCGTCCTGGCAGGATGCCGGCACAGGAATTCTGGTCCCCCGAAACTTGGTGGCGATGGCGGCGGAGATCGGAATAGCTTCTGGAGAAAAGGGTTCTGTCCTCAAGGGTTTCGGGACGCGAGGAGTATATATGCCAAAGGGGGTCACCAGAAGCGGAGAGGGGGGCCCAGGCGCCCCCCCTAGTCGGCCAGGGGTGGGGCCGCCTGGGCTGCCCCTGGCTCCCCTCTGGCCCTGCTTTGGTTTTTCTTGAAGCTCCCGATACGCTGATTTTTCCTGTATTTTTTCCGGAATTTTTAGGGCACTTTTAATATGAGGGAAATCTGAAATAGAAAAACAGCAGAAAACAGGAACTGGCACTGTGGTGCACTGAGTTAATATGTTAGTCCAAATATGATCAAAAGTGTATGGAAGTGCATAAATATCATAGCAATATCACACAAAAGAGGCATGGAGCAAGAAGAAATTATAGATACGTTTTGGACGTATCAACATCCCCAAGCTTAATTCCTGCTCGTCCTCGAGTAGGTAAATGATAACAAGCATAATTTCTGTGGTGACATGCTACCAACCATATAAGAACTTTTTTAAATAAAGCAATCAAGGCATGTAATTCAATTCAAGTCATAACAAGCAAGAGTCTATATTAACATTGTAACAAGTAACATAAGAACATAAAGGTGCAAGAGCTCTCGCTGTCCGTGACTCGAATGTCTCCAAATGGTGTTTGCGTGCAAGAAAGGGGATAGGGATATATGAGAGAGTAAAACATAGTTTTTGTATTGTTGAGAACTTAATCTACTAAAGTTTCACACTTGGTCTTCTTTGGAATCTTATCATGACTCATCCCCAGACCGTCAGCCAGGTACAAGTCAAAATGATCCACTCCCTTTCGATATTTTGAGCACTCGTGCAATGGATGAGCATAAGCAAGAAAGTCGACACTTAGGATGGCAAAGAGAGAAAAATGATAGAGGGGGAAGACAAAAAAAAGTGTGAAAGGCTCACATCAATGTGGACAATCATCGGCGAGAGAAAGCCAAATGGTAGATATGATGTGAGGAGTAGGGATTGCCATGCAACAGATGCACATATGAGCTAAGGTAAGCTCTCCAATGGAACTAGTGGGGGTGCATCCAACTTGCTTGCTCAAGAAGACCTAGAGCTCTTTTGAGGAGGCTCATCATTGGAATATACAAGCCAAGTTCTATAGTGTGAAGGTCCCCACATAGCTATATGCATAAATGATAATCTCTATGGAGTACAAGGTATAAGATGGAGTACGAGTGTGGATCTCTCAAAAGAAATAGTAGTGTGTCCCCTTCTCTCTTTTTATTTTTTTTCTCTTTTTTTCTATTTTTTTTTATTTTTTTGTGGCCTCAATGGCTCTTTCTATTTATCTCTCATTTGTCCTCTTTGGGATCTTTTGATTTTGTCCTCTTTGGGATCTTTTCCTCACTTTAGGGGCAACACTCTATGTATTACAGGAAGTATAGAAGATCTTTCACACTTTATAAAAGTACTCAACATAAAGAAAATGAAACTATCATGATGTATGCAAATGTATGCCTCTTCCAGTGTAGGAGGATATGCAATGATACTAGCGCTTCATGTAGCAATGATTAGGGCAAGGCCCAACTAGCATGCGGCTCATCGATCAAGCAAAAAGCATGTATGACATGAAGATCAAGTCATGAGAAGATGGATCTTGCATGGCAATGTATCTCGGAAAGGCTATGGAAATGCCTTGATAGGTAGGTATGGTGGCTGTTTTGAGGAAGGATATAATGAGGCTTATGATGACAGAGCGTATCGTGCCAAGGATTTGGATGCACCGGTGAAGTATGCGCCAACTCTCGAGGTGAGAAAGGGCAATGCACGGCACCGAAGAGGCTAGAAAAATATGGTTAGGTGGAAGTGTCAACTTTCGAATACTCACATTAGTCCGAAGAACTCATGCACTTATTATCGGTAACTCTCAATCTAATTAGGAGGTTCACAAAGAGACAAGTACCCCGAGGAGGAGTGTATGGGGGTTTGGTTATCCTTGCGCATCCTCGGCTCATGGTACGTGAGTGTACTCTAATATTCGATCCCTCCAAAGATTAGTGATCCATTTAGTAGCTAAAGTTCTCAACTATTTTGTAGGTTTTCGAAAATAAACATGGATTCCCCAAAATACGACATATATCACTAATAGGCTAAAGCTCTTGTCACCAAAAGTTCAGACATTACTCATGGCAATACCTCAAAACTATTGCAAGTTACTACTAAAATGAAATAGCAACCTCAATTACCTACTTTAAGTTAAGACACACGACTCAGTGCAACAGGCAAACTCTCTTAACAAGATAAACATGGAAACTCAAGAGAGTTCAGCAACCAACTAAACAAAAGCTCTTTAAAAAGAAAAGCATGAAAACTAAGAGCTAAACATGACAGTAGCTATGGAAAGACAAAGAACACACACAGCAAAGATAAGCATGAAAATCCTATGTTGTGTTCTAGGTTGAAGTGGAGCGTGTTTCTCTCCCACACAAAGAAAGTTGGGTTCTAACTTGTTATGAACAGCAAGCAAAGCTAAAGAAAACTAAAAAGGAAACTAAGAGCAAGACGCTCCAAGCATAGCACATAACGCATGAAGTGATTAAAATATAGTGGAACGAAAGACGAACTGATAATTGTTGATGGAGAAGGGGATGCACGGGGGCATCCCCAAGCTTAGATGCTTGAGTCTCCTTGGATATTTCTTGGGGTGCATGGGGGCATCCCCAAGCTTGAGCGTTTGACACTCCTGAATCTTCTTTTATCATCTTCCCTCGCACACTTGAAAACTCCCTTCATACATAACTCATCATAATCTGATTAGCGAGGTTAGTACCCACAATAAAATAGTTTTTCCCTACTGGAAATAAAGATAATCTTGAAGAGCTACTGTTTCTCAAGATTGCCAAAAGGTTTTTGCAAAGAAAAAGCAAGCTCAAGGTTTGCAAAACGAAGAAAAGGCAAAACAGGACAGAATCTGTGAAAAACAGACCAGCAGGTAGTAAATAATTTTTTCGGGGCACTTCTGCAACTCAAATCAAAAAACTCAGAACAGACGCTCGAAAGCCAATTGTATAGAGCACGCTGTCAAAAAAATTCAGATCAAAAAGATGATCTGGTGATTTTATTCGAATTTTTCTTTTCAAGGACAGAATCTGTTTTCTATACAGCACGTCACAACTTTTGAACTTTCTTGCAATCGGAGGCTAAACTTGGCACAAAGCTGAAAAATAAAGATACAATGATGTTTCTACAGTAGTAACAAACATCAAGACCACTAAAACTGAAAGAACAAACTGAAAGCAAAGATAACAAGGGTTGTCTCACTAGAGCTCTTTCTTTATAGCCATAAAGATAGGCTTAAGACTTTAATGATGCTCTCGTAGGAATATGAGTTGAAGAACAAAAGAGAGCATCAAGAAGCAAATACCAAACACATTTAAGCCTAACATGCTTCCTATGCATAGGAATATTGCAATAGAATAAGTCATTGAAGCACAAAGCAACTAGCATAGGAAGGCAAAACAAGTATAACTTCAAAATATTCACCATAAAGAGAGGAAACTTCTTCTTATTAAGATATTTAGAACCATGTCTCCCTCTCTCATTATAAATTTCAGTGGCATCATGGATGAACTCAACAATATAACTATCACATAAGGCATTATTTCCATGATCCAAAAGCATAAAAGTGTCATTACTCTTCATATAAGCAAAATCTTTCTTATTAGGAATAGTGAGAGTAAGACTATCATAACCATCATGGTAATCATCGTATTTAGGAGGCATATCATAATCATAATAAATTTTATCCTCAATAGTAGGTGGACTGAAAATATCATATTCATCATTGTAATCATCATATATAGGAGGCATAGTATCATCAAAGTAAATTTTCTCCTCAAAAATTGGGGGACTAAAAATATCATGTTCATCAAACGTGTCATCCCCAAGCTTAGAGCTTTCCATGTCATTAGCAATATTGATATTAAAAAAAACATACTAATAACATCACCACCATCATGATTGTTATGAAAATAATAAAGTTCCAAAGGTTTTTTAATTTTCTCTTCGAACACATCATGTCCAAGTTCAAGGTAGAGCTTATAAAGCTCTCTCATATTTTTGTTGTTTTCCATTAAGCAAATTAGTGAAAATAAAAACAAGAAACAAAAAAATTTAATTGCAAGATCTAGAGAAGGTACCTTCACTTACCTCACTTCCCCGGCAACGGCGCCAGAAATAGCTTGATGTCTACTACACGCTTCTATTCCTGTAGACAGTGTTGGGCCTCCAAGAGCAGAGGTTTGTAGGACAGCAGCAAATTTCCCTTAAGTGAGTAACCCAAGGTTTATCGAACTCAGGGAAGTGGAGGTTGAACGTACCCCTTTCAAGCAACCCTGCAATCAAGATACAAGAAGTCTCTTGTGTCCCCAACACACCTAATACACTTGTCAGATGTATAGGTGCACTAGTTCGGCGAACAGATGGTAAAATATGGATGATAGGAGTGGCAAAGCAAAGTAATATAAATCTGTAATAAAAAGTGCAGCAAGCAAACAAGTGGTAAACGTGAGCACAAATGGTATTGCAATGGTGGAAACAAGGCCTAGGCTTCATACTTTCACTAGTGGCAACTCCCAACAACATTAACATAATCGAATCACATGATATTTCCCATAATGGAGACACACTCGGAGGTCATTCCTTTGTGGTCAAGAGAGGACGAGAATTATGTAGGGCTACAAAAGCACACCTCAAAGTTCATAGTTCTTAATCTATGGATTTCCCAATGTCACCGCGGCCATCCAAAGAGAGTACCACAATCACCACAACATATCTCAAGGATAGTCAAAGACAAGCACCAAGAGACTCTCAATCTTCAATCAACACATAAAAGAGGAAATCGCTCATGAAAATATTCTTCTAACCCATGTCCAATAGACCGCTGTCACCTTGGTCTCGGGGATTATACTAGATAAAGACAAGTGAGTACATCAATCCAATACATAGAGGAAGGGGAAATATCATGGGATCACCCTAGATTAACATAGCCTATGATCACAACGAAGATCACATCATGGGAGAGAGAATTGACCACATAGCTACTGGTAGAAACCTCAGCCCCGAGGAGGAACTACTCCCGCATCATGGAGGGAGGAAGCAACGTCGATGGAGATGAATCTGGGGGCACTTCCCCGTCCCGGCAGGATGCCGGCACAGGAATTCTGGTCCCCCGAAACTTGGTGGCGATGGCGGCGGAGATCGGAATAGCTTCTGGAGAAAAGGGTTCTGTCCTCGAGGGTTTCGGGACGCGAGGAGTATATATGCCAAAGGGGGTCACCAGAAGCGGAGAGGGGGGCCCAGGCGCCCCCCCTAGTCGGCCAGGGGTGGGGCCGCCTGGGCTGGCCGCCTGGGCTGCCCCTGGCTCCCCTCTGGCCCTGCTTTGGTTTTTCTTGAAGCTCCCGATACGCTGATTTTTCCTGTATTTTTCCCGGAATTTTTAGGGCACTTTTAATATGAGGGAAATCTGAAATAGAAAAACAGCAGAAAACAGGAACTGGCACTGTGGTGCACTGAGTTAATTGGTTAGTCCAAATATGATCAAAAGTGTATGGAAGTGCATAAATATCATAGCAATATCACACAAAAGGGGGATGGAGCAAGCAGAAATTATAGATACGTTTTGGACGTATCAGACCTCGTCGTAGGTGAGCCCCTCCCCTCTCCTCCCCCTTCCCCTTCCTTCTTCTTCTTCGCAGGTGAGGCTGATTACATATTCGCAGGTGCCTCTCCTCCGTTGATTCCGCCTCCTCTTCTCTTGTTGCTGCTGCGCCCCCGCCGCCGCTGCGCCTCTTCTTCTTCTCCGCCGATTTCTTCTCCAGCGGTAACCTGCCCACTCTCAGGTACCTCCTCGACCACGGCGCCGACCTCACCCAGGAAGAGGATGACGGCGAAACTTTGCTTTTGATTTTTTGTCATGTTAATGTCAAAAATACTAGCCACTGAAAATGTCACACTTGCTCTCAATGTTAGTTGCTTCTATATACTTCTTTGGGTCATGTTAATGTCACACTCTACTAGCGAAATAATTATTAGGTTTCAAAACAAGAAACCTCCTTAAGATCATAGAACACCACACACCACACAAGTGACACATGCTGACCTTCTGTTAAAAGTAGTTACTGAACAACAGAGCAGGATTTTTGCAAAGCTGTTAGCCTATTACTACTTGGTAATTCATTGCTGACCCGTGTTCTGCATGATTGCCACAAGCACACTTACATTTTCGTAGCTGTTTATTTTTGCCCGCTCCCCCGGATAGTCAGTCAGCTATTTGGCCTATAGATCTTATGAAGTGAATTAATTATTACTATTTTAACAGTGATTTCAAAGTATTAAGGAGGTATAACACCACACACCAAATAACTGGACTTGAATTAATTATACATAGTAGATTTCAAAGCAAGATACCTCCTTAAGAACGTATAACACCACACACCAGTGACACAAGTAGCTGATGCAATCTATGCACTGAGCATGCTGTTAAAAGTAGTTACTGCCAACAGAGCAGGATTTTTTTGCAAAGCTGTTAGCCTGTCACTTGGTAGTTTATTGTTGACCTCCATGTGATTCCCACAAGCACATTCTTATTCTAGAAGCTGTTTATTTTTGCCTCCCCCCTCGGATAGTCAGGTCTTTGGCATATATTTAACTGTAATTTATTCAAGCTCAATTTTAAAACATGGTTAAAGGGAGAAGTTCCCTCTGTTAAATTGTGCCTTGAACGCGGGTGGGCGAGCTCACGAGCATGTATTCTGCTTTTTATCCTAGACAAGCCAAGTAGCCAACACAGAACAAACTTGTTACGCTGTGCTATTTTTTATCCTAGCCAAACTTGTTCATCCAGAAATTTTACATTACATTGTGCTATTATGTCCATTCAAACTTGTTCAACGACCTTCTGTTGTTGTTCCTATAATTTCTGAACTGTGGCATTGTTGGTTTGCTCTATCTGCTCAAAACTTAGTTGGCCAAAAGTCCATTGTTTGTATGTTATCTGTGATATTCAGTTTCCCATATATTGTGATCTTCAGGGAGGAGTGATCTTCAGTTTTCATTTGGTATAGGCCAAGTTATCAAACCATAGCCTGGTTTTGAACACTTCACACGTGGCCATCAGCCAGTTCATATTACCAGCTTCTATATATCTTGTGGGTCTTTTGTCACTTTCATGACATGAACTGTCACCTTGTCGTATTTTTATTCTAGCCACTGAAACTTATTCATCCAGAAACATTGCAGCCAACAAAACTTGTTATCCAAAAATCTTGCACTGCATTGTGCCATTATGGCCATTCAAACTTGCTCGCGGAGACCTTTTATTGTTATTCCTAACTATGATTTCTTATTAAGTGTAAATTTGTTGGTTTGCTCTATCTGCTAAAAACATGTTTGGCGAAATATGGCTTGTTTGTATATTATTGTGATGTATCTGCTCAAAACCTAGTTTCCATAGATGGCTTGTTTGCCTATTATGACTATGATCACCAGTTTTCCGTATACTGATTGTTGTCTTCAGGGAGGTGTGAAATAGTAAAGTTGCTGCTTGCTGTAGAGGTGACTGAATTCCTTCTATGCATGCAAGTGTGGACTGTTGTTCGTATGCATGTTCTAGATTGACCCTAGAGCAGCTTTTTGCTGGGTTTTGTCTCCGACCATCATGTCGTGATGATTTTGCCTTGTCCACCCGAGAGGCCCTTGACTTTGCTGGAATGTCGATTAACTTCCGTTCCGGCAAATTCGGGTACTCCATATGTCCTATTTTCAGCAAAGGTCATGCTGGAATTTTCCGTGAATTTTAGCATGACTTTGCTAAAAATAGGACATATGGGGTACTTGTGACTAATGCATGGGCCGGGGTATCTTAGTAGTTAATTAAGTAGGATCAAGTGCCCCTTTATTCGAGCTGCATTAAACCATAGGCGGCAATAGAGCCAAGTGATTAGGCCCAACTTAGAATTCTCCTTCCCAGCTTAGCTTTTAGGATGCCTCGGTGTCGACAAACCCTAAATGATGAGACCATGATCTTGTTCCTTGACAATAACCAACTTTTTGACCAAACTTTTTTCCTATTTAGAGAGAAACATGGCCAACAACGATGAGGCCGGGGGTTCGGGCGGCAAGGCATTCTGGGAGCTGTCCCAGAAGATGGAGGAACAACCTCACTTGTATGAGGACGCCGCCTTCCCCACCGATCCTGAGACCACTGATGGTACCGCCGAGGATGACCCCACTGATGGTGCCGCCGATGATGCCACCACTGATGGTGCCGCCGAGGATGCCACCACTGATGATGGCGGCGCACGCACAGATGGCAGCCAACCGAAGAGGCAACGGAAGGACCGGTGATGGCTTCTCGCCCCTCGTTGGTTACCCCAAGTGGAAGGTTTGAGATGCAGTGTAGCGGAAGTTTTCCCTTGGCAAAGATACCAAGGATCGATTTCCCTGAGACTCCCAGTTTCAACAAGAAGGTGTCAACTGCTAACGGCGCCAGATATTAGCAATCAACGTGGACCTGCACACAGATACAAATAACTTTGCTCCCAACGAGTACAGAGAGGTTGTCAATCCCTCCGGCCTTGTCGTTTACAAAGGATCAAACACAAGTGATAGTAGTGATAGGTTTTGCTGCAAATAGTAAATAAAAGCGGAAAGTAAATAGCGGATGTGATCAATGATGGTGATATGGACTGGAGTCCCATGATCTTCACTAGTGATGTCTCTCTCCCAAAAGACGATAAAACAGCTATGTGAGGTAAACGAATTACAGCTGGGCAATTGACAGAATTATGTGCGCAAACCAATGCTAACTATGTTGCAAGAAAGGTAGAGGTTCAAAGCATGGGCGGTACGCCAAAGTAAGTAGACCGAAATCCATCTGCATCTACTACTAATCATCCACCTTGAGATATCTATCCAGAACATCTCGCTGGTATTAAGTTGCGAGTCCCACCCATAGTGTAAACTCAAAGCAACAGACAACTGCATTAAAAGAACTTTGCGTAAAGTAAACAATCCTTGCACCCGCGGGCACAAGCACCGTTGTTTTCCCCCTTGTGGCAACAGCACATCCCCTAGACTCATGTTTCTGTCACTCAAGCTAGTCATCGAGGGGCATGAACCCTCAATCAAGCATAACGTTCCCTCTTGGAGTCACTACCTACTACTTGGCCAAAGCAATAAATAACAACGGAGAACATGCAAGAATTACTTACGAACATAAATATAAAAGAGGTAGATCAAATATATTACTCAAACACAATGTGAACATAATCTCACAATCCATCGGATCCCAGCAAACTCAACATAGCAACAGCATAAGGATTACATATGTGCCTCGATCATGTAGGGCAGCTCACGAGGACTAATTAGTGAAGCACAAGAACGGGAGGAGAACATCACATAGCTACTGGTCATGGACCCATGGTCCAAGGGAGACTACTCACAACTCATCCGGGAGGCGTCCATGGTGGTGGAGAAACTCCCGGTGGTGATCCTCCCCTCCGGCAGGGTGCCGGGAAGAGTTCTCCTGGTGCTCCCGATCTTGGAAGCGCGGCGGCGGCGGAACAGAGATGAGATCGCGAAAAAGGGTTCCCGTCTCGAGGGTTTCGGGACACGATATAAATATATGCCAAAGGGGGGCATCAGCGGAGGCCGGGGGGGCCCAGGCGCCCCCCCGGCGCGGCCAGGAGGGGGGCCGCGCCACCAGGGCGCCTGGAGCCCTGGTGGCCCCCCTCTGGCTGTACTTCGGGTGCCGAGAAGCTTCTGGAACGCTGATTTTTTATATAATTTTTCCGGGATTTTTCTGGCAGTTCTCGTAATGGGATAACCTGAAATACAAAAACAGCCGAAAACAGAAACTGGCACTGGGGTGCACTGAGTTAATAGGTTAGTCCAAATATGATCAAAAGTGTATGGAAGTGTATAAATATCATAGCAATATCACCCAAAAGAGGCATGGAGCAAGCAGAAATTATAGATACGTTTTGGACGTATCAACATCCCCAAGCTTAATTCCTGCTCGTCCTCGAGTAGGTAAATGATAACAAGAATAATTTCTGTGGTGACATGCTATTAACCATATAGGACTTTTTCATAGTCACATGACAAAAGCTTACTGAGACAATGAATCTATAGTAATTAAGTTGCCTCATGAGAAAATCACAAAGAACTGAAAGTTTTACAATATGATACTGAAACATCAAATAGATTTGTAATGAGCATGGTGTGCAAATATGATAAAGTGATATCTCGCTTGCCCCCTTTAGTGAAGCAAAACATAAATGCAGGAGCACCTCCAAGGTTTAAGTGATGACTAGATACAATGATTTCAGAATAAACAATATCACAATCATGCAAAAGACAATGCTACTTTGGGACAATGCACATTACACTCAGAATGACAATCATGCTCTCAGTAGTTGGTGCTTTTAAAAGAAGGTGGAGACTCTCGAACCGTGGCTTTTGTTGGCAAGGTTGAAAACCCGTAGTCGGAAACAAAGACAAAACATGTACCAGAGCTCTTGGTTTTAAAAACAGAGGTAATATTTTTTCTTCTTTAGATTATGCATGTTTCGTCAACGAATGCTAGCAGACAACTCAATCACTTCTTGAGATGGACAAGTTTCGAGGAACGGCTCCCGAATGAGGACGATCACATCCTCTTAATCTCCTTTGTTTATCACTGCCAAAGTTTTTTGATTTCTCAGGAACAAAGCGTGAAGGAGGGTTTGTTTGTTATATTAATTTTTGAGCCGGGCGCACTCAATGCCAATTCCTTCTCGTATTATGGGTTTGCACATTATACATGCAATCCCGGGGTGAAGCTTGTCCAACTTAAAAAGATCATGAATTAACTACTACTTCCTCATGAACTTAAAACAGAGGCACAAAATAAGAATGCATTTTTTTGAATAATTTCGAGATGGTACATGAAAGTCCCCGTTAGGAATGGCAGGTAAATACCATGTAGGAAGGTATGGTGGACTCATATGTCATAACTGGTTTAAAAGATTTTGGATGCACAAGCAGTCAGTCCGCTTAGTACAGGTGGAGGTTAGCAAAAGACTGGGAGCGACCAACTAAGAGAGCAATGACGGTCATAATCATGCAGAGCGACATAGCAACATTGAATCAGGCATGGAAGTTATATCGCTACTCAGAAACAAAAGATCATCAAGGCTTGACAGACTTTCTTTACAATCTTAAATATGCGTGAGCATACGCCAAGTCAATCAAAATAAATTCATGAAGGAAGATATTACTAAACCATACCACATCATAGGCAAAACAAATCATGTTGGTACTCCAATAACACATTGGGAACCCCCCGGCTATTTGAGACTAACCATAAGAAAACATGAACTACTAAGCGCCATTATGCACGTAGCATCTTTATCATAGACATATCAACCAATGCAACGGAAGCAAACTCTCTTAATAAGATAATCATGATAAATAAAGAGAGTTCAAGCAACCAACTAAACAAAAGCTCTTTAGAAAGATAAGCATGAATACTAAGAGCTGAACATGATAGTAGCTACTGAAAGACAAAGAACACACACAGCAAAGATAGACATGAAAATTCTATGTTATGTTCTAGGTAGAAGTGGAGCGTGTTTCTCTCCAACATAAAGAAAGATGAGTTCCGACTCGTTATGAAAAGCTAAAGAAAACTAAAAAGGAAACTAAAAGCAAGACGCTCCAAGCATAGCACATAACACATGAAGTGATAAAAATATAGCGGAACGAAAGACGAACTGATAATGTTGATGGAGAAGGGGATGCACAGGGGCATCCCTAAGCTTAGACGCTTGAGTCTCCTTGAATATTTCTTGGGGGTGCATGGGGGCATCCCCAAGCTTGAGCGTTTGACACTCCTGAATCTTTTTATCATCTTCCCTCGCACACTTGAAAACTCCCTTCATACATAACTCATCATAATCTGATTAGCGAGGTTAGTACCCATAATAAAATAATTGTTCCTTGCTGGAAATAAGGATATTCTTGAAGATCTACTGTTTCTCAAGATTGCCAAAAGGTTTTTGCAAAGAAAAAGCAAGCTCTAGGTTTGCAAAATGAAGGAAAGGCAAAACAGGACAAAATCTGTGAAAAACAGAACAACAGGTAGTAAATGATTTTTTCGGGGCACTTCTGCAACTCTAATCAAAAAACTCAGAACAGACACACGAAAGACAATTATATAGAGCACGCTATCGAAACAATTCAGACCAAAAATATGATCTGGTGATTTTATACGAATTTTTCTATCCAAGGACAGAATCTGTTTCCTGGACAGCACGTCACAACTTTTGAACTTTCTTGCAATCAGAGGCTACACTTGGCACAAAATTGAAAAGCAAAGATACAATGATGATGCTATTGTAGTAACAACATCAAGACACAACAAAAGCAAAATAAAATTTATTCATTGGGCTGCCTCCCAAAAGCGCTTTCTTTTATGCCTTTAAGCTAGGCATAATGCATAGAGATCAAGTTGCATCAATTGAACCATCATCAAGATCATCAAAAAGCTCTTCAATAATACAACTAGTCTTAAGAGGACTTTCAAATAAAGGCCTCATAGAGATACTTCTAGGGAGAAGACCAAAAGGATAAAAGTTAAGGGAAGATTCATTTATAAATTCATCAAAGAGAGGTGTCTGTTCCAAAGTCTTTACAGTTTCAACCCCTTTGGCAATAGATGGATTACTTTTAGAACGGGGAGCCTTGGGAACGTGAACGAACTTAGGCTCCCTCTTTGCCGGAGTTTCTACCATTTTGGTTTTGATCGAGGAGAAAGTAGTTCCTAGAGTATCAAAGATTTCCTCAATCTTGTCTATCCTAGAAGAGTCCAAGTCATGGGATTTGATGGTCTCCAAAGTTTTGAAAATTTTATGCATGGAGCTATCAAGCCTATTCAAATTCCATTGGATCTTACGATCCAACTCATTTATCTTATTAATGTTTGGCATCTCTAGCTCTATCTTTTCAAGTTTTTTCATAATGTGAGCTAGGGTGATGTCCTCATGAATGCTAACAACAGGGGGATTCCCAACAAGATTTTCAATAATACTAAGAGACTCCCAAACTGGGGCCTCTAGGAAATTCCCATTGATAGCAGTATCTAGAATAAACCTATTCCAAGAAGTAATTCCAACATAAAAATTTCTAAGCAGGATAGTAGTAGGTTGCTTCTTGGTGGCTTTTTTTTTAGAATCATTAATTCTATACCAAGCATCTTTCAAACTTTCCCCACCTCTTTGTTTAAAGGTGAGAACTTCTGCCTCGTCAAAGACAAAAGGACCCGACATAATGACAACTAAAGAATGAGATAACTATTTTTGTGATTTTTTGATAAAAGATACAAAAGCAAAACTGAAAGGTAAACTAACAAGACTAAAAAGCAAAGGTAAAAGATAGCGTGCAACTCCCCTATCCTGAAGAGTGGAGTCCCCGGCAACGGCGCCAGAAAACTTTGCTTGATGGCTTCTCGCCCCTCGTTGGTTACCCCAAGTGGAAGGTTTGAGATGCAGTGTAGCGGAAGTTTTCCCTTGGCAAAGATACCAAGGATCGATTTCCCTGAGACTCCCAGTTTCAACAAGAAGGTGTCAACTGCTAACGGCGCCAGATATTAGCAATCAACGTGGACCTGCACACAGATACAAATAACTTTGCTCCCAACGAGTATAGAGAGGTTGTCAATCCCTCCGGCCTTGTCGTTTACAAAGGATCAAACACAAGTGATAGTAGTGATAGGTTTTTCTGCAAATAGTAAATAAAAGCGGAAAGTAAATAGCGGATGTGATCAATGATGGTGATATGGACCGGAGTCCCATGATGTTCACTAGTGATGTCTCTCTCCCAAAAGACGATAAAACAGCTATGTGAGGTAAACGAATTACAGCTAGGCAATTGACAGAATTATGTGCGCAAACCAATGCTAACTATGTTGCAAGAAAGGTAGAGGTTCAAAGCATGGGCGGTACGCCAAAGTAAGTAGACCGAAATCCATCTGCATCTACTACTAATCATCCACCTTGAGATATATATCCAGAACATCTCGCTGGTATTAAGTTGCGAATCCCACCCATAGTGTAAACTCAAAGCAACAGACAACTGCATTAAAAGAACTTTGCGTAAAGTAAACAATCCTTGCACCCGCGGGCACAAGCACCGTTGTTTTCCCCCTTGTGGCAACAGCACATCCCCTAGACTCATGTTTCTGTCACTCAAGCTAGTCATCGAGGGGCATGAACCCACAATCAAGCATAACGTTCCCTCTTGGAGTCACTACCTACTACTTGGCCAAAGCAATAAATAACAACGGAGAACATGCAAGAATTACTTACGAACATAAATATAAAAGAGGTAGATCAAATATATTACTCAAACACAATCTGAACATAATCTCACAATCCATCAGATCCCAGCAAACTCAACATAGCAACAACATAAGGATTACATATGTGCCTCGATCATGTAGGGCAGCTCACGAGGACTAATTAGTGAAGCACAAGAACGGGAGGAGAACATCACATAGCTACTGGTCATGGACCCATAGTCCAAGGGAGACTACTCACAACTCATCCGGGAGGCGTCCATGGTGGTGGAGAAGCTCCCGGTGGTGATCCTCCCCTCCGGCAGGGTGCCGGGAAGAGTTCTCCTGGTGCTCCCAATCTTGGAAGCACGGCGGCGGCGGAACAGAGATGAGATCGCGAAAAAAGGTTCCCGTCTCGAGGGTTTCGGGACACGATATAAATATATGCCAAAGGGGGGCATCAGCGGAGGCCTGGGGGGCCCAGGCGCCCCCCCCGGCGCGGCCAGGAGGGGGCCGCGCCACCAGGGCGCCTGGAGCCCTGGTGGCCCCCCTTCGGCTGTACTTCGGGTGCCGGGAAGCTTCTGGAACGCTGATTTTTTATATAATTTTTCCGGGATTTTTCTGGCAGTTCTCGTAATGGGATAACCTGAAATACAAAAACAACCGAAAACAAAAACTGGCACTGGGGTGCACTGAGTTAATAAGTTAGTCCAAATATGATCAAAAGTGTATGGAAGTGTATAAATATCATAGCAATATCACCCAAAAGAGGCATGGATCAAGCAGAAATTATAGATACGTTTTGGATGTATCAACCGGCGCCCGACCGTGCTCCGCACCCTCAAGAAGGAAGTTACTGAAGTGGACTCCGACGGGAATCCAACGGCGCCCGAACGAATAGTCAAGGGGTACTCGCTTCAGCTCGGGTGCATTCTCCGGAGCACCGTCTCGATCAACACCGAGAACCTGAGGCATCCTGACCGAGGGAATTTGCGCAACCTCCTCTTCACGAAGCTGCACGAATGATACAAGTTCCCCGCTGAATTTGAAAACACAAGCCTCAAAGCGAATAAAGTGAACAATGCTGCCCTCACGAAGATGAGCAAGGCCTTGTCTACTTGGAAAAGCACGGTGAAGAGAATGATCGAGAAAGGTGAGAGTTATGAGAAGATCAAGGAGAAAAATTCTTCGATCACCGAAGATGACTACAACGACTTCAAGATCAATTGCTCGAGCACCGCAAACTCCGAATCAAGTCAGTGGGGGAAAGAAATGCGGGAGCTGAACTTAGGGGAACACACACTTGGTCCCGGCAGTTACATAGTGGCGGAGCCTATATGGGACAAGGAGGAGGCGGACCGTGCCGAGCAAGGCCTACAGCCCCTCTTCGATAAATACGATGACAAGCAGACCAGGAACTTTGTCAGGGCCCGGTACAAGAAGGACCCGAAAACAAAGGAGCTTACCACGGATCCGAAGACCAGGGCGCTTGAGCTTGTTCTGGTAAGGAATACACCCTCGCGTAATTAGCTCCATATGGTTGCATTCTAATTAATGAAGCCAAATTTCTAAATGGTTCACATTCCTTCCGCAGGCGACTGAAAGCAGTAGCGCGGGGTCGACTAAGAGCAACCCTTGGGACACCACTCTAAATAGGGCGTTGAATGTAATGAAGAACAAGGATAAGCTTAGTAAGCCGACGTCAGCTGGTCGTGTGGTCGGCAAAGGCTTGTCGACAAAATGGTCGTCATACTATAACGCTGGTGGGCGAAAGGAGAAAAAGACCAGCTCGGAAAGCCAGGCGCGCGAGGTTCAAGAACTCAAGGCACATGTGGCGCGGATTCCGGAGATTGTCCAAGAGCAAGTGCAACAACAACTCGGAGCGACGATCACCGCCATTGTGCCTACCTTGATCGAGGGGTTGAGTGCGTGGATTGCGGGCGGCCAACAGGTGCCACCCCCGATTCCTAGCTTCACGGCCAGCAACTCGCAGAACGCGATGGCGGGGCCATTGGTGTCTCCGGAGGAGGCGGCATTGTTGGGAAACGTAGTATTTTCAAAATTTTCCTACGATCACGCAAGATCTATCTACTAGATGCATAGCAACGAGGGGGAGAGTGTGTCTATGTACCCTCGTAGACCGGGAGCGGAAGCGTCAAGTGACGCGGTTGATGTAGTTGAACTTCTTCGCGATCCAACCGATCAAGCACCGAACGTACGGCACCTCCGCGTTCAGCACACGTTCAGCTTGATGATGTCCCACGAGCTCTTGATCCAGTTGAGCTTCACGGGAGAGTTTCGCCAGCACGACGGCGTCGTGACAGATATGATGTATCTACCGGCGCAGGGCTTCGCCTAAGCACTGCAACGGTATGACCGAGGTGTGTTTCTGTGGAGAGGGGCACCACACACGACTAAAACAATTCAACTTGTGTGTCCTAGGGTGCCCCCCTACCCCCGAATATAAAGGAGCAAGGGAGAGGCCGGCCGTAGAGGGGGCGCGCCAAGTGTGGGGAGTCCTACTAGGACTCCCAAGTCCTAGTAGGATTCCCCTTTCCTTTCCGGAGTAGGAGAGAAGGAAAGAGGTGGAGAGGGAGAAGGAAAAGGGGGCTGCACCCCTTGTCCAATTCGGACCAGAGGGGGGGCCCGCGCCTCCTTCCTTTTGGCCTTTCTCCTCTATTCCCGTATGGCCCAATAAGGCCCATATACTCCGAAAAATACCCGAATCACTCGGAACCTTTCCGATGTCCGAATATAGTCGTCCAATATATCGATCTTTAAGTCTCGACCATTTCGAGACTCCTCGTCATGTCCCCGGTCTCATCCGGGACTCCGAACTCCTTCGGTACATCAAAACTCATAAACTCATAATACCGGTCGTCATCAAACGTTAAGCGTGCGGACCCTACGGGTTCGAAAACTATGTAGACATGACCGAGACTCATCTCCGGTCAATAACCAATAGCGGAACCTAGATGCTCATATTGGCTCCTACATATTCTACGAAGATCTTTATCGGTCAAACCGCATAACAACATACGTTGTTCCTTTTGTCATTGGTATGTTACTTGCCCGAGATTCGATCGTCGGTATCTCTATACCTAGTTCAATCTCTGTGGGTGACCCCGACTTGGAAGTCGAGATCACCGAATGCACGTGTACAGTGATCCCAGAGATCAATGCTCACTGAACACACAGAAGCTGAAATAACAAGAGTCTTACATCCATACAAATAGTCTTACACGAATTTAGGCCGTTATGGCCAAGTCTTACATAGATAGAGCCTCACGGCTGAATAGCAAATACTCGAGTAGCGGAAGTCTTCGATAAAACGGGTAGAACCCATGCCATCTGCCTTAACCCTACAGGCATTCTGACTGGGATAGCGTCCTAGTTCGCATGGTCGTCTCCAAAGAACTCTTCCTCATAATCCTGCTCTTCCATGCCTGGCCAATTAAATAACCAGTGGCAAGCCAATGAGTACTTTGAATGTACTCGCAAGCAACCCATGATGTGGTTCAAGTAACAATGCAAATTGAATATTAATGAACAATCTAGCAGGAGGCTAGAACAATATGATATCATCAAGCTTATGCATCAATAATCTCGCGTAACCTCGAAGACAGGTTACCGACATCAACATGAATATAATTCATCTCACCGAGTCAAGTCACCATATTGACTCATCACACACAATGTATCACCAAAGAAGTAAAATTCTGGACATAGTTTAAGTAGCACCACCCAACTGTCCATGACCGTGGACACGGCTATTCGAATAGTTTTACACTCTGCAGAGGTTGCGCACTTTACCCACAAGATCCGGGGAACTTCCGTGTCATCCACGACCCGCGGTACCTCAAGTACCCGGGGTAAGCACCCGGTCATTACCTTTCCTTAGACGACACTAACATAGAGTCCACTCGTTGGCACACGGCCTTTGGGTACAAACAAAAGATCACGGGACTTGCCCTAATTTCAATGTTCACGCGTACCCGAAGGGACCAACGGTGTGTCCGGTGCCCTGTAAAAACAGTCATGGCCGTCTATCCAAGCACGACCCCGTCCCGGGGAAGACCTCAAGTCTTCCCGTCACTAGTAATGTGGGCACCATGCTAGTATCGACCTAAGTAATCAATAAAGCCCCGTCCCATAAGGGGTAGTGTGGTTGCACATGTTTGGTTGGGACGGTAGTCACACATAAATCTAATCCATCATTCCACCATGCACATGATACTACCGGCACATCACTTCTTCCTCAAGTGATGACCTAACACTTCATCACCCTCGGGCATTAGGGGCACCCGATGGGTTCATGCAAAGTTCTCAACTACGGGGGTTCATATCACACATGCATCATATGAGCATCAAGACCAACTATTTCATGTCATCTAGCACATAGCAAGATCAACATTTAAGCATGCATCATGTGGTGGTTCATCTAGGTTACCATCGTAACCCTATCATCATGTATCAGAAACAAACGGGTTCCGAGGAACAAGTGTATCATGGTCAAAGGGCTGCTTGCCTGGATTGGCTGGGTCTTCAAAGTCTTCAAGTCCCTCTCCTTCTTCTTCCACAGCAACTTCGTCAAATACGGGATCTATACGTCGCATAGTAACCACGGAAAAATAAGAATACAAACAAAACAGAAAAACCAAAGTGCTCAGAAAAATGTCAACTCATTTTTGTAAAATACTAGAGGGTTTTCTAAGATGGGGGAAAATCTTAGTTGGAGTTTTGGAGTTACAGAATAGGATATATTGATTTTTGAACAGGAGTTATACTGCCCAAATTTGAATTTAAATTTGAACAGTACAGAAAAGTTTCAAGGATTTGAATAAAAGTAGTACCAATAAATAGGTTGGAATATTACAAGATTTTAGGAGTTGGAAATAATTAATTTGGATCAATATTCTTTTCTGCATAAATGTTTAAAACATTAACAGAAAAGAAAAAGAGAAAAAGGGTCCTGTGCACTGGGCCAGAAGTGGCCACAGTGCACGGCCCGAACGGCTCGGCCTGGCCGCACGGTGCCAGCGCGCGCACACGTCAGGTTTCAAACCTGACGGGCGGGGCCCGTGGGTCAGTGGCACAGAGGAGGGGAGAGAGGTGGGGGGATGACAGGCGGGGTCCGCCTGTCATCTCTAACCCCGTGGTCACGGCGGCGGCGAGCTCACCGGCGACGACTCCGGCCACGGCGACGGCAACAGAGGCCAGGGACGGACTCAGTGGCGTGTCGCGGTTGCAGTGGAGGTAGCGCGGCACGGCGGGGAGCCCTGGTTCGCCGGCGACGAGGTGCGACGGCGGAGGTTCGTCGGAGGTCAGTTGCGGCGGCCGTTTCCGACTGCAAACAGAGGGGGGAAGAGAGGGGAAGGATTCAGTGGTGTGCTGCGGTTCTGAAACGGGCGGAAGAAGCGGCCGGGGAGGCCTGTACCTCGAGATCGCCGGCGGCCCGACGCGGCGGAGCTCCGGTCGATCCCGAGCACTGGGGCGCTCCGGGGTTGAACTGAGGGTGCAGGAGGGACTAGGGGAGAGTTGTGAGGCTGGTGGTGGAGTTGTAAGAGCTCGGGGAGGCCTATTTATAGGGGCCCGACGGGGACCCGAGGTCCAGTGCGCCGGCGAGCTTCGTCTCGAGGCTACAGCGCACGGGAGGCGACGGGGTTGAGTCTAGGGAGTTCCTGGACGAGCTCTACGCCCAGCTGAGGTAAGAGGAGGAGCGGGGGAGCAACAGGGAGGCGCGCGCGTGTGGAGCAGCAGAGTGGCCGAAGCGGGCGGCCGGTGCGCGTGCGGCGATGCTCACTGGAGGGCGCAGGAGGAGGGGGGACAGCGTCGGGGACGTTGCGGACGTCGAGGCGCCTCGACTGGCGCGAGGGGGAGGCTCGAGGTGGTCGGGGGACGGCGATTGGCCCGAGCCAGCGTGTGGGATGCACTGTTCACGCGCTCTGGAGCGCGCGTATGGCTGGCATCAGCATGCTCTCGCCGGCTTGGTCCGTTCCAGCGTGCCCAACAGTGTCTGGTGAGTAGAGGGAGTAGTAAAGAATTGCCCTGAAGCTTTGGATGCTCTGGGGTGCAGAGAGAGAGAGGAGGGCTGGTAACAAGATGAAAGTTGGCTGTACAGTAGGGTAAAGCTGAGGTTTTACCCCTCAATCATGGAGATGAGGTGCTGGGGGAGTTACTGGGGGTTGCTAGTAACTCAATGGGCCTGTGGTAAGAAGTTGAGGCTATGGAGAAAAGTGAAAGTGGTCAAAATGGAGGTTTTAAGATTTCTGCAGAAGGTGTTTGATCTGTGTTTGATCAAGCAAATGAGGTCCACTTGACATGGCACTTGACAGGGTTGAAAGACATGAGAAAATAGGGTGCTTCACCAAATTTGGCCTCATTTGAAGAAACTAGCCAATGTAACTTTGGTGAACCCTAGAAATCAGCAGAAACAGTTTCATCTTGATTGAGTCAAGCTAATCATCTCCCCTTGATGCACCACTTAGTGTAGCATCCTCATTTGGGGTATTGATCATGCTCACAAAGTTTGAGGCTCCAGATAAAAAGTTGGTAATGTAAAGTTGTTCAAATTGGCATTTGAACAGAAAGGGTTTTGAGGTGATCTGATCAAGTTGCTCTATTCCAAATCTTGTGCCATTTGGTCTAGGTGCCTTATTAGGCCATTCTAGCATGTGCACCAAGTTTGAGAGCATTTGGACAAGTTTGGCAATGTAAAGTTGCTCAAACTTCAAATATGGACAGAATGGTTATGAAGGGGTTTGAGGAGGTTTTCTTGCTTCCCAAGACATGGGGCTTTGCAAGACCATCAAATATGTCATATATGACATGATAGAATTTCCCTGGAATTTTTGGAGAAAAATTCCTTTGTAGATATTTCAAAAGCTTGAAATATCCAGAAAGGGTTTTAGAGGGTTTAGCCCATTATTTTGAACATGACCAAGTGTTGAAACTCTTATATATGGACAATATATGTCCTATGAGTCTCTCTGAATTTTGGCAAATATTTTTAAAACAGTTAAATAATTTTCCCCTGTTAAAGACCATTTCTGGCCTTAAGAAAAAGCTTTTAAATAAAATAGGAAAATAACTTTTAAAATTATACCTTTGTGGTTTCTGGGAGTCCTATGACTACTAGGTCTCAAATAAACCTTTTGAAATAATTTTCACACCCTTAATCAAGTACTTGCAGTGCAAATCTCAATTCAGGGGTTTTTGGAAAACTAAATTTATAAAATACTTTTTGGCCAAATTAATTTTGTAAGAAAATACTATACTGATATATATCACTTGGCATGATCATTGGGCAGAAGTTTTGGGTAAGGAGATGAAATCTACAAGAGATCATAGTTGACTTTATTGAGCACATGAAAAAGTAAATGAAGAAAACTCAATTCCAAATAAAAGCCAAATGATGCTAAAAAAATTTGCTGGTCCAAATTTTCATGCTTCAAAGTTACAAATAACATGTTACAAAATGCAGGGTGTGACAGACCTACCCCCCTTACAAGAATCTCGTCCCCGAGATTCCTAAACTAGGGCTTAAAGGAGGTCGGGAAACTCGGATCTAAGATAGTCTTCTCGTTCCCAGGTTGCTTCTGTTTCGGTGTGGTTGCTCCACTGGACCTTGAAGTACTTGATGGTGCGGCTCCGCGTACGTCGTTCTGCTTCGTCCAGAATACGAATGGGCTTCTCGCGGTAGGTCAAGTCAGGCTGCAGATCAATGGCTTGGTGATCCACATCCTTGTAGAGACTGGGCTTGTCTGGAGCCTGGAGACATTTCCGGAGTTGTGACACATGGAACACATTGTGCACATCGGATAGCTCAGGTGGTAGTTCCAACTGATAAGCCACTTCTCCTCGTCGTGCAGTGATCTCAAAGGGTCCAATGAACCTTGGTGCGAGCTTCCCCTTGACATGGAAACGCTTGGTTCCCTTCAGAGGAGTTACCCGCAGGTACACATGGTCCCCAACATGGAAACTCATGTCTCGGCGTCGAGTGTCAGCATAACTCTTCTGCCTTGACTTGGCTGCCTTTAATCGCTCTCTGACTAGTTGGACTTGCTCTTCTGCTGCGCGGAGAATATCCGGTCCAAAGACTAGTCCTTCTCCAGTCTCTGACCAATTGAGGG
Organism: Secale cereale; assembly: GCA_902687465.1. Lineage (NCBI taxonomy): Eukaryota > Viridiplantae > Streptophyta > Magnoliopsida > Poales > Poaceae > Secale > Secale cereale. The sequence goes on from LR738712.1 coordinate 652,610,412, forward strand.
GTGTGCGGCATTTGCGTCCGTACAACACCTCAAATGGTGCCATCTGAAGGCTTGACTGGTAACTGTTGTTATAGGAGAACTCGGCAAAAGGGAGACAGTCTTCCCACTTGGCTCCATATGCCAGGACACAGGCTCGGAGCATGTCTTCGAGAATCTGATTGACTCGCTCAGTTTGACCTCCGGTCTGTGGGTGGAAAGCTGTGCTGAAAGACAACTTGGTTCCCAAGGCTTCTTGGAACTTCTTCCAGAACCTTGAGGTGAACTGGGTTCCTCGATCTGACACAATCTCCTTGGGAACACCGTGAAGACTTACGATTCGGTTGATATAGAGAGTTGCCAACTGGTTGCCTGAGTAGGTAGTCTTGACAGGAATGAAATGAGCCACCTTGGTCAAATGATCGACTATGACCCAGATAGAGTCATGTCCTCTATTCGACCTTGGTAGTCCAGTGATGAAGTCCATTCCGACTTTATCCCACTTCCACTCAGGAACCTTGAGTGGTTGAAGCAATCCAGCGGGTCGCTGATATTCAGCCTTGACCTTTTGGCACACATCACACTTTGCAACATAGGTTGCAATCTCTCTCTTCATACCATGCCACCAGAATCGTGCCTTCAAGTCTTGGTACATCTTAGTTCCTCCGGGGTGGATGGAATATGGGGTGTCGTGGGCTTCTTGCAGAATTAGCGTCTTCAACTCGGTGTTGTTTGGTACGAAGAGACGACCTTTGTACCAAACAATCCCGTGCTCGTCTTCGGAGAATCCTGGGGCCTTGCCCATCTTCATCTTCCTCTTGATACCTTCAACGCTTGCGTGTCCATCTTGAGCCTTCTTGACGTCGTCCATCACGGTCGGTCTGACTACCAAATGATCCAGAAATCCAGGGGTGAGCAATTCCAAACTGAATTGTTCGATCTCCTTAAACAAGGCTGGCTGTCTTTCTTGAATAATGACATTCACAGAGCAAGCCTTCCTGCTTAAGGCATCGGCCACCACGTTGGCCTTCCCAGGGTGATACTGAACACTGAGGTCATAATCTTTGATGAGTTCCAACCACCTCCGCTGCCTCATGTTCAACTCTTTTTGGGTGAAAATATACTTCAGACTTTTGTGGTCTGTGTAAATCTCACACCGTTTCCCTAGGAGGTAATGCCGCCATGTCTTCAAGGCATGAACTACTGCTGCTAGCTCAAGATCGTGAGTAGCGTAGTTCTCCTCATGGGGTCGTAGCTGCCTGGAGAGGTATGCTATGACGCGGCCTTCTTGCATCAGAACGCTTCCCAATCCGGTTCGAGAGGCATCACAATATATCACGAACTCCTTGTGAATATCAGGTGTTGCCAGAACTGGGGCGGTGGTCAATCTCTTCTTGAGCTCTTGGAAGCTCTCTTCGCATTTTGGCGTCCACTCGAACTTCTTGTCCTTCTTGAGGAGCTGAGTCATTGGTCGTGCAATGCTAGAGAATCCTTCCACGAACTTGCGGTAATAGCCCGCCAATCCGAGGAAGCTTCTGACTTCCTTGACGGTCGTTGGAGATTGCCATTGGGTCACAGCTTCGATTTTTGCAGGATCAACAGATAATCCTTCCTCGGTCAAGACATGACCTAAGAATCCAACTTTGTGCAGCCAAAACTCACACTTGCTGAATTTGGCATACAGTTGGTGCTCACGAAGCTTGTCTAGGACCATTCTCAGATGTTGCTCATGTTCTTCCTCTGACTTCGAGAACACAAGAATGTCATCAATGAAGACAACAACGAACTTGTCCAAATATTCCATGAAGACTTTATTCATGAGATACATGAAGTAAGCTGGGGCATTGGTTAACCCAAAAGACATGACCGTGCACTCGTACAGGCCATATCTGGTTACGAATGCCGTCTTCGGAATATCTTGGGGTCTGATCTTCAGCTGGTAATACCCAGATCTAAGGTCGATCTTGGAGAATACCTTAGCTCCGCTGAGTTGATCAAACAGATCTTCGATCTTGGGAAGTGGGTACTTGTTCTTGATTGTAACTTCATTGAGGGAACGATAGTCAATGCATAAGCGGATGGTACCGTCCCTCTTTGCCACAAACAGAACAGGAGATCCCCAAGGGGAGGCACTCGGGCGGATAAATCCCTTCCTTAGCTGCTCTTCTAGCTGCTTCTTCAACTCGGCTAATTCTTCCGTCCCCATTCTATAAGGCTTCTTATAGATGGGTCCTGCTCCGGGCACGAGCTCGATGATGAACTCAATGTCACGGTCAGGGGGCATTCCCGGTAGTTCATCCGGAAAGACATCAGGATACTCACATACCACCGGTACTTGGTCTAGCCCAACTTCAGACAGACAGTTGACTTTAGCGGCTTGAGCGGAAGAGGAATTGGGGGCAAACTTGACTTCTACCCCTTGGTCATTGGTCACAGTGACTGTCCGATTGGCACAGTCTAACAAGCCTTGGTGCTTGCTGAGCCAATTCATTCCTAGGATCACATCCAAGCCTTGCGATCCCAGGACAATAAGGTCTGCTAGGAAGTCTACACCGTTAATGGTAATACTGACTCCTTTACAGCCTATCTTGGCTCTCATCTCGGCTCCGGGGGTTTGTACCACCATAGGGTTATTCAGGGGTGTAGGGGTCATGCCACTTTTTAATGCAAATCTTTGAGTGACAAATGAATGCGTTGCTCCAGAATCAAACAAGACAGTTGCAGGTGCTGAGTTGACAAGGAACGTACCCAGCACGACGTCCGGGTCTTCCTGGGCTTCTTCAGCAGTGACGTGATTCACACGCCCCTTCCCATAGTTCGGTGGATTACGAGGAGCTGGGTTCCTTGGTGGCATTCCACGGCCTTGACCCTGGTTCTGCGCATTGGGGCGCGGGGCATCAGGCTTCTTGTTGGGGCACACCCTGGAGATGTGTCCCGGCTGACCACACCCAAAACAAGTGACTTGGTTTGGAGTGTTGATCTTGTTGCCACCACTGGTATTGGGGTTGAAAGCTGGCCTGGGGTTGGCATACTGCTGAGGCTGAGGATTGGCACGAGGTGCAGGAGCTCTTGGCTGCTGATAGGTTGGCTTGGCCGGGGCTGACTGCCACGGACGAGGCTTCTGGTTGCTGGAACTTCCCTTACTGATCAACTTGCGCTTGCGAGTCTCTTCCAAAGCACGCCGCTTGTCTTCAAGCATAAGTGCCTTGTTCACCAGGTCAGGGAAAGACGGGCAGTCGCACACGACAAGCGAATATTGCAGAGTCTGATTAAGGCCTTCCATGAAGCGCTCCCTTTTGGCAGCATCAGTGCTGACATCCTCAGGGGCATACCTTGACAGAATACTGAACTTCTGCATGTACTCCTTGACAGTGCCACTTCCTTGCTTCAGGGCTCGGAACTCGCGCTTTTTGATAGCCATGATTCCAGAAGGAATGTGGGCCTTGCAGAATTCTGCCTTGAAGTTAACCCAACTGATGTCTTGTTCAGCATGCATGACCTTGAATCCATCCCACCAAGCTCTTGCGGTTCCCCCGAGGCAGTGGGCTGCATAAGCCACCTTCTCGCGATCTTCGGTGCATCCGACTAGTTCCAGAATCTCCTCAATGGAACGGACCCAGTCATCAGCATCCAGGGGTTCCGCAGTCTCGATGAAGGTTGGCGGTGCATGCTTTTTGAACTCTGCCAACGTGGAACGTCCATTGCCATTCCCCGCCGGCTGGCGGTTGTTGGCGACAGCTTGAGCAATCAGCTGAAGAGCTGCAGTGTTGGCTTGGCGTTCCTCTCGGAAAGCTTGGAGAAGCTGAGCCATGTCCATGCTTGGAGGAGGTGGTGGTGGAGCTTGGTCGTTGGTTTGGTCGTGGTCTGCCTCTGGCTGAGAGGACGCTCCGGCTTCGGGCTGCTGGGTAGAGGTACCAGTACGAGTTACAACAGGCATCCTGTTGGAGCGGTAAAAGGTCTCATGACTCGGAAGAGGAAAAGCAAGATAGATAGGTGCCTAGTAAGGGGGTGGGTGTGACACTAAATCAAATCATGCAAGGGCCAAGAGGCCAAAACACATCCATTAAAATCCAAATGGGTGATGTAGTCGTTTACACATTCCTGAAGGAAGACTACGACTTTCATCCAAACACGACAAAAGCTAGCACTAGATGGTTTCATATGAACCATACAAGGACTCGACTGCGCATAGGGGTTACACGACCTATCCTACCGTAGGGGTTACAACGGGCATATCCGAGCAGCGAATAATGCCTAAGCGGCGGAATGCTCGGTCGCGTATTCCGGCTCTTCTGGGTCTTCCTCCTTGTCTTCATCTGTCTGGGCTCCCTTGTCGCTGGAGAGAGCGGGGGAGTGGAGGAGTTGGATACGACGGTGCTTCGACGGTGGTGCAGGGAAAAGCTTGCGGTATTCCCTTGCTGTCATCCGGCGTCGCCGAGGTGGTTCTTCCCCCTTGGAAGATACATCCTCGGAGGGCCTTCCGCCTCGATATGCGATAGCGGATTGTCCAGAAGGTGCTCCTTCCTTCTTGATCCTGTTTGCCTTCTCTTGAGCTCGACGAAGAAGTGCCTTGGTCTTGTAAAGTTCTTCTCGAAGCTTCATTGATTCCGAGGCCAAGTCTTGTGCCAGGCTGTCGGCACATAGACTGAAGTAGGTCTGGAACCGAAGCGAGAGTCCATCCCTCAGTGGAGGGGCTAGTGCGCTGCTTTCTTCGTCACCTTCCTTCCGGTAAGGTAAGAAGCGAGTTGCCATCTTGGCTGCCATCTCCGGAAGAAGCTCGCGGAGACGGGTTAGCGCCTTGAGTGCAGCAGCCTCGGCAGCAAGTGGTAGTGTCGTCATCTGGGGTCCCTCGAAGAACCAACTTGTGGGAGGATCGTTTGCCTTCACAATCACTTCCACATGGTACTCCACCTCAGTATCGCTCACCCAATGCTCGAGGTAGGTGAGGATGGGTGCTCGGTGGAACTGACACTCCTGGAGGCTATCCTCGAGAAGTAGGGGAAACCCAGTGGTCAGGTGCTCTTCGGGAACAACGGCCATCTACAAAGGTGGAATAGGAGGGGTTAATAAGCTGAGGAAATCTCAGGTTTAGAAAAGGAGAGAGGTTCAGAAGGTTTTGAAAAAGGGGTCTCAACTAACTAACGCCCATGCTAACTAAGGCTTCCTACAGTCAAGATGGCTCTGATACCAGCTCTGTGGGTGACCCCGACTTGGAAGTCGAGATCACCGAATGCACGTGTACAGTGATCCCAGAGATCAATGCTTACTGAACACACAGAAGCTGAAATAACAAGAGTCTTACATCCATACAAATAGTCTTACACGAATTTAGGCCGTTATGGCCAAGTCTTACATAGATAGAGCCTCACGGCTGAATAGCAAATACTCGAGTAGCGGAAGTCTTCGATAAAACGGGTAGAACCCATGCCATCTGCCTTAACCCTACAGGCATTCTGACTGGGATAGCGTCCTAGTTCGCATGGTCGTCTCCAAAGAACTCTTCCTCATAATCCTGCTCTTCCATGCCTGGCCAATTAAATAACCAGTGGCAAGCCAATGAGTACTTTGAATGTACTCGCAAGCAACCCATGATGTGGTTCAAGTAACAATGCAAATTGAATATTAATGAACAATCTAGCAGGAGGCTAGAACAATATGATATCATCAAGCTTATGCATCAATAATCTCGCGTAACCTCGAAGACAGGTTACCGACATCAACATGAATATAATTCATCTCACCGAGTCAAGTCACCATCTTGACTCATCACACACAATGTATCACCAAAGAAGTAAAATTCTGGACATAGTTTAAGTAGCACCACCCAACTGTCCATGACCGTGGACACGGCTATTCGAATAGTTTTACACTCTGCAGAGGTTGCGCACTTTACCCACAAGATCCGGGGAACTTCCGTGTCATCCACGACCCGCGGTACCTCAAGTACCCGGGGTAAGCACCCGGTCATTACCTTTCCTTAGACGACACTAACATAGAGTCCACTCGTTGGCACACGGCCTTTGGGTACAAACAAAAGATCACGGGACTTGCCCTAATTTCAATGTTCACGCGTACCCGAAGGGACCAACGGTGTGTCCGGTGCCCTGTAAAAACAGTCATGGCCGTCTATCCAAGCACGACCCCGTCCCGGGGAAGACCTCAAGTCTTCCCGTCACTAGTAATGTGGGCACCATGCTAGTATCGACCTAAGTAATCAATAAAGCCCCGTCCCATAAGGGGTAGTGTGGTTGCACATGTTTGGTTGGGACGATAGTCACACATAAATCTAATCCATCATTCCACCATGCACATGATACTACCGGCACATCACTTCTTCCTCAAGTGATGACCTAACACTTCATCACCCTCGGGCATTAGGGGCACCCGATGGGTTCATGCAAAGTTCTCAACTACGGGGGTTCATATCACACATGCATCATATGAGCATCAAGACCAACTATTTCATGTCATCTAGCACATAGCAAGATCAACATTTAAGCATGCATCATGTGGTGGTTCATCTAGGTTACCATCGTAACCCTATCATCATGTATCGGAAACAAACGGGTTCCGAGGAACAAGTGTATCATGGTCAAAGGGCTGCTTGCCTGGATTGGTTGGGTCTTCAAAGTCTTCAAGTCCCTCTCCTTCTTCTTCCACAGCAACTTCGTCAAATACGGGATCTATACGTCGCATAGTAACCACGGAAAAATAAGAATACAAACAAAACAGAAAAACCAAAGTGCTCAGAAAAATGTCAACTCATTTTTGTAAAATACTAGAGGGTTTTCTAAGATGGGGGAAAATCTTAGTTGGAGTTTTGGAGTTACAGAATAGGATATATTGATTTTTGAACAGGAGTTATACTGCCCAAATTTGAATTTAAATTTGAACAGTACAGAAAAGTTTCAAGGATTTGAATAAAAGTAGTACCAATAAATAGGTTGGAATATTACAAGATTTTAGGAGTTGGAAATAATTAATTTGGATCAATATTCTTTTCTGCATAAATGTTTAAAACATTAACAGAAAAGAAAAAGAGAAAAAGGGTCCTGTGCACTGGGCCAGAAGTGGCCTCAGTGCACGGCCCGAACGGCTCGGCCTGGCCGCACGGTGCCAGCGCGCGCACACGTCAGGTTTCAAACCTGACGGGCGGGGCCCGTGGGTCAGTGGCACAGAGGAGGGGAGAGAGGTGGGGGGATGACAGGCGGGGTCCGCCTGTCATCTCTAACCCCGTGGTCACGGCGGCGGCGAGCTCACCGGCGACGACTCCGGCCACGGCGACGGCAACAGAGGCCAGGGACGGACTCAGTGGCGTGTCGCGGTTGCAGTGGAGGTAGCGCGGCACGGCGGGGAGCCCTGGTTCGCCGGCGACGAGGTGCGACGGCGGAGGTTCGTCGGAGGTCAGTTGCGGCGGCCGTTTCCGACTGCAAACAGAGGGGGGAAGAGAGGGGAAGGATTCAGTGGTGTGCTGCGGTTCCGAAACGGGCGGAAGAAGCGGCCGGGGAGGCCTGTACCTCGAGATCGCCGGCGGCCCGACGCGGCGGTGCTCCGGTCGATCCCGAGCACTGGGGCGCTCCGGGGTTGAACTGAGGGTGCAGGAGGGACTAGGGGAGAGTTGTGAGGCTGGTGGTGGAGTTGTAAGAGCTCGGGGAGGCCTATTTATAGGGGCCCGACGGGGACCCGAGGTCCAGTGCGCCGGCGAGCTTCGTCTCGAGGCTACAGCGCACGGGAGGCGACGGGGTTGAGTCTAGGGAGTTCCTGGACGAGCTCTACGCCCAGCTGAGGTAAGAGGAGGAGCGGGGGAGCAACAGGGAGGCGCGCGCGTGTGGAGCAGCAGAGTGGCCGAAGCGGGCGGCCGGTGCGCGTGCGGCGATGCTCACTGGAGGGCGCAGGAGGAGGGGGGACAGCGCCGGGGACGTTGCGGACGTCGAGGCGCCTCGACTGGCGCGAGGGGGAGGCTCGAGGTGGTCGGGGGACGGCGATTGGCCCGAGCCAGCGTGTGGGATGCACTGTTCACGTGCTCTGGAGCGCGCGTATGGCTGGCATCAGCATGCTCTCGCCGGCTTGGTCCGTTCCAGCATGCCCAACAGTGTCTGGTGAGTAGAGGGAGTAGTAAAGAATTGCCCTGAGGCTTTGGATGCTCTGGGGTGCAGAGAGAGAGAGAGAGGAGGGCTGGTAACAAGATGAAAGTTGGCTGTACAGTAGGGTAAAGCTGAGGTTTTACCCCTCAATCATGGAGATGAGGTGCTGGGGGAGTTACTGGGGGTTGCTAGTAACTCAATGGGCCTGTGGTAAGAAGTTGAGGCTATGGAGAAAAGTGAAAGTGGTCAAAATGGAGGTTTTAAGATTTCTGCAGAAGGTGTTTGATCTGTGTTTGATCAAGCAAATGAGGTCCACTTGACATGGCACTTGACAGGGTTGAAAGACATGAGAAAATAGGGTGCTTCACCAAATTTGGCCTCATTTGAAGAAACTAGCCAATGTAACTTTGGTGAACCCTAGAAATCAGCAGAAACAGTTTCATCTTGATTGAGTCAAGCTAATCATCTCCCCTTGATGCACCACTTAGTGTAGCATCCTCATTTGGGGTATTGATCATGCTCACAAAGTTTGAGGCTCCAGATAAAAAGTTGGTAATGTAAAGTTGTTCAAATTGGCATTTGAACAGAAAGGGTTTTGAGGTGATCTGATCAAGTTGCTCTATTCCAAATCTTGTGCCATTTGGTCTAGGTGCCTTATTAGGCCATTCTAGCATGTGCACCAAGTTTGAGAGCATTTGGACAAGTTTGGCAATGTAAAGTTGCTCAAACTTCAAATATGGACAGAATGGTTATGAAGGGGTTTGAGGAGGTTTTCTTGCTTCCCAAGACATGGGGCTTTGCAAGATCATCAAATATGTCATATATGACATGATAGAATTTCCCTGGAATTTTTGGAGAAAAATTCCTTTATAGATATTTCAAAAGCTTGAAATATCCAGAAAGGGTTTTAGAGGGTTTAGCCCATTATTTTGAACATGACCAAGTGTTGAAACTCTTATATATGGACAATATATGTCCTATGAGTCTCTCTGAATTTTGGCAAATATTTTTAAAACAGTTAAATAATTTTCCCCTATTAAAGACCATTTCTGGCCTTAAGAAAAAGCTTTTAAATAAAATAGGAAAATAACTTTTAAAATTATACCTTTGTGGTTTCTGGGAGTCCTATGACTACTAGGTCTCAAATAAACCTTTTGAAATAATTTTCACACCCTTAATCAAGTACTTGCAGTGCAAATCTCAATTCAGGGGTTTTTGGAAAACTAAATTTATAAAATACTTTTTGGCCAAATTAATTTTGTAAGAAAATACTATACTGATATATATCACTTGGCATGATCATTGGGCAGAAGTTTTGGGTAAGGAGATGAAATCTACAAGAGATCATAGTTGACTTTATTGAGCACATGAAAAAGTAAATGAAGAAAACTCAATTCCAAATAAAAGCCAAATGATGCTAAAAAAAATTGCTGGTCCAAATTTTCATGCTTCAAAGTTACAAATAACATGTTACAAAATGCAGGGTGTGACAATCTCGTTACCGGCAAGTCTCTTTACTCGTTCCGTAATACATCATCTCGTGACTAACTCATTAGTCTTTTGCTTGCAAGGCTTATTATGATGTGCATTACCGAGAGGGCCCAGAGATACCTCTCCGACACTCGGAGTGACAAATCCTAGTCTTGATCTATGCCAACACCACGAACACTTTCGGAGACACCTGTAGAGCATCTTTATGATCACCCAGTTACGTTGTGATGTTTGATAGCACACAAGGTGTTCCTACGGTATTCGGGAGTTGCATAATCTCATAGTCATAGGAACATGTATAAGTCATGAAGAAAGCAATAGCAGTAAAACTAAACGATCATAGTGCTAAGCTAACGGATGGGTCTTGTCCATCACATCATTCTCCTAATGATGTGATCCCGTTGATCAAATGACAACTCATGTCTATGGTTAGGAAACATAACAATCTTTGATCAATGAGCTAGTCTAGTAGAGGCATACTAGGGACACTCTGTTTTGTCTATGTATTCACACATGTACTAAGTTTCCGGTTAATACAATTCTAGCATGAATAATAAACATTTATCATGATATAAGGAAATATAAATAACAACTTTATTATTGCCTCAAGGGCATATTTCCTTCAGTCTCCCACTTGCACTAGAGTCAATAATCTAGCTCACATCGCCATGTGATTTAATACCGATAGTTCACATCGTTATGTGAATAACACCCATAGTTCACATCGCCATGTGACCAACACCCAAAGGGTTTACTAGAGTCAATAATCTAGTTCACATCGCTATGTGATTAATACCCAAGAGTAATAAGGTGTGATCATGTTTTGCTTGTGAGAGAAGTTTAGTCAACGGGTCTGTCACATTCAGATCCGTATGTATTTCGCAAATTTCTATGTCTACAATGCTCTGCATAGAGCTACTCTAGCTAATTTCTCCCACTTTCAATACGCATCCAGATTGATACTTAGAGTCATCTGGATTTAGTGTCAAAGCTTGCATCGGCGTAACCCTTTACGACGAACTCTTTATCACCTCCATAATCGAGAAACATTTCCTTAGTCATCCAGTTACTAAGGATAATTTTGACCGCTGTACAGTGATCTACTCCTGGATCACTATTGTGCCCCCTTGACAAACTCATGGCAAGGTACACAACATGTTTGGTACACAGCATGGCATACTTTATAGAACCTATGGCTGTGGCATAGGGAATGACTTTCATTCTCTCTATATTTTTCTGCCGTGGTCTGGCTTTGAGTCTTACTCAACTTCACACCTTACAAGTCAGGCAAGAACTCCTTCTTTGACTGATCCATTTTGAACTACTTCAAAATCTTATCAAGGTATGTACTCATCGAAAGTCTTATCAAGCGTCTTGATCTATCTCTATAGATCTTGATGCCCAATATGTAAGCAGCTTCACCAAGGTCTTTCTTTGAAAAACTCCTTTCAAACACTCCTTTATGCTTTCCAGAAAATTCTACATCATTTCCGATCGACAATATGTCATTCACATATACTTATCAGAAAGGTTGTAGTGCTCCCACTCACTTCTTGTAAATACAGGCTTCACCGCAAGTCTGTATAAATCTATATGCTTTGATCAACTTATCAAAGCGTATATTCCAACTCCGAGATGCTTGCACCAGTCCATAGATGGATCGCTGGAGCTTGCACATTTTGTTAGCACCTTTAGGATTGACAAAACCTTCTGGTTGCATCATATACAAGTCTTCTTTAATAAATCCATTAAAGAATGCAGTTTTGTTATCCATTTGCCAGATTTCATAAAATATGGCAATTGCTAACATGATTCGGACACACTTAAGCATCGCTACGGGTGAGAAAGTCTCATCGTAGTCAACTCCTTGAACCTGTTGAAAAACTTTCGCAACAAGTCGAGCTTTGTAAACAGTAAAATTACCGTCAGCGTCAGTCTTCCTCTTGAAGATCCATTTATTTTTGATGGCTTGCCGATCATCGGGCAAGTCAACCAAAGTCCACACTTTGTTCTCATACATGGATCCCATCTCAGATTTCATGGCCTCAATCCATTTTGCAGAATCTGTGCTCATCATCGCTTCCTCATAGTTCGTAGGTTCATCATGGTCCAGTAACATGACTTCCAGAACCGGGTTGCCGCACCACTCTGATGCGGAACGAACTCTGGTTCATCTACGAAGTTCAGCAGAAACTTGATCTGAAGTTTCATGATCATCATCATTAGCTTCCTCACTAATTGGTGTAGGAATCACTGGAACTAGTTTCTGTGATGTTCCACTTTCCAATTCGGGAGAAGGTACAATTACCTCATCAAGTTCTACTTTCCTCCCACTCACTTCTTTCGAGAGAAACTCCTTCTCTAGAAAGGATCCACTCTTAGCAACAAAGACCTTGCCTTCGGATCTGTGATAGAAGGTGTACCCAACAGTTTCTTTTGGGTATCCTATGAAGATTTACTTCTTCGATTTGGGTTCGAGCTTATCATGTTGAAACTTTTTCACATAAGCATCGCAGTCCCAAACTTAAAGAAATGACAGCTTAGGTTTCTCGTCAAACCACAGTTCATACAATGTCATCTCCACGGATTTAGATGGTGCCCTATTTAACGTGAATGTAGTTGTCTCTAATGCATAACCCCAAAAGCGATAGTGATAGATCGGTAAGAGACATCATCGATCGCACCATATCTAATAAAGTACGGTTATGACGTTGTGACACACCATTACACTGTGGTGTTCCAGGTGGCGTGAGTAGTGAAACTATTTCACATTGTTTTTACTGAAGGCCAAACTTGCTAACTCAAATATTTTACCTCTACGATCATATCGTAGAAACTCTTATTTTCTTGTTACGATGATTCTCCACTTCACTCTGAAATTCTTTGAACTTTTCAAATGTTTCAGACTTGTGCTTCATTAAGTAGATATACCCATATCTGCTCAAATCATCAATGAAGGTCAGAAAATAACGATACCGCCGCGAGCTTCAACACTCATTGGTTGTAATGCCCCGGATGTAATACTTTCCCTTTTGGGCATATAATATATCTCCGGCTTCATCTATTCCATTTCGGGTTCTTTGTCTTTCGGGTGTTTCGTCGTTTTGTTGTGTGAGTGTGTGGCATTCATTCATATCATGTAGACATGTGCATCGCATTGCTTTTGTGTTGTCGGTTGCATCCGGTTCCACGTGTTTCTTCCCGTTGTCCGTTTCGCGTTCCGGAGCTCCCTCACGTGTCCGTGACGTCCCGTAGGCCTACTTTGGTGTTTGGGCGTGTAACGTTACCGGTGTGCCGCGAGGTTGTTGTGTGTGTTGTTGTTTTGTTGTGTGCAACCCACCTCTCAAATCTCGTCTCGTTTGGACTCCGTTTGCTCTCCCATCAGTTTTCGTGTGGGTCCAAAGTGCCTTCACTTGTGGCCCGGAAACACCCCTACTGCAGTCTTCTACCTTCTCCTAGGCCCTTTTAAACTACCCCCGCGATCGGATCCGTCGGATCGCGATCGGAGGGCTCCTAACACACCTAAATCCCCTAACCCTAGCTACCTGCTATATATTAGACCCCTAGGTCTAATTTTTGGCATCTCCATCTTCTTTCCCCTTCCTCCCCTCATTTTTTTGGATCTAACCAGCCCTTGCCAGCCACTTGGCTAGATCCCACCGAGCCTCCTCGTTCCAGCCGCCGCAAAACTCACTGGATCGATCGGGGGATCAAATCCCGATCGGATCCATCGACCGCAGCCGCCTCCTGCCGAAGTCAACGCATCGCTCGCAGGACCACATCCTCGTCGTTTGCCTCCACCGACCGGATCCCGCTCGGGCCTCCCCCAGCGGATCGCCAGGTCCCCTCGGCCTCCAGCCCGATCAACCGAGGCCCGCCTCCCTCGCTGTTGTTTCCTTCGGTCTACCCCGAGCCGCCTCAGCGACTGGGCCATCTCCCCGATCGCCCCACGGGACCACTTCCCCGTTGCAGATCGAGCCAGCCCGAGGGGCCCGACACCCCACCTCCCTTCGCCGCGAAGCCGCCTGGCCGATCCGGCCTCCCGCATCGCCAGGGAGCGGACAGGCCGCCTCCTCCCGCAGCCTCCCAGGCGCGACGGCCCAGCGCCACTTGCCGCCAGCCGTGAGCTGGGCCCTTCCCTCCAGCCGGCCCGAGCGCCCGCCTGGGCCTCCTCCACTACCGAGCCGGGCCGCCGCCTCGCCTCCACCGGGCCGCCGCCAGTTCGCGAGCCGCCGCCGCCCAGATCTGCTTCCCCGGCCCGTTGACCCTGTTTTCCCCCAGTTTTGAGGTTGTTGCTATATCTCTAAGTCCCAGTTTATTTAGTTGCTGATGCTGTTTTCAAACTGTTGTAACTTTGTGTGTGTTTGTCCGTTTCGCGCATATAGCATGTCCAGACGTTCGTGGGATCGTGCACTACGTTTTATATTTTGTTGTCATGCATGTTAGAGATCATCTAGGTGCTTGTTTTGCTGTTGCAAGAGTGCATCATGATATAAAATGCTGTTATGTGATGTTTTTATGCCATCTTTGCCATGTGATAACTTTTAGCTCGTTTGTCCGAATGATGCAAATGACATGTCCACGTGTTCGTCTTGCCATGCTCTACATGTTGCTTGTGATAGGTTGCATGTTAGATTTATTCTTGCCATGTTTATCATCGTTGCAAAGTGCCATGTGGCTGTGATGTTGTTTCACTTGTTATGAAATGCCATCTTGTTGAGCTCGTTGCTATCGTTGTGCTTATCTCCATGAAGCATGCTTGTGTGTTTCGGAATCACCTTCATGTGTACTTTGATGAGGTGCTTACCGCTTGCCATGTTTAGTTTCGAGGTGACTTAAACATGCTCTTTTAGATGACATGATGAAATTGCTGTTTTAGGACTTAGTGGATTTTCACCAAGTCTGAAATCTATAACGTTCCGATGCCATGTTCGTGTGATGTTCTAGGACAAACCATGTTAGTTTTGGAGTGGATCTTGATTGTTCGTTGTAGTATATATTGTTGGCTTTCCATTCATGTCCTCACATGTCTATTTAAGTGGCTGTAGCATGTTTATCTTTTGCTCCAAAGTTTCAATAAAATTCTGCTGCAAGAATTTTATTGTCAAGTTCAATATGTCCAAGATCATTGCTAATGAACCGTGGCTCCGTTGGGGGTGCACCTTTGGACTTAGTTGCTGTAGTATATGTCTAGTTTGTGTTCATGTCCTTTGCCATGATATTTGAGTGTTGTAGTTTAATTATTTTGTGCTCCGAAGTTGCTATGATGCTGTAATTTTCAGCTTTCGCTCATTTCTTGTTTCGGGCATAACTTTTAGCCCGTAACTCTGATTTCAGCGAGTCTTACATGAAACTTGATTGATTTTCTGTGTAGATTCATAATATGTTATTGTTTTCATGTTTTGAGGTGTTTTGCTTGAGTGCTATTTTTCCGTGCTCCATGTGCATCCTTAGTGCATCCTTCATGCATCCATCATTTTCGAGTGCGCATTGCATCTTGTTGATTTGTGCTTGGTGTAATTGTTTTGTTTAGAGCCGGAAGCTGAGACCGAGTACGAGTACGAGCACGAGGTTACCAACGAGGTTGAGCACGAGGACCCTTCTTACGATCCGAACGACTTCACTTCAGGCAAGATGACCGAACCCCGATAACATTACTATCTTTGCCTATTGCTAGTAGTTCCGCTCTATAGTTTTGCCTCGATGCCCATGATCTTCTTGTCAGCCTCCTACTTGTAACCATTGCCATGTTTAACCAACCTACCTATGCAAACCGTTGCTTGGCTAAGTACGCTTCGCTCAGCCCTTCTTATAGCATTGCTAGTTGCAGGTGAAGATCGAAGATGCTTGCTTCATGTTGAAGTTTGGTTGGGTTATATCACCCTACATAAATGCTTAAAAATGAAATCATCTATATATTGGCAAGGGTGGAAGGCTAAGCCTTTTGCTTGGTGATTTGTTCCACTCATGCCGTTAGGAACCGTATAAACCGGTGTTATGTTCCTTGATTATGCGTTCCTAACACGGTTGGGGTGTATGGGACCCCCTCGATAAACCGCTAAGTGCTAAGTCTTTTCCAGCAAGTCCCAACATTGGTACTATTTGCCTAATAACAAACTAAACTTGCATAGGGAGTAATTAACCCTCTTTCTTAATCAACAACCCCGGGCCAGTGCTCCACATGAGTGTTGGTCCGAAACGGGGAGTCTGCGGGGCCGCCTTGGGGCAACCCGAGGTATCTGGTATACACCCGTAGAATCGCCCATCCGGTCGTGTCCTGAGACTTAGATACGCGCGGCTACTATCAGGGTGTCGACAAGCCGGGAGGATTTGCTGGATTAGCCTTACCTTAGTTCGGTATATCTTGAGCATGGGATTCCGAGAATACTCGGGTCTTCCCACTTTGGAGTTGCGACTCCGCGGATCGTGGGCTTGTAATGGGTCAAGTTGGAACACCCCTGCAGGGTTATGAACTTTCGAAAGCCGTGCCCGTGGTAATGTGGCAGATGGGAGCTTGTTAATATCCGGTTGTAGATAACTTGACACAATGTTACTAATACACTACCAGCGTGTGTTCCGTGACCGTCATTTTCCGAATAGGGATTCGGGAGTTGAACACGGAGGGGTTATGTTTGTTGAGCTTGTAGTTAGGATCACTTCTTGATCACTTCTCGTCCGAGGCTTTCTCTTCTCGCTCTCACTCACGTAAGCTAGTTGCTAGTTGCTGCTGCAGACACTTATTCTTTTCTTCAACCTTATCCTCTCCCAAAGGCTTAAATAGTCTTGTTACCCGGGAACGGGATTGCTGAGTCCTCTGTGGCTCACAGTTACTTCACACACCAGATGCAGGTCCAGCTGTGAGCTATCCAGGTGATGGCACCGAGCTGGATTGGGAGTACGACGAGGAGCGTAGTCTGTACTATGTGCGATATCCGGATGATCAGTAGTGGAGACTTCTACTAGGACTCGATCCGCCTGTGGTTTATTTATCTAAGTTTGGTATCTTGACATTTGGTTTTTGCCCTTAGAGGGTTGTGATATTCTTAATGTATGATGTTTGAGACTTGTTATGTAATTGTGTGACGTGGCGAGTGTAAGCCAACTATTTCTGTTTACAATCCCCTCTTTTACATGAGATGTGCAAAGATTACCAGACTTGAGATCATTCTAGGATGGACTTATGCCCTTAAGTCGTGCCTCGACACGTAGGAGGTATAACTCCATCCTGGGCATTACAAGTTGGTATTCAGAGCCTTCTCCGACCTAGGAGCCCCCACTGATTGATCGAATCGTTGACGGTCGAGTCTAGGCACACACTGAAAACATTTTGAGTCCTATATTATATCGGAGAGTAGGATTTCTTTGCTTCTCATCCCCTTTCTCTCTGGTGAGGACTCCTGACGACTACTCTTGTCTCTCCTATCTTCAAAAATTGCACAAAGTTTTTTTAGGAATCCCGCGAGTATTCTGGGATTGTTTCGATGTTCTTGTGACGAGGATATTGTTCTCGATGCCTCCTGTTCCCGGGGAGTTGAGCTTCGGGGTATTGTCGTCACAAGCATATCGCGGCAGTACTAAATACTTAAGACGGCCGACATCGAAAATCTCTCCTATACGGCCAGTGGCAAGATAACCCCGACATCACCCAGTACTGGGGAGGTTGTTCGGGAGTATTGCCATAGCTTGTTATAGTGGATGCTTTTCGAAGGTCCGAGGTACACAGTTTCCGAGAAAGACTGGTTATGTGTTGAAGGATGGATACACCTGGATGTAGGTTTAGAGTTGATTGCGCGGTGCTTCCCGTGTATCCCCAACACCTGATTGCATAACTGGAATCTTTCGGAAATCTATAGGTGGGTTATCCAGTAGATCGTAGGCATTCTTCCAACGAATGCAGGTTAGTGAGTTCGGGGTTCTACATTTAGTGAAGGGGTTTATGACCGATGTTACTATCAGGAGTTGCATCTTAAAGGGTCCTTGGCTATGCTGATCCGGGGATTGCAAAACCTTTTCGTAACGCGTTCATATGCTTTCAGCACAAAGATGTTAGAACGAAACTCCTCTCTTGTGTTTGTTCCCATCCGTACCTTGTGGTTTTCGTATTTTCATTTTTCCCCTATGTGGCTTCTCGTGAAGATTGATGTTATCATTTAACTGAGAATTTCATTCGTTCCTCTTGTTCGGATGATTTCATTCGTTCTATTGTTCGAATGATTATTGTGAAGACTTGTTGAAATTCATTCCATTGATTCAGCTTATACCTTTTGTCAATCAATTGCTGATTCGTGGTCATCTCTTTCAGGATGGCTCCGAAAAGGGTTCCCAACACTAACCCAGAGGCGGAAGAGGTCCCAGAACATCCTCCTTCCCCTCCTCCTCCGTCTGAGGCTTGGAGAGCGATTATGCAGACTACAGCTCAGAACACTCAGTTGTTGATGCAGATGATGCAACAGATGCAAGCTAATCAAGCTAATCAGGGTGTTCCAGGGAATCAAGGCAACTTCTTCAACCAGCAGCACCATGCTACCCTCAACCAGTTCTTGGCCAACAATCCTAAAGCTTTCAGTTACTGTGTCGACCCTCTTGATGCTGAAGATTGGTTAACCGACATAAAGAAGCATTTTGAGTGCAGTAACGTGAAGGAAGATGATTATGTGAAGTTTGCAGCCTTCCAACTGAAAGATCAAGCAGCTGATTGGTGGCAGCAGTACAAAGACTCCAGGCCAGGTCAAGTGATCTCTTGGGAGAATTTCTGCAAGGATTTTCGCTCGCACCACATTCCTACAAGTGTCATCGAGGGTATGCGTGAGCAATTCCGCAACCTGAAGCAGGGCTCCATGACAGTCTATCAGTATAATGTCAAGTTCCAAAACCTCGCCCGCTATGCTAAGCAAGACATTCCTGATGCCAAGAGTAAAATCTACCAGTTCCGTGGAGGTCTCAAAGATGAACTTCAGCTTGCTCTCACCTTGTTCGAGCCGGATGAATTCGACAAGTTCTATAACATGGCTTTGAAACAAGAAGCAGCTCTGCTTAAGATGGAGGCTTCTAAGAAGAGAATTCGAGATGCCATTCACTCTTCCTCATCGTCTTAGATGGTCTCGAAGCATCAGAAATTCTGGCTTCCTCCTCCTCCAGTGATTCGAGCTCCTTGCAACAACTCCAACAACAAGAACTCTAGTGGACGTGGTTTCTCCCACCCACCCAACCCGAGCAACCAGTCGAAGAAGCAGTTTCAGTCTCAAGGCTCAAAGTCAAGTGGCTCTCTTTTCCGTCCTCTCTCTGAAGTGGTGTGCAACAAGTGTGGCCAGAAGGGTCACTATGCCAACAGATGTCCGAATCCGAAGCGTCTTCCTCCTCCTCCACCTGTGAGTTCAGCTATTGTCAGGCATGATCCAAAGGAAGCAAGGGTCAATCTGATGAATGCAGCACAAGCGGAGAATTCTTCTGATGTCATTTTGGGTAACCTTCTAGTGAACTCTATCCCTGCTAAAGTGTTATTTGATTCGGGTGCTTCATGTTCTTTCATGTCTCAACCATTTGCATCCAAGCACAATATTGTCACTTCAAATTTGCCTCAGAAGTTGCAAGTTGTTTCTCCGGGCAGGATTATGACTTCTAGTGTCTATACTCCGGATGTTTCTATTCGCATGGGAGATTATCGCTTTCTGGCTAAACCGGTGGTTCTTGGTAATTCCGACATCGACCTCATCCTCGGAATGGATTGGCTTTCTCAGCATGATGCTCACATTGATTGTGCTCAAAAGGATGTCAAGATGACTCATTCTGATGAGGATGTGATTATCTTCGCCTCCAGGGATAATACTATCAGACTTTTCTCTCTCAATGATAAGGGCGAAATTAATGCCATATCTCAAATTCCGGTGGTGAACGAATATCAAGACGTCTTTCCTGAAGAACTTCCAGGCATGCCTCCACACCGTCAGGTGGAATTCGTTATTGAACTAGAGCCGGGTACTGAGCCAGCATGTCGGCGTCCGTACAAGCTCTCTCCGGAAGAAATGAAGGAATTGAAGAGGCAGCTTGATAAGCAGGAGAGTATGGGTCTCATCAGACCTAGTACGTCTCCGTGGGGCTGTGGTGTCTTATTTGTCAAGAAGAAAGATGGCACGGAGCGTCTCTGTGTTGATTACCGGCCATTGA
Source organism: Secale cereale (assembly GCA_902687465.1). Taxonomy (NCBI): domain Eukaryota; kingdom Viridiplantae; phylum Streptophyta; class Magnoliopsida; order Poales; family Poaceae; genus Secale; species Secale cereale. The sequence continues at coordinate 652,630,127 of LR738712.1, forward strand.
ACAAGAAGACGATTAAGAACAAGTATCCGCTCCCCAACATCAACGAACTCTTCGAGCAGCTCAAAGGAGCTAAAGTGTTCTCTAAGCTTGACCTCCGAATGGGCTATCATCAAATTCACATTCGCGAGGAAGACATTCCCAAGACGGCCTTCAGAACGAGCTACGGTTCATACGAGTATACCGTCATGTCTTTTGGTCTCGCCAATGCTCCTCCTACCTTTTCAAGGATGATGCATTACATCTTCAACCCCTATACTGGCGAGTTTGTGCTTGTGTATCTGGATGATATTCTGGTGTTTTCCAAGAATGAAGATGATCACGAAAAGCACTTACGTCTGGTTCTTGATCGACTCCGAGAGCATAAATTCTATGCCAAGTTCTCCAAGTGCGAGTTTTGGCTCGATAAGGTTTTGTACCTGGGCCACATCATCTCAGCTGACGGTATTGCGGTTAATCCCGAGAAAGTTGAAGCAATTGTCAACTGGGAAGCTCCTCAGAACGTCAAGCAGCTCCGCAGTTTTCTGGGTCTTGCCAGCTATTGCAGAAGGTTCGTTGAGAACTTCTCCAAGATTGCCAAGCCTCTTTCCAACTTGCTTCAGAAGAATGTCAAATACTTTTGGTCTCCAGAGTGTGAAGTGGCATTCAAAACTCTCAAAGAAAAGCTCATCTCTGCTCCAGTTCTGACTCCTCCAGATGAATCCAAGCTCTATGAAGTATTCTGTGATGCTTCTCTTCAAGGTCTTGGTGGTGTGCTTATGCAAGATAAGAGAATTGTGGCATACACTTCTCGTCAGCTCAAGCCAAGTGAGAAGAACTATCCCACACATGATCTCGAGCTAGCAGCTGTGGTACATGCTTTGATTACGTGGAGACATCTGTTGTTGGGCAGAAAGGTCGACATCTTCACTGATCACAAGAGCTTGAAGTACATCTTCACACAGCCGCATCTGAACCTCCGTCAGACTCGTTGGGTTGAAATGATCCAAGAGTATAATCCCAGCATCGAATACACTCCTGGCAAGGCGAATGTGATTGCAGATGCTTTGAGCAGAAAGGCATATTCCAACAGCCTTCTTATCAAGCCGTACCAGCCTGAGCTTTGTGAAGCTTTCAGGAAGCTCAACCTCCAAGTTGTTCCGCAGGGTTTTCTTGCAAATCTTCAAATTGCTCCTACCTTGGAAGATCAAGTCCGTGAGGCCCAACTCAGGGATACCATGGTGAAGAAGGTGAAACATGGTATTGCTAAGGGCACTCCAAAATATAAGTGCTTCCGTGTTGATGAGAGAGATACCTCGTTCTTCGAGGACAGACTTGTTGTTCCCAAAGGTGATCTCAGGAAGCTCATAATGGAAGAAGCACATGATTCTCTCTTTTCCATTCATCCTGGCAGTTCCAAGATGTATCAAGATCTCAAGCAATCTTACTGGTGGACACGCATGAAAAGGGAGATTTCCCAATTCGTGAATGAATGTGATGTATGCAGAAGAGTGAAAGCAGAACATCAACGTCCAGCCGGTCTTCTCCAACCTCTTCCTATTCCCGAGTGGAAGTTCGACCACATTGAAATGGACTTCGTCACTGGTTTTCCTAAATCCAAGCGAGGGAATGATGCTATCTTCGTGGTGATCGACAAGCTTACCAAAGTCGCTCACTTCCTGCCAGTCAAAGAATCCATCAATGCAGCTCAATTGGCAGAGCTGTACACTTCCAGAATTGTGTCCCTACATGGCATTCCTCAAGTTATATCCTCAGACCGTGGAAGCTTGTTCACATCAAGGTTCTGGGACTCCTTTCAGTCCGCCATGGGCACTAAGATCAGGTTCAGCACTGCATTTCACCCTCAGACTAGTGGTCAAGTCGAGCGAGTGAATCAGATTCTAGAAGACATGCTCAGAGCCTGTGTCATATCCTTCGGCATGAAATGGGAAGACTGCCTTCCATTTGCCGAGTTCTCTTACAACAACAGCTTTCAAGCAAGTGCAGGCAAAGCACCGTTTGAAATCCTCTATGGCAGAAAGTGCCGTACCCCTCTCAACTGGTCTGAAACAGGCGAACGTCAACTTCTTGGCAATGACTTGATCTCAGAAGCCGAAGAAATGTGCAAAGTCATACGTGAGAATCTCAAGGCCGCTCAGTCGCGTCAGAAGAGCTACTATGACGGCAAGCATCGTGATTTGGCTTTCAACATTGATGATCATGTCTATGTCCGTGTGTCTCCGATGAAAGGCACCCAAAGATTCGGTATCAAAGGAAAGCTTGCTCCTAGATACGTCGGGCCTTTCAAGATTCTTGGCAAAAGAGGCGACCTAGCCTATCAACTTGAGCTCCCTTCAAACTTCGCCAATGTTCATGATGTCTTCCATGTGTCTCAACTTCGCAAATGCTTCAAGGCACCTGAGCGCATGATTCCGTTTGAAGAGATTGATCTTCAACAAGACTTGTCCTACCGAGAGCATCCAGTTGCTATTCTCGAAGAAACCGAACGCAAGACCCGCAACAAGTCCATCAAATTCTTGAAAGTCAAGTGGTCACATCACACCGACCGAGAGGCTACCTGGGAACGAGAAGATCATCTTCGTTCCGAGTACCCTTCCTTTTTCCAGTCCTAGATCTCGGGACGAGATCTTTTTGTAGTAGAGGAGAGTTTGTAATGCCCCGGATGTAATACTTTCCCTTTTGGGCGTATAATATATCTCCGGCTTCATCTATTCCATTTCGGGTTCTTTGTCTTTCGGGTGTTTCGTCGTTTTGTTGTGTGAGTGTGTGGCATTCATTCATATCATGTAGACATGTGCATCGCATTGCTTTTGTGTTGTCGGTTGCATCCGGTTCCACGTGTTTCTTCCCGTTGTCCGTTTCGCGTTCCGGAGCTCCCTCACGTGTCCGTGACGTCCCGTAGGACTACTTTGGTGTTTGGGCGTGTAACGTTACCAGTGTGCCGCGAGGTTGTTGTGTGTGTTGTTCTTTTGTTGTGTGCAACCCGCCTCTCAAATCTCGTCTCGTTTGGACTCCGTTTGCTATCCCATCAGTTTTCGTGTGGGTCCAAAGTGCCTTCACTTGTGGCCCGAAAACACCCCTACTGCAGTCTTCTACCTTCTACTAGGCTCTTTTAAACTACCCTCGCGATCGGATCCGTCGGATCGCAATCGGAGGGCTCCTAACACACCTAAATCCCCTAACCCTAGCTACCTGCTATATATTAGACCCCTAGGTCTAATTTTTGGCATCTCTATCTTCTTTCCCCTTCCTCCCCTCATTTTTTTGGATCTAACCAGCCCTTGCCAACCACTTGGCTAGATCCCACCGAGCCTCCTCGTTCCAGCCGCCGCAAAACTCACTGGATCGATCGAGGGATCAAATCCCGATCGGATCCATCGACTGCAGCCGCCTCCTGCCGAAGTCAACGCATCGCTCGCAGGACCACATCCTCGTCGTTTGCCTCCACCGACCGGATCCCGCTCGGGCCTCCCCCAGCGGATCGCCAGGTCCCCTCGGCCTCCAGCCCGATCGACCGAGGCCCGCCTCCCTCGCTGTTGTTTCCTTCGGTCTACCCCGAGCCGCCTCAGCGACTGGGCCATCTCCCCGATCGCCCCACGGGACCACTTCCCCGTTGCAGATCGAGCCAGCCCGAGGGTCCCGACACCCCACCTCCCTTCGCCGCGAAGCCGCCTGGCCGATCCGGCCTCCCGCATCGCCAGGGAGCGGACAGGCCGCCTCCTCCCGCAGCCTCCCAGGCGCGACGGCCCAGCGCCACTTGCCGCCAGCCGCGAGCTGGGCCCTTCCCTCCAGCCGGCCCGAGCGCCCGCCTGGGCCTCCTCCACTACCGAGCCGGGCCGCCGCCTCGCCTCCACCGGGCCGCCGCCAGTTCGCGGGCCGCCGCCGCCCAGATCTGCTTCCCCGGCCCGTTGACCCTATTTTCCCCCAGTTTTGAGGTTGTTGCTATATCTCTAAGTCCCAGTTTATTTAGTTGTTGATGCTGTTTTCAAACTGTTGTAACTTTGTGTGTGTTTGTCCGTTTCGCGCATATAGCATGTCCAGACGTTCGTGGGATCGTGCACTACGTTTTATCTTTTGTTGTCATGCATGTTAGAGATCATCTAGGTGCTTGTTTTGCTGTTGCAAGAGTGCATCATGATATAAAATGCTGTTATGTGATGTTTTTATGCCATCTTTGCCATGTGATAACTTTTAGCTCGTTTGTCCGAATGATGCAAATGACATGTCCACGTGTTCGTCTTGCCATGCTCTACATGTTGCTTGTGATAGGTTGCATGTTAGATTTATTCTTGCCATGTTTATCATCGTTGCAAAGTGCCATGTGGCTATGATGTTGTTTCACTTGTTATGAAATGCCATCTTGTTGAGCTCGTTGCTATCGTTGTGCTTATCTCCATGAAGCATGCTTGTGTGTTTCGGAATCACCTTCATGTGTACTTTGATGAGGTGCTTACCGCTTGCCATGTTTAGTTTCGAGGTGACTTAAACATGCTCTTTTAGATGACATGATGAAATTGCTGTTTTAGGACTTAGTGGATTTTCACTAAGTCTGAAATCTGTAACGTTCCGATGCCATGTTCGTGTGATGTTCTAGGACAAACCATGTTAGTTTTGGAGTGGATCTTGATTGTTCCTTGTAGTATATATTGTTGGCTTTCCATTCATGTCCTCACATGTCTATTTAAGTGGCTGTAGCATGTTTATCTTTTGCTCCAAAGTTTCAATAAAATTCTGCTGCCAGAATTTTATTGTCAAGTTCAATATGTCCAAGATCATTGCTAATGAACCGTGGCTCCGTTGGGGGTGCACCTTTGGACTTAGTTGCTGTAGTATATGTCTAGTTTGTGTTCATGTCCTTTGCCATGATATTTGAGTGCTGTAGTTTAGTTATTTTGTGCTCCGAAGTTGCTATGATGCTGTAATTTTCAGCTTTCGCTCATTTCTTGTTTCGGGCATAACTTTTAGCCCGTAACTCTGATTTCAGCGAGTCTTACATGAAACTTGATTGATTTTCTGTGTAGATTCATAATATGTTATTGTTTTCATGTTTTGAGGTGTTTTGCTTGAGTGCTATTTTTCCGTGCTCCATGTGCATCCTTAGTGCATCCTTCATGCATCCATCATTTTCGAGTGCGCATTGCATCTTGTTGATTTGTGCTTGGTGTGATTGTTTTGTTTAGAGCCGGAAGCTGAGACCGAGTACGAGTACGAGCACGAGGTTACCAACGAGGTTGAGCACGAGGACCCTTCTTACGATCCGAACGACTTCACTTCAGGCAAGATGACCGAACCCCGATAACATTACTATCTTTGCCTATTGCTAGTAGTTCCGCTCTATAGTTTTGCCTCGATGCCCATGGTCTTCTTGTCAGCCTCCTACTTGTAACCATTGCCATGTTTAACCAACCTACCTATGCAAACCGTTGCTTGGCTAAGTACGCTTCGCTCAGCCCTTCTTATAGCATTGCTAGTTGCAGGTGAAGATGAAGATGCTTGCTTCATGTTGAAGTTTGGTTGGGTTATATCACCCTACATAAATGCTTAAAAATGAAATCATCTATATATTGGCAAGGGTGGAAGGCTAAGCCTTTTGCTTGGTGATTTGTTCCACTCATGCCGTTAGGAACCGTATAAACCGGTGTTATGTTCCTTGATTATGCGTTCCTAACACGGTTGGGGTGTATGGGACCCCCTCGATAAACCGCTAAGTGCTAAGTCTTTTCCAGCAAGTCCCAACATTGGTACTATTTGCCTAATAACAAACTAAACTTGCATAGGGAGTAATTAACCCTCTTTCTTAATCAACAACCCCGGGCCAGTGCTCCACATGAGTGTTGGTCCGAAACGGGGAGTCTGCGGGGCCGCCTTGGGGCAACCCGAGGTATCTGGTATACACCCGTAGAATCGCCCATCCGGTCGTGTCCTGAGACTTAGATACGCGCGGCTACTATCAGGGTGTCGACACGCCGGGAGGATTTGCTGGATTAGCGTTACCTTAGTTCGGTATATCTTGAGCACGGGATTCCGAGAATACTCGGGTCTTCCCACTTTGGAGTTGCGACTCCGCGGATCGTGGGCTTGTAATGGGTCAAGTTGGAACACCCCTGCAGGGTTATGAACTTTCAAAAGCCCTACCCGCGGTTATGTGGCAGATGGGAGCTTGTTAATATCCGGTTGTAGATAACTTGACACAATGTTACTAATACACTACCAGCGTGTGTTCCGTGACCGTCATTTTCCGAATAGGGATTCGGGAGTTGAACACGGAGGGGTTATGTTTGTTGAGCTTGTAGTTAGGATCACTTCTTGATCACTTCTCGTCCGAGGCTTTCTCTTCTCGCTCTCACTCCCGTAAGCTAGTTGCTAGTTGCTGCTGCAGACACTTATTCTTTTCTTCAGCCTTATCCTCTCCCAAAGGCTTAAATAGTCTTGTTACCCGGGAACAGGATTGCTGAGTCCTCTGTGGCTCACAGTTACTTCACACACCAGATGCAGGTCCAGCTGTGAGCTATCCAGGTGATGGCACCGAGCTGGATTGGGAGTACGACGAGGAGCGTAGTCGGTACTATGTGCGATATCCGGATGATCAGTAGTGGAGACTTCTACTAGGACTCGATCCGCCTGTGGTTTATTTATCTAAGTTTGGTATCTTGACATTTGGTTTTTGCCCTTAGAGGGTTGTGATATTCTTAATGTATGATGTTTGAGACTTGTTATGTAATTGTGTGACGTGGCGAGTGTAAGCCAACTATTTCTGTTTACAATCCCCTCTTTTACATGAGATGTGCAAAGATTACCAGACTTGAGATCATTCTAGGATGGACTTATGCCTTTAAGTCGTGCCTCGACACGTAGGAGGTATAACTCCATCCTGGGCATTACATTGGTCCACATACATCTGTATGTATGATCTCCAACTAATCTGTTGCTCGCTCCATTGTTCCGGAGAACGGAGTTTTAGTCATCTTGCCCATGAGGCATGGTTCGCAAGCACCAAGTGATTCATAATCAAGTGATTCCAAAAGTCCATCACTATGGAGTTTCTTCATGCGCTTTACACCATTATGACCTAAACGGCAGTGCCACAAATAAGTTGCACTATCATTATTAACCTTGCATCTTTTGGCTTCAATATTATGAATATGTGTATAACCACGATCGAGATCCAACAGACTATTTTCATTGGGTGTATGACCATCGAAGGTTTTATTCATGTAAACAGAATAACAATTATTCTATGACTTTAAATGAATAACCGTATTGCAACAAATATGATCAAATCATATTCATGCTCAACGCAAATGCCAAATAACATTTATTTAGGTTTTACACTAATCCCGAAAGTATAGGGAGTGTGCGATGATGATCATATCAATCTTGGAACCACTTCCAACACACATCGTCACTTCACCTTTAACTAGTCTCTGTTCATTTTGCAATTCTCGTTTCGAGTTACTAATTTTAGCAACTGAACCGGTATCAAATACCCAGGGGTTGCTATGAACACTAGTAAAGTACACATCAATAATCTGTATATCAAAATATACCTTTGTTCACTTTGCCATCCTTCTTATCCGCCAAGTATCTAGGGCAGTTCCACTTCTAGTGACCATTTTCTTTGCAGTAGAAGCACTTAGTTTCAGGCTTGGTTTTAGCTTTGGGTTTCTTCACGGGAGTGACAACTTGCTTGTCATTCTTCTTGAAGTTCCCCTTCTATCCCTTTGCCCTTTACTTGAAACAAGTGGTCTTGTTAACCATCAACACTTGATGCTCTTTCTTGATTTCTACCTTCGCCAATTTCAGCATCGCGAAGAGCTCGGGAATTACTTTCGTCATCCCTTGCATATTATAGTTCATCACGAAGTTCTACTAACTTGGTGATAGTGACTAGAGAACTTTGTCAATTACTATCTTATCTGGAAGATTAACTCCCACTTGATTCAAGCAATTGCAGTACCCAGACAATCTGAGCACATGCTCACTGGTTGAGCTATTCTCCTCCATCTTGTAGGCAAAGTACTCTCAGAGGTCTCATACCTCTCGACACGGGCATGAGTATGAAATACTAATTTCAACTCTTGGAACATCTTATATGCTCCGTGGCGTTCAAAATGTTTTTGAAGTCCCGGTTCTAAGCCGTAAAGCATGGTGCACTTAAACTATCAAGTAGTCATCATACCGAGCTTTTGTCAAAATGTTCATAACGTCTGCATCTGCTCCTGCAATAGGTCTGTCACCTAGTGGTGCATTAAGGACATAATTCTTCTGTGCAGCAATGAGGATAATCCTCAGATCACGGAACAATTCCTCATCATTGCTACTAACATCTTTCAACTTAGTTTTCTCTAGGAACATATAAAAAAAATAAACGGGGAGCAACATCGCGAGCTATTGATCTACAACATAGATATGCTAATACTACCAGGACTAAGTTCATGATAAATTAAAGTTCAATTAATCATATTACTTAAGAACTCCCACTTAGATAGACATCCCTACGGTCATCTAAATGATCACGTGATCCAAATCAACTAAACCATGTCCGATCATCACGTGAGATGGAGTAGTATCAATGGTGAATATCTTATGTTGATCATATCTACTATATGATTCACGCTCGACCTTTTGGTCTCCAGTGCTCCGAGGCCATATCTGCATATGCTAGGCTCGTCAAGTTTAACCCGAGTATTCTGCGTGTGCAAAACTGTCTTACACCCGTTGTATTTGAACGTAGAGCTTATCACACCTAATCATCACGTGGTGTCTCAGCACGAAGAACTTTTGCAACGGTGCATACTCAGGGAGAACACTTGTATCTTGAAATTTTGTAAAGGATCATCTTATAATGCTACCGTCGTTCTAAGCAAAATAAGAAGCATAATAAGATAAACATCACATGCAAATCAAAATATGTGACATGATATGGCCATCATCATCTTGTGTTTTTGATCTCCATCTCCAAAGCACCGTCATGATCACCTTTGTCACCGGCGCGACACCTTGATCTCCATCGTAGCATCGTTGTCGTCTCGCCAACTATTGCTTCTACGACTATCGCTACTGCTTAGTGATAAAGTAAAGCAATTACATGGCGATTGCATTTCATACAATAAAGCGACAACCATATGGCTCCTGCCAGTTGCCGATAACTTTACAAAACATGATCATCTCATACAAAACCGTATAACTCATCATGTCTTGACCATATCACATCACAACATGCCCTGCAAAAATAAGTTAGACGTCCTCTACTTTGTTGTTGCAAGTTTTACATGGCTGCTACGGGCTTTAGCAAGAACCATTCTTACTTACGCATACAAAACCACAACGATGTTTCGTCAAGTATGTGCTGTTTTAACCTTCACAAGGACCGGGCGTAGACACACTTGATTCAGCTAAAGAGAGAGAGATAGACACCTGCCAGTCACCTTTAAGCAACGAGTGCTCATAACGGTGAAACAAGTCTCGCGTAAGCGTACACGTAATGTCGGTCCGGGCCGCTTCATCTCACAATACCGCCGAAGCAAAGTATGACATGCTGGTAAGCAGTATGACTAGTATCGCCCACAACTCATTGTGTTCTACTCGTGCATATCATCTACGCATAGACCTGGCTCTGATACCACTGTTGGGAAACGTAGTATTTTCAAAATTTTCCTACGATCACGCAAGATCTATCTACTAGATGCATAGCAACGAGGGGGAGAGTGTGTCTACGTACCCTCGTAGACCGGGAGCGGAAGCGTCAAGTGACGCGGTTGATGTAGTTGAACTTCTTCGCGATCCAACCGATCAAGCACCGAACGTACGGCACCTCCGCGTTCAGCACACGTTCAGCTTGATGACGTCCCACGAGCTCTTGATCCAGTTGAGCTTCACGGGAGAGTTTCGCCAGCACGACGGCGTGGTGACAGATATGATGTATCTACCGGCGCAGGGCTTCACCTAAGCACTGCAACGGTATGACCGAGGTGTGTTTCTGTGGAGAGGGGCACCGCACACGACTAAAACAATTCAACTTGTGTGTCCTAGGGTGCCCCCCTGCCCCCGTATATAAAGGAGCAAGGGAGAGGCCGGCCCTAGAGGGGGCGCGCCAAGTGTGGGGAGTCCTACTAGGACTCCCAAGTCCTAGTAGGATTCCCCTTTCCTTTCCGGAGTAGGAGAGAAGGAAAGAGGTGGAGAGGGAGAAGGAAAAGGGGACTGCACCCCTTGTCCAATTCGGACCAGAGGGGGGGCGCGCGCCTCCTTCCTTTTGGCCTTTCTCCTCTATTCCCGTATGGCCCAATAAGGCCCATATACTCCGAAAAATACCCGAATCACTCGGAACCTTTCCGATGTCCGAATATAGTCGTCCAATATATCGATCTTTAAGTCTCGACCATTTCGAGACTCCTCGTCATGTCCCCGGTCTCATCCGGGACTCCGAACTCCTTCGGTACATCAAAACTCATAAACTCATAATACCGGTCGTCATCAAACGTTAAGTGTGCGGACCCTACGGGTTCGAAAACTATGTAGACATGACCGAGACTCATCTCCGGTCCATAACCAATAGCGGAACCTGGATGCTCATATTGGCTCCTACATATTCTACGAAGATCTTTATCGGTCAAACCGCATAACAACATACGTTGTTCCTTTTGTCATTGGTATGTTACTTGCCCGAGATTCGATCGTCGGTATCTCTATACCTAGTTCAATCTCGTTACCGGCAAGTCTCTTTACTCGTTCCGTAATACATCATCTCGTGACTAACTCATTAGTCTTTTGCTTGCAAGGCTTATTATGATGTGCATTACCGAGAGGGCCCAGAGATACCTCTCCGACACTCGGAGTGACAAATCCTAGTCTTGATCTATGCCAACACCACGAACACTTTCGGAGACACCTGTAGAGCATCTTTATGATCATCCAGTTATGTTGTGATGTTTGATAGCACACAAGGTGTTCCTACGGTATTCGGGAGTTGCATAATCTCATAGTCATAGGAACATGTATAAGTCATGAAGAAAGCAATAGCAGTAAAACTAAACGATCATAGTGCTAAGCTAACGGATGGGTCTTGTCCATCACATCATTCTCCTAATGATGTGATCCCGTTGATCAAATGACAACTCATGTCTATGGTTAGGAAACATAACCATCTTTGATCAATGAGCTAGTCTAGTAGAGGCATACTAGGGACACTCTGTTTTGTCTATGTATTCACACATGTACTAAGTTTCCGGTTAATACAATTCTAGCATGAATAATAAACATTTATCATGATATAAGGAAATATAAATAACAACTTTATTATTGCCTCCAGGGCATATTTCCTTCAGGCATTGGTGTCTCCGACGCCGGCACGGGAGCTTAATGCACCCGGGTGTACGCCGGCCGGCACCTCTGCAGTAAGCGGCCCCTCCGTCAACTGCACGCCCGCCGTTGGCGGTGCCTCGACATTAGCCGAGCTCGACGCCATCATCACAGTAACTAATTAAGCCTCTCTCGGCCGAGGACTTCATCTCCTTGCCTTTGACTAGGCATCCCTGACGCCCTACATGTTTTCGCAGGGCGCCGCCGACGTTCCGTGCACTCTCCTGCACTTCGCGAACAACGAGTTGGTCGATGTCGCCAAGGGCAAAATCGTTCAACCGGGCGACCCCTTGTTCCACGGTACCCAGATGCCACCCAACTTGTTTAGGGTTCAACTGGTTCGGGTGCTGCCAGGCTGCGACGAGTTGTTACCTCCGATTCGACCCGTCGGGGCCGGCGATGATGACGTGATGACCCTCAGCGCCTGCCTGAGCTGGCCCCTGCTTTGGCCGAAGAGCCAGATTCGTTTGGGGGCGGGGGACACCACCCCAAAGACAACACCGCCAGTCGTGCCGGCGCCAAGTCGGCCCCATGGCAAGACCGCCGCAACGGTGCCGGACATCCCTATGCCACTGGATCCAAACATGCATATGGCACAGGATCAGAACGACGACGACGACGATACATTTGGCAACGTCGATCATTACTTTGCCGATCATGGGTACGGTGGCGACTTCATGGGGCCTCCTTATCAAGAACCCAACCCAACAAAAGACGTGCGCGATCTAGCTGGTACCGCGGAGAAGCCAAGTTGCAACAGGCGTCGTCTGTCGTTCAGCTCTCAGGAGATGCCTCCAGCTGCCGACTTCACCGAGCCTCAGATAGGTGAGGTGCGAAATATTATCAGCCCCAACACACTCAAGAAGGCGGTCTGTGAGCAGAACTCGGTCCCATTACAGGAGAAGAAGAAGGCGCGCAAAAGAAAGTCTAACAAGGGTGCGAGCCAGCCGGCACCGAGTACGATCCGTGCTCAGGACGGGCCACCTTCACCTGAGGATGTAATGAGGAGGGTGCATGTGGCGGGTAGGCCGATGCTACCGAGAAATATGCTCGATGCTGCAACCGGTGCTATGCGGAGTCTGCATGACAGTGTTCTTTCTTTGGAGAAGCGGCGTCTCAGAGAGAAGGATGTGGCATACCCGGTTTTCGCGGCCAAGGTGCCAGAGGGCAAGGGCTTTGTGGATAACTCCATCGGGGGTACGATCGTCCTGCGGTTTGATGACATCCACGCTATGTTGAACCTTCATCCGTTGCACTACACCTTCGTTCGGCTATTTTCGCTGAGTATGGAGATGCGGATCATTTGCGACAAGACCCCGGACATCGTGATAGTCGACCCCTTCTACATGTGTGCCAAGATCTTGGGCAACGCTGGGGACCGGCAAGTCGCGAGTTCTTACCTCGAAGGCGTCATTCCGGCAAACCGAGATAAGGATAACTTCCTCGTGCCTTACTTTCCCGGGTAAGTCCTCCCCTCAACCGCCTCGTAACATATGAATTCTTAGATTTCGATTGTTTTTGTTTTCACATTCCGTGTTTTCTGCAGTGACACACATTGCACGCTCATCCTCCTAAGCCCCAAATATTCCATGGCCACGTATTTCGACCCGGACCGTCAGTCGAACGTAGACTACACAAATGTCAAGAAGGTTCTTGATGATGTTCTCCATGTCTACGCCAAATCTGGAGGCACCTTCACCAGGCCTATTCGTAAGTACGGCAAGCATGTGTTCTCCCACAATACGATGTTTTGCTGCGTCAAGCAGCCGCCTGGCGGTCAGAAGGGTGCCTACTATGCCATCCATCACATGCGGGCGATCGTACGGGACCATCATCAACTTCTGCTACCCAGTAAACTCAAAGATTGGGCCGCGAGCGTGTCGGCAATCCAGGACGCGGACATCAGACAAGAATTCTTTCGCATCCAGTCGGAGTTTGCGGAAATCATCCATCAAGATGTCCTTCGTACCTCGGGGCAGTTCTACCTCAGAAATCAACCGTCCAACAGTGACATCGACACAATGCTACAAATGCAGGCTGACAACGCCCGTGATTTCATGACTCCCACGATAGATGGCGGCTTCATCCACGCTCCGGTCCCTTGAGTCGAGTCGAAAGTAGTCATGCTGTGTCTAGTTCTGAAACATCGATTGGCTCATGTTGTTATTAAACTTTAATGAACTTGTAGTATGTCTCTTTGGTTTCGAGAGTCGTTCAACTTAGATGTAATCGATGCTATTAATGTCTTGCTTTTCTCTTCCGATCATTCTGTTGCATACTTATATATTGCTTATGTATTGTCTGTGAATTGGTACTAACGTTTCGTTTGGCTAGTGCATAGCGATGCCGTCTTATGTCGTGTACAAGGGTAAGGTTCCCGGAGTCTACGACGACTGGGAGGAGTGTCGGAGACAGGTTCACCGATTCAGCGGTAACAGTTACAAAGGGTACACCACTAGGGCCGAGGCGGAATCTAGATACGTCCGCTATCTAGCGGGAGAGGGGAGGGAGCGTTGGAGGAACCGGATGAAGACGAGTTTCATCGTGATGATGCTCATCGTGATGACCGCAACTCTCTTCTATGTGATGGTAGTTTAGATGATCGATATTGACTTGTAATGTGAAGACAAACTCGCTACTCGCGGTCTCGAGACTTGTAATATAATGTTCTATCTTTGTTTGGTCTTTTCAATTCGGAGACTAATATGATGAATTGTATTCAGAGACTAATATGATGAATTGTATTCAGAGACTAATGTTCTATTGTATTCGATGAATCTGTTGTTGATGTGTGTTGTCTATATTATGTCCAATAATACATTTTGTAACCTGTGCAAAAAACAGAAAATTAAAAAATAAATAAATAACCTAATATGCATACTAATGGCGCATCACATCACAGTGCGCCATTAGTATGCCAAAGGATACTAATGGCGCATCATTAAACAGTGCGCCATTAGTATGCCGAAGTTACTAATGGCGCATCTTGTTGTTGTGCGCCATTAGTATGCCAAAGCACCTGGGTATACATGCCCCCTTGGGAGGCATACTAATGGTGCATTGTTGTATATACTAATGGCGCATCTGAGGTGCGCCATTAGTATACCAGATACTGAGGTGCGCCATTAGTAAAATATACTAATGACGTGGCACTAATGGCGCACCACTAATGCGTCATTAATGGCCAAAATAGGTGCGCCATTAGTAGGCCTTTTCCTAGTAGTGCATGTACTTTTGCAACAGAGATTAACATGGCAAGATGGCACCTAACATGAATGCTACAGCAACTAACATGTAGAGCACTCCACAATGAACATTTTGACATATCATATGCTCCATTTGGATAAACATGCACAAAGTTATCACATCACAAACATGCTAACAAAATTACAGGTAACAGCAGTTTTAAACAAGTAGCCCTCTTGCAACGATGATTAGAGCATCAAGATGAACTCAAACAAGCATGCCACAATGGAACAAAATGAAGAGCATATCACCACGATCACTTTGACATATCATTCACTCAATTTGGATCACCACACAAAAAGTTACAGCCACTCAAATATGCATATAAAATGTGTGAAATTCACAGACTTAGCCAAATTCGCAGACAGTGAAAAAAAAATACACGGGCCTAACTTAAACTAGATCAGGCCCAACAGAGAGAGAGGGAAAAAAGGAGGGGCGCTCACCGTGGGCTTTGGCCCAGCAGGCAAAGCAGGCTGGGGGCAGTTGGGCCGGCCCACGTCGGCGAGGAGGACGGGCCAGGCCGGAGGAGGCAAGCGGCTAGGCCGTGGCCCACCCGGAGAGCTATGTCGGCCCGGCAACGGGGCGACGCAGGCCGAACCACGGTCAACGTGGCGAACGGGATGAGGGATCCATCGATCCCGAGCGGCGGCGCAGCATGGAGGTCCTGCGGCGATCGGGCCCGCCGGACATGGCGACGGACGAAACCGATGGCTACGCGGACGGGCAGATGCGGGCGAGGTGACCGCGAGGCGCCGGATCCAGACGGAGGCAACGATCGGCACCGACGACGACTTGACCGGCGGCGACGCTGAACCAGAGAGGGAGAGATAGATTAGGGAAGGAGGAGGAACGGAGGCGGAGAGACACGGCGGCGTTGACCTGCTACGGCGGCGGGGTCGGCGACGCGGGATCCGTGGCATTCTGCGCGGGGAGGGGCGCTGGTCGGGGCGAGCGGCGTCGAGGAGAAGCGAGGCGAGGGAACGAGCACGGTGGCTCTGGCGCAGGGGCGCGCGAGGCTCGGTCGGGGCCCTGCTCGGCCCGGGGCGGGCCTCGGCTGGGACCTGTGGGCTGGTGGCGGAGGAGAGAGCGGGGGAGACGTGGCGAGTCCACATGGCGCTCCCTGAGTGGCTCCGGGCGGCGAGGAGGCGACGTGGCGCGCCGGGATTGGTCCGGGGCGCGCCGGTGGCGGCGCCAAGTGGCGGAATCCGGCTGGCCGGGCGTGGAAAACGAGGCAGGAGCGCTAATTTCGAGGGGGAGGTTAGGCGAGAGGTTAGAGGATGCCAGATTTGGCATGGGGGTGGTTTATATAGGGTTGGTGCAATGGTGCTAGGGTTAGGGGGGTTTTAGACTGTTTCGGAGCCTCGGATCTCGATCC
Source organism: Secale cereale (assembly GCA_902687465.1). NCBI lineage: Eukaryota > Viridiplantae > Streptophyta > Magnoliopsida > Poales > Poaceae > Secale > Secale cereale. The sequence continues at coordinate 652,646,106 of LR738712.1, forward strand.
GACGGTTCCGGAGCGGAGGGGATTTGGCAAGTGGGCTAGATGGGCTGTGTTAGAGGGTTTTCGGGCTGAGAGGAGAGCAGTGAGAGGCCGGCGGGGGTTTTCGGAGACCGAAAACGTCCGACGAATAAACCGGCTATTAGTGCCGCTATAGTTTAACGGTTGGGCTATCAAACGAGCTCCGAATGCGATGAAATTTGGCAGGCGGTCTTTCTACACTATAATAAGACCACACGCCAAGTTTCATCCCATTCTGATAACATTTTCCGGCCACTCATAAAATAAATATTCGGAGGTGCCGCGGGCGCGTGCAAGTGTGTCTAGGCTCAGAACGGACAACGGAGAGGTTGAGGGAACTCGGACGGATGCAAGTTTTGAAAACATGCTGATGCAATGCACACGATGACAAGGCAAGATGCAACACGCAAGCAGATGACATGGCAACGACAACGAATAACTAGCTGACACCTGGCACATCGGTCTCGGGGTGTCCCATGTATGGGGATATGCAAGAGATTCTTTTGGGAGAAAAAAATTCTATGTTAGTTTCATTGATTATTATAGCAAATTTACGTGCATATATTTGCTTAAATACAAATCTCAAGTTTTCTCCATCTTCCAAGAATTTCAGAAGTTGGTTGAACGCCAATTTGACCGAAAAATCAAGACAGTCCAAAGTGACTGGGGAGGGGAGTATGAGAAACTCAACGCATTCTTTCGCAATATAGGTATTGTTCATCATGTCTTTTGTCCTCATGCTCATCAACAGAACGGTTCTGCCGAACGCAAGCATATGACAAGATTTGAGCAGAGTTAGCTTGTCACCATATGATAAGAAGGTTGAGCAACGGGACAGTCTCTTGTCAATTCTCTTTATGACAGGTACAAAATCTTCCATTCTAGGCTTCACCAGAATGAGAGGGAGACCCAAATATGTGAAAGGAAAAGCACCAATGTTACAACCCAAGCTGCTAGCGAGGATTTCCATTTTTTGCCAGACTGGTGTTTGTTGGGATCATAGCAAATTTCTCAAAGTTAATCCTTTTAATTGTGCAGGCTGGCATCAAAAGTACAATACCATATGCATATTGAATTACTGAAAAATCAGGGCAATTATGTGCTTCAAGGGGTTGTTTGATGATATTGTTATTCGTAGCTTCATTCATAAGTGATTGTAGCTGATCAACAGCTAAAACAAACAGAAGAGAAGATAAAGGATCTTCTTGCCTAACTCCTCTTCTGCACAGGAACAAACAGAAGAGGAGATAAAGGATTGCAGAAATATTACAATGAAAAGGAATAGAAACGTCGATGAACATAATTTTATTGCGTGGAATAGGCAACGAACAGGTTTATGTCGCATGAATGTTGTAAACTATAGTATTGCGACATATTTCTCTATTTTTGTAACGAAACTGAAACGTCACGGAAGATCAAATCTCTTGTAGTGCTAGACAATGCATACGACAAACACTACTTAGTAGTGTCTAGGTTGGGATTGTACTTACAACATGTAAACAGATAATTTATTTTTCTTTTTCGATTAACATTGCACATCTAAGAGCCTTGTTTCTCTTTTCGCTCACTTATTAAGATATTGACTCGTTCGACTAGTGGCCGTGGCTGCAGCACGTGCATGCACGTGATTTATGTTGAATTACATCGGAGTCCTCTTGAATCTAGAGTGGTCAGTTGGGTTTAATTTTATTTGACGAGGAGTCGAACGGAAGATGCAATCTAGTCAACCCTGCATGCACCCGCCGCCAGTTGGGGCTTAATTTTGTTTGACGAGGAGTCGAACGGGAAGATGCAAGCTACTCCCTCTGTTCCTAAATATAAGTTTTTTTAGACATTCAAATAGAATACAACATACGGATGTATGTAGACATATATTAGAGCGTAGATTCACTCATTTTGCTTCATATGTAGTCACTTGATGGAATCTCTAGAAAGACTTATATTTGGGAACGGAGGGAGTACTAGTCAACCCGCCATAACGCATAAGGGCATCTCTAACCGCAACCCACAAATTTCTTCCGCGTCCTTCTACGGACAGGAGCAGACCAATCCGCGGACATAGATGTGGTAGGACGACATCCAACCCTAGCCGTATACATTTGATCAACAATCTGAACTAACCTCACGAAATTCGATAAAACCAAACATATTTCATTCAAGTTCGGATAAAATTTCCATAAAAAGATCGATGTTTTGACCTTTAACTAAAATACTAGAAAAAAAAACTAAACCCTATATCGGACGACCACCTAGTACGCGTGGCCGTCCTGCCCTACCAAACCACTGTCTTCGTCGGTTTCGTCATCAACATCGTCGTCGTCATGGACCCTCCAGCGGCGATACGGCGCCGGAGGTCCGTGGCAGGCTTGTTCTGCGGCTGCATGCCGCTCGCGGAGGAGCCGCATCGCCTTGTGTTACGTCGTGCGGAGTACCGCCGTGGCCAGTGCCGACGTGGTCTTTGAAGCCTTGAGGGCGGACTTGCCACGACCGATGTTGGCGTAGTAGTCGCTAAGCGACAACTCCTCGCCGATCTTGGCAAGCTCGCCGCCAGGGTGACCACGATGCCTGGTGGCCATATCCGCGGTGGTCACGGAGTGGTCAAGCACCCACGCGGCGGCGAGGTCTAGGCCGTTGCGGACCCAGTCCGGCGCCACGTCACTCTTGGTGAACCCAGAGCGGTGACTAGCATTGAGCCGTTCATACTGCTCCTACTGCCAAACGGCTCGCTCCGTCCCAGACACGACGGCCGTCGAGCCCGAGGAACCGACGAGGTAGTGGAGGAGGCGGCCCAAGTTTTCGTGATCATGGGCGGCAGCTCCTCCTTGATGATAAGGCAGTGGCGGCCCAGCGATGAGAACGACGCATCGATGCAGCTGTACCGACTGCGTGGTGGGGACGCAGGCTCCTTCTTCACGTGGCATCCATTTTGGACGTCGTGGTGGTGCGCGGGCGAGGCCAACTCCTCCTTCACGCGGCGTTCGATCTGGACGTCGCGGTTGTGCCGGGGCGAGGCCGGCTCCTCCTTCACCGGCAGGAGCGTGGACGCCGACTCAAGCTTCATGCGGTGGCGTGGTGAGGACGGCGACTCCTCCTTCATGCACGCTGGCGATGGCGGCGATGGCCCCATGTACCGGAGCGACCGCTCCGTCATTATCTCGATCAGACGGACGAAATCTTCGTTCGTCAGAGCGACCTCCTTGAGGAGTCGGGGTGGCTGATGCGGTGGCTCTTGCGGCTATTGCAGCGATGCGTGGTCCTCTTCGTCGCTGGAGGACATGACGATCTCCTCCTTGGTGGAGGAGCCAGCCGCCGTGGACACTGATGGGCTCGGAGAGCGTCTACGGCGGCACCAAGAACCGTCGGATAAGCACCGCTACTTCGGCATTGGCAGAGCTCGTGCTGAAGAGGGGGATGAATGGGGCGCGGTAGGCGGCGCCTGCATCAGAAGAAAAGCGCGGGAGTGGTGGGCTGGATTTTTGGTGGGCCAGGACGGTTAGTAACGGGCTTGTGAGTGCTCCGGACACCTGCAATGCCCAACACGCTTGTCTCCTTTTTCGGAAGAAATCGCGTCCAGATTGCCCTGCACATCGATAGAGGATCACGTTGGATGGAGTATATTATAAAAACCACCACAATTGTGCAAATATCATCAAACACCCACCAAAATGATGTTTTCTGGTGGTTTTTGTTGTGAAGCATTGAAAACTTCGACCCAATTGTGATGTTTTTTTGCAATTAACTCAGGCTTCCGCAGTCCGGACAACACGGTTCATACTATTGCAGGAGGTTTGCAGGTCAGTCTTGGAGATGCCCTAAGGGTCAATTTAGGGGATGTGCCGATTGCTCCCAACGTGAACACGCGTGACTGATTATGATGACTAGTAGTTGGGGCGCGCCCTTGGCGCGCCGCCTAAGCGGAAGCTCGGCGATGCCAGGTCGGACACGCCCCTTCGAAGGTCTTTTTTTACTAAGCAGTATGCTTTGACTAACATTTTCAACAGATCAAAGCAACAGAAATGCAACTTTATCTAGAAGAGAATCACAGTATAGACATTAATAGGTGCATATGCAAAAGGCAAGTATTATTACAATCTATAAATCATATCAAAACAATATCGGTTCCAATTGAAGCAAGCTAACACAGAAAATTTTGAACTCGATGGCTAACCATCAAGCAGCGGTAGTCACCCACACTTCTAGTAAGGCACAACAATGAAGCAACACGTATGCAGCAGCTACCAAGTAACAGCCCATTCCGGCCCGTCTTGAATCTGAACACTGGCATGGCTGGCAGTGCCGCCTTGTCGAGCCCTCCTCAGCTGGTCCTCTTGTCATCTCGGCCGTGGTGCCAGATCCATTCTGCATGGCGCTCAGGCACACCACTGTAAACGTCGCCACAAGCTCTAGTGTCCCGCGGGAGTTGCAGCAGGCGCACCCTCCATTCATTGATGTCGCTGCTGCCGACAACTTGATGGCGTTGTCCGCTTGTTGTCTACCTATGTCAGTCATCATCTTAATACCAAACAAGCAATGGAAAACGAAATCTGAAGCAAATTATTTCGTGATTAATTTTAATGCATTGCACGAACAAACATGTGTATAAACAAAGTGGAAAGCAACGACAAATTATGAGCTGAATATGTGGGCAGACACCATGATACTTATTTTGAAAGCAACGACAATACGATTCTTAGGGACTATATCATGACCTCACTGAAATCCAATGAAGCAGCTCCAAACTTTTTCTTAGGGACTTCCAATGAAGCACTTTATTCCAAAATTCCAATACAACAACTTTTTATAAGATAATAATATTCTTTTGACAGCCAAGCAACCTCCTCTGTATCCTAACTACAGGGTATCAGCAAATCAATACTCATTCCACAAGAGATAAATTGTATGCCTCCTTAGAAAAGCACCATATTCAAATATTTATCCAACGAATTTCTAAAATATGCAGGTTGTGACTTGGAAGTAATACCTGTGAATTCACTTTATCAAGAATCACAAGAGGAGCAACAAGTCCAGAAACTATCCTGTACTCTGCAATACAAAGAGGATAGTTAGAAGGTGTGCATTATTTTCACCGGACTATCACTGATGTGAAGATACGCATATGGAGATAAAAAAAGTAAATGCATACCTGTCCCGATTTCAAGGGTTCCTTCCTCCATGTCGACGTTGCCATTTGCAACAACCATGTTTCTAAAATTTAGAAGCCTGATATACCAACATCAACAGAGTAGGCTAAGCTAATATAACATAATACATTTCAAATCAAATAAATCCCTAGATGTACACTTGCTTCCCACGATCCCTGCAAATAGAAGGAACACAAATGAGAGATGGAGATACATAAATAGCAAGATCAGGACGAGATTAATGCATCATTATCTTGGGAGCTTGGAGGGAGAGAAGCTGTCGGACCAGATCTAGGACTCCACCGGTACGATAGTAGAACATGCGCCGTCATAGTGCAAGGTCGTGAGCGGCGGTTCTTCCTCCTCGATGTCGGCTGCGCACATAACCCAGCTGTCGCCACGCCGACAGGACAATTCAATCCATCCTCTGGCACGTCGTCATCTTCTGCGCCGCTACTCCTGAACTGGTGATCAAGACTTATCAGGATAACATGATTAATTGAGCACCTAAGTACGACAATATGGTTGTTAGAGATTCAACGGCAGTAAACACATATGGTCTATGTTCTGGAGATAATCGTGTTAGGCACATAAAACTTGCAGTTAAGTATTATTTTTTATGCATTAGTAAATTACAGGGTTAATATAAGCATTTGGTATGGCAAGAAACAATCATGAACAAGGCTATAATGTATTGATCGAAGAACCATGTTTATAGATTTCTGAATGAAAGCCGTGGTGACAGAGTGCTTTATAGACGGATTTAGTTCCGCTGTAATCATCTTTAGCTTTGAAGCATATTTAGTAAGTGAATGAAAAGTAAATGAACGTTAAAAATGAACTTTGTAAATTGTAGTTTGAGGCAAGCATATGAAAAGAAAGAAATCCATTTGAATCAAGCTGAAACAAATGTATCTTTTAAGAAGTTGTTATTGGTTGACAGGACAAAATCCATGATATGCACATGTCTTTTTATTTGCAATGAAACCAACGCACCATATAAAGAACTCAGACAGACACTTTACAACAAGAGAAGACATGCAGAACTTATCTCATCCCCTCTGTGCGACAGGCAGGAATCAAAAATTTAAAAACTTGAACTATGACAGGCATAATGGCTACAACTAAGCATCCATATAATTAATCGTGAAGGAAAAATCTAAAACTGTGACTAAAGTAGATTAATGTAATCCATGGTAAAGGCATTCATGTAAAACAGACAGTAGGTGAAACTAACCCTTAACCTGCAAACAGCAGATTCGAAGTGGCAATAGATGAGCTAGTGCCTGAAAAGCTTTTCAAAACCTTCTTTGATAGAAGCTTCAATGAGAATAGAGTTTGAAGTCCTGTACCAGATGGTTTACGCCGCCGTTCAGTGCGACCGGCGGGCCGTAGCGTGTTTCAGGAGCCGGTCACAAGGGCATTGCAAAGAACACCAATTTAGGATGTGTCCTCTGCAGCCCTACCAAGTTGAAGGAAAGAAAAATAATATTGTGAAACTTTCTAGCCTGACATTTCCCTCGTAAATCATCATTCTAAGATGAGTGCCAAGTATCAGAAGAGTCAAATATGGATGAGCAGGAATCAGCAACTATTATAAATCCTTTCGATATTACCAAATCGCGAACCACATGCCCCAAAACAACCAATCTCCAGTTCTCCACCAAAATCTCTCGTCACATCAAAATTATAAAATCACATTAACCTACATGTTTGGTTACACCTCAGCTTACCATGACAGTATCTTGAACAGGAGGTATAGTTTCATATCAGCCGATCTTGGCTTCCCTCAACATTCGATTTACAGCTCACTTCTGCAAAGGAATTCAGAATAGCCTTGTTAGTTCATTTTCTGTAAAAGTTTGCCAAGCTACAATCCCTTAATTCAATCAGACTTGCACCAATTTATTTGGTAGATAACACGATAACAAACACTTTTTTACAAAATTATAAAAGAAGAAAGTTATTTATTTTGTTTTTTAATATCATATTCCTTTTTAACTTTACTTATTTAGTCACACTTACACTGAATTTTGTTAGTGCACAATAGGACACTGAACAGTTATGCACAAATTGAACAAAGAGCAAAGCATATACAGTTCTCTCATCAACTGGCTGCCCCATAAGAAGATAACTTTTTTTGTCATTTTTAAAAAGAAACTGAAATTTTCTGTAACGAGTAGTTACACTAAAAATGACGGAGCAAAAAGAGCATAACTGAATAAATTTAGGAACACCTTAAAACGTGTTCCTCCTTTTTTAGGTCTATTTACTCAAATCAGATTTCCACTGAGTTTTAAGTACTATACAACAAACATTTCTCCACAAATTAGAATTTTTAACTTTACTTGTTCAGTAACACAGAGTTGCACTCAATGCATAACAGGATAATCGATAACAATGCCCTAATATTTTCAATTCTACGCAGCATACATACAATTAGCAGGATAATGCTCATTTTGCTACAGTTATACTGAAAGCTAAAACGGAAATTGAACAAATATTCAAGAGGAAACAGTTGTGGAACCTAAAGTTAATTCACTGAAAAAGTATGATGTGATGTTGTACACTAACTGATTTCTCTGTTCATCTCCTTGCTTGCACATAGTATATATTCGTAAATTAGATGGAGGAAAAGAAAACGTGTACATAATACTGGAAGCAGAAAACAAAATCTACATGATTTCCCATTTATGTACTCTCTTCGCCTTCGTCCATGCCACCGCGCTACTGTAAGTTAATTATGATTTAGCTAGCGCTAACTCTTGTATGAGAATGATAATTAACTTATTTAGCTCATTCTTATGCGTGCAATCTGTCATAACCAACAACATCAAAACGGAGAATATAACCTTTTAGTACCAGGAGAACCTCTAGTGCGCCTTTTTCTCCGATATGCATCGTACAGTGCGCTTCTCCTAGGCATCATATATATACATGAAAAGGTAAGATACAAATTAAATGAAATACAGAACAGAGTACAAAAAATTATAGGAATGTCTGAATGTCCATTGCCTGCACCAGAAACTATTGAATATCTGAACCAAAATCAAGAAATTAAACTCATGGGAAAAAATGTAGATCAAGTAGAAAGATTGAAGCGGGGATCATAAGACGACGAACTGAAAAGAACAGCGAGGTGTCGTGATGCAGTTTCTGAGAAGAACACAAATGACCAAATTTCGACAATACATAAGTACCTGAAGTCAAAAGGATATAATTTGTATGAAGCTAAGTCTAAGATGTAGCAAAATTTGGTACATGCTTATAACTGTGATGATACACAAAATCTCTGATTTATAAGGATGTTAACTAATAATAAGAATAAGAGAAACATTATAAACTGAATACAGAAAGTTTATAAACAGAACCTTATAAACTACTCCCTCCGTCCCATAATATAAGGATGTCAGCTAATAATAAGAATAAGAGATACACTTTCTTCTTCTATTGTAGTAACAGTTTAGCTCCATCAAAAATTGTTTGATTGTTCATTACTCTTGAAGGACAAATTTTCTACTCAAATCAACATAAATTCCTCACTGTATCACAAAAAGTAACAAATGTTTTTATATGAAAACCTAAACTTAATTGATTTAACCAACTGGAAAAAAGAAAAGATAAGAAAAAAAAGAGGAAGACAACATACACAAACGAAAAGTTTCAGACGAACTGTTGAACGACTGAGCAGCCACTGAAGAAGATCCCAAGTTCGGATTCAGAACAGAGAAAGCAGGTTCAGCAGCCACTGAACAAGACCCCAAATTCAGGACAGGAGGAGCACGCAACAAACTGACCGCCAAACCAGAGGATTGGCCAGTTGTAATAAAACAGTAAATACACATCATGATTAGTATTTATGTAAAAAACAAAAGGAGGGAATGAAAACAAATGCTCACCAGATGAGACAACACGTCACATTCCTTGACGAATCTCTCGACGACGCTCCCACGCTTCACTGGAAAGGATGACATCAACGGGAGTGAACCCATCTAATAATAATAAAAAGGAATGCAATCAGCCAAGGCCTCTAATCAAACACAATTAGCCAAGGGCTTAATCAAAAGAGAACACAGCAGCCGAAATGAAGGAAATATGCCCTAGAGGCAATAATAAAGATGTTATTTGTATTTCCTTATATCATGATAAATGTCTTTTATTCATGCTAGAATTGTATTAACCGGAAACTTAGTACATGTGTGGATACATAGACAAAACAGTATGTCCCTAGTATGCCTCTACTAGACTAGCTCATTGATCAAAGATGGTTATGTTTCCTAGCCATAGACATGAGTTGTCATTTGATCAACGGGATCACATCATTAGGAGAATGATGTGATGGACAAGACCCATCCGTTAGCATAGCACTATGATCGTTTAGTTTTACTGTTATTGCTTTCTTCATGACTTATACATGTTCCTATGACTATGAGATTATGCAACTCCCGAATACCGTAGGAACACCTTGTGTGCTATCAAACGTCACAACGTAACTGGGTGATCATAAAGATGCTCTACAGGTGTCTCCAAAAGTATTCGTGGTGTTGGCATAGATCAAGATTAGGATTTGTCACTCCGAGTGTCGGAGAGGTATCTCTGGGCCCTCTCGGTAACACACATCACAATAAGCCTTGCAAGCAAAAGACTAATGAGTTAGTCACGAGATGATGTGTTACGGAACGAGTAAACAGACTTGCCGGTAACGAGATTGAACTAGGTATGGAGATACCGACGATCGAATCTCAGGCAAGTAACATACCGATGACAAAAGGAACAACGTATGTTGTTATGCGGTTTGACCGAAAAAAGATCTTCGTAGAATATGTAGGAGCCAATATGAACATCCAGGTTCCGCTATTGGTTATTGACCGGAGATGAGTCTCGGTCATGTCTACATAGTTCTCGAACCCGTAGGGTCCGCACGCTTAACGTTTGATGACGATCGGTATTATGAGTTTATGAGTTTTGATGTCCCGAAGGTAGTTCGGAGTCCCGGATGAGATCACGGACATGACGAGGAGCCTCGGAATGTCCGAGACATAAAGATTGATATATTGGACGACTATATTCGGACACCGGAAGTGTTCCGGAAAAATTTCGGATTTAACTGGATTGCCAGAGGGGGTTACCGGAACCCCCTACGAGGGGGGATGGTCCATAGTGGGCCTTGAGGAAAGGAGAGAGGCAGCCCATAGAGGCTGGCCGGCGCCCCACCTAGGGATCCTAGTTGGACTAGGATTGGGGGGGCGCCACCTCTCCCTCTTTTCCTTTCCCTCTCTTCCTTCTTGGTGGACTCCTACTAGGAATAGGATTGCAATCCTATTCCTAATAGGATTGCCCTAGCCGCACCATAGGAGGCCGGCCGGCCCTCCTCCCTTGCTCCTTTATATACGGGGGCAGGGGGTCACCCAAAGACACGCAAGTTGAATTGTTCCAGCCGTGTGCGGTGCCCCCCTCCACAGAAACACACCTCGGTCATACCGTCGCAGTGCTTAAGCGAAGCCCTGCGCCGGTAAATACATCATATCCGTCACCACGCCGTCGTGCTGACGAAACTCTCCCGTGAAGCTCAACTGGATCAAGAGCTCGTGGGACGTCATCAAGCTGAACGTGTGCTGAACGCGGAGGTGCCGTACGTTCGGTGCTTGATCGGTTGAATCGTGAAGAAGTTCGACTATATCAACCGCGTCACTTGACGCTTCCGCTCCCGGTCTACGAGGGTACGTAGACACACTCTTCCCTCTCGTTGCTATGCATCTGGTAGATAGATCTTGCGTGATCGTAGGAAAATTTTAAAATACTACGTTCCCCAACAGTGGCATCAGAGCCAGATCTATGCGTAGATGATATGCACGAGTAGAACACAATGAGTTGTGGGCGATACTAGTCATACTGCTTACCAGCATGTCATACTTTGCTTCGGCGGTATTGTGAGATGAAGCGGCCCGGACCGACATTACGCGTACGCTTACGCGAGACTGGTTTCACCGTTATGAGCACTCGTTGCTTAAAGGTAACTAGCGGGTGTCTGTCTCTCTCACTTTAGCTGAATCAAGTGTGGCTACGCCCGGTCCTTGTGAAGGTTAAAACAGCACATACTTGACGAAACATCGTTGTGGTTTTGTATGCGTAGGTAAGAACGGTTCTTGCTAAGCCCGTAGCAGCCACGTAAAACTTGCAACAACAAAGTAGAGGACGTCTAACTTGTTTTTGCAGGGCATGTTGTGATGTGATATGGTCAAGACATGATGAGTTATACGGTTTTGTATGAGATGATCATGTTTTGTAATGTTATCGGCAACTGGCAGGAGCCATATGGTTGTCGCTTTATTGTATGAAATGCAATCGCCATGTAATTGCTTTACTTTATCACTAAGCGGTAGTGATAGTCGTAGAAGCAATAGTTGGCGAGACGACAACGATGCTACGATGGAGATCAAGGTGTCGCGCCAGTGACGAAGGTGATCATGACAGTGCTTTGGAGATGGAGATCAAAAGCACAAGATGATGATGGCCATATCATGTCACATATTTTGATTGCATGTGATGTTTATCTTATTATGCTTCTTATTTTGCTTAGAACGACGGTAGCATTATAAGATGATCCCTTACTAAATTTCAAGGTATAAGTGTTCTCCCTGAGTATGCACCGTTGCGAAAGTTCGTCGTGCTGAGACACCACGTGATGATCGGGTGTGATAAGCTCTACGTTCAAATACAACGGGTGTAAGCCAGTTTTGCACACGCAGAATACTCGGGTTAAACTTGACGAGCCTAGCATATGCAGATATGGCCTCGGAACACTGGAGACCGAAAGGTCGAGCGTGAATCATATAGTAGATATGATCAACATAAGATGTTCACCATTGAAACTACTCCATCTCACGTGATGATCGGACATGGTTTAGTTGATTTGGATCACGTGATCATTTAGATGACCGGAGGGATGTCTATCTAAGTGGGAGTTCTTTAATTAATATGATTAAATTGAACTTTAATTTATCATGAACTTAGTCCTTGTAGTATTAGCATATCTATGTTGTAGATCAATAGCTCACGATGTTGCTCCCCGTTTATTTTTTATATGTTCCTAGAGAAAACTAAGTTGAAAGATGTTAGTAGCAAGGATGCGGAATTGTTCCGTGATCTGAGGATTATCCTCATTGCTGCACAGAGAAATATGTCCTTGATGCACCGCTAGGTGACAGACCTATTGCAGGAGCAGATGTAGACATTATGAACGTTTTGACAAAAGCTCGGTATGATGACTACTTGATAGTTTAGTGCACCATGCTTTACGGCTTATAACCGGGACTTCAAAAACGTTTTGAACTCCACGGAGCATATGAGATGTTCCAAGAGTTGAAATTAGTATTTCATACTCATTCCCGTGTCGAGAGGTATAATACTTCTGACAGTACTTTGCCTACAAGATGGAGGAGAATAGCTCAACCAGTGAGCATGTGCTTAGATTGTCCGGGTACTACAATTACTTGAATCAAGTGGGAGTTAATCTTCCAGATAAGATAGTAATTGACAAAGTTCTCTAGTCACTATCACCAAGTTAGTAGAACTTCGTGATGAACTATAATATGCAAGGGATGACGAAGGTAATTCCCGAGCTCTTCGCAATGCTGAAATCGGCGAAGGTAGAAATCAAGAAAGAACATCAAGTGTTGATGGTTAATAAGACCACTTGTTTCAAGTAAAGGGCAAAGGGATAGAAGGGGAACTTCAAGAAGAATGACAAGCAAGTTGTCACTCCCATGAAGAAACCCAAAGCTAAACTCAAGCCTAAAACTAAGTGCTTCTACTGCAAAGGAAATGGTCACCGGAAGTGGAACTGCCCTAGATACTTGGCGAATAAGAAGGACGGCAAAGTGAACAAAGGTATATTTGATATACAGATTATTGATGTGTATTTTACTAGTGTTCATAGCAACCCCTCGGTATTTGATACTGGTTCAGTTGCTAAAGAGTAGTAACTCGAAGTGGGAGTTGCATAATGAACATAAACTAGTTAAAGGATGAAGTGACGATGTGTATTGGAAGCAGTTCCAAGATTGATATGATCATCATCGCACACTCCCTATACTTTCGGGATTAGTGTTGAACCTAAATAAGTGTTATTTGGTGTTTGTGTTGAGCATGGATATGATTTGATCATGTTTACTGCAATACGGTTATTCATGTAAGTTAGAGAATAATTGTTGTTCTATTTACATGAATAAAACCTTCTATGGTCATACACCCAATGAAAATAGTTTGTTGGATCTCGATCGTGTGATACACATATTCATAATATTGAAGCCAAAAGATGCAAGGTTAATAATGATAATGCAACTTATTTGTGGCACTGCCGTTTAGGTCATAATGGTGTAAAGCGCATGAAGAAACTCCATAGTGATGGACTTTTGGAATCACTTGATTATGAATCACTTGGTGCTTGCGAACCATGCCTCATGGGCAAGATGACTAAAACTCCGTTCTCCGGAACAATGGAGCGAGCAACAGATTTGTTGGAGATCATACATACAGATGTATGTGGACCAATGAGTGTTGAAGCTCGCGGCGGGTATTGTTATTTTCTGACCTTCACTGATGAATTGAGCAGATATGGGTATATCTACTTAATAAAGCACAAGTCTGAAACATTTGAAAAGTTCAAAGAATTTCAGAGTGAAGTGGAGAATCATCGTAACAAGAAAACAAGAGTTTCTACGATATGATCGTAGTGGTAAAATATTTGAGTTAGCGAGTTTGGCCTTCAGTAAAAACAATGTGAAATAGTTTCACTACTCACGCCACCTGGAACACCACAGTGTAATGGTGTGTCCGAACGTCATGACCGTACTTTATTAGATATGGTGCGATCGATGATGTCTCTTACCGATCTACCACTATCGCTTTTGGGGTTATGCATTAGAGACAGCTACATTCACGTTAAATAGGCCACCATCGAAATCCGTGGAGATGACACCGTATGAACTGTGGTTTGACGAGAAACCTAAGCTGTCATTTCTTTAAGTTTGGGACTGCAATGCTTATGTGAAAAAGTTTCAACATGATAAGCTCGAACCCAAATCGGAGAAGTAAATCTTCATAGGATACCCAAAAGAAACTGTTGGGTACACCTTCTATCACAGATCCGAAGGCAAGGTCTTTGTTGCTAAGAGTGGATCCTTTCTAGAGAAGGAGTTTCTCTCGAAAGAAGTGAGTGGGAGGAAAGTAGAACTTGATGAGGTAATTGTACCTTCTCCCGAATTGGAAAGTAGTACATCACATAAAATTGTTCCAGTGATTCCTACACCAATCAGTGAGGAAGTTAATGATGATGATCATGAAACTTCGGATCAAGTTTCTGCTGAACGTCGTAGATCAACCAGAGTACGTTCCGCACCAGAGTGTTACGGCAACCCAGTTCTGAAAGTCATGTTACTGGACCATGATGAACCTACGAACTATGAGGAAGCGATGATGAGCCCAGATTCCGCAAAATGGCTTGAGGCCATGAAATCTGAGATGGGATCCATGTATGAGAACAAAGTGTGGACTTTGGTTGACTTGCCCGATGACCGGCAAGCCATCGAAAATAAATGGATCTTCAAGAGGAAGACTGACGCTGACGATAATGTTACTGTTTACAAAGCTCGACTTGTTGCGAAAGTTTTCCAACAAGTTCAAGGAGTTGACTACGATGAGACTTTCTCACCCGTAGCGATGCTTAAGTCTGTCCGAATCATGTTAGCAATTGCCGCATTTTATGAAATCTGGCAAATGGATAACAAAACTGCATTCTTTAATGGATTTATTAAAGAAGACTTGTATATGATGCAACAAGAAGGTTTTGTCAATCCTAAAGGTGCTAACAAAATGTGCAAGCTCCAGCGATCCATATATGGACTGGTGCAAGCATCTCGGAGTTGGAATATATGCTTTGATAAGTTGATCAAAGCATATAGATTTATACAGACTTGCGGTGAAGCCTGTATTTACAAGAAGTGAGTGGGAGCACTGCAACCTTTCTGATAAGTATATGTGAATGACATATTGTCGATCGGAAATGATGTAGAATTTTCTGGAAAGCATAAAGGAGTGTTTGAAAGGAGTTTTTCAAAGAAAGACCTTGGTGAAGCTGCTTACATATTGGGCATCAAGATATATAGAGATATATCAAGACGCTTGATAAGACTTTCGATGAGTACATACCTTGATAAGATTTTGAAGTAGTTCAAAATGGATCAGTCAAAGAAGAAGTTCTTGCCTGACTTGTAAGGTGTGAAGTTGAGTAAGACTCAAAGCCAGACCACGGCAGAAAAATATAGAGAGAATGAAAGTCATTCCCTATGCCTCAGCCATACGTTCTATAAAGTATGCCATGCTGTGTACCAAACATATTGTGTACCTTGCCATGAGTTTGTCAAGGGGGTACAATAGTGATCCAGGAGTAGATCACTGTACAGCGGTCAAAATTATCCTTAGTAACTGGATGACTAAGGAAATGTTTCTCGGTTATGGAGGTGATAAAGAGTTCGTCGTAAAGGGTTACGCCGATGTAAGCTTTGACACTAAATCCAGATGACTCTAAGTATCAATCTGGATGCGTATTGAAAGTGGGAGCAATTAGCTAGAGTAGCTCTATGCAGAGCATTGTAAACATAGAAATTTGCGAAATACATACGGATCTGAATGTGACAGACCCGTTGACTAAACTTCTCTCACAAGCAAAACATGATCACACCTTATTAGTCTTGGGTATTAATCACATAGCGATGTGAACTAGATTATTGACTCTAGTAAACCCTTTGGGTGTTGGTCACATGGCGATGTGAACTATGGGTGTTATTCACATAACGATGTGAACTATCGGTATTAAATCACATGGCGATGTGAGCTAGATTATTGACTCTAGTTCAAGTGGGAGACTGAAGGAAATATGCCCTAGAGGCAATAATAAAGATGTTATTTGTATTTCCTTATATCATGATAAATGTCTTTTATTCATGCTAGAATTGTATTAACCGGAAACTTAGTACATGTGTGGATACATAGACAAAACAGTATGTCCCTAGTATGCCTCTACTAGACTAGCTCATTGATCAAAGATGGTTATGTTTCCTAGCCATAGACATGAGTTGTCATTTGATCAACGGGATCACATCATTAGGAGAATGATGTGATGGACAAGACCCATCCGTTAGCATAGCACTATGATCGTTTAGTTTTACTGTTATTGCTTTCTTCATGACTTATACATGTTCCTATGACTATGAGATTATGCAACTCCCGAATACCGTAGGAACACCTTGTGTGCTATCAAACGTCACAACGTAACTGGGTGATCATAAAGATGCTCTACAGGTGTCTCCAAAAGTATTCGTGGTGTTGGCATAGATCAAGATTAGGATTTGTCACTCCGAGTGTCGGAGAGTTATCTCTGGGCCCTCTCGGTAACACACATCACAATAAGCCTTGCAAGCAAAAGACTAATGAGTTAGTCACGAGATGATGTGTTACGGAACGAGCAAAGAGACTTGCCGGTAACGAGATTGAACTAGGTATGGAGATACCGACGATCGAATCTCGGGCAAGTAACATACCGATGACAAAAGGAACAACGTATGTTGTTATGCGGTTTGACCGATAAAATATCTTCGTAGAATATGTAGGAGCCAATATGAACATCCAGGTTCCGCTATTGGTTATTGACCGGAGATGAGTCTCGGTCATGTCTACATAGTTCTCGAACCCGTAGGGTCCGCACGCTTAACGTTTGATGACGATCGGTATTATGAGTTTATGAGTTTTGATGTACCGAAGGTAGTTCGGAGTCCCGGATGAGATCACGGACATGACGAGGAGCCTCGGAATGTCCGAGACATAAAGATTGATATATTGGACGACTATATTCGGACACCGGAAGTGTTCCGGAAAAATTTCGGATTTAACTGGATTGCCGGAGGGGGTTACCGGAACCCCCTACGAGGGGGGATGGTCCATAGTGGGCCTTGAGGAAAGGAGAGAGGCAGCCCATAGAGGCTGGCCGGCGCCCCACCTAGGGATCCTAGTTGGACTAGAATTGGGGGGGGGCGCCACCTCTCCCTCTTTTCCTTTCCCTCTCTTCCTTCTTGGTGGACTCCTACTAGGAATAGGATTGCAATCCTATTCCTAGTAGGATTGCCCTAGCCGCACCATAGGAGGCCGGCCGGCCCTCCTCCCTTGCTCCTTTATATACGGGGGCAGGGGGTCACCCAAAGACACGCAAGTTGAATTGTTCCAGCCGTGTGCGGTGCCCCCCTCCACAGAAACACACCTCGGTCATACCGTCGCAGTGCTTAAGCGAAGCCCTGCGCCGGTGAATACATCATATCCGTCACCACGTCGTCGTGCTGACGAAACTCTCCCGTGAAGCTCAACTGGATCAAGAGCTCGTGGGACGTCATCAAGCTGAACGTGTGCTGAACGCGGAGGTGCCGTACGTTCGGTGCTTGATCGGTTGAATCGTGAAGAAGTTCGACTATATCAACCGCGTCACTTGACGCTTCCGCTCCCGGTCTACGAGGGTACGTAGACACACTCTTCCCTCTCGTTGCTATGCATCTGGTAGATAGATCTTGCGTGATCGTAGGAAAATTTTAAAATACTACGTTCCCCAACACGAAAAACAAGACACAAATGCAATCAGCCAAGGCTTCTAATCATACACAATTAGCCAAAGGCCTAATCAATTGCTACCTCTGCCTTGGGACGCTTCACGCAATGGAGAGGGGGGGCGAGCCCAGCCGTTTCTCTCGCTGGCCGCTTGGTGCGGCTGCTACTCGGCTCCTCCAGTCGGTGAAGACGACGAGGCCGGCGGCCGCGCAAGAAGAAGTGGGGGGATGATTCAGCGCCGTGACAGGGGGAGAGGAGGTGAATCGGAAGGTAGACTGGGAGGGGCTGTGGCGGCGGTGCGTGGGGCTGGGAACCCTAGAGCTGGGGGAGAGGAAACGAGAGGGAGAGGGGGACGACGCCGATGTAATCCTTCTGACCGAGGGAGTGCTGTAAAAAAATACCCCAGTGAATCTGCCGATGTGGCCTCGCCAAGAGCCGCTCCTGCCCAACCCGTTCGCTAGCTCGTTCGATTTTCTTGTCGTACGTGTGATGAGGTGGATGTCGCGAGAGGGCGCTCCTTACGCGACCGTTAAAGGGTTGTATTATCTGTGTATGTTTCTGAGGCAATGTCGACGGTATGTTTTTTTTTTTGTTTTTTTTTTGCAAAAAATACAGTACGTACAGTTTCGTCTGGCTCCCTTGAGCGTCTCCCAACTCGGACATAGTATATCCATGCAACGCATGATCCCCTGCGTGTAACATGACTCTGACCAATCAATGTACATATGGAGTACTCCCTCCGGTCCTTTTTACTCTGCACATTGGATTTGCCGAAAGTCAAACTTTGCTAAGTTTGACCAAATTTATATTATAAATTATTAGCATCTACAATATCTAATAAATATAATACGAAAATATATTCCAAGATGAATCTAATGATATTGGTGTTGTTATGTGAATGTCAATAATTTTTTATATAAACTTGGTCAAAGTTGGATGAGATTGACTTCAGACAAACCTAATATGCAGAGTAAAAAGGACCGGAAGGAGTACTACTAGATAAAATGCAGCATGCACTGGAGTGTTTTTTATGCTGCATCGGTTGATAGAACTACTAGTACTGTACGCTTGATTAGCCAGTGCTTGAAGATCTGTGATAATAATTGATGGGACAATATTAGTGTCAGGTATGCACATGTCACAAACTCTGCGCTGCAAGACTTGGATTGATCTTGGATCCGGGTCTTCAAGCATTGGCTGTGGATATGGATCTAGACTTTGATTCACGGGACAATATTAGTGTCAGGTCCAAAGAAACTAATTTAGCACATCGTGATCGGATCTGGATCTGCACGTGAAGTCACCGAGCCGCTCCAAAATATAAACATTTTGTTGAATTCAAAGTTCGAGAATGTAAGAATCTTTTGTTATTGATAGTTAAAGTTAAGTAGTTTGACTTGGACCGAACTCATAAATGCTCATGTGCTAGAACAGACTAGTACTATATTCTCTCTCGTACGGTGACTAAACTAGTACTATGTCGTCATCGGGATTCGTCAGACTGATGACAACTAGCATGAGCTACATGGCATTTGCCGACCGCTCGCGAGTAGTACTACCTCCGTTCTGGTTTAATGATCTTCATTGTATTTTGTGTCAAATTATAACCATAAATTTAACTAACAAAATGTTCTTGCATGTCACAAAAATTATATCATTAAATACTATGTTGAAATACGAATCCAACGATATATTTTTTGTTGACAAGCATTAACATTTCGTTAGTTAAATATTTGATCAAAATTTGGCACAAATTACAAAGAGGACCAGTAAACCAATATGGATGTAGTATTAATCAATAGGGTACCCATATTTGTTGGGGCGTGTGTGAGCATAAAAACATGAAAACTCAATATGAAGAAAATCATATATACTCCCTTCGTCTAGGTAAATAAATCATTTTAGGTTGTGCACCACAATCAAGGTGAAGAGCAAAACGAGAAAACTTAATGTTTATTAATTAATTAATAGCATTGCATACAATGAATTGACCATTGCATGTCGTGTTTGATAGTCTCAAATCACTGAAAGCACATACGCCTCACATATCTTATTGATTGATTGTTTTATTCATGGCAAAAGATAATAAACGAGACGAGAGTTAATGCAACACACCTAAGTGTTTTGGGATTATTTGATATTCGTAAGACTACCCATAGTGGGAGTAAGGGCATCTCCAGCCGTTCAGCCCCCCAGGGCGCCTAAATAGAGCGGCCTGGGGGCGTGCCGGTGCTAATTCGGCCCCTGGGGACGACCTAGCTCCCAGTCACGCCCCAAGCACTGGCCCCAGGATGCGGGAAATTTGAACTAGGTCGTTCCCGCTCACAAAAGACGCCACAAATACGGCGATCGGACGTAGTCTGGCGTTACAAAAAACAGAGCGCCGCACGCCGCAAGTTCGCGTGCGCAACGAATCACTCGGCGGGGTCTGCTCCAGGCGTTGGCGGAGTCGGCGTGCGCGGGCTCGGCGGTGTCGGAGCTGCTTCGGTGCTGGGCTGTGTCGTCGCGGCTTCGGTACTGCTGGGCAGCGATGTAGAGGCGTCGTTTGGGCTTGACGTCCGTGTGGCCGTGGGCGCGGGAGCTGGCGTCGTCGGCGTTGTCGTCTGCAGCTGGTTCAGGATGAGGCCTCACTCCGCCAGGTACCACGCCCTAAGCTGCTCGTCGTCGCTCTGGAGCATGTCCGCCCCGCCCATCAGAAATGCCATGTCGGTGTTCCTCTTCTTCGCGGCGACGTTCGTCCGGAGCAGGTCGACGTTGGTCCGGAGCAGGTCGAGCTTGATGGCGCTGTTCGTCATCAACGACGACCACCGCTCGGCGGTTTTCTCTTCACGCTGGACGGCCCGGGCCTGGACGTCGGCGAGGCAATGCTCGATGGACTCCTGAACTCGCGCGGTTGCCGCGTCGGCGTTTTTCCCCTTCTTTGCCAATTTGTGGCCGTCCGACCGCCCCTCTGACACGCCCGGAGTCGTCGCGTCCGGCTTGTATTTCTCCTTGGCCTTGTCGAGGGTGCGTCGGACTTCCGCCCACTTCTCGCACTTGTCAATGCGCTTGTAGACGTGGAGGTACTTGAAGTCGGCGTCGAGGTTGTCGCGCCGATACATGGTGAACATGCGCAGCAACTGCGCGGAGGAACAAACAGTTGGCGGTCGGCGCGCGTAGACGACGAAGAGATGCGGGCAAACGACGTGCGTACCTGATCCTTGACGCTGGCGCCGCTCTCCGGGCGAGCCGCGACCTCCTCGACAATCCCATGCCATTTGTTGCACGCCCCCTGGATACGTCCCCAATGGTTCGCCATAGCCTTGGAGCCGCGCTGCATGTAGACGCCTTTGAAGTAGGGGTCGACGAGCTTCCGCTCGTCGAACTCGGCCTTGATGCGGTCCCAGTACGTCTCGAAGCTCTGGTTCATGCCGGTGGTCGGGTCGAGGCAGACGACTTTCCATGCTTCGGCAAGCATTCCTCCTCCTTGGACGTCCACTTGATGCGCGGTTTGCCTGGCCTAGTCGCCCGCTTCTTCTTCTGGCGCCCCTTCGCCGCCGGCTCCTCCTCCTCCTCCTCCTCCTCCTCCTCCTCGGGTTCCTGCGCTCCTGCGCGTCCTCGCCATAGACGTAGCCGAGCTCGGCCTCCATGCCGCCGCTGAGATCCACTACCTCGTCCTGGGTGGCGAACCCGGGAGACGCGGCGGCCGCGGTCGATCCTGACGCGATGATGTCGTCCATGTCGGCTCCCGTGTCGTCGGTGTCGCCGAGGTGCGAGAAGGGCAGCGGTCCACGGCGGAGATGGGGCGTCGGTGTGGACGCGTAGGCGGGCGGCGAGTAGTTGTATGGAGGGTACTGCACGCCGACGAAGGCGGGCGAGGGTGTGCGCGTCGCGGGGTGGCCATGGGGGAAGGTCACGTTTGGGTTGAACCCACCGTGCGCGTCGCCGTCGGCGTAGCCGGGTGACGACGATCCCCATGGAGATCCGACGCCTTACTGTCCCCAAGGCGCGTACTGGGCGTGGCTGACGACGGGTGGATTCATCATCCCCGCGTGGTCGACCGATGAGGAGGACGCCGCCGCGCGCGCCGCGTTGTCGCGGGCCTTCTTGGTGATGACCCTGTTCCGCCGGTCGGCGGTGACTGCGTCGCGCCGCTAAACTTCCACCCTCTACTCGGCGTTCGACATGCCCAGCGGCTTCAATGACGGCGCCCTCGGCTTCCTCTGCTTCGGCTGGGCCACGGTTCCGGTCGTGGTTGCCGCCGCGCGCGGCATGGCGTACTTCTTCGGTGGCATGGCGGCGACTGGAAGGCGAGCGGGAGGGGGTTTGGCGGGAGAAACGGAGGGAATGGCGGGAGGAAGGCGAGCGAGCGGTAGGGGTGCGAGGGAAAAGCGTCAAGAAACGGCGGGAAAAGGCCCTCGGGTCGCCAACAGGGCGGACCCACGCGCCTTTTTCGCTTGTGTCGGCTCCCCAAGCGCCCCCCAGGGCGCCGGGTTCGGCCTGGGTCCGCCGGCACCAGTTTTGGCCCGAGCCGGCGAAAAACGGGCTTCTGGGGGCGCGACTGGGCCGTTTTTTTGGCGCCGGCGTGGCAAAAACGCCTGGGGAGGGCCTGTTGGGTGCGCAGCTGGAGATGCTCTAACATAGGTAGTAACATCACATATATCTAGATAAAAAATATGATGTGGCAAGCAATAAATGAAGAAGGAGAAGCATGTGGTAACATAGCTAGTTACTACTACTATGAGTAACATCACACATATCAAGGTAAGATGAGTTTATAGCCAAATAAATGAAGTCTTTCATCTTACTCTCTCCGTCCGGTGAAGAGTGAACATCTAGAGATTTTAGGACAAATTATGGAGTGAAGTAAAAATTACATTGGGAAGGTGCAAGCCACCATCTCTCTCCTCTTTAATTACCCAACCCCCAATGAGCTAAGTGCATGTATAAATTAAGAAGACCATGCATAGATTGTTATTGGTCTTGATTACGGAAAAAAATTATATGAGACCAGGTCTCATATAATGCACGTGAGACCCACCCTGATGGATGACACGTGGCATTCATAAATCACAAAGCATCTAATCTCTCCCCCCCTGATTTCAGGTGGGGATGGGGTAGGTGCTTTGTGATTTGTGAATTGCCACGTGTCATCCATCAGGATGGGTCTCACCTCCTAATCCGTGAGACCTGGTCTCATAGAATTTTTTTCCCTTGATTACCGTGTGATGAGAGAAAAGTACATTAAAGTGCATTGAGAAGGTAGAAGTACACTCTTTTATGGACAAATTTTGAAGCCAAACGTATACTCTTTACCGGACGGAGGGAGTGCCACACATATGTTACTCCCCACTATAAATGTAGTTACATAGAGTAGTAACATGGGCATGTTACTACTCTATGTTACTACCCATTGTGGATAGACTAAGATGACTTAGGCTAGTCATAGTGGGAGTAACTTAACTAGTAACATAGCGCACTTTAAGAACATTTTACTTACGTGGCACGTAGTTAATGTGAAGTGGTAACATAATATGTTACTACCGTAATATAGCGCTTCCCAAGACAAGATGAGTCTACAACCTAATAAATGAAACTATCTATGACACTACTACTATGTTACTTTGCACTATGAAGATAGTAACTTAGAGTAGTATCATATGCATGACACTAGTATAAGTTACTCTCCACTATGACCAGCCTTATACACCTAGACGGAGGACGAAGTTGTGTAAGAAAAATAAAATATGCATTTCCATTTATATCTGCGCGCTTCTTTAAATTGTCCAGAAATTATGGAAGAATAATGTGTGATAAGTCCAGCCATGATTCACCTATCCGGATCAATTAAGCAGCAAAATCCAAGGGCTGGATTTTTCGACGCTCCAAGCGCTTCACATCCAAAACTACCTGGAACTGGAAGCGTGCCTAGTTATTAATAGCAATATAAAATCTTACTTCCATAATAACGGAAAATGGATGCATGCATCCTTGGATTAGGCCAGTCCCAATGGCTCTTTCATTTGTAGATAGCGGACCAGTCCATGGATATGAATGCGGGAGCCGTCCATCCAACGCTGCATGCATACATTTTAAACAGAGTTCAACTAATTCGGGCGAAATTCATGCAAACTAGGCGGATTTCATATACCGGAGGGAATTCATTTCATTTGAGACATTTTTCAAATAAATCGGATGAAATTCATTACATTTTGGATTATTCTTAACTAAACCTAATCTAAATGATCGACGCGCCCATTTCCCATGTTCGGCCATGAGCCCCGAGAATTGAAGCTCCAGCTCTTGCCTTCGCCTTCTCCAGTTCTGCCTCCGTAATCCGCAGCCCTACCTCCATAGCCAAAGCGGCTAACCGGTCGGCAATGATCAGCCTACCAAGCTTAGCTTGAGCGGGAGGGAAGGAGCGGTGGCCTTCTTGGGACCCAAGCGATGGCGACTTAGCATGCAATACTATTCCTCACTGCATGCGGCGCCCGCGGACGTGCCGATTTCATAGTCGTGGCGGCGGGGCGCGGCCGTGGCAGAGCTGGTAATGTCATCCTGGTTGTCGCTCTTGCCCCCACATCTCATCTGATGCCTCGTCGAACTCCCCGTAGGCGGCTTCTAACAACGCATGCATGACGCTGGCGTTACAACCAGTGGTCGCGCGCGGATCTCGCAGGCAGAGCGGTAGGACTTGAGCAACGTCTCCTGCCCGGGCATGTCCACGTCCGGAATGATGGATGTGCAGGCGGCGAGCAGCTCCTCCACGCGCCGGTGCTTGTCGAGGAGATGGAGGTTGTAGGCTTAGTTGGCCTATGCCCGCCGGAACTTGGCCTCCCACTCCTCCCACAACATTTCTGTGTAGTGGGCACAGGCTTTGCCGATGGAGATGCCGACATGCACCGGCGAGGAGGGTGGCACCGGCTCGTTCTCGATCACGTCCTCCGTTGGGATATCGTCGGCCCTCGTCTGCCTGCCGACAGCAATGGCTTCCATATCCCTCTTCGGCTCGGACGAGAGGCTGTCCCAGAGGGCTCTGTAGCGCGAGGAGTCCGTGGGGCGGTGAGGAGAAAGGAACCAGAGGAGGATGACTGTGAATGTGGCTGAATATGGAGTTTACATAGCGGTCAGATGGAAATGGGCAGGGACAGTGTGGTTAATGGTGGGCAGAAGACGGACGGACAGGTGGCGCCGAAGTAGGTTCTTCGGCAACCACCTATCAATAATGTAGGGCATCAAATCAAGGGGTGTCGTTTGAACGTGCAGCAATCGCCTACACCAGGAAGCGACGCGGGCAGCGCTCTCTCGGCTGTCGTGCCGCTTCAATGCTGGCAGCACTGAGAGGTCGCACCCGCTCTGGCTGGGCATGAATGCGGCACTAATGCTATGGAGCGGCGCTGACCATTTTTGGTGGGAAGTGCACGCGGGTAAGGGAGCAGGTTAAGCGTGGGCCAGGGCTGTCAGAAACGGACGTGGTGGTTGTCTGGACGCCCGGAACCCCCCCTCCCCACTTTTTCCCCAGTTGGGAAAAATCATGTCTAGAGCACTCCGCGGACCGATGCAGGACCACGTTGGATGCCAAAACATGTTCGGGCAGCGCGGTCCAAACGTGTGCGGATTGGTTGAGGGTCAGTGTTGGAGATGCCTTGAGACTAGCCACAGTGGGAGTAACTTCAGCAGTAACTTCGAGTCCAACTCAACAAATTTGTCTATATGGCAATGAGTTAATGAAGAGATAGGTAGTTTGAGTAACTTAGATATACTAGTTACTGTAACATCACATGTCCCAATGCAATATGAGTCTATAACCTAATAAATGAATCATTGCATGACACAACACCTAAGTTACTCAAACTACCTCTTTCTTCATTAACTCATTGCCGCATAGACAAATTTGCTGAGTTGAATTCTAAGTTACTGCTGAAGTTACTCCCACTTTGGCTAGTCTTACTATCCACTATGAAGATAGTAACATAGTCTAGAAATATGTGTATGTTACTAGTGGCTACTCTCCACCGTGGCTACTCTGATGGTCTTTCCTTTCGTTCCAACCAAAAAGTGAGTGCCACTTACACTACAAGAAATATGTCAACTTGTGACCTTGACTATTGGTCACTGAATGGTCATTATTTTCCATTTATGACCTTTTTATGACTAAAAACAGATGGTCAAAAGCTGGCCGTCGAAAACTAAAATTAACGACCTTCTCTGTGAGAAGGTCGTAGACGTTTACGACCAAAATATGCCTACTGTCTTGTTTTGGTCACTAGCAGCCTTCCCAGACCACGTAGGCATCCGACGTGGCAACCTGATGTGGCACAAGAATCAGCCCGGTCCAATTCGGTGTTTATATGGGCCGAGCCCATTAATTCAGCCCATTTGTATTTTTTCCTATGAACTTTTTGTCAGCTTCATGGACCAAGCCCAACATTGCAGTCTTTTTATTTCATGGGTCGTGGGCTTTTTGTCTGGACAATTTCATATTCTTTTTTTATTAAATGGGTCCACTAGTCAGATGGATCCCAATTGTCAGGTTCTATTAAAGTGGGACCATTTTGACAGCATCATATTATTCGAATTACAATTTGACAGAAATACATAACCATATTTAAATAAGAACAGACAAAAAACACAAGTAATATTTCAAATAACAACAGCGATAATCAACTAGTCACACAAATATACTGGGCTCCTTCTGTCATGACACAGTTACAAGCTTTACTAGTGTAATAACACAGATACAAATACAATCACAGTCACACAGATATAGGGACAATCACAATGAGAATTGACAATCAGCACAAACTGGGCTCCTGCTCCAGGCAGATGAAACCGTATGCACGACTCACTAGGCGACCATAGTCGACTAGGCCACCTTCGCTACACTAGCACAACAATAGAACTATCATCATGCCTTCGGCCATCCCCCTATTACATGAATTAGAAGAGAAGAATCAAAACACTAGAGCCAATATATTATGAACAAACCATTCAAAAAAGGACAAGTTCTTTAGAATGATAACACAAGTTCAGCTAATACAATGATTTTTGTTCCCCAGATAGTTAAAACGATATACTCAGTCATACAAGAAAGGTGACACAAGAAAAAATCCAGTTCTGCCCCTAACTCGAACCCACTACTCAGTTTTGCCCCTAGTTTTCGGATATGCTCAGTTTTGCCCCTCTGCCGTCAGTGCCACTTATAGAAATGCCCCTCCACCCCGTTTCCGTCCAGTCAAGGCTGTTTGACCGCTAACTGGCCGTCAGTTTGACATATTTGCCCCTCTTTCTTACATGTGGGCCCTCTCTTACCTCTTCGCTTCACTCTCTCTCTGCTCTTCTTCAACCTCTCGACGGCTTGATTTGGAGAGGGGATAGATCGACCGCAGCAGGATTCAGAGGCCGACGGTGGGTCGATTTGGAGGGCGGCGGCATGTCCACGTCGAGCTCGTCGGTGGCTTGCGAGGTAAGTGTGGCTTGTCGGTGGATCGATCTGGGGGGGATTTCTGTCCCAATTAGGGTTCATCAGATTGGGGATTTCCTGCGTTTAGGTCGATGGTGTTGGGATTGTTCAGTTTCAATCCGAGTTCTACCTCCCCCATCCGTCATTCTCTGGGCTGGAGATGAGCACGACGCGGCGGTTGATGACCCTCAACCGTAAGGGATCTATTGCAGCGTTTTCGATAAGTAAGAGTGTCAAACCCAACGAGGAGCAGAAGGTATTGATAAGCGATTCTGAGCAAGAAATTACTGCAAGCACTGAAAGATAACTTTTAGGGGGTTTTCTCGTTATAAGCAACAGGAAAGTAAAACAAGTAATGTAAAAGGTACTAAGAGTAACAAGTGGCCCAATCCTTTCTTAGCAAAGGAGAGACCTAGCAACTGAACTTATAAAGACTAAAGCGTTCTTGAGGACACACGGGAGAGGTAGTCATGTGCTTTCGCCATATTCCGTATCGATACTATGTTATGTGTTGATAAGTGTCGGTGGGTGGATCTATGCTAGTGCACTCTCTAGACTAAGATGAATGCACTCTTATGATTAAACACCTTGCAAGCATCCGCAAATACAAGATAGTATTTAAGGCAAAAGCCTAACCATAGCAATACGATCAAGGATCCATTATTCCCTTATGCAAAAGCGTGCGAACTGGGGTTCAGGTTTCTGTCACTCCGGCAACCCACCATAAGCATTCTTTATACACAATGTATTCTCCTAGGTCCTTAATAAGGCGAAGTGTTGGGTGTTCGACTCACACAACACCACTAGTAGAATGACAACACAACTTAAATATCAAACAACACATATTACTTCAACATCATATGACTACTAACAACAAGACTTTCCCCATGTCCTCAAGAACTAAGGTAACTACTCACAAGACATAAAAGAGATCATGATCAGTGGGGATAAATATGTGATAAACAATCTGGACATAATAATATTTCTCCAACAAAACTCAATAGCATTCACCACAAAGTAGTAATCAACACTGATAGAGTAGAGAGGATAGGTAGTACAAGTTACAACACGAGTTGCGGTAGTAAGATGAGATTTGGATGAAGATGGAGATGGTGCTGGTGTTGGGGATGATGTTGATGATGATCTCGATGATGCCCGTGATGATGGTGATGACGATGGCGACGATCTCCCCTTCCGGGAGGTGATCTCCCCGGCGGAATCTGCCCGCCGAAGATGGCTTTTTCTTCTCTGTAGGTTTCCGCCTCGAAGCGGCGGCGGAACTCCGTAAAAAGTCCCGTGCCTAGGGTTTTCGGAGGACGGAGAACATATATGCAAAAGGGGGCGACCAGAGGTGGGCCAGGGGCTCCAGGCGCCCCCCCGGCGCGGCCAGGGGGGCGCGCCCCCAGGCCGCCTGGGCACCCTGTGGCCCCCCTCTGACTCCCCTTTTGCGTGTCTTCGTTATTCGTCTGAAAAATACCTCCCGTCAATTTTCAGGTAATTTGGAGGTGTTCTTCTTTAGTAACTCAGCATCCACTTTTTCCTGCTGAATCCTGCGTCTGCTGTTCCGGTACCGGAAAGTTGCAAACTGTGTAAAATAGACCAAAACAACATAAGAACATCATCATAACGTGAAATATATCAATGAATAAGGATGAATTATGATACAAAATAGTGATGCATTTTGGACGTATCAACACCCCCAAGCTTATACCTCGCTTGTCCCCAAGCGAATATGAACTCGGTAAACCTGTCCACAAGTTTAGAGAGTGAAGTGTCGATAAATAGAATACGGACAAGAAGCATCATAGTCTCTTTACCAACTCAGATATCCTCAGCAACAATCTTCAACTCATAAGGCTCTTATGAAAGAGTGTTAACACTTATATTCGAAAGTAGGACTAAGGAAACTCATTATATTATGGCAAACATGTCCTTTGGTCAAAGAACAACAAATAATTTTAACCTTTGCTCTTATATTTTGATGGGATTAATTGAAGCTTTTTGAAATAACATGTTAATACGCAAGAAGTGAAAGTGTTAACACAAAGGAAGATATTTGCCTTAGTTGGGCATGACAAACAACTTACTTATCAAATGATAATGTCAACAAGGATATGATATGACAAATCTTAATGCAGCTATATATGAATGAATCCTTATCAACATCAAACGTCTGCTCTCTTTGAGAAATAGAGGGAAGTAGGAATAACTGACTCAATTTAAAATTAAAAGATAGGCCCTGCTCTAGGGTAGTAGGGAAAACTCATGTGCTATCCTCAAATCAAACAGAATGAAAGCAAGTTTTGAGAGGTGCATGATTTGTCAACGAATGCTAATAGGTAACCCAATTACTTCTTGAGTTGGACAAGTTTCGAGGAACGGCTCCAGCACGAGGACGATAACATCCTCTTATTCTCCTTTGTTTATCACTGCCAAAGTTTTCTGATTTCTCATGAACAAAGCGTGAAGGAGGGTTTGTTTGTTATATTATTTTTAAGCCGGGCGCACTCAATGCCAGTTCCTTTTAGTATTATGGGTTTGCACATTATACATGCAATCCCGGGGTGAAGCTTGTCCAACTCAAAAAGATCATGAATTAGCTACTACTTCCTCATGAGCTAAAGCAGAGGCACAAAATAAAAGATTTTGAACATTTAAGGATAACACATAAATTATATACTTTTAGGAGGTGGTAGTGAAGTACCACGAATAGGAAGGTATGGTGGACTCATATGGAAGGTATTGGTTTTAAGGGTATGGATGCACAAGCAGAATACCGCTTAGTGTAGAGTTAGGCTAGCAAAGGTTTTGAGGGAGCAGACAATTGATGATGACTAAGATGCAAAGCAATATAAAGCATGAACATTGAAATAAGCATAACACATCAAGTTGTCTTCCTTGTCAACATAACACTTCAAGCATAATAACATCTATGTTGATACTTTAAGAAAATCATGCTTGTTGTTATGACCAAAGCTATGTTTGCCAAGATTAAATAAAGTTTCATAGCCATACCTGACATAAGGTCAATACTCCCCATAAGAATCATCATATAAGGTCGATTGTGTGAAGAGAATACCGAGCGCAGCAAAAAGAACCGATAAACTTCTCATTAATATTCCATTATAGACGACTCCGCACTCACGGATACAATTCTTCACCGAAGGAGCGATAGACCTTAATGCACACACCTATCTCATATAACAACCTCCCTAGACATGATACGACTCTACTTGACTCTAAAAGACAAAAGATAAAGATAAAGATACCGGGCACTCCCCCAAGCTTGGAACAAGCCAAGGGAATGCCATTACCCCAGGAGACTTCACTCATCATCCTTGTTGGCGTTAATCAAGTAGTCCTTGGCGAAACGCTTCCATGGAAAGGGTTCTCCAGTCTCATATGAGAAGCTTGTCTCCTGAATCCTGCATTCAGCACCCAAACCCATGCGCAGAAACCTTAGTTCATACTCACAGTTCTGGTTATGTAGATCATTAATTTGCCCTTGGAGTTCTATAATTCTGTCTTCAGACGCGGCGATTCTTTCCCACATCTCCTTCATCTCCTTCAGGAAGTAGTTCTTCAGCTCGTTGGTGATGTCAAAGTTAGCTTCGACACAACGCTCGGTCATCTTCTTGTACTCGAAGACTTCCTGCTCCACTTCTTCCAGCCTGGCCTGGATGCTCCCCTCCTTGATAGGTCCCTTCAGATCTTCTTGATGAAGGACGCCTTCCTTCATCTGAACAACCTGAGGGTGCTTCTTCACCTCAGCGAGGTAAGGGTTGATGACGTTGACGACGAACGTGTCCTTGGGGGAACTTGGGGAAGCCATGGCACCTAAATTTAGCTGAAAGATTTCCTGGCAGAAACAGATCGAAGAGAAAACACGCGAAATCGCAAGATACATTGCCGGAACAATCCGGGCAAATATATAGGAAAAATTTATGCACAGAAAGGAAGGTAACGGACCAAAGCGGGGTCGGAGACGGGCTCCAGGGTGTCCAGGTGGCCTGCCGGCGCGGCCCAGGGGGGGCGCCAGGGGGGCGCCTGGACTCCCTGGAGGTCGTCTCCGGCTCCACTTCGACTCGGAATTTTACTAATTTTACAAAAACTCGTAATATGGAACTTTTATGATGGTTTGCGGTGCTTTCTTACCGTACTACATACCGTTTCTTTATTCTGCTTCTGCTGGCGTCTGAAACAGGGCTGCAACATGTTCTTCATGGGTTGTTGTGTATATTATATTCACATCAACATCGACAGGGTCTCCTGCTATGTAATGTTTAAGTCTTTGCCCATTCACAACTTGAGGTTTGGTGCCTTCAAAATTATTAATCTTAATTGCACCAGACCGATAAACTTCTTCAATATGAAATGGTCCTTCCCACCTGGAAAGTAGTTTACCTGGAGAAAACCTGAAACGGGATCTAAACAACAAAACTTTATCACCAACATTAAATTCACCTTTCAGAATCTTCCTATCATGCCACCTTTTTACCTTTTCCTTGAACATTTTAGCGCTCTCGTAAGCTTCACTTCTCCATTCATCTAGAGAAGTCAAGTTCATGAGACGCTTCTCACCAGCTAGTTTTGGGTCAGCGTTAAGCTCTCTAACAGCCCAGAAAGCTTTGTGCTCTAGCTCTAATGGCAAATGGCAAGCCTTGCCATACACCATCTTATAGGAGGACATGCCCATGGGGTTTTTGTAAGCAGTTCTATATGCCCACAAAGCATCTCCTAATTTATTTGACCAATCCTTCCTATTTCTGTTTACTGTTTTCTGCAAGATCAACTTAATCTCTCTATTGGTGAGCTCAACCTTCCCACTAGTTTGAGGGTGATACGGTGAAGCAATTCTATGATTAACATCGTATTTAGCCAAAGCTTTTCTAAAAGCTCCGTGCGTGAAGTGTGATCCTCCATCGGTCATGAGATACCTTGGTACACCAAACCTAGGAAAAATTACATCTTTAAGCATTTTCAAAGATGTTTTGTGATCAGCACTTTCAGTGGGGATTGCTTCAACCCACTTGGTCACATAATCAAAAGCTACTAAAATGTGAGTGTACTTGTGTGAAGAAGGAAAAGGACCCATAAAATCAAAACCCCAATAATCGAAAGGTTCAATCACTAGTGAGTAATTCATAGGCATCTCATTCCTTCTACTAATGTTACCAACTCTTTGACATTTATCACAGGCTAAAACATAATTTCTAGCATCTTTAAAGAGAGTAGGCCAATAAAAACCTGATTGAAGAACCTTATGTGCAGTCCTCTCACCGGCATGATGTCCTCCATAGGGACTATCATGACACCGTCTGAGAATGTCCTTCTGCTCATGTTCCGGAATGCATCTTCTTACTATCCCGTCGGGACCTTTTTGAAAAGATGCGGGTCATCCCAGAAGTAGTGCCTCAAATCATGAAAGAACTTCTTCCTTTGCTGAAATGTTAAACCTGGAGGCAAATACTTTGCAACAATAAAATTAGCATAATCTGCATACCAAGGATCGGAAAGAGATTGTACTTTCACAACGGCAAGTTGCTCGTCTGGAAAACTATCGTTAACTGGGATGGGGTCGTGCGGTATATCTTCCATCCTTGAAAGATTGTCCGCCACCGGGTTGTCTTCCCCCTTCCTATCAACAATCTGCAAATCAAACTCTTGAAGAAGGAGTACCCATCTGATAAGCCTTGGCTTGGCATCCTTCTTTGTCATAAGATACTTAATGGCAGCATGATCAGTATGAATAATAACTTTGGAATCAACAATATACTGTCTAAACTTATCACAAGCAAAAACTACAGCTAAGAATTCCTTCTCAGTAGTAGCATAATTTCTTTGAGCACTATCAAGGGTCTTACTAGCATAATGTATAACATTCAATTTCTTATCAACTCTTTGTCCTAAAACAGCTCCAACAGCAAAATCACTTGCATCACACATAATCTCAAAAGGTAAATTCCAGTCAGGTGGTTGTACTATAGGAGCATTTATTAAAGCTTTCTTAAGGACTTCAAAAGCTTCCTTACAATTTTCATCAAATGCAAAAGGAACATCCTTCTGGAGAAGATTAGTGAGGGGTCTTGAGGTTTTAGAAAAGTCTTTAATAAATCTTCTATAAAAACCTGCATGACCGAGAAAACTGCGAATACCTTTGATGTCCCTCGGATAGGGCATCCTCTCAATAGCTTCGATCTTGGCTTTGTCCACTTCAATTCCCCTTTCGAAAATCTTGTGACCAAGAACAATTCCTTCATTAACCATAAAGTGGCACTTCTCCCAGTTGAGTACCAAATTTGTCTCCTCGCATCTCTGCAAAACTTTATTAAGGTTGTGAAGACAATGGTCAAATGAAGTTCCATAGACAGAGAAATCGTCCATGAAGACTTCCATAATATCCCCGCAGAAACCATGAAAGATGGCGGACATACACCTTTGAAAAGTAGCAGGGGCATTACATAAACCAAAAGGCATACGTCTGTAAGCATAAGTACCAAAAGGACAAGTAAAAGTGGTCTTCTCTTGATCAGCAGTGTTAACATGAATTTGAGAGAAGCCAGAATAACCATCGAGATAACAAAAGTGGGTATTTTTGGATAACCTTTCAAGCATTTGGTCGATGAACGGCAACGGGTAGTGATCCTTCCTGGTGGCCTTGTTCAACTTCCTGTAATCAATACACATTCTATATCCAATAATAATTCTCTGAGGTATTGGTTCATTTTTATCATTAGGAACCACAGTTGTACCTCCTTTCTTAGGAACACAATGTACCGGACAAACCCACTTACTATCAGCTATAGGGTAGATAATACCTGCGGCTAGAAGCTTGAGAATCTCAGTTCTCACGACATCCATCATCTTCGGGTTCAACCGTCGTTGATGATCAACGACTGGTTTAGCATCAGGCTCAAGGTTGATAGTATGTTGACAGATAGATGGACTAATCCCCTTAAGGTCATCAAGGGTGTAGCCAATTGCGCCTCGGTGTTTACGAAGTACTTCCAATAATCGCTCTTCTTCATATCCTGAAAGGTCAGAATTGATAATAACAGGATATACTTTCTTTTCATCTAAATAAGCATACTTGAGCGTATCGGGAAGAGGTTTAAGATCGAACACCGGGTCTTCTTTCGGTTTTGATAAAATTCCCAAAGGTTCAACCGGAAGGTTGTGCTTCAGGATAACAGGCTGCCTCAAGAATATTTCATCTAGTTCATTTCTTTCCTGCATATGCAAATCATTCTCGTGGTCCTCCATGTATTGCTGCAAAGGATCATTAGGGGGAATAGCAATAGAAGCAATACTTTCAATAATTTTATCATCACTAGGTAAATCAGTACCACGAGGCTGCTTAGAGAACTTAGAAAAATTAAATTCATATGGCTCACCATCGAATTCAACAGAAACTTTACCTTTCTTGCAATCTATTATAGCTCCACAAGTTCTAAGAAAAGGTCTACCGAAAATAATGGGACAAAAATTGTCCCTCTCTGAACCAAGTACTAGAAAGTCGGTAGGGTATTTTACCTTTCCACATAGGACTTCAACATCCCTCACAATTCCGATAGGAGAGATAGTTGTTCTATTTGCAAGATGAATAGTAACATCAACTTCTTCAAGTTCACAAGGGGAAATCTCACCGATGATTTCTTCATAAAGTGAATAAGGAATAGCACTTGCACTCGATCCCAAATCGCATAGCCCATAATAATTGTGATCTCCTATTTTAACAGATACCACTGGAGTACCTGAAATTGGGCTTTTATTCTTGGCTGTGACAAGGTTAGTGGAAACAGCACAAAAATTTATATTGGAATCCAAAACATCATTAGTAGCAAGGTCTTTAATCAATGCAACTTGAGGATCGACCCTGATCTGGTCCTCAGGCTCATCAACTCTTCTTTCACTTTTATTTATTATGCCTGTCACAAGAGAGTGCTCCTTTATCCTCGTGGGAAAAGGAGGCTGTTCATATATAACTGCAGGCAAAATAGGGTCAGCAACGAAAATATCAATAGGTGGTTCTTTAAAAGGTGCATGGTGCTGGTCTCTCTTCTTTTTAAAAGAATCAACGTGTGAGGCAAAATGCTTACACAAATCAATCACTAGATGGGAATCAAGACCAATCTTAGAGCAAAAAGTATTGAAGTAATCAGTTTCCACATAGCTCTCAATATAATCATGTTCATAATTTATAGCGGGTTCAATACCTTTATCAATTTCCCAATCTTCGGTATTCCTCTGGATTCTTTCAAGGAGATCCCACCTTTCTTCAACACTTTTCTTCTGAAACACCCCACTAGAGGAGGCATCCAGCATCTCCTTATCCTGACGAGAAAGCCTGGCATAAAAATTTGTAAGTATAATTTCCTTGGGAAGTTTATGAATAGGGCATTTGAGCATTAGGGACTTCAATCTCCCCCAAGCTTGAGCAATGCTTTCTCTATCACGAGACCTAAAGTTATAGATATAATTCCTGTCTCGATGAATTTCATGAAGAGGATAAAACTTAGTATAAAAGAGAGACATAAGCTCCTGCCAGTCCAGCAAGTGTGAGTTATCGAGAAGCCCATACCAATCTGAAGCTTTATCTATAAGTGATACGACAAACAATTTCCTCATGACAAACTCCCTCGATACACCTGCAAGCTTAAATAATGAACATAGTCGTGACAGATATAGCAAGTGTTCACTGGGATGTCTGTCTCCTGCGTAACGATTAGCCAAAACATAATTGATAATACCAGCTGGTATTTTATAAGGCACAATTTCAGTAGGGGGAGGATCAACCACCACAGGTGTGGGGCGTCTTCCCGCAAGCAACGCTCCAATAATAGGGTTGTCCATAAGGACAAAGAGCAGCAATAGCAAGAATAAAAAACAGAATTATAAAAAGACTTTCTTACCAGTTTCACTTTACCAATAGCAATACGCTCCCCGGCAACGGCGCCAGAAAACGATACTTGATGACCCTCAACCGTAAGGGATCTATTGCAGCGTTTTCGATAAGTAAGAGTGTCGAACCCAACGAGGAGCAGAAGGTATTGATAAGCGATTCTGAGCAAGAAATTACTGCAAGCACTGAAAGATAACTTTTAGGGGGTTTTCTCGTTATAAGCAACAGGAAAGTAAAACAAGTAATGTAAAAGGTACTAAGAGTAACAAGTGGCCCAATCCTTTCTTAGCAAAGGAGAGACCTAGCAACTGAACTTATAAAGACTAAAGCGTTCTTGAGGACACACGGGAGAGGTAGTCATGTGCTTTCGCCATATTCCGTATCGATACTATGTTATGTGTTGATAAGTGTCGGTGGGTGGATCTATGCTAGTGCACCCTCTAGACTAAGATGAATGCACTCTTATGATTAAACACCTTGCAAGCATCCGCAAATACAAGATAGTATTTAAGGCAAAAGCCTAACCATAGCAATACGATCAAGGATCCATTATTCCCTTATGCAAAAGCGTGCGAACTGGGGTTCAGGTTTCTGTCACTCCGGCAACCCACCATAAGCATTCTTTATACACAATGTATTCTCCTAGGTCCTTAATAAGGCGAAGTGTTGGGTGTTCGACTCACACAACACCACTAGTAGAA
Organism: Secale cereale; assembly: GCA_902687465.1. Classification (NCBI taxonomy): domain Eukaryota; kingdom Viridiplantae; phylum Streptophyta; class Magnoliopsida; order Poales; family Poaceae; genus Secale; species Secale cereale. Next base: position 652,682,958 of record LR738712.1, read on the forward strand.
TGACAACACAACTTAAATATCAAACAACACATATTACTTCAACAGCATATGACTACTAACAATAAGACTTTCCCCATGTCCTCAAGAACTAAGGTAACTACTCACAAGACATAAAAGAGATCATGATCAGTGGGGATAAATATGTGATAAACAATCTGGACATAATAATATTTCTCCAACAAAACTCAATAGCATTCACCACAAAGTAGTAATCAACACCGATAGAGTAGAGAGGATAGGTAGTACAAGTTACAACACGAGTTGCGGTAGTATGATGAGATTTGGATGAAGATGGAGATGGTGCTGGTGTTGGGGATGATGTTGATGATGATCTCGATGATGCCCGTGATGATGGTGATGACGATGGCGACGATCTCCCCTTCTGGGAGGTGATCTCCCCGGCGGAATCTGCCCGCCGAAGATGGCTTTTTCTTCTCTGTAGGTTTCCGCCTCGAAGCGGCGGCGGAACTCCGTAAAAAGTCCCGTGCCTAGGGTTTTCGGAGGACGGAGAACATATATGCAAAAGGGGGCGACCAGAGGTGGGCCAGGGGCTCCAGGCGCCCCCCCCCCCCGGCGCGGCCAGGGGGGCGCGCCCCCAGGCCGCCTGGGCACCCTGTGGCCCCCCTCTGACTCCCCTTTTGCGTGTCTTCGTTATTCGTCTGAAAAATACCTCCCGTCAATTTTCAGGTAATTTGGAGGTGTTCTTCTTCAGTAACTCAGCATCCACTTTTTCCTGCTGAATCCTGCGTCTGCTGTTCCGGTACCGGAAAGTTGCAAACTGTGTAAAATAGACCAAAACAACATAAGAACATCATCATAACGTGAAATATATCAATGAATAAGGATGAATTATGATACAAAGTAATGATGCATTTTGGACGTATCAGCGGTGCGCAGGGCACGGTCTCATCCCCGCTCGTCGTGTCGCCTGGGGAGGTGCAAGCACCGGAAGAAGATTCTTAGGCTGCCCCCTAGATGTAAGGGATTAACTCTCATTCCCACTGTGTCTGTCCTCTCATTTTGCTTTCATTATTTGCCAATTTTTTGTTGTATAATGTAAGATATAATTCTGCAGCTCCCTGATGAATGCGACTGGGTAGTTTGGATTGATCCCCCCCCCACAGATTGTGTTGCTCGTGCATTCGAGGAACTTCATGCTGGATTGGAGAAAAGCTGGCTAAAGTCCCATCATTTGGAGAGGAGGTTGATGTACTTAACAGAGAAGAACAAGAAACTCAAGTTGAAGATCAAGAAGAGAAATGAACTTATACAAACATGGGGATTTCTCATAGTAATTTGTATTAGCATTTTGGCATCAGTTTTTTCTGAGTGGTTTAAGAATCCATACTAGCTGGATTATGGTCTGTAATGAAATGTAATGTATTGTTGTGTGAGCTATCTTAATTAGAGCACATTGGAAATGAGTTTCATCTGGTGTAATGTGACAAGTTTTAACTGGAAATGAGTTTGCTATTTTGAGTATATTGTGTTCCATATTGTAGCAATGTAGTAATGTGACAAAACTTGACAGTGCAGTAGTAATGTGACAAAACTTGACAGTGCAGTAGTAATGTGACAAAAATGACAGTTAGATGGGCACACTAGCAGCTGGACCAAACATAGGACATGATCACATTGAGACATAAGAGAGTTCACAACATTGTGCCAAAACAAACTTCAAATCTAGTACATGACCTTACAGTTTTCACACCCACAACAAATGTTCACAGCATTACAAGTACTACCACATCTACTTGTTCTTCTTGCTCCTGGTATTGCAAGCTGGGTTTGAAGAGAGCCTAGAACTCCTCATGGTGCTCACAGTTTTGCTCACAGCCTTGTTTGGAGTAGAAGAACTGGTGGGATTATTGCTTCCAGTGACAGAACCTATAATCTCCTCGTCTGCAATTTTGAACTTCTTCTTAAGTGGTGACTGCCCCCTCTCAGCTGGTCCTTTGTAGTTCTTTCTTGGGCTGCAAAGTCACAAATAAATGGGAGAGGTCAGTTAGCAAACATTGAAGAAGTAAGGAAATAACTTCAAAAATAAACCAAAAAAGTACCTGACTGCACTACTGACTGTTGTTGCATATGCAGAAGTTGCATTTGCATTAGCAGCATCTCCAACACTTGCATTTGCATCTGCATTTGCATCAGCTCCAACACTTGCATTTGCCTTTACATCATCAATAGCAGCATCTGCCATAGTTTCATTAGTAGCAGTTGTTGCATCAGTAGCAACATCAGTTGCTTCATCATTTATAGCCAGAGGTTCATCATCAGCATTATCAGCACCCCAATGTTCTTCCTCTCCAAATGCAGGGTCAATGGACTCTTTGCAGTGGTTGCCTTTGTGCCCACGTTTCCCACATCTTGAACACTTATTATTTCTTCCTCCAAGTCCTTTTCCCTCTGATTTAGCCCTAATTCTTGTCTTCCTAGGTCTACCAGGTGGCCTATTTTGCAATGGAGCACTCAATTTAAATCCTGGGTCTACAACATCCCATTGTTGCTTGCCGTCCAGAAGTGGCAGATTATCAGCATAAGTAGCCTTGAATTTTGCCACCGAGAAATACTCATGAACATACTGATCAATCTCACTAACTGGACCTCTCATTGAAGTGATAAAGTACAAGGCATGTATGCATGGTTGTCCTGTTATTTGCCACTTTCTACAACTACAAGTATGTGTTTGCAAATTAACAGGATATCTCCACTCTCTTTTTTCCTTGTCAATTGCAGTAATCTCTGCCTCAAATGTGCTTCTTTTCACTATGGACATATCAAGGTCTTTTGATTTTGCATGAAGCATAATCATGATTTTTGGGATTATGATGTGCCCATTGTATGTCCCAGCTGCAATCTGCTGTCTCAAGTCAAACTTTTCCATTGTGAACTGCCTAATTTTGTCAAGCAAGTCCACAATGTGTATCCCCTTCCACTTTTTAATTTTGGAATTGAATGAATCAGCTAAATTGTTATTGACATAATCAACTTTGCATATTTCATTGAACAAGGCCCTGGCCCATAGTTTGCTATGATGCTCTTCTAGGTACTCTTTCACATCAGGTTTGCTGTATAGCTGTCTAAGATGATAATTGTGTTTTTCACGCTATATGTCAATGAACAGGGCCACAAATTATCATCAAAAAAATTTCCTCTAAATTTTTTGGAGAAATTAGCTGCCAAATGCCTCATGCATTCCCTGTGCTCAACTCCTGTGAATACATCTTCAACAACAGTTTCTAGTCCTTTGCATGCATCTGTGTGGATGACAAGACCTGGTGGATGTCCTATTAGTTCTTTTAAATTATGGAAAAACCATGTCCAACTATCTGTATTTTCAGACTGAACAACTCCTACTGCTACTGGGAAGATCCAGTTGCAAGCATCCACTGCACATGCACTCACAAGTTGGCCTTTATATCTGCCATTCAGTGTTGTGCCATCTACTGCAAGATAGGGCCTACATCCATCTAAAAAACCCTGCCAGCATGCTTTGAAAGAAACAAACACTCTTCTAAAGCACTCTTTTTGTCTAGTTCTTCCAGCTATTTTGTACTCTACAGTGTGCTTGTCAATGTTAACTACACTTCCAGGAGATGCTTTCTCAACTTCTGCCTTGTAAGTGTACAACAATTGAAATGAGTCAGTCCACTTACCATAAATGTTGTCCAGTGCCATCTGCTTTCCATAGAACACTCTCATGTATGGGACTTGCAGGCCATATTTTTTCTTCAGATTCTTTTTTCAACTCTATAATTCCAACCTCTGAATCCTCTAAAACCCAATGCTTCACTGCATCAGCAACCCATCTGCACTTAGCTGACTTCAGTCTTTTCCTTCTGCTTACACTTGGACAAGTATGTGCAGACTGGTTCACTTTGACCTGCAATATTGAAAGTTCAATTACATGTCAGACATACTTGCTGCAACAAATAACTGTAAAATATTTGCAATGTAACTACATATACACCTACTGTTTTACCTGAAACAATGAGCTATTTCTCATTAAGGAGGCATGCATCCTCCATCTACATCTCTTATAAGCACAATGAACAGTCAACCTGGTAGGATCACTATTGTCTACTACATACTCACTCTGAGTTTTAATTGAAAATGTAGCTAGTGCATTCCTACAGTCTAAAGCACTGGAAAATATAGTTCCTTCTTTTAAAGAAGGATCATCTCTGTTGTACAGCACATCTGGCCTTCCATCATCAGAATCCTCACTATATCCCATGTCCTGGTCCTCCTCCAACTCATCTTCACCTGGCTCATCAAACATTCCTTCTGGTGGTGGCATATAATCTTCATCCCCATCATCATCTGTCTTCTTGGCCTTCTGTTTTGTAACAAACTGAAGGAAAAGCCTTTCATCCTCATCATCTGTAGGCCAGTCATCAGGAAGTCCCTCCTCAATATTTGGATCAACAGAATCTCTGCTCTGAGTAGGACCTGCATAAATAGGCACTTGCTCTGATGGTGTTCCTGGTACCTGCATAGAGCTCTCTCCTGCATCTGAAGCTCTCTACTGACTGCTAACACTTGTTTTTCTCCCCCTGGATATTCTGCTCCTACCTCTAGAACTAGTAGATTTTGATTTTCTGCCACTGCTCTCTGTCAATCCTCTTTTTCTTTGTATGACATTGATTTCCAATTTGACTGGGAAATTAGCATGAATTCTAAACATTTTTTCTAACTCAGCATCACATTGGACTGGGACCCAAACTGAACTATCAATATCCCAGTACCTGAATTCAACTGCATCATGTATTCCCCACGGGTATTTAGCACAGATATGAGATCTAAACTGCACAAACTTCAGTGTGCTCTCCACTACCAAAGGAAATGAAAATCCTGCGTTCCCTGCTTTTGTACCAGCAGGAACTAGAAGAGTTGTTTCCATTCTACAATCCAAACATATATAGTCCACCCTACGAATGACAATGAAAAACAGAAAATAAATCGAACCAAATGAGCACTACGAACGCAGATGAACACTAGGAATCAAATCGAACTACAATACGTATAGCAGGCTTCAGATCTGAAAGTACTGCACTTACTCCTTCGGATTTTTGCTCCCTTCATGGCCGCCGCCGACGCCGCAACCACCGTCGACCTCCATCCATAGCGGTTGGCTCCGAATCGCAGCACAGCTCACATAAAGAGTCAGGTCCACCGAATCTCCATCGTGCGCGTTATTGATCTGGAGTTTTCCATGGTGGGGATCGAAGCCGCTAGGGTTCGAGTGAGGGGGCGATTTGGGGGAGAGAGCTAGGGTTAGGGTCGAGCGAGGAAAAGAGCAGAGAGAGAGAGTGAAGCGAAGAGGTAAGAGAGGGCCCACATGTAAGAAAGAGGGGCAAATATGTCAAACTGACGGCCAGTTAGCGGTCAAACAGCCTTGACTGGACGGAAACGGAGCGGAGGGGCATTTCTATAAGTGGTACTGACGGCAGAGGGGCAAAACTGAGCATATCCGAAAACTAGGGGCAAAACTGAGTAGTGGGTTCGAGTTAGGGGCACGGATGTAAATGTCCCTTCAAAAAAAGGACAAGTTCTTTAGAATGATAACACAAGTTCAGCTAATACAATGATTTTTGTTCCCCAGATAGTTAAAAAGATATACTCAGTCATACAAGAAAGGTGACACAAGAAAAAATAGAGCATTTTACCTAAGTTCTTGTAGACGTTGTAGAAAAAATAAACAGGTTCTTTAGAATGATAAGACAAATTCAGCTAGTACAATGCTTTCATTCTCCAGCTAGTTAAAATGAGATACTCGTTCATACAAGAAAGGTGACGAAAGAAAATAGAGCATTTTACTCATAGCATGCAAAGTATCAATATTCTATACTTATCAGCTTATTCTTATGCCTAAAGCAAGGAAATCTGAATTTACTCATAGCATTACTCTTACTCGTAGCATTTTACTCATACAAGAGAAGTCTAAAAATGACTACAGCAGTACCTAAGTAATGCTGCAAATTATATTGCCGATGCATACTTTGTGATGAGAAAAATGGTTAGATCATCATCTAACAACATTCAACATGTATGCCATACATAAGAAATTGGCATTTCTACCTCGATTGCTTGTTCAAGCTAGTTTAGAGTTCGAGACGAATGTTCAGACTGTCCCTTATATTTTATAGCTAGGATCACACCATTGCCAGTTGTAACCACAATGGGAACCTCTCTTATCATTTGAACAATTTGAGACACAAGTTAAAAAATATCTCTGATGCTGATGATGTGCTACTATTATCTGTTGCTGTATGGGAATCTCTCTTATCATTTGAACAAGTTACAGAACAAGCTACCGCAGACATGTATTGACCATCCTACTACTACCTGATAATGTGCTACTACTTCGAGGAAGAGGGGGGAGATGGAGATGGAGATGCTACCTGCCGTTGTTGGTCTATCGTGGCCGTGCTTGGGACACTCGAAGATGGACTTCCCCATGTTGTGGACCGTCTGGGTGGGTAGCATCCACCTCGCCCGTCTCCAGAGCGCCCCGCCTATGATGCTCCTCAGCATGTTCATGCGACCACTGCACCACCCCCGCCCTGAAAACCAGTAAGACACGAAAAACTTCAGATATGAGTCGTCCCTGCTATGCACAAACACAGTGGTTTGCATCAATACTTCTTATAAACAAATAAAACTAATCCTAGTTGTAAACTGAATAAACATATGCAAAGTTCAGACCGAATAAGACAACACCTTATACTTGATGTGCGGGTATATATAATAAATCAAAATTGTATCTTGCAAGTCAATAGTTATCATGGAGAACAATATACCATAAGATGAATGAAACTTTAGTTTTAATCGCAGGCATGTGCAGTTGAAGCAAGTTGTTACCCATCACTCATATTTCTAATTTGGACAAAACAATAGATAGAAATCAAATTTTCTACAACACAACAGTAACATCTTTTAAGTAAAGTAAATTGTTCCTATAGCTAATTAGGCTCTAGCACATGACCAAAGCAACCACTGAAAGCACACGCCCTATAGCTAATTAGGCTCTAGAACACGACCAAAGCAACCGCTGAAAGCACGCGACCAAAATAACAGTTGAAGAACCTGCTCAAAATTCCATGGCATATACACACATCAATTCATTCTGTTAAAGAAGCCTTCGGACGAGGGTAAACTTTCCTTATTTGAATAACTAGCAGATGATACAGTACTGGCATCAGCTAATGTTGCTCAATTATTGCTGCTACTGTCACATAGGTTCACCAGATTAAGCTTCTCAATTACACATCAGTTAATTAGGTGTGCTAGAGTAGTTATGTGTCTGCATAAACTTAAAGTTACCACATGCCTGCAGTTACTACTACAAAAAAAAAAAACAAGTGCCATGCTTTCAAGTTCAGACAAAGGAAAAGGAGGGTGTTAGGTTTCAGTTTCAGTTTTAGTTCACTCACGTGGTCTGACCAGAAGTGCTCCCTGTTGTAGATGACAGCCGCGCCGAGGCTCCTCGCCGGGTTGATGCCAGTGCCGGGGATGGGGATGGTGGAACAGGAACACGACGAACCCGATTGGCAGTGGGGCAAGGATCTGCCAACATTCCACAGACCATTAAGCACACACAGTAAGGAGATTCAACAGGGGGGAGAACGGCGGTGATGGTACTCACGGTAACATGGGAGTCCCTAGCGTTCCTCTTGGCGTCGGTGGCGGAGAAGACGATGTAGACGAGGTCGATGTAGTAGCTGGACGGGAGGCGCTCGTAGTGGTCCTCGAGCGCGCGGTCGAAGAAGGGGGGCCTCCTGGTTGCTGGCGGCCCGCAAGCGGTCGAAGATCCCCCTCCTCACGTCGGTGGCGGCCCGTGGCTCTCAGCGTCGCTGTCGGCCATCCGCCCAAGGCGGAGGCGGAGGCGACGAGGCAGCGGAGGTGGCAGTGGAGGTGCGGCGCCGAGGGCGGGACGAGCGCGGTGAGTGAGGCATCAGCGACGGGGTGGGTCGGCGGGCAGAGGAAGAACGGCATGGGGTGGCGCGCGGGCGCAGGAGTGTGGTGGCGCTCGGACCTGCCAGGGTGTAGTCGTCCCTGCCGATGAGGATGGAGCGCTCAAGAGTGGCGGATCCGGCCCCATTCCCGTCGGCGAAGTCGGATCTCCCTTCGGCGGCCTCGGCGCCAGCCGTCCGCGTTCGTCCTCGCGCCCTTGGGCGGGTCCGAGGAGAGGATGGATCGGGGTGGGTGGGAGAGAGAGGCGGCGGCGGGATGGGGAAGGAGGGGGCGGCGACGGGGGGCCGTCGTCATCGACGGGTGGCGGATCTGCAGCGAAAGAATGG
>LR738712.1:652691343-652763050 GCA_902687465.1 Secale cereale
TAGGGTTTCGGCTCGAGGGGGGGTTGGTCCGTTGGATCCAGAAGCATCCGACGGTGGTTGATGCGTGATCCGCGTGATATGCCCATGGTCAAATCAGAACGCAGCAAACCATTCGATGACCTTATGACCATATAAATAGGTCGTGATCCATTCAAGAAAAGAATTCATTCATTTTTCAGTGCTCAAAATGAGTTTTTTGTGAAAGTCTTATCAAATATTTGTTCAAATGATCTCATATTGTGCACAATGGTGCATCTTGGAATTCCAAACAATGTTGCCTAAGGGAGTTTTCATTTTCTTTGCACGGAAAATTCATTTTCCATTTTTCGAGTGCCCAAAAAGAGTTTTTTTGTGAAGGGCCTACCATATAATTGTTGGAAAATTGCACCAAATCAATTTTTTAAAATACTAGGACATATTTAATGCACAATTGACCAAAGGGTTGGGTGTAAAAAGTTTTGATCCACCTCTCGTGAAAAAGACAAATTTCCGCCGATTCAGTTGTAAGCGGGTCAAATTTGAACTGCAGCTGCCTTGTAATTTGCTCTTTATTTTTTACAAAAATCATTTCTAGGTACATAAGTATCTATTTAATCAGAGAAACACCAAAAAAATACCAAGAGTCAACCACTAGCTAGGAACGGTCATTCCCGTCGTTTTGACCGCATTTTGAAACGGGCATAAAAAATTCAAAAAAAAATCAAAAAATTGGAAAACCTTCGGATTGTGTCATTATATATGACCAAGTTTCCAGGAAAAATAATAAACTTGTAATACAGTAATTCTTTTTAAAAAGTGTTCTCAGAAATGAGCTATCATGCGTGAAGATTCATGGCTTTCAAGCCAAATGATCAATCATATGGCCACATTCATGGCATAGTTTATTCAAATGATCTCATATTGTGCACAAGAGTGCATCTTGGAATGGCAAACAATATTGCCTATGGAAGTTTTCATTTTCTTTGGACGAAAAAATCATTTTCCATTTTTCGAGTGTCCAAAAGGAGGTTTTTTTGTGAAGGACCTCCCAAATAATTGTTGTAATATTGGACCAAATCATTTTTCTAAAATACTAGCACATATTTAATGCACAATTGACCAAATGGTTGGGTGTAAAAAGTTTTGATCCACCTCTCGTGAAAAAGACAAATTTCCGCCGATTCAGTTGGAAGCGGGTCAAATTTGAACTACAGCTGCCTTGTAGTTTGCTCTTTATTTTTTACAAAAATCATTTCTAGGTACATAAGTATCTATTTAATCAGAGAAACACCAAAAAAATACCAAGAGTCAACCACTAGCTAGGAACGGTCATTCCCGTCGTTTTGACCGTATTTTGAAACGGGCATAAAAAATTCAAAAACAAATCAAAAAATTGGAAAACCTTCGCATTGTGTCATTATATATGACCAAGTTTCCAGGAAAAATAATAAACTTGTAATACAGTAATTCTTTTTAAAAAGTGTTCTCAGAAATGAGCTATCATGCGTGAAGATTCATGGCTTTCAAGCCAAATGATCAATCATATGGCCACATTCGTGGCATAGTTTGTTCAAATGATCTCATATTGTGCACAAGGGTGCATCTTGGAATGGCAAACAATATTGCCTAAGGAAGTTTTCATTTTCTTTGGACGAAAAAATCATTTTCCATTTTTCGAGTGCCCAAAAGGAGGTTTTTTGTGAAGGACCTCCCAAATAATTGTTGCAAAATTGGACCAAATCAATTTTATAAAATACTAAGACATATTTAATCCACAATTGACAAAATGGTTGGGTGTAAAAAGTTTTGATCCACCTCTCGTGAAAAAGACAAATTTCCGCCGATTCCGTTGGAAGCGGGTCAAATTTGAACTGCAGCTACCTTGTAGTTTGCTATTTATTTTTTCCAAAAATCATTTCTAGTTACATAAGTACCTATTTAATCATAAATACATGGTTTGGTGGCGATACGTCGAGGTTTGGGCGGTGGTCGAGGGCCCCAACTCTAGAGCGCGTAAACTCGCATGCCCGCCGCGTGGTCACCGCGTGATTGTGGCGTTGCCATGTGTTCTGGGAGGCCTAGGCATGTCTAGTGGGTTGGGCACTCCCTAGGTAGGTGCTAGGAAGAAAATTACAACATAAGATTCTCACAAGGAGACCGATCGATGCTCAAACATGAATTAGCAGCCAAGTGTTTGATTAGCGGTACGGGAAATGCACAAGGCTAATGGGCGTGAGTTTTGTTTGAGGATGATCAGTTACTAAGAGGACCGTCTTCACAAATTTTTAGCTCAAAAGGAGGAGTCTAGGTGGTACTTGCTTTCCAAAGTACCACATTGGACATAAATACGAATGTTGAAGCTGGGCTCAAAATAATGAATGGATTGAGCTGGCATTTGGTGGAGGATAGTTATTTGGGCATAGGAAAGCATTGTAGAAAATGGATACCATTTGGACATGCCAAAGTGGTACTTCCTTCACAAAGTGTTTTTTTGAACAGAATAGGAAAATGAATATTTTTGAATTATTTTTGAACTAGGCAAGGAAGGTTTTTTACATATTTGACGAAGATATGACCCAAAGAATTTATGAGATTTTTTGGGGATTTTTGGGAATGACAGAAATATAGGTTGCTTCACAACCTAGGGCAAAAACTGCCACATGGACATGACACATAGGCAAAACTGATGAGGTGGCGCCTAGTCATAGCAACCCACCATAATTTACAAGGTTATGACCATCTATATTGGTCATGATCAGCTAGAAATAAGGTAGCGGACCAGTGCTATCTGCTTTATGACCATTTCGTGTAAGGAAATTATGACCTTTCTGACCAAAATGGTCGTTATAGTTTAGGATTTGGAGCCCCCCGAACAACTTTTGACCAATTGGTCTGAAATGGTCATAGATGTATGACCAATTCTTCCAGGGTCACTGACAGAAGGTCACTAGTTGACATATTTCTTGTAGTGTTACTCCTTCAGTTTATAGGGCTTATCTCAAAATTGTAGTTTTTTCGTTTTATAGCTCTCAATTTCATTATTCGCCATCACATGTTCAGATTTAAAGGTGCACTAAATTATTGCATGCAAAGATTAAGAGAAAATTGACCAATACATGTAAAATTTAGTAGTCATTTAGTATTCATGCATGCATGCATTGCAATTAAGGCATTTGTAAATACAATTTTTTGTGAAGAACGTGAGCTTTAATTTGAGTACTTTTGCAAACTACAAAAACTATTCCACCACTTATCCTCTATCTTGGTTGATGAGATTTTTGAATTGAGCCATGTAAACCAGAAGGAATGTAGTACTAGAAGTAGTAGTAGTAGTAAAAATTCTGGCAAACCTATACCCCGTGTCCGGATAGGACTCCCATATGTGTAAACTAGCAAGTTTAGAGTCCGGGTGTAGTATTTCCTTCCTCTGCAAGATGGTCATGTACAACCCTAGGTCCCTTCGGTGCATATATAAACCATAGGGTTTAGTCCGTAGCGACAGAATCACAATTACATAGGTTAGACTCCTAGGGTTTTTGCCATTACGATCTCGAGGTGGATCAACTCTTGTAACCCTATATTCATCAAGATCAATCAAGCAGGAAGTAGGATATTACCTCGATCGAGAGGGCCCGAACCTGGGTAAACATCGTGTCCCTAGTCTTCTGTTACCATCGATCCTCAGACGCACAATTCGGGACCCCCTACCCGAGATCCGCCGGTTTTGACACCGACAGCGGGGGAGAGGCCAATTCCTCCTTCACGCGGCGTTCGATCTGGACGTCGCGGTTGTGCCGGGGGGAGGCCCGCTCCTCCTTCACCGGCAGCAGCGTGGACGCCGACTCGAGCTTTATGCGATGGCGTGGTAAGGACGGTGACTCCTCCTTCATGCGTGCTGGCGATGGCGGCGACGGCCCCGTGTCGGGGGAAACTGTCCGCCACGAACACCTATGGGACCGGAGCCCCTTGTCTGTGCGGTACGAGGGCGGAGGGAGCACAAAGAGCAGATCGAGGCAGACGCGCGGGCAGTTTTACCCAGGTTCGGGCCGCACGGATGCGTAAAACCCTACTCCTGCTTGGTTGTGTATTGAGTTTGGGCGCTCGGAGCTTGAAGAAGCAGCTACACGAGCGTGAGAATGATCTAGGTTTCCCACCGAACCCCCTCCACGTTGTGCATGGGCCTCCTTTTATAGTGCAAGGGGTCACCGACAGGTGTCAACGTAGGAGAAAGGGGTAAAAATGTAAAAGAGGTGGTAGTTGTAACAGTGCGGGAACAGTGGAGCTACAGTACAGAACAGTGGTCTATACCTACTTTAACAGTGGGGGACAAGGGCATTTAATGCCCGTCGCCGTCGACCCCAAAAGCTCCCGCCGTTGCGTCTCCGTCTGCCACGGCGATGGATCCACTGCCATGGAGTGCCACCGTGTCCCCCAGGCTGCACAGCCATCCGCCACGCGTCCCTGGAGTGGCCCCAGGGCGACGCGTGGGCCGATGAGCTGGAGCGCGGGCACACAGCGCACCTCCCCCGGCAAGCACCTTGCCGGGGATCTCGACCTTGCCGGGCCCGGAAGCTTGCCGCTCCCCGAGCCCTTGCCGGGTCTTCTAAGATAAAATCTTCTATTCGTCCTGACAAGCTCCTCTTGCCAGGGCCTCGTGCTAGTTAAGCAATCTCGAGCCTGGGACGGCCTTCCCGGCAAGCTCCTCTTGCCGGGGTCTTGGTCTTCTGTCTTGTATACTTTGTTTTTGAATGGCTAGATAAAGGGGCAGGAAGGTCTCCGGCAAGCGCGTGGTGAACCCTGCCGCGGGGAGCTGCCGCTGCCCGTGCACAAGTTGGGGTACTAGGGTACCCCTACCTTAGTACGCCGACAGGAGCCCCCGGGCCTGGGCCACACACGGTGCCGAGCGCTGTTGGGCCAGGCCCAAAACAGTGCACGGGCACCCGCGGCCCGCGGCGCGCCGAATCCACTTCCATATCCGCCGCACCCCACGGCAACGGCACGCGTCGATTGCGGCGCCGTGGGATGGGACGTGCCCACGATTTCTTTAATGGGAAGGGCGAAACGCCCCCCACTCTCCCATAAAAGCAGAGAGAGCGGCGCGGTTCCCCTCCCTGCGCACTCATTGCCATCGTCTTCTTCCTTAGATTCCTCTGCGCTTTGCCTCTCCTCCTCCGCCACCACCAAGCTCTTCGTCCCCTTCCTTCCACCGCGTCCGCCATGGCCCCAAAGACCGACAAGGCGAAGTCGGAGAAGTCCAAGCGGGAGAAGTCAGATCAGGCGGCGAAGCTCGCCGCGTACCGGAAGGAGCACATTGTCTTCGCGCCGAAGCTCGGCGTGCGGGAGCTTTGGAACAAATATTATTTGTTCTGGGCCAAGGAGACCCCAGCGCACCCCCGCACGCGCGTCTACCCGGCCGTCGCCAAGGACCACTACCCCGGCGGGTATTACTTTTTCGCAGCCTTCTTCCACTGCGGTCTGTGCCCTCCCTTCTCAAACTTTTTCTGCGATATCATGAATACTTATGGCCTCCACCTCCTCGACTTCACTCCCAACGCCATCCTCACCATGTCCGTTTTCGCACACATGTGCGAAAACTTCGTAGGAATCCAGCCCAACGTAGCTCTCTTTAGGCACTTTTTCATCCCCAGAGTAGAGGCCGACGCCCCCCCTCTCCGGAGGAATCTCTTGGGTGTTTAGGCTGAATAAGAAATCAGCCTACTTGCCGGGGGAGCTCCGCGGCAAGTGGGAAGAGTGGCGCGCGGAGTGGTGCTGGGTCGTCGAGGAGCGGCCGCAACACTTCACCGCGCCGCGCACATCGCCCATCGTGCGCGGCAGGGATTGGAGTAATTTCGATTCCGACGATTCCAAGCTGGATATCGCTCTCGTCAGAATCCTTCGTCTTCGGATGGCGCCGCTGTCTGTCGCTGAAGTGGGCGCGGACTTTCTTCGTCGCCGGATCGCCCCCCTCCAAGACCGGAAAAGGCCGGCGTGGCAATACGGCGGCCCGGCAGACATCATGAGGCTGCGCCCCGGCCTCAATTTTAACTTCACAACCCTCGAGCTGCGGGGTATGGTCAGGGAACTTTTCAAGTTCGACCCGGCACACCCCGAGTACTTCCGCGCTCCCCGGGGAGTGGTGCCGCTCTGCGCCAGCAGCGCCCGGGATCGCCTTGTCGCTATGATGCCCGCGTGCGACTCTCATGGATTGGAGCGCACGTGGATTGCGCCCAAGCCTATCGACGTCCTCGAGTTCTACGACAACCTTGCGGAGGTGTTGGAGAAGACGGACGATCTCAAGCTGCACACGCGGGCCACCACCGACCAAGAGATTGCTTACATGGCTTCTCGCGCTGAAGAAGTCGCCGCAGCCGCGGCGGCGGGAAACTTTGGATACACACCCGCGGAGGCGGAAGCCGCGGATGCCTCCAGCCAGGCGGATAAGGAGGAGATTCGCAAGCTGCTAGAGCTCCCTCCCGACGCGCTCGCCGGGGTCCCCTCGCTGAGGCACTCCGGGATCAATGGGATCGCGATGGAGGCCGCAGCAATGGAGGGCACAGCCGGAGGAAGCAGGGGTGCCGCGAGGAGCGAAGGCGCCGGACGAAGCGGGGCCACCAAGGGGAAGGGGCCCGCAGCGCAAGGCGCTGGGGCCAGCGAACTGGCCGAGGGAGAGGAGGGGGAGGAGGAAGACACCGGCGGATCCACCGAGCTCTACGCCGACGACCTCTCCTCGTCGGAGAGCTCCCCGCCCCCGGCGAGCCCGAAGCAGTCCCCATTGAAGCGTCTCCGCAAGGCGGCGACGGGGGAGCAGGCGCGAGCGCCCCGGCAACAGCCAGCTCGCCGGGCAGCTCCCCGGCCGAGCCAAGCCGTGCCAAAGGCGACCGGCGTGCCGGCCACGGCAGAGGCCCCGCGCGCGCGGACCACGACGGAGGCGTCCCGCAGGCCGGCACCGAGCCGGCAAGGATCTTCTCGGAGCGGAGCAGCTGCTCCGCCCACTTCTCGGGCGCCGGCCACCACAGGGGCTGGGCCTACGCAGCCCCCAGCCCCGGTGGCTCCGAAACGCGCGAGGGAATCTTCATCCTCCGCTCCTCGCGCTAACGCGCCCACCGTGGAGTTTGACTTCTCCGCGCTGAGCGAGGACGACGAGGAGGACCAAGAGTAAGGACCCGAGACCTTACTCCTTCTTGATTTTTATATCTCGATTGTTGCTGACGCTTGACTTTGCTTGTTGCTTGTGATTGCAGGACCTTGGAGCAGCGCGCGAAGAGGGTCAGGGTGCCCACAGTTGAGGTCGTAGAAGACCCATCCGTCGCGGAAGCAGGGATCGCACCGGAGCCGAGCTTGCCGGACCCGAGTGCCGCTCCGGGGAGCAGCCCCCAGCGCAGCCCCCAGCGTAAGTTAGAGGTTTACTGTTTTTGCTCGTCGCCAAAGATGTCGGGGGAAACTGTCCGCCACGAACACCTATGGGACCGGAGCCCCTTGTCTGTGCGGTACGAGGGCGGAGGGAGCACGAAGAGCAGATCGAGGCAGACGCGCGGGCAGTTTTTACCCAGGTTCGGGCCGCACGGATGCGTAAAACCCTACTCCTGCTTGGTTGTGTATTGAGTTGAACGCTCGGGAGCTTGAAGAAGCAGCTACACCGTGCGTGAGAGTAATCTAGGTTTCGAACCCCCCTCCACGTTGTGCATGGGCCTCCTTTTATAGTGCAAGGGGTCACCGACAGGTGTCAACGTAGGAGAAAGGGGTAAAAATGTAAAAGAGGTGGTAGTTGTAACAGTGCGGGAACAGTGGAGCTACAGTACAGAACAGTGGTCTATACCTACTTTAACAGTGGGGGACAAGGGCATTTAATGCCCGTCGCCGTCGACCCCAAAAGCTCCCGCCGTTGTGTCTCCGTCTGCCACGGCGATGGATCCTCTGCCGTGGAGTGCCACCGTGTCCCCCAGGCTGCACAGCCATCCGCCACGCGTCCCTGGAGTGGCCCCAGGGCGACGCGTGGGCCGATGAGCTGGAGCGCGGGCACACAGCGCACCTCCCCCGGCAAGCACCTTGCCGGGGATCTCGACCTTGCCGGGCCCGGAAGCTTGCCGCTCCCCGAGCCCTTGCCGGGTCTTCTAAGATAAAATCCTCTATTCGTCCTGACAAGCTCCTCTCGCCAGGGCCTCGTGCTAGTTACGCAATCTCGAGCCTGGGACGGCCTTCCCGGCAAGCTCCTCTTGCCGGGGTCTTGGTCTTCTGTCTTGTATACTTTGTTTTTGAATGGCTAGATAAGGGGCAGGAAGGTCTCCGGCACGCGCGTGGTGAACCCTGCCGCGGGGAGCTGCCGCTGCCCGTGCACAAGTTGGGGTACTAGGGTACCCCTACCTTAGTACACCGACAGGAGCCCCCGGGCCTGGGCCACACACGGTGCCGAGCGCTGTTGGGCCAGGCCCAAAACAGTGCACGGGCACCCGCGGCCCGCGGCGCGCCGAATCCACTTCCATATCCGCCGCACCCCACGGCAACGGCACGCGTCGATTGCGGCGCCGTGGGATGGGACGTGCCCACGATTTCTTTAATGGGAAGGGCGAAACGCCCCCCACTCTCCCATAAAAGCAGAGAGAGCGGCGCGGTTCCCCTCCCTGCGCACTCATTGCCATCGTCTTCTTCCTCAGATTCCTCTGCGCTTCGCCTCTGCTCCTCCGCCACCACCAAGCTCTTCGTCCCCCTCCTTCTGGCGCGCGGAGTGGTGCTGGGTCGTCGAGGAGCGGCCGCAACACTTCACCGCGCCGCGCACATCGCCCATCGTGCGCGGCAGGGATTGGAGTAATTTCGATTCCGACGATTCCAAGCTGGATATCGCTCTCGTCAGAATCCTCCGTCTTCGGATGGCGCCGCTGTCTGTCGCTGAAGTGGGCGCGGACTTTCTTCGTCGCCGGATCGCCCCCCTCCAAGACCGGAAAAGGCCGGCGTGGCAATACGGCGGCCCGGCAGACATCATGAGGCTGCGCCCCGGCCTCAATTTTAACTTCACAACACTCGAGCTGCGGGGTATGGTCAGGGAACTTTTCAAGTTCGACCCGGCACACCCCGAGTACTTCCGCGCTCCCCGGGGAGTGGTGCCGCTCTGCGCCAGCAGCGCCCGGGATCGCCTTGTCGCTATGATGCCCGCGTGCGACTCTCATGGATTGGAGCGCACGTGGATTGCGCCCAAGCCTATCGACGTCCTCGAGTTCTACGACAACCTTGCGGAGGTGTTGGAGAAGACGGACGATCTCAAGCTGCACACGCGGGCCACCACCGACCAAGAGATTGCTTACATGGCTTCTCGCGCTGAAGAAGTCGCCGCAGCCGCGGCGGCGGGAAACTTTGGATACACACCCGCGGAGGCGGATGCCGCGGATGCCTCCAGCCAGGCGGATAAGGAGGAGATTCGCAGGCTGCTAGAGCTCCCTCCCGACGCGCTCGCCGGGGTCCCCTCGCTGAGGCACTCCGGGATCAATGGGATCGCGACGGAGGCCGCGGCAATGGAGGGCACAGCCGGAGGAAGCAGGGGTGCCGCGAGGAGCGAAGGCGCCGGACGAAGCGGGGCCACCAAGGGGAAGGGGCCCGCAGTGCAAGGCGCTGGGGCCAGTGAACTGGCCGAGGGAGAGGAGGGGGAGGAGGAAGACACCGGCGGATCCACCGAGCTCTACGCCGACGACCTCTCCTCGTCGGAGAGCTCCCCGCCCCCGGCGAGCCCGAAGCAGTCCCCATTGAAGCGTCTCCGCAAGGCGGCGACGGGGGAGCAGGCGCGAGCGCCCCGGCAACAGCCAGCTCGCCGGGCAGCTCCCCGGCCGAGCCAAGCCGTGCCAAAGGCGACCGGCGTGCCGGCCACGGCAGAGGCCCCGCGCGCGCGGACCACGACGGAGGCGTCCCGCAGGCCGGCACCGAGCCGGCAAGGATCTTCTCGGAGCGGAGCAGCTGCTCCGCCCACTTCTCGGGCGCCGGCCACCACAGGGGCTGGGTCTACGCAGCCCCCAGCCCCGGTGGCTCCGAAACGCGCGAGGGAATCTTCATCCTCCGCTCCTCGCGCCGACGCGCCCACCGTGGAGTTTGACTTCTCCGCGCTGAGCGAGGACGACGAGGAGGACCAAGAGTAAGGACCCGAGACCTTACTCCTTCTTGATTTTTATATCTCGATTGTTGCTGACGCTTGACTTTGCTTGTTGCTTGTGATTGCAGGACCTTGGAGCAGCGCGCGAAGAGGGTCAGGGTGCCCACAGTTGAGGTCGTAGAAGACCCATCCGTCGCGGAAGCAGGGATCGCACCGGAGCCGAGCTTGCCGGACCCGAGTGCCGCTCCGGGGAGCAGCCCCCAGCGCAGCCCCCAGCGTAAGTTAGAGGTTTACTGTTTTTGCTCGTCGGGGCGCGCTTAGGGCTTTGATCTCTCTTTTTTTTTTGAATGTCTCGGTTCTTCTATCTTCTCTTGTGCAGAGGTGGAGCCGCAGCGGGAAGAGCGCCCGGAGACCGTCACCGAGGAGCCGCAGGCCCCGCCGTCCCCGGCAAGGCAAAACTCTCCGGCAAGGGAGAGCGCTCCGCCAAGGGCGGGTACTCCGCCAAGGCAGAGTACCCCGCCAAGGGCGAGCAGCCCGGCGAGGACGGCCACTCCGCCAAGGCTGAGCTCCCCGGCAAGGGAGCCCGCCGCAGAGGACGTCCGCCAAGGTACGTTCTGTACTTGGTTTTCTTGACTTTGCTTCTTTTTGGATCTTTGCTTGATTTTGAACTTCTTTTTCTTCTTCTCCTAGATCTTCCTCCTCCTCCTCCCGCGCCGATGGAGACCGAGGTCATCAATATCGAGGATGAGGAGGGCGCGCAGGGCGGCAGCGATGACGTTCCCGTCGTCGTGGAGATGGCCGAGGCCACCGAGGAGGCGACCGAGGCCACCGAGCCGGCCGCGCAGGAGGCCACTCCGGCCGCTGACGCCGCGACCGGGGAGGGGGACGGCGACCGCACCGCCGACCCGGAGGTGGCGGGAGCACCGGATGCTACACCGGCCGCCGGCCCCTCCACCGGCGAGAAGCAGGCGTACTATCTTCGTGCCCCCAATGGCGTCTTTATCCAAGTGCCTTGGGGGTCTTCATCAAGAGCTCCCGCGGAGGGCGAGGCGTTTGACGGAGAAGTCCTCGCCTCCGCGGGTCTGACAGTCGTCGAGGCGCCCGGCGAAGGAGATGGGCCCGAAGAGGAGAAGCTTCTCCACCAACTCCTGGCCCTTTACCGGGCCAGGCAGGCGAAGCTTGCCTCCCGGGAGGCCCTTGCTGCCCAGGCCGCCGCCGACATGGAGAAGCGTGCGGCGGAGCTCAGCGCTGCCCACAAGGCGGGCCTCCGCGAGGTGGCGGAGGAGCGCGAGCGTCTCGCCGGTGAATATCAAGAGTGGCTTTTGGAGAAAGCCGAGGCTGAAGAACAGCAACGGCTCGCCGGGGTGGAGATGTCCCGGCGAGAAGGAGAGCTCGCGCAGCGGAAGGTGGATCTCGACTCCCATGAGGAGGACCTTGCCGCTCGCGAGGCTGCCCTTGGCGGGGAGCTGAAGGAGGCGAAAGCCACCGCGGTTGCCGCGGAAGACGCCAAGAAGGAGCTTGCCGCCAAGGTTGAACAACTGGAGAAGGCGGTGAAGGTGAGCGCCGAGAAGGTTGCCGCGCTCATCCTGGAGCGCGAGAAGGATGCTCACACCAACTCAGAGCTCCAGGTGAGTTTGTCCCAGAGGGGTGACGAGCTGAAGGCCGCCAAGGATTCCATTGAAGACTTGGAGCTGAAGGTCACCACCTTGAAGGAATCGCTTGATGCTGCCCGGGCCCAGGAGGCAAAGCTGAAGGATGAGCTCCGCAAGGAGCGAACCTTGATGGAGAGCGTTAACAAGGCCTCCGAGCTCTTCCGGCAGACTATCGAGGTGTGGACCGAAGAGCTGGTTTCTTCTGCATCCAACATTGACCAGGAGTTGCTTGCTTTGAAGGTCGAACATCTTATCTACTCACCGGATCCAGACCTCCCGCACAGCGCCAAGCTCAGCCTCTTCTTCAGAGGCGTCGCTCCGGCCCTTGCAGGTCTCCGGAACCGCATCCCCGCGCAGCTGGCCGAGGAGTCGCGCCGTCTCTGCGCAGGAACTCTGGAGCGGGTCTTGACGAAGATCGTGTTCCGCAACCCGGGGATCAACCTCACGAACGTTCTTCGCAGCTTGCCGGCGGATGCAAACACGGAGGCCCTAAAGGAGCAGGTCGGCCATATCATCGCCAAGGTGGCAAAGCTTGGCAGGAAGGAGGGCGACCGCGTAGACTAGGGCCCCATTTATCTTTATCTTTTTGTTGCTGCACGTTATGTTATGAACTCATTAGTCCATTGCGACAAGTTATCCTTGTAAGATATTTGCTTTATTTCAATCAATCAGTGCAATGTTATCTTCCTTGTTCCAATCTTTGACTTTGTATGTTTTTCACCCTACGCTCCCGGGAAGCTTGCCGGCAAGGGGCCCTTGCCGCGAGCGCTGAGCGCTGGACCCTGAGCAGCCTGCTGGCCAAGGTCCTCGCCGGCAAGCAACCTCGCCGCAGCAAGTCGCAACGCGCTTAGCTTGCTGAGTGTACTCGGAAACGAGGCAAGGGCGCGACACTTGTCGCAGCTCACTTAAATCGTTGAGTGGACTCGAAAACAAGATAAGGGTGCGGCAAGCTACGGGTAGGTTCCTCCGCGCACAGGTTTTCCATACAAAGTGTGATCGTTCAAGGAAGACAACCAAAATTTAAAATTTGAACTGGTCAAATTCTAACAACTTATCTTTCATATGCTGCTTGCTCATGTTGTTTGCTTTCCGGTAAGGCTCTTCTTTCTTGAACGGCACTTAATTCCTCCTCCATCTCCTTCCCCCCCGGCAAACTTGTGCGCGAGGAACGTCCCTTCTGCTTAAGAGAAAAAGGAAAAAGAGAGGGAAACAAGCATATTGCCTTTCGGCGTAATAGCGCTTACCGAATGTCTAAGTGTTGCATCAAATGCCAAATAAAACATGCAAATAGCAAAGAGAAGCATGCGAAAGGCAATCGATGCGAAAACACGAAATCTTTACTGATGCACGGGGTCTGCGCCCGGCTTTGTACAAAGGGTTACATGCAACAGCGGCAAGGCTTGTACAAAAGGTGGTTGCCGGAGCGGATCACGGCAACCGCGCCTTAGGGGTGAAACTTGCGAAGATGCTCTATGTTCCAGGAGTTGCTCACCGGTAAGCCTTCTTCGGTCTCGAGGCGGACAGCGCCGGGCCTCGTAACTTGTCTCACCCGATAAGGGCCTTCCCACTTCGGCGTCAACTTGTTGGAATTCTTGGCGGACTGAACACGCCGAAGAACAAGGTCGCCTTCCTCGAGACTCCTGGCCTTGACTTTGCGGCTATGATAGCGGCGCAAAGCTTGCTGGTATCGAGCAGCTCGTACAGCAGCCTGGAGACGTCCCTCCTCAAGGAGCAATGCGTCATCTTGCCGCAGTTGCTCTTGCTCGAGCTCATCATAAGCGAGCACTCGAGGAGAACCGTATACGAGTTCCGTGGGGATAACTGCTTCTGCCCCGTAGACTAGGGCAAAGGGTGTCTGTCCGGTGGCTCGACTTGGTGTCGTTCTGATTGACCAAAGAGCCGCCGGGAGCTCCTCTATCCAATTCTTTCCGCACTTGCGCAGCCTGTCAAAAGTCCTTGTCTTGAGTCCGCGCAGCACTTCAGCATTTGCCCTCTCCGCTTGACCGTTGCTCCTCGGGTGAGCAACAGAAGCGAAACAGACCTTGGCGCCAAGGTCTTGGACGTACTGCATGAAGGTGCGACTAGTGAACTGCGTACCGTTGTCGGTGATGATCCTGTTAGGGATCCCGAAACGGCAAACAATCGACCTGAAGAACCTGACTGCTGACTGTGCTGTCACCTTTCTCACTGGCTCCACTTCTGGCCACTTTGTGAACTTGTCGATTGCAACGTACAAGTACTCAAAGCCCCCGACAGCGCGAGGGAAAGGGCCGAGGATATCGAGCCCCCAGACCGAGAAGGGCCATGACAAAGGGATTGTGCACGGGCAGTTGCAGCTTCCCGCGGCAAGGTTTACTGCTGGCTCGCCGGAGACCTTCCTGCTCCTTATCTAACCATTCAAAGACAAAGTATACAAGACAGAAGACCAAGACCCCGGCAAGAGGAGCTTGCCGGGAAGGCCGTCCCAGGCTCAAGATTGCTTAACTAGCACGAGGCCCTGGCAAGAGGAGCTTGTCAGGACGAATAGAAGATTTTATCTTAGAAGACCCGGCAAGGGCTCGGGGAGCGGCAAGCTTCCGGGCCCGGCAAGGTCGAGATCCCCGGCAAGGTGCTTGCCGGGGGAGGTGCGCTGTGTGCCCGCGCTCCAGCTCATCGGCCCACGCGTCGCCCTGGGGCCACTCCAGGGACGCGTGGCGGATGGCTGTGCAGCCTGGGGGACACGGTGGCACTCCACGGCAGTGGATCCATCGCCGTGGCAGACGGAGACGCGACGGCGGGAGCTTTTGGGGTCGACGGCGACGGGCATTAAATGCCCTTGTCCCCCACTGTTAAAGTAGGTATAGACCACTGTTCTGTACTGTAGCTCCACTGCTCCCGCACTGTTACAACTACCACCTCTTTTACATTTTTACCCCTTTCTCCTACGTTGACACCTGTCGGTGACCCCTTGCACTATAAAAGGAGGCCCATGCACAACGTGGAGGGGGTTCGAAACCTAGATTACTCTCAGGCACGGTGTAGCTGCTTCTTCAAGCTCCCGAGCGCTCAACTCAATACACAACCAAGCAGGAGTAGGGTTTTACGCATCCGTGCGGCCCGAACCTGGGTAAAAACTGCCCGCGCGTCTGCCTCGATCTACTCTTTGTGCTCCCTCCGCCCTCGTACCGCACAGACAAGGGGCTCCGGTCCCATAGGTGTTCGTGGCGGACAGTTTCCCCCGACATCTTTGGCGCGCCAGGTAGGGGGCGTCGAGGTTGTGCGAACCTGATCCGGCGTTCGCGCGGGCGCAATCTTCATCAACCTCTCCAGCTTCATCAACAACTTCATCAGCGACAACTCCATGGCCCCGAAGAAGAAGCCCTCGGAGGTCGGAGGCCCGTCCGCGTCTCACCCGCCGCCACCAGAGCCAACGGTGGGCGGGGGAGACGCCGTCGGAAGGGTGGTTGCCGGCGAGGACACTCACGGTGCCACCAGATCCAAGAACAAGACGGATGACCGGACCTCGGTCTCCGTGGACGCGCCGCGTCCATCACAGCACACGACGACCCCGCAGCGCCATACCACGGGAGGTGGTATCCGCTTGCTGGGGCAAGGCCAAACTGGAGGTTCGCGAGACGCCCCGGACCCCCGTCCGGGCACAAGCAAAGCGAAGGCGCCGGCACGGGACCCCGCTCCTTCTAACGTCGTTAGAAGTCCGAGCGTATCCCGCTCCTCGCACCGCTCGCCCGCGTTCCCCACTACTCCGGCAGAAGCGCTCGCAAGGGCGCAGCTGCTCCTCGATTTTCCTCCAGCGGCCGACAAGGCCGAGGAATGGAGGGCCACTATCCGGAGCCTGATAGACTTCGCCAACAACGACTCTCCGCAGCAGCCGTCGGCCTCACGGCCGCGGCAGGCCGAGAAGACGAAGGCTATCGGCGACAAGACTGCCGGGGGTGCGACAAGCGTGCACTCCCCGCCGCAGAAGCAGAAGACGCCGCCCCGCCGGAACAACCCCGACGACGGCTCCACAGCCTCGTCGGACCCGCGGGCCCATCGGGACCAGCGCCAGGTCCTCGACGACCGGCGAGATGAAGACGCTCGGACCACGATCGAACGCCGCCGAGAAGCTCGGCGACAATCCGACAAGAGAGCTGGGAACACTGTCGACGCACCCGCGCCCGGTGAACCAGGCGACTTGCCGTACGCGGCAGGCTGCCCTGCGTTCACCCGCGAGCTGCGGCGCGTCCAGTGGCCCAGCATGAAGAACTTTAAGCCCGACGTACCGGAGAAGTACGACGGCAAGACGCACCCCTCGGAGTTTCTCAGCGTCTACACCATAGCAGTGCAAGCTGCCGGGGGGCGCGACGAGAAGATCCTAGCCAACTACTTCCCGCTCGTGCTGAAGCCGAACGTCCGTTCGTGGCTCATGCACTTGCCGGAAGGCTCTATCTCTTCTTGGGCCGACCTCTGCCATCAGTTTGTTGGCGCCTTCACCGGCGGCCACAAACCCCATGGCCAGGAGAGCGATCTCCACATTTTGGCCCAGAAGGAGGGCGAACCCCTGCGCAAGTATATCCAACGTTTCAGCCGGGTGCAGCACAACATCCCCGACGTTCACCCTGCCGCGGTTATCAGCGCGTTCCATCAGAACGTGCGTAACCGCCGCATGCGTGAGGAGATGGCGATGACCAAGATCAGGGACGTCAGTGAGCTCTACGCTCTTGCCGACAAGTGCGCCCGTGCAGAAGAGGGGAGGAAACTCCCCGGGGAGGATGCTGGCGCAGGGGGAAGCGACAGCGACGACGCCGCCCCGGCAAAGAAGAGCCGGCGGCGGAACAACAGGAAGAAGGGCAAGAAGGAAGTGCTTGCCGTCGAGAAGTCCGGCAAGGAGGCCCCCGCCAAGCAAGCACAGGCTGGCGGCTCCGGCAAGGAGCCTGCCCCTGCGGCGGCGGCCGACAAGCCGGGTAGCTCCGACAAGCAATACTGCAAGATTCACCGCACCAAGGGTCACGACCTCTCCAACTGCAAGCGCGTCGAGTACCTCGTCGAGCAGCAAAAAGCTGAGTACGAGAGGCGCGACAAGGAGAAGGCCCAAGGTGGCGGGGAGGAGCCCAGCAAGAAGCGGCCATTCAATGGCCGGGGAGGACGCCGCGGCAAGGCCAAGCAGCGGCAAGGAGATCGACCTCCCCGGGGCCGCGACAACGACGAAGACGACGATGAAGACATGGAGGACGACGAGAACAGCGAGCAGGAGTTCCAGAAGGCCACGGAGGTCCTGTGCGTCGACGGTGGCGCCTCCCTGCACACCTCCCACCGCCAGCTGAAACAGTGGGTGCGTGAGGTGAATGCAGCGGAGCCGCCCGTGGAGTCGCGCAGGCTCCTCAAATGGTCCAGCACGCCCATCATTTTTGACCTTGAGGATCACCCTGACCGCACCACGGCGGTCGGGCACTTGCCGATGCTGGTTTCCCCCACCATCCGCAACCTCAAGGTCACCAAAATGTTGGTCGACGGCGGGGCCGGGCTGAATTTGATCTCCTCTGCTGTGATCAAGAAACTCCAGATTCAAGACGGCGAGCTCGAAGAGACCGGTTCATTCCAAGGAATCAACCCGGGAAGGAGCAAGCCCAAGGGAAAGATTACTCTGCCGGTGACCTTTGGCGGGGAGCTCAACTTCAGAACTGAGCGCATCACCTTTGACGTTGCTGATATTCCATTGCCCTACAATGGGATACTTGGCCGTCCCGCCCTCGCCAAGTTCATGGCAGCTTCCCACTATGCCTACAACGTGCTGAAGATGCCGGGGCCGATAAGCGTCATCACTGTCCACAGCGACAAGAAAGATGCGCTTATTTGCGCCGACAAGATCTACCGGGATGCGGCAGCTGCGGCCGAGAAGGATACTCTTGCCGCTGAAGCTCCCGGGGGGAAGAAGACGAAGACCAAGTCCGGCAAGTGCTCTGGGACCCACTCCGGCAACCGCACCTCTTCGGAGTGCTGCGCTGCCGTCGAGGACGTTCCATCGAGCTCCACCGGCAAGAGCAAGAAAGGAATGGCTGCTCCTCCGGCAACCAAGAAAGTGTCCGCAAAGGAGGATGGCACTGGTGGTACCTTCACCATCAGCGCCACCCTTGACAGCAAATAGGAAAGCGCGCTCGTCGCCTTCCTGCGGGCGAATGTCGATGTGTTTGCTTGGCAACCATCTGACATCCCCGGTGTTCCCAGGAAGGTGATTGAG
Source organism: Secale cereale (assembly GCA_902687465.1). Classification (NCBI taxonomy): domain Eukaryota; kingdom Viridiplantae; phylum Streptophyta; class Magnoliopsida; order Poales; family Poaceae; genus Secale; species Secale cereale. The sequence goes on from LR738712.1 coordinate 652,709,264, forward strand.
CACAAGCTTGCTGTCTGCCCTCATGCGCGACCTATCAAGCAAAAAGTAAGGAAGCAAGCCGTGGAGCGCCAAGAGTTTATCAATGAAGAGATCAAGAAGCTAGAGGCAGCAGGCCTAGTTAGAGGTGTGATCCATCCGACGTGGTTGGCAAACCCAGTCGTCGTGCGCAAAGCCAACGGGAAGTGGAGGCTGTGTATAGACTTCACTGATGTCAATAAAGCATGTCCCAAGGATCCCTTCCCTTTGCCGCGCATTGACCAGATCGTTGACTCCACTGCCGGATGTGAGCTACTCTGTTTTCTTGATGCATACTCAGGCTATCACCAGATTTTCATGGCTAAGGAAGATGAAGAGAAGACTGCATTTATCACTCCATGTGGCACCTATTGCTTTATCCGCATGCCATTTGGACTGAAAAATGCAGGCTCAACTTTTGCAAGGGTAGTGTACACTGCTTTTGAGCCACAGATCCACAGGAATGTAGAAGCCTACATGGATGACATCGTGGTGAAGAGCAAGAGCAAAGAAACACTGATTCAAGACTTAGAAGAAACGTTTCAGAACCTGCGCAGGATACAACTCAAGCTGAACCCCGAGAAGTGCGTCTTTGGAGTCCCCTCCGGCAAGCTTCTCGGGTTCTTTGTATCACAGAGGGGGATCGAAGCCAACCCCGACAAGATCAAAGCCATCGAGCAGATAGAAGCTCCAAAGCGCGTCAAAGATGTCAGAAGGCTTGCAGGTTGCGTTGCTGCCCTCAGTAGGTTCATTTCAAAATCCGCAGAACGCGCCCTACCTTTCTTCAAAATCTCGAAAAAGGCAGGTCCCATGAAGTGGACTCCGGAAGCGGAGGCGGCGTTGCAGGATTTGAAACGGTACCTGTCCTCCACTCCTATACTTGTCGCACCTAAACCACAGGAAAAGTTGTTGCTATACTTAGCGGCAACCAACCAGGTGGTTAGTGCTGCGTTAGTAGCGGAGAGGGAGTCCGACGAGGAGACAGCATCACCGGCAAGCGAATCTAGCGACAAGCAGGGGGCTGTCCCGACAAGCTCTGGCCCCGACAAGGAAGACTCTGCGCAGGAACAAGGAGAAGTGCGGAAGAAGATGGTGCAGCGCCCAGTGTATTTTGTAAGTTCCCTTCTCCAGGGAGCTAGATCAAGGTACTCTGGTGTGCAAAAATTGCTTTTCGGCCTCCTCATGGCTTCAAGAAAGCTGCGCCACTACTTCCAAGCCCATGAGATAACGGTGGTCACTCGCTTTCCATTGAAGAGGATATTGCACAATCCAGAGGCAACAGGCAGGATCGTCGAGTGGGCACTGGAACTGTCAAGCTTCGGACTCAAGTTTGAAAGTACTTCAACCATACAGAGCCGAGCTTTGGCAGAATTCATTGCTGAATGGACCCCAACGTCCGACGAGGAAGTTCCAGAAACAAGTGTACCCGTACAAGAAGCTACAAGTGAATGGGTAATGTATTTTGATGGTGCCTTCTCATTGCAAGGCGCCGGTGCTGGCGTGGTGCTCATCGCGCCCACCGGAGAGCACCTCAAATATGTTATCCAGATGCACTTTCCCAGGGAGCAAGCGACAAACAACACTGCAGAATATGAAGGCTTGCTTGCCGGCCTCAGGATTGCGGCCGAACTTGGGATCAGAAAGCTGATTGTGCGGGGAGATTCTCAGTTGGTGGTCCGACAAGTTAACAAAAGCTATCAGAGTCCTTTGATGGAAGCATATGTCGATGAAGTGAGAAAGCTTGAAGAGCACTTTGAAGGTTTGCAGATGGAGCACGTCCCAAGAGCCCAAAATGAGATTGCAGATGGCCTTTCAAAGTGCGCCGCAATGAAGTTACCTGTGGAACCAGGGACCTTTTTGCTCAAGCTGACTCAACCATCAGTTACACCATCAATTGGGCAGTCCAAGAAGAGAAAGTTGGTCTCCGGCGACTACTTGCCGGCGGATCTTCCTGAACCCGCCGCCAAAGTTCCCAGGATCAACGACAACGCTGAGGAACAGTTTGCTCCTGCAAGCCCTCGGGCTTGTGCAGTTGAAGCAAGTGTTCCCGACAAGCCTCGCCCCGGCGAGCTTGCCGGGGGACCGTCAGCTCCGACAGGACCAGAGGTCTTCGCCGTAGAAGCTGGGGTTCCCGCAGCGGCCCTCGAGCCTTTAGTCCTTGCCGTCGAGCCCCGGGCTCCGGCATGGGCACAGCAGATCGTCCGTTTTCTGCAAACTGGAGAACTTCCCGACGACCCTCAAGAGATAGAGAAGATAACCAGGCAGTCAAGTATGTATCAGTTTGTGGATAACGAGCTATACAGAAGAAGACTCAACGGTGTCAGGTTGAAGTGCATCTCCAGGGAAGATGGACAGAAGCTGTTGGCGGAAATACACGGAGGCATATGCGGCCACCACATTGGCGCAAGGGCACTTGCCGGAAAAGCTTTCCGGCAAGGGTTCTTTTGGCAAGAAGCCCTCCAAGATGCAACTGCACTAGTAACCAAGTGTGAAGCATGCCAGTTCCATGCGAAGCAAATTCATCAGCCAGCTCAAGCTCTCCAAACAATCCCTTTGTCATGGCCCTTCTCGGTCTGGGGGCTCGATATCCTCGGCCCTTTCCCTCGCGCTGTCGGGGGCTTTGAGTACTTGTACGTTGCAATCGACAAGTTCACAAAGTGGCCAGAAGTAGAGCCAGTGAAAAAGGTGACAGCACAGTCAGCAGTCAGGTTCTTCAGGTCAATTGTTTGCCGTTTCGGGATCCCTAACAGGATCATCACCGACAACGGTACGCAATTCACTAGTCGCACCTTCATGCAGTACGTCCAAGACCTTGGCGCCAAGGTCTGTTTCGCTTCTGTTGCCCACCCGAGGAGCAACGGCCAAGCGGAGAGGGCAAATGCTGAAGTGCTGCGCGGACTCAAGACAAGGACCTTTGATAGGCTGCGCAAGTGCGGAAGGAATTGGATAGAGGAGCTCCCGGCGGCTCTTTGGTCAATCAGAACGACACCAAGTCGAGCCACCGGACAGACACCTTTTGCTCTAGTCTATGGAGCAGAAGCAGTTCTCCCCACGGAACTCGTATACGGATCTCCTCGAGTGCTCGCTTATGATGAGCTCGAGCAAGAGCAACTGCGGCAAGATGACGCATTGCTCCTTGAGGAGGGACGTCTCCAGGCTGCTGTACGAGCTGCTCGATACCAGCAAGCTTTGCGCCGCTACCATAGCCGCAAAGTTAAGGCCAGGAGTCTCGAGGAAGGCGACCTTGTTCTTCGGCGTGTTCAGTCCGCCAAGAATTCCAACAAGCTGACGCCGAAGTGGGAAGGCCCTTATCGGGTGAGACAAGTTACGAGGCCCGGCGCTGTCCGCCTCGAGACCGAAGAAGGCTTACCGGTGAGCAACTCCTGGAACATAGAGCATCTTCGCAAGTTTCACCCCTAAGGCGCGGTTGCCGTGATCCGCTCCGGCAACCACCTTTTGTACAAGCCTTGCCGCTGTTGCATGTAACCCTTTGTACAAAGCCGGGCGCAGACCCCGTGCATCAGTAAAGATTTCGTGTTTTCGCATCGATTGCCTTTTGCATGCTTCTCTTTGCTATTTGCATGTTTTGTTTGTTGCGAGCGCTTCTGCCGGAGTAGTGGGGAACGCGGGCGAGCGGTGCGAGGAGCGGGATACGCTCGGACTTCTAACGACGTTAGAAGGAGCGGGGTCCCGCGCCGGCGCCTTCGCTTTGCTCGTGCCCGGACGGGGGTCCGGGGCGTCCCGCGAACCTCCAGTTTGGCCTTGTCCCAGCAAGCGGATACCACCTCCCGTGGTATGGCGCTGCGGGGTCGTTGTGTGCTGTGATGGACGCGGCGCGTCCACGGAGACCGAGGTCCGGTCATCCGTCTTGTTCTTGGATCTGGTGGCACCGTGAGTGTCCTCACCGGCAACCACCCTTCCGACGGCGTCTCCCCCGCCCACCGTTGGCTCTGGTGGCGGCGGATGAGACGCAGACGGGCCTCCGACCTCCGAAGGCTTCTTCTTCGGGGCCATGGAGTTGTTGCTGATGAAGTTGCTGATGAAACTGGAGAGGTTGATGAAGAATGCGCCCGCGCGAACGCCGGATCAGGTTCGCACAACCTCGACGCCCCCTACCTGGCGCGCCAAAGATGTCGGGGGAAACTGTCCGCCACGAACACCTATGGGACCGGAGCCCCTTGTCTGTGCGGTACGAGGGCGGAGGGAGCACAAAGAGCAGATCGAGGCAGACGCGCGGGCAGTTTTACCCAGGTTCGGGCCGCACGGATGCGTAAAACCCTACTCCTGCTTGGTTGTGTATTGAGTTTGGGCGCTCGGAGCTTGAAGAAGCAGCTACACGAGCGTGAGAATGATCTAGGTTTCCCACCGAACCCCCTCCACGTTGTGCATGGGCCTCCTTTTATAGTGCAAGGGGTCACCGACAGGTGTCAACGTAGGAGAAAGGGGTAAAAATGTAAAAGAGGTGGTAGTTGTAACAGTGCGGGAACAGTGGAGCTACAGTACAGAACAGTGGTCTATACCTACTTTAACAGTGGGGGACAAGGGCATTTAATGCCCGTCGCCGTCGACCCCAAAAGCTCCCGCCGTTGCGTCTCCGTCTGCCACGGCGATGGATCCACTGCCATGGAGTGCCACCGTGTCCCCCAGGCTGCACAGCCATCCGCCACGCGTCCCTGGAGTGGCCCCAGGGCGACGCGTGGGCCGATGAGCTGGAGCGCGGGCACACAGCGCACCTCCCCCGGCAAGCACCTTGCCGGGGATCTCGACCTTGCCGGGCCCGGAAGCTTGCCGCTCCCCGAGCCCTTGCCGGGTCTTCTAAGATAAAATCTTCTATTCGTCCTGACAAGCTCCTCTTGCCAGGGCCTCGTGCTAGTTAAGCAATCTCGAGCCTGGGACGGCCTTCCCGACAAGCTCCTCTTGCCGGGGTCTTGGTCTTCTGTCTTGTATACTTTGTTTTTGAATGGCTAGATAAGAGGCAGGAAGGTCTCCGGCAAGCGCGTGGTGAACCCTGCCGCGGGGAGCTGCCGCTGCCCGTGCACAAGTTGGGGTACTAGGGTACCCCTACCTTAGTACACCGACACCCCGTGTGCTGGACTAACCGCGTCATTATCTCGATCAGACGGACTAATCTTCGTTCGTCAGAGCGACCTCCTTGAGGAGTCGGGGTGGCTGCTGCAGTGGCTCTTGCGGCTATTGCAGCGATGTGTGGTCCTCCTCGTCACTGGAGGACATGACGATCTCCTCCTTGGTGGAGGAGCCGGCCGCCGTGGACACTGACGGGCCTAGAGAGCATCTGCGGCGGCGCCAAGAACTGTCGGAGGAGCACCGCTACTTCGACATTGGCAGGGCTCGTGCTAAAGAGGGGGATGAATGTGGCGCGGTACGCGGCGCCTGCATCAGAAGAAAAGCGCGGGAGGGGTGGGCGGGTTTTTTGATGGGCCAGAACGGTTTGAAACGGGCTTGGGAGTGCTCCGGACACCGGCAATGCCCCACACGCTTGTCTCCAGTTTGCGAAAAAAATCGCATCCGGACCGCTTTGCGCATCGATGGCTTCCGCGTTGGATGGCTTCCGCGGTCCGGACAACACGGTTCTTACGGTTGCGGGAGGTTTACGGGTCAGTCTTGGAGATGCCCTAAGGGTCAATTTATGGGGTGTGCCGATTGCTCCCAACACGAACACGTGTGACTGATTATGATGATTATCTGTGTATGTTTAAGGCGATGTCTACAGTATGTTTTTTTTGCAAAAATACAGTGCGTACAGTTTCATCTCGGTCGCTTGAGCGTCTCCCAACTCGGACAATATCCATGCAATGCATGATCCCCTACGTGTAACATGACTCTGATCAAGATCAACGCACATACGAAGTACTACTAGATAAGGGCCTGTTTGGGACGGCTCCGCTCCACGAAATTCAGTTTTACTCCATCAAATTCATTTTGGAGCAGTTTCTCATAGGAGTTGCAGCTCCACCAAAGAGAATATTTGGCTTCCAGTTAACTCCAGCTTCAAGAAAAGAATTCATTCATTTTTCAGTGCTCAAAATGAGTTTTTTGTGAAAGTCTTATCAAATATTTGTTCAAATGATCTCATATTGTGCACAATGGTGCATCTTGGAATTCCAAACAATGTTGCCTAAGGGAGTTTTCATTTTCTTTGCACGGAAAATTCATTTTCCATTTTTCGAGTGCCCAAAAAGAGTTTTTTTGTGAAGGGCCTACCATATAATTGTTGGAAAATTGCACCAAATCAATTTTTTAAAATACTAGGACATATTTAATGCACAATTGACCAAAGGGTTGGGTGTAAAAAGTTTTGATCCACCTCTCGTGAAAAAGACAAATTTCCGCCGATTCAGTTGTAAGCGGGTCAAATTTGAACTGCAGCTGCCTTGTAATTTGCTCTTTATTTTTTACAAAAATCATTTCTAGGTACATAAGTATCTATTTAATCAGAGAAACACCAAAAAAATACCAAGAGTCAACCACTAGCTAGGAACGGTCATTCCCGTCGTTTTGACCGCATTTTGAAACGGGCATAAAAAATTCAAAAAAAATTCAAAAAATTGGAAAACCTTCGGATTGTGTCATTATATATGACCAAGTTTCCAGGAAAAATAATAAACTTGTAATACAGTAATTCTTTTTAAAAAGTGTTCTCAGAAATGAGCTATCATGCGTGAAGATTCATGGCTTTCAAGCCAAATGATCAATCATATGGCCACATTCATGGCATAGTTTATTCAAATGATCTCATATTGTTCACAAGAGTGCATCTTGGAATGGCAAACAATATTGCCTATGGAAGTTTTCATTTTCTTTGGACGAAAAAATCATTTTCCATTTTTCGAGTGCCCAAAAGGAGGTTTTTTTGTGAAGGACCTCCCAAATAATTGTTGTAATATTGGACCAAATCATTTTTCTAAAATACTAGGACATATTTAATGCACAATTGACCAAATGGTTGGGTGTAAAAAGTTTTGATCCACCTCTCGTGAAAAAGACAAATTTCCGCCGATTCAGTTGGAAGCGGGTCAAATTTGAACTACAGCTGCCTTGTAGTTTGCTCTTTATTTTTTACAAAAATCATTTCTAGGTACATAAGTATCTATTTAATCAGAGAAACACCAAAAAAATAGCAAGAGTCAACCACTAGCTAGGAACGGTCATTCCCGTCGTTTTGACCGTATTTTAAAACGGGCATAAAAAATTCAAAAAAAAATCAAAAAATTGGAAAACCTTCGCATTGTGTCATTATATATGACCAAGTTTCCAGGAAAAATAATAAACTTGTAATACAGTAATTCTTTTTAAAAAGTGTTCTCAGAAATGAGCTATCATGCGTGAAGATTCATGGCTTTCAAGCCAAATGATCAATCATATGGCCACATTCGTGGCATAGTTTGTTCAAATGATCTCATATTGTGCACAAGGGTGCATCTTGGAATGGCAAACAATATTGCCTAAGGAAGTTTTCATTTTCTTTGGACGAAAAAATCATTTTCCATTTTTCGAGTGCCCAAAAGAAGGTTTTTTTGTGAAGGACCTCCCAAATAATTGTTGCAAAATTGGACCAAATCAATTTTATAAAATACTAAGACATATTTAATCCACAATTGACAAAATGGTTGGGTGTAAAAAGTTTTGATCCACCTCTTGTGAAAAAGACAAATTTCCACCGATTCCGTTGGAAGCGGGTCAAATTTGAACTGCAGCTACCTTGTAGTTTGCTATTTATTTTTTCCAAAAATCATTTCTAGTTACATAAGTACCTATTTAATCATAAATACATGGTTTGGTGGCGATACGTCGAGGTTTGGGCGGTGGTCGAGGGCCCCAACTCTAGAGCGCGTAAACTCGCATGCCCGCCGCGTGGTCACCGCGTGATTGTGGCGTTGCCATGTGTTCTGGGAGGCCTAGGCATGTCTAGTGGGTTGGGCACTCCCTAGGTAGGTGCTAGGAAGAAAATTACAACATAAGATTCTCACGAGGAGACCGATCGATGCTCAAACATGAATTAGCAGCCAAGTGATTGATTAGCGGTACGGGAAATGCACAAGGCTAATGGGCGTGAGTTTTGGTTGAGGATGATCAGTTACTAAGAGGACCGTCTTCACAAATTTTTAGCTCAAAAGGAGGAGTCTAGGTGGTACTTGCTTTCCAAAGTACCACATTGGACATAAATACGAATGTTGAAGCTGGGCTCAAAATAATGAATGGATTGAGCTGGCATTTGGTGGAGGATAGTTATTTGGGCATAGGAAAGCACTGTAGAAAATGGATACCATTTGGACATGCCAAAGTGGTACTTCCTTCACAAAGTGTTTTTTTGAACAGAATAGGAAAATGAATATTTTTGAATTATTTTTGAACTAGGCAAGGAAGGTTTTTTACATATTTGACGAAGATATGACCCAAAGAATTTATGAGATTTTTTGGGGATTTTTGGGAATGACAGAAATATAGGTTGCTTCACAACCTAGGGCAAAAACTGCCACATGGACATGACACATAGGCAAAACTGATGAGGTGGCGCCTAGTCATAGCAACCCACCATAATTTACAAGGTTATGACCATCTATGTTGGTCATGATCAGCTAGAAATAAGGTAGCGGACCAGTGCTATCTGCTTTATGACCATTTCGTGTAAGGAAATTATGACCTTTCTGACCAAAATGGTCGTTATAGTTTAGGATTTGGAGCCCCCCGAACAACTTTTGACCAATTGGTCTGAAATGGTCATAGATGTATGACCAATTCTTCCAGGGTCACTGACAGAAGGTCACTAGTTGACATATTTCTTGTAGTGTTACTCCTTCAGTTTATAGGGCTTATCTCAAAATTGTAGTTTTTTCGTTTTATAGCTCTCAATTTCATTATTCGCCATCACATGTTCAGATTTAAAGGTGCACTAAATTATTGCATGCAAAGATTAAGAGAAAATTGATCAATACATGTAAAATTTAGTAGTCATTTAGTATTCATGCATGCATGCATTGCAATTAAGGCATTTGTAAATACAATTTTTTGTGAAGAACGTGAGCTTTAATTTGAGTACTTTTGCAAACTACAAAAACTATTCCACCACTTATCCTCTATCTTGGTTGATGAGATTTTTGAATTGAGCCATGTAAACCAGAAGGAATGTAGTACTAGAAGTAGTAGTAGTAGTAAAAATTCTGGCAAACCTATACCCCGTGTCCGGATAGGACTCCCATATGTGTAAACTAGCAAGTTTAGAGTCCGGGTGTAGTATTTCCTTCCTCTGCAAGATGGTCATGTACAACCCTAGGTCCCTTCGGTGCATATATAAACCATAGGGTTTAGTCCGTAGCGACAGAATCACAATTACATAGGTTAGACTCCTAGGGTTTTTGCCATTACGATCTCGAGGTGGATCAACTCTTGTAACCCTATATTCATCAAGATCAATCAAGCAGGAAGTAGGATATTACCTCGATCGAGAGGGCCCGAACCTGGGTAAACATCGTGTCCCTAGTCTTCTGTTACCATCGATCCTCAGACGCACAATTCGGGACCCCCTACCCGAGATCCGCCGGTTTTGACACCGACAGCGGGGGAGAGGCCAATTCCTCCTTCACGCGGCGTTCGATCTGGACGTCGCGGTTGTGCCGGGGGGAGGCCCGCTCCTCCTTCACCGGCAGCAGCGTGGACGCCGACTCGAGCTTTATGCGATGGCGTGGTAAGGACGGTGACTCCTCCTTCATGCGTGCTGGCGATGGCGGCGACGGCCCCGTGTACTGGACTAACCGCGTCATTATCTCGATCAGACGGACTAATCTTCGTTCGTCAGAGCGACCTCCTTGAGGAGTCGGGGTGGCTGCTGCAGTGGCTCTTGCGGCTATTGCAGCGATGTGTGGTCCTCCTCGTCACTGGAGGACATGACGATCTCCTCCTTGGTGGAGGAGCCGGCCGCCGTGGACACTGACGGGCCTAGAGAGCATCTGCGGCGGCGCCAAGAACTGTCGGAGGAGCACCGCTACTTCGACATTGGCAGGGCTCGTGCTAAAGAGGGGGATGAATGTGGCGCGGTACGCGGCGCCTGCATCAGAAGAAAAGCGCGGGAGGGGTGGGCGGGTTTTTTGATGGGCCAGAACGGTTTGAAACGGGCTTGGGAGTGCTCCGGACACCGGCAATGCCCCACACGCTTGTCTCCAGTTTGCGAAAAAAATCGCATCCGGACCGCTTTGCGCATCGATGGCTTCCGCGGTCCGGACAACACGGTTCTTACGGTTGCGGGAGGTTTACGGGTCAGTCTTGGAGATGCCCTAAGGGTCAATTTATGGGGTGTGCCGATTGCTCCCAACACGAACACGTGTGACTGATTATGATGATTATCTGTGTATGTTTAAGGCGATGTCTACAGTATGTTTTTTTTTTTTGCAAAAATACAGTGCGTACAGTTTCATCTCGGTCGCTTGAGCGTCTCCCAACTCGGACAATATCCATGCAATGCATGATCCCCTACGTGTAACATGACTCTGATCAAGATCAACGCGCATACGAAGTACTACTAGATAAATAGAATGCAGTAATGTACGCTTGATTAGCCAATGCACAGATGGAGTGTTTGTTATGCTACATCAGATGATACAACTACTAGTACTGTACGCTTGATTAGCCAGTGCTTGAATACCTGTGATAATAATTGATGGGACAATATTAGTGTCAGGCATGCGTATGTCACAGACTCTGCGCTGTAAGGTTGGTCACAATGAGGTGGAACTTAGGAGTATCATCACATATTTCAATACAACGTTGCTTATGTGGCACATATTTAATGAAGAGTGAGGTGCTTGTGGTAACTAGCTAAGTTACCGGAACATCACACACTTCAAGAAACAATGAGTTTATAAGCTAATAAATGCATCGTTGCATGACATTACCTACATGTTCTTACCCATTATGAAGGTAGTAACATAGTCTAGATAAGTGTGTATGTTACTACCTTATGTTCCTGCCCATTGTGACCAGCCTAAGACTTGGATCGATCTTGGATCCGGGTCTTCAAGCATTGGCTGTGGATCTAGATCTAGACTTTGATTCATGGGACAATATTAGTGTCAGGTCCAAAGAAACCAATTTAGCACATCGGGATCAGGATCTAGATGTGCACAGGAAGCCACCGAGCCGTTCCAAAATATAAGCATTTTGTTGAAGTCAAAGTTTGCATGGGTGCTTAGATGAGGTGCTAAGCACATTAAATAACTTAGCAACTATACTCCATAATGCATAGGTGCTTAGCTTATGGTTGCTAAGCTTGCTTCATTTAATGATTTAGCAACTAAAACTCTTCATGTATTGGTGGGCTTCCTTTCTTTAAATGTTTTACCTAGGTTCACGCGCTTAGCATTGTTTTTTCCTGGGATCACCACACTCATCTCTCTCCTCTTAAATAACTTGCCACATCAGATTTTTTGCCTACGTGGAAGGCTTAGCACCTGTACAAGGTGGAGCATTGGGAGGAGCCTAAGACCTCTCCCAATGCATTGGTGCTAAAATGAGATGCTAAGTGCATTAAAATGCTTAGCAACGAATATCTCCAATGTATGGGTGCTTAGCTTTTGTAGCTAAGCCTCCTTTATTTAATTGTTTTGTCACAAAACTCCTTCAATTATTGGTTGGTAGTCTTTTTGCATAGGTTCACGTGCTTAGCATTGGTTCTTCTTGGGGTCACTATAATGCTCTCTCTCCTTTTTAATTGCTTTGCCACATCATTTTTTGCCTAGTATATGGCATCCTTAGCACCTGTCCACCGTGGAGCACTGGAAAAGGACCTAAGAATCTTTTGTTATTGATAGTTAAAGTTAAGTACTAGTTTGACTTTGACCAAACTCATAAATGCTCATGTGCTAGAACAGCGATGACTAAACTACAATGTCGTCACCGGGGTTCGTCACTGCAACTAGCATGAGCTACGTGGCATTTGCCGACCGCTCGCGAGTAGTACTACCTCCGTTATGGTTTATTGGTCCTCATTGTATTTCGTGTAAAATTATGACCGTAAATTTAACTAGTCCCTCCGTTTCAGTTTATAAGGCGTGCGCGTACCCCTAGGTTGCCAATTTAATCATCGTAATATAAACTATATGACGCAAAAATTATACCGTTTGAAAATAGAACATCTAAAGTTTATAATGGTATATTTTTTGTAATATATGACTTCTATTAAGTTGGTTAAATTGACGACCTAGGGGTACGCGCACGCCTTATAAACTGAGAGAGAGGGAGTAACAAAATGTTCCTGCATATCATAAAAAATCATATCATTAAATACTATGTTTAAATACGAATCCAACAATATATTGTTTGTTAACATGCATTAACATTTTGTTAGTTAAATATTAGATCAAAAGATTGGCACAAATTACAAAGAGGAGCGGTAAACCAAGACGGATGTATTACTAATCAAAAGGGTACCCATATTTGTTGGGGCGTGTGTGAGCATAAAAACATGAAAACGCAATATTAAGAAAATCATATATACTCCCTCCGGCTAGGTAGTAATACATGTCATAAATTTAACTAACAAAATGTTCTTGCATGTCATAAAAAATCATATCATTAAATACTATGTTTAAATACGAATCCAACAATATAATTTTTGTTGACATGCATTAACATTTTGTTAGTTAAATATTGGATCAAAAGATTGGCACAAATTACAAAGGGGACCAGTAAACCAAGACGAATGTATTACTAATCAAAAGGGTACCCATATTGGTTGGGGCGTGTGTGAGCATAAAAACATGAAAACTCAATATTAAGGAAATCATATATACTCCCTCCCTCTAGATAAATAAATCATCTTACGTTGTGCACCGCAATCAAGGTGGAGAGGAAAATGAGAAAACTTAATGCTTATTTATTAATTAATAGCATTGCATGCAATGAACTGATCATTGCATGTCGTAGTTGATAGTCTCAAGTCATTGAAAACACACACGCCTCACATCTCTTATTGGTTAATTGCTTTATTCATGGGAAAAAAACGAGTTGAGAGTTAATGCATCGCCCCTAAGTGTTTTAAAATTATTTGGTTTGCGCACCATATTCTAGGGATATATGTGTCTTTCCTTTCGCTCCAACCAAAAAGTGAGTGCCACCTACTCCTTTCGTTTATAGGGCTTATGTCAAAGTTATAGTTTTTTCGTTTTATAGCTCTCAATTTCATTATTCGCCATCACATGTTCAGATTTCAAGGTACACTAAATTAGGCCCTGTTTGGTTCATAAGTCCTAGGACTTTTTTTATTCCCAACTTATATAAGTCATAAGTCCCTAGAAAGTCTCTATCTGTTTGGTTCCTGGGACTTAACATGGACTAGTAGACCATATTACAACTATAAGTCCCTATAAGTCCCTCCTTGAGAGTCTTATTTGATAAGTCCAAATGCCCACTTTAAGTCCCTATAAATCCCTCCTGTTTGGTTTAGATGAGACTTATAGAGACTTATTTAAGTCCCTAGACCAATAAGTCCCTGGAAACAAACACCCTCTTATTGCATGCAAAGATTAAGAGAAAATTGACCTATACATGTAAATCTATTGGTCATTTAATGTTCATGCATGCATGCATTGCAATTAATGCATTGGTAGATACATTTTTTTTTGTGAAGGACGTGAGCGTTAATTTGAGTATTTTTGCAAACCACAAAATACTATTCCACCAGTTATCCTCTATCTTGGTTGACGAGATATTTGAATTGAGCCATGTAAACCAGAAGGAAGGTAGTACTACTAGTAGTACTCCCTCTCTCTCAGTTTATAAGGCATGCGCGTACCCCTAGATCAACAATTTGACCAACCTAATAGAAGTCATATATTACAAAAACATAACATTATAAACTTCAGATGTTCTATTTTCAAATGGTATAATTTTTGTGTTATGTAGTTTATATTACGGTGTTAAAATTGGTAACCTAGGTATACGCGTAGGACTTATAAACTGAAACAGAGGGAGTAGTAAAAATTCTGGCAAGGCTATTAAACTGTAACATGAAACTGGGCATGCAGTTTCATTTCACAAAGCATGAACACAAAGCTGATGTGCCACTCTTGAAAACTGTGAGATGAAAGTGCGCATTGAGTCTGGCCTTATTCTGCTTTCCGAGTTTTTCGTACATTTCTAGCTAGGCAAGATTGATTAAATTCAATGTGTGACCGTTTCTACAGTATTACTCCCTCGGTTCCATAATATAGAAGCGTTTTTAACACTACATGGGCTTAGAGGCTCACATTGCCGGAAGGATAGATTGGCTAGCTTAGAGGCAGATGTATGGGGCTCACCTTAGAGGTTGGGTTGCCTCTACACACTGTGGATGCCCTTAGCGCGTTTATGTTATGAGACTGGAGGATGCAGTAGTTATCAATACTGAGAACCTGCCAATCATCAATCAATGTTTAATACGGGAAGGTACCGACGAAGGGGCGTGCAGGAAGCTACGTGTGTAGGTGCCGCTACCGCTAGCAAATTAATTGTAATATAAGAAATCATGTACTACAAGATCGATGATGAGAACGGTGAAGAGCTACTACTATAGGTAGTAGGTGCGTGTATAAATAGCGATGGAGGGGGTGGGTTCTGATATAGCAGCAGCTACTACCAGCCTTAGTCTAGCAAGTAATTCTGATCGTTATCATATCAGCGATCTGCCTTGGGCTTCCGTCGGTCACAATGGTTCTGCCGGCAGGTTTAGTTTTCTTCGGCATCCTATTACCAGTTGTTGCATATCTATGCATGCTGTTTTGATTTAAATTTTTGTTGCCACTCATCTTAACTGTTACTCCTCGTCTGTGCAAACAGATGAGAAGCTACTGCCTGTGGTGTCTGGTAACCGTAGTGGGCCACTGACGTTCCACAAGCAAAAGGTGATGGTGAAGATCACTGCACCTGTCTTGAAAGGCAATACGGCGGACCTGGACATCGTGGCCGTGATGGACATCAGCGGAAGCATGAAGGGGACGAAGCTTCAGTTGCTGAAACAGGCCATGAAGGGTCTCGTCGACACACTGGGAGACAATGACCGCCTCGCCATCTTTGCCTTCAATTCCAAAGTTGTCGAGCGACACAGCAAGGAGCTGGCCATCATGAAAAACAAAACTAAGGTGGAATACCAGACCATGTTAGATACATTGGAGGTTGGAGGCGGCACCAATATCAAGGATGCCCTAAAGAGGGCTATCACTACCCTCATGAAACGTGAGGACCAAAAGGAGAAAAGGAGGCGCGCTGCCTGCATCTTTCTCATGTCCGATGGGGAGCAGAATAATGGGGGTGATGCTAGGACGATATTAGAGATCCCCGAGTTCACCGTGCACACCTTTGGTTTGGGTACACGCCATGATGAGCTGGTACGTATATACATTTCCGAATGGGAGCAGAATGAGGATATAAGCTGGAGTCCATTTTTATCTTGTGCTATTATTACTATTTATTTGCGTTCACAATTAATTAAAGATTGATCATATATGACACACATATATACAGGTGCTCGCGGAGATCGCGTACAGGAGCACTGGAGGCGTGTACAGTAATGTGCCAGATAACATGCTCGGCAAGTTTAAGGAGTTCATGCAGGCGCAGCTGGGCTTACACCGCTCTGTCACGGCCTTGGACGTGAAGGTGACGCTGACCCCGACAAGACCGGTGCTGACCCCGACAAGTCTGGCGCTGAAGGGCGGACCACCAAAAGACCAAGTCGAGGCGAAAGAACAAAAAGTTGGATCCATCGGTGTGGATGCTGGTGACTACATGGTCACTGATGGCTATACCATTGAAAAAGAATTGATGATCGCTAATGGATCTCGCGTCATCAGATTCGGCGATCTTGCCCGCGATGAGGTCCGCAGGATTATAGTCGACATACCACTGCATGGCATCACCGATCCGATTGTGAAACCGGAGGAAGTCCTGAAAGTCGATTGTTTCTATAGGTATGTACAGTGATTTACGGATACAATTGGATTCAATTTGCATGATTGCCACTGCTGGCTAGCACAATAATGCATTACATACATGTCCAATTTTCAGGCTCCCGCATGAAATGCCTTCAAAACCTGTGACCGTGTCTGTTGAATTCATCCGCGACAAAGACGCTGACCAGTATGAGATGAAGGCAGACTTGAAGCGGGAATTGGTCCGCCGCGACCAGGCTGAATACCTCAGAATGGTCAAGCTCTGGACTGAAAATAAAGGGGTGGATTTGGGAAAGGCTAGAGGTAAGGTTGAAGAAGCCCGGGGTGCCGTGGACGAGTACTTCAACGGCATAGACGGCAACAAACTGAAGGATGAATTCTACGAAGAGCTCGGTAATCTTGACAACTTTCTGGTGCGCAACGCTACTGTTGACGACAAAAAGCTCTGCCGCGCATACCTGCTGGCGTGTTTGTCGTCGCATGGTCGCCAGCGCTTCGCGGGACGGGGCGGCGAAGATGGAGAAAGCCCGCTCTACCTCACGCCCCGCATGAAGAAGTACATAAATTCTGCCAAGAAGTCCCCATAGGAAGCACTTGATCATCCAACGACAATTACCCTTACCTTCTTCCTCATTAATAACACAAAGCCAAGTTGTCATCCTGACTCTTGATGTAATTTTTCGCTAATAAATAGCTAGGCCTAGCTAGTACCCGGAGTGATTAGAGATTCGAGCCCTCCATCATCCACCAGCTAGGCCCGCTAGCTAGCTAGTCGTTGAACCCCAGCGGATGCACGGGCCGACATTATTTTTTTCACCTAGTACAACTTTTTATTTATTATTATAATAAAGGGTTGTTATATGTTTCTTTTTCAATGTCGACTAGTACTATCAGTACTGTCTTTGTCCTGGTTTATTGGTTCCTTTAGTATTTTATACCAAATTTTAATCATGAATTTAATTAACAAAATGTTACTACTACGGATTCTGAGCCCATGCACTTGATATCATCACCATTCATGTGCATGCGGATTTGGGCCTTCAGCAGTACTCTGGTGCGTATGCCGCTCGACTGAAAACAAAAATATAGTGGGCCACACAGTCTTTATGAACGGTAGGAGACAGGCAGGTTTGGCGGCTCAGTAGTTTTGGCACGGTCCTGAAAAATAATTGAGCCGGCCCGAGCCGTGCAAGCCTGACCAAGCCCTAACAACCACCTACCGAAGTTGCCCCTCTCCTCTTATAGCTCTACACGCTCGTTTCCACCCATTCAAATTTCGGAACTGTTCATCGTAGCCCAAGTTCAAATTTCAAACTGAAACGCTCACCACTAAATGGAACAATGCATCATCATTTGCTTCCACTCTGACACGTACCTTCTCAGCCATGCATAAACAAGCACTACTGCCAGTTTGCAACCTCAACAAATAAGGACTGTCGATGATCACTGCAAGCACACACATGGTCTTTCGCAGGCAACAAACAAATTCTATAAGCAAGCTTTTGCAACGCAACTGTAAAAGACACTAATCACCAAGTCACTGAACATAGCATTCATCATTCGAAAGCATCTATAGTTCTTCCAAATTACAAAGGTACTCATAGTTACTACAATGCTATACAGTTACAACCCGGAGGAGCAAGTGTGGTGCATGGCTCAAACAACACACCAAAAAATCCTCAAACACTAATGGAATCATACAAATATCGATCTCACCTTATTCTTTCCCCCGATCGACACCCAGAGGCCTTGTGCAAGTGTCACGCGTGTGCCCCTTGACTCCACAACTATTGCACTTCCCGGGTTTGCGATGCTGCTGTGAGGCATCCCCATGTTCAAGGCAAGTTGTTCTCTTTGTGCCCTTGCCTTCGGCAGATGCTACAGACTCTTGTCCACTTTGCTTAAACCCTCATAAGCACTCGCAGAGCTACCTTATGGCAAAAGCAGGCTATGGCCCCCTGCCTATGAGCATTTCCTCCTATTGTTTGTCCAGATCAGGGATGTCAAAGCCAGCCCAAAGAGAATTTGCTTCAGCTTAGCCGCCCTGCTTTCTGTTTGAAGCTCCGCCAGTGCTCATAAGGAGCGTTGTTACGGTTATAAGTCGGCCTACCAGCTCCCCTCTGCTTTACCATTGGCGCTAGACCCTCTAGTGCATTCAACTCCCGGAGTATGCCCTTCAGTAGGAACACCATCTCCTACTGCGATGACTTGACCATTACTAGCATTCCTTCCAGCAGATTGTGTTGTCTGCCGGTCTTCAAAACCGAGCCCATACCTCTTCTCGGCCAGCATGAGTTAGCAGAAGCTTTCGCTCACTGTTCAGTAAATATGCTTCCATAATGAATATCTTGGTTTTTTTGTTTTTAGGGGATCCTATCTCATTCAATATTACTCCTATTTCCCAAATGCAATGAACTCAGTGTACGAGTGCCAAATCACTGCATATCGGACTCACTTTTAGATGACTGACATTTGTTGACTTATTCCGAAATGACATTTATTCTTGTGTCTTGTTTTGACTACGCCTTCTTCCACGAGATATTCCCTGTTCCAAACCATGAGGTTCTCTCAAGTCTGCTCTTGTTCCACAGCAAAACTTGCCCGCACTTTAGGAAACTGTTTCCCGAGTATGTTGAGTACAACAACCAACAAGAAAAGGAGCAAACTAGTGCGGAATCAGAGCCCCAGGAGAAGCCTGCACCAGCTCCTTCTCCTGCTACCGTCCAGCATGCGGCAGCTATGGTGAACAATATAGGAAGACCAGTGCCGGAGGTCCGCGGCGAAAAGAAGCTGAAGAAGCGAGTGCCCTTTTGGCTGATGATTAATACCCTTAGAACCATCTGGTTTACCAAAGAACATGATTATTTCCAGCTTCTTGCCTTCTGATGTAAACTGTAAAATTGTTCTTGTATTTGTAGATGGATGATGCTCTTAGAACTGGAAGCATCAGAAGTACAGATGGAGAGAAGAAGCGTTTAGCAACTGTGAGAGGTAAATGCATTTATCTGCAAGATAGGCTTTAGTTCTTTTTGGTGTAACTGATGATAAAAAGGTTAATCCTTAAAATGCAGGAATTAGCAGAAGCTTTCGCTCACTGTTCAGTAAATATGCTTCCATAATTAATATCTTGGTTTTTTGTTTTTAGGGGATCCTATCTCATTCGGTATTCCCAAATGCAGTGAACTCAGTGTACCAGTGCGAAATCACTGCATATCTAATTCACTTTTAGATGGCTGACATTTGTTGGTTTATTCTGAAATGACATTTATTCTTGTGTCTTGTTTAGACTACGCCTTCTTCCACGAGATATTCCCTGCTCCAAACCATGAGTTTACTCAAGTCTGCCCTTGTTCCAGAGCAAAAATTGCCCGCACTTCAGGAAACTGTTTCCCGAGTATGTCGAGAAGTACAACCAACAACAAGAAAAGGAGCAAACTGGTGCGGAACCAGAGCCCCAGGAGAACCCTGCCCCAGCTGCTTCTCCTGCCGCCGTCCAGCAGGCGGCAGCTATGGTGAACATGTTGGCAATAAGCCATGTCCGTGCGGTGGCGACCGGCGTCGGATGCGCCGGGTGCGGTCCGTTCAGGGCATGGGTGTGTGTGCACTTGAGTCCACCGTGTAGGGCTGCGGCCGTTGATGAACAGTTGGAAGTCCAGGCGCTGCAGGCGCGTATGAGCGTGTCGTGCGAGCCGGCCAGGACGTGCTGGTCCGTCAGCCTAGCAAGAGTGGAGGCGTGAGTAGGCTAGTTTGTTAGTGCATGGATAAGATCGTGCTGGTCGTGGCCGTGCATGTAGCTAGCTTAGTGCATGCAGGATATGGACGTATGGATGCTACGTGCGTGTGTGGCGGCCGGCCCTGTGTGCTAGGCTATATAAGCCGATGCATTGTGCTTTGTTCGGTTCGAGCCAAGTGAATACAGAGAGAGGAAAGGCCCCCGGCGTTCGTCGCCGGGGCGGGCGTCCGTCGCCGCGGGTGTTCGTCGTCCGGGAAAATTCGTATCCTCGTGTTGTTGTGATTGTTCGACGATCCTTGGTTCCAACAGAACAATACAGGAAGACCAGTGGCCGAGGTCCGTGGCGAAAAGAAGCTGAAGAAGCGAGTGCCCTTTTGGCTGATGGTGGTTATCGTCTCTGTTTTTGGTGCGGTGAGGGCCTTGCCCCTAATGAAACTTTGACAGTAAAAAGTCGAATAAAGTGTGACAGTGGTGCTGTAATTTTGTATAGCTTTCTGTTGGTTTGTGCAACTCAATTCTTCATCCGTGGACTTACCACCTTGGAGACATGGTGATGAACTCTTGTGATGGTAAAACCTGTAGAACCGTATTCTCACTCCCTTGACAAGAAACTCTACAAGCTGCTTTATTTGAGCTTCTTGGAACTACGTTCTTTTTTTTCGTCTTCCGTTTTGAGCCGCTCCAGTCCCAACATTGCTTACTTTGCCCGCTAATGTTTATCTTGAAGGTCTAGAAATGTATCAGTAGTAGAACACCATTAATTTCATGCTGCTAGATTAAGAAGGGCATGCTAATTGTAACTCATGTCGTTGGGTATCTCTGGGTGACCCGTCTCTTTCCAAGTGAGTGACGCGTGACAATTTTCTCCAAATTCGGTCGTCTTGTATTTCTTGGCTAGCTGCTTATTTTGGCGGTTCAGTTTGTGTTCACCTATAGCACTAGCAGGAGCTGCTCGTGTCACAGCTTTTCTGGACAGCGATCTGTGTTGGAGTCTTCTTACACACGCCTCAGGGATGCCCACGTCAATTACGGTAACCTGAGGGCCAATCTCATAACTACGACCATTTCAGTTTTAGTGACCCACCTCTGCATCTATCCAGATCACGATTCAAGCAAGCCAAACTCCCGTAAGTCTAGGATTTTCCTCTGCAAGTGTTGCAACAATCTATGCTGACACAACATTACGACAAGTATTTTCTTTTGAATGATAATCTATACTCGCACATCCTTGTTCGCTTAACCGCCTTGGCTACATGAGCGGTTGGAGACTTGGAGCTGTTTTGGACGCCAGGTAGCCCCTGTTGGCTCGTGCCCCAGCAGCGCCCTTTAGGTGTGCTATTATGGCTTAATAGTGCTTGTGGCATCGCCTGGTGGCGATGGCATGTTACGTGATTGCTGGTATCAGGGCAACCTTATTCCTGCTATTGGTCTTAGATGTCAATCACGATAAACATTTGTATCCTATTTGGTTGCCTCGTCACGACACAAAGCTCTCACAGTTGAGAACGTTCAGAATATGTGGTCGCCTCTATCCATGCATCTATCTACTACACTAAGTGGCTGGAAAGAAAACTATGTATATCTCAAGGAAAACGAGTTAGGGCTTAGCTAATTTGATGGTCCCGTACTCCCATCTGGTTTTGTTTGCTGACAGTAGGAGACGCTAGTGCCACGTTGATCTTTGAATGTACGTCCGACAATATGTGTACACGATTTCAATATTGAAGGGTGCTTAAATATTTTGGTGTCATGTTATAACACGTATCACATATACCCGTTTGCTAGTTTCCTTAAGTCTGTGGACAGGGATTTCAAGATACCCACCGCCAAAAAAGGATTTCGTGAAGCAACCAATTAAGCTTCAAATGTTGAGTTTCTTTTAATCATCAGGTCAATTAGTCAGCGTCTTTATTCTTCATACATGTGATACTGGTAATTTCTCCTGACTCTTTATTGGGGAGTTACATTCCTCGGGGCCATCCATAAGGGTGTGCGAGATGTGCGACCGCACAGGGCCCCCAAAAAATAAGGCCCCCCAAATCTTATATTCGCAGTTCATCAATGTCAATCTAAAAAAATTCTGATCTGTAGAGGAGCCGTCATTAGAGCTGGCCCAGGATCGTAGGTAGACTTTGAGTGGAATTAACAGCGATCGTGAGTTCTACTAAAAAAACAGCGATCGTGGGTTTCTGAAAACAAAAAACTGCGAGCGAGCGGATTGGTTGCATCTGAAAACGTCGCTGCAGCGGCTCTCTCAACCCTAGCAGATGAAGCGCAAGCGGCAGAGAGCATGGAGCCAATAGCAGCACACTCCTGGTGGACTGCAAGTAGGCAAACTAGGCGGTGGGCGCGCACAGGCTGACGCAGATTATGGATTGAAAGAACTAAAGTTCATCTTATGGCCTCTACAAAGAAAGAGCACAGATTGGAAATCAATTGCCAGCTCAAAAGGTACGATGTACCGTGCATTTGCGTATGTGTTTCCTTTGTGTACATGAGTACATGACTTTATGTTCTATAGGAGATGAACAACAGAATGGGCAGACGAATTGATTCGTTTTTCTTTAACAGGTTACTTATATAATTTCGAGAAATTTATAGTATCGACTTTTCCTCTAAAAAAATGATGGTCGTGAATAATAGTGTAAGCAGTATCGCTTGACATCATATTCATACGTTAGTTTTGTTATATGTTTGTATGAGCAAATTATAGTTACTTATGTTGAGTACATTTTATGTTACCTTTTTTGTGAGCTTATTTTTTAAAACCGATGCTATAAAGTTTGCCACATTATGAGTGGTTGTCCTTGGTCATTTATGAGACTACAACACACGTCATTTTTCAATTTTAGGGCCCCATTTTATAATTCACACCGGGGCCCCAAATTTCTGGAGACGGCTCATATTCCACCCTGTGTATCTCACCTATCACCTTTGACTCTATGATATATAGTCGCAATACTTTTCTCCTACAAAATTACAAATCGAGCAAGAAGTGCGATGCATGAATGACCTCTCTTGTGCCGCTTGATCAATTAGGGCATCTCCAGCCGCGCCCCAGGAAGGCCTCCCCAGGCGTTTTTTTTGTGCCGGCGTCGAAAAAATGGCCCAGTCGCGTCCCCAGGAGCCCGATTTTCGCCGGCCTGGGCCGAAAACAGCGCCGGCGGACCCAGGCCGAACCCGGCGCGCTGGGGGGCGCCCGCGGGCGCCAGGGCGAACTGTTTTGGCGCGAAAAAGCCGCGGGCCAGCCGCGTCAGCGACACAGCGGCTCGTCTTCCCCCAACTGCCTCGGTTCCCGCGGGGAATCAATGGCAAGGTTGCCGCCGGTCAGCCTTGCCATTGATTCCTCACGGGCGGCGCGTCACGGGACGGCGCGCCGACGCCTCCCCTCCCTCGCACGCGTACACATGGGCGCGGAGCGGCTATAAAGCCGGCGGTCTCAGTCGCCTGTGCCCACACCAGACTCGCCCCTCGCCGCCGCCCAGCCCCTCTCTCTCCGTCCCCGTCTTCCTTTCCCGAGCGCCACCGGCAGCCCCTCTCTCTCCCTCTCTACCACCGCCCGTCGCCATGGCAGAGCGCTTCCCCGGAGACGAGGCGGCGGCGAACGGCTTCGGCCGCCGTTCGCTCCGCGAACAGGAGTCCTGGCTCCTGTTCCAGGTGAACATCCCGGCGCCGCCGGACGTGCGCGCCGGGCCGACGGGGTGGCGGCTCAGCGACGGGGGAGTGCCCTTCCCCCGTTGCCCGACGCCGTGGCGAAGCCCAGGTACTTCGCCGAGGAGGTCGAGGTCGCGCGCGCCTCCCTGACCGACGCCGAGCGCTCCCTCCCCCAGTACGCCGCCGGCAATCACGCGGCTTGGGCGGCGTACTTCCAGCACCGCCAGCAGCAGCGCCTGGCCTCCACCAACGGCGCGAATTTCACCGAAATTCGCCATGTTTGGCCGAAATTTAACTAGTTTTTATCATAACTTCGCCGAACGGTCCTTCTTTTTTTATTTTAATACGCGCCTGGGACGACCTTGGGGCCGACGGCTAGGGACCGACTCGCCCCCAGGGCCATTTTTTGCGCCGGCTCACCCACAGGCGGCGCTTTTAGGCTGCTCACAATGCATGGGTCCTTAGATGAGGTGCTAAGCACATTAAATAACTTAGCAACTATACTCCCCAATGCATAGGTGCTTAGCTTATGGTTGCTAAGCTTGCTTCATTTAATAATTTAGCTACTAAAGCTCTTCATGTATTGGTGGGCTTTCTTTCTTTAAATGTTTTGCCTAGGTTCACGCGCTTAGCATTGTTTCTTCCTGGGGTCACCACACTCATCTCTCTCCTCTTAAATAACTTGCCACATCAGACTTTTTGCCTACGTGGAAGGCTTAGCACCTGTACAAGGTGGAGCACGCCCCCTGGGGGGCCAACGGCTGGAGATGCTCTTACACGCATATATAGCTAGGAATGAGAGGCAGCAAGGATATGTTGACCCCGGTCGAACAGGCTTTGACCACAACAAGAAATTGGATACGTGCAAGAACAGAAGGCCGTGTAGCTACCCGTACTCCATCACACACACCGCCCATTAGTGCTAGCTAGTCTCCATACAACTGCGTGAATGACCATGTCCAGGTCGTCCACCATGATTTCAAGTTTAATGCTAGGGAGTCATACCACAGCTGCTCAACTAGGCGTGCTTGTTGCTTAAATGCTGTTTGGAGCTCGGGCACCATGTAGCTCCTTATCCTGGCTATCTAACTACATCGTGTGCTTGATCTTTTGTTTCTGAATTTCCCTCTTGTATTTTCTTGGCTTGGCTACTTTCATGGCCCCTTTGTTTTTGTGTTCAATGACAGCAGTAGTTTGGCAGATGAGAAATCTGCAGAATGCTATATGTGAGTAGTCATATGTGGGACACCGATTTATGTGCGAAACCGGGACAAAAATTATACTACGGTTTATGTGGCAAACCGGATCGAAAAACTTAACACCCCGAGGGGCAACACATCTCTCGGGGCAAGAACACATGAAACACACACAAAAAACAGTATAGGATTACAACACAACACATTGAAGATGTCACTAGCAACGTGGAGGAGGCTGTTGTGCAGCACATCATGCTGGAGACAATAGAGAGGTAAACTTCGATGGACATCACATGAAAGCTTCGCCAAGACAGGAGGAATCGCAATCAGTTCACAACTAGCGCTGCAAACTCGCGACTGCCTCTCGCGTCGCCCCCCTCACAGGCGACACGGGAGGTCTCAGCCGTTGCTGCTACCTAGCCCTCCCGTGGTGCTTACCTTCCCCTCCGCCGCTGCCGGTGGTCGGCGCCGGGCAAAGTCCGTGCGTTCGATGGGGGCGGAGGAGGGCCTCTCCTCCCTTCCCCGGATCCGCAGGCGCCCAGATCCGTGGGGTGCGGCCTGTCACACCATGATTTTTGGCTCTTTCTTTTTCTTTTGATTTTCTGAGATTTTTTACTTGAGATTTCTTTTTCTGTGGCTATGTGGTCTGGAAACTGGAGGAGATAATCTCTTCTTTCTTTCCAGACTGGCTTGTCATCCTCATATCCATCCCAAGACCTTGCCATTTTCATCTTGGACCAACCTCAATATTCTTTTCCTTGGGAATATTCCTTTTTCTGTTAAAGGAATAACCCCATTTTGCCCTAGGTTGTGAACCAACCTATATTTCTGTCACTCTCAAAATTCCCAAATAATTCTCATAAATTGTTTGGGGTCATATCTTCATCAAATATGGCAAAACTTTTCCTTGCCATGTTCAAAATTAATTCCAAAATATTCCTTTTTCCTATTCTGCCCTAGATGGCACTTTTCCAAAATTAATTCCAAAATATGGCCCATTTGTCTCCAAACTTTTTGGATACCTTTTACTATCCATATCATTGCCCCGTGCCAAATTTCAACCTGATTTGCCTAGTGAATAGTTTTCAGCTAATTTTCAAAGTTTTTGTCCAGAAAGGAACTTTGTGAAGGAGGTATGAACTAGGCATATTCAAATGAGTTGAAACTTTGCTACATCCTTCATTTGGTCAAATCATGACTCTCATCCAAACTTGAGCTCATGCAATGCATCCATGTGAGCTCAACATCAATTCTTTGTTTCTGGTCAGATTTCCAGTTTGTGAAGCAAGTATATTTTATGTTGCTTCAATTAAGCTGAAATTAACCAGGACCTTCTCCTACCGTTATAACCTATCTCCACAAGATTTGGGATCATTTCATCTGGACATTTTCCCTCAGGATTTTTCCCAAGATTCTGTCCAAAGAGGTGCTTTATGAAGGAAGTACCATTTTGGCTTGGCCAAATGGCATGGAATTTTTATGGCACTCTCATATGCCCAAATAACCTGCCATGCCCATTTTCAGCCCAAGGCATCAGTCTATGTGAGTGCTACTTCATGGTTTTGCTTCTGGACCAGATTATGAAGTTGCAAAGCAAGTGTATTAATTAGTGGTCCAAATCCCTTCATAATTAACAGGACTATAGTCCTTCCTATCCTAAACCTCCCTGACATCAAGATTTCCTCTTAACCTCACTAAGTTGATCACAAACAGTGCGGTCAAATTTGCTACAACAAACTTGTGAAGCATGTTTCTCTCTACCCTTTGTGCCTCTGCTCGTTTCATCACCTCAGTTCTGCTCTATCTTGGAGGGACTTCACCGTAGACAACGTTTTCCTGCCTCTCGAGTCCTCTCCATGCCAGTCTGTGCGGTGACCACCATTTTGGCATGCAGTAGATGCGTGATGTCTGCTAAGCAACCTTCTTCTTGTAGACGTTGTTGGGCCTCCAAGTGCAGAGGTTTGTAGGACAGTAGCAAATTTCCCTTAAGTGGATGACCTAAGGTTTATCAATCCATGGGAGGCGTAGGATGAAGATGGTCTCTCTCAAACAACCCTGCAACCAAATAACAAAGAGTCTCTTGTGTCCCCAACACACCCAATACAATAGTAAATTGTATAGGTGCACAAGTTCTGCGAAGAGATGGTGATACAAGTGCAATATGGATGGTAGATATAGGTTTTTGTAATATGAAAATATAAAAACAGGAAGGTAACTAATGATAAAAGTGAGCATAAACGGTATTGCAATGCGTTGAAACAAAGCCAAGGGTTCATACTTTCACTAGTGCAAGTTCTCTCAACAATAATAACATAACAAGATCATATAACTATCCCTCAACATGCAACAAAGAGTCACTCCAAAGTAACTAATAGCGGAGAACAAACGAAGATATTATGGTAGGGTACGAAACCACCTCAAAGTTATCCTTTCCGATCGATCTATTCAAGAGTCCGTAGTAAAATAACGCGAAGCTATTCTTTTCGTTCGATCTATCCTAGAGTTTGTACTAGAATAACACCTTAAGACACAAATCAACCAAAACCATAATGTCACCTAGATACTCCATTGTCACCTCAACTATCCGTGGGTATGATTATACGATATGCATCACACAATCTCAGATTCATCTATTCAACCAACACAAAGAACTTCAAAGAGTGCCCCAAAGTTTCTACCGGAGAGTCAAGACGAAAACGTGTGCCAACCCCTATGCATAAGTTAACAAGGTCTCTGAAACCGCAAGTTGATCACCAAAACATACATCAAGTGAATCGATAGAACACCCTATTGTCACCACGGGTATCCCACGCAAGGCATACATCAAGTGTTCTCAAATCCTTAAAGACTCAATCCGATAAGATAACTTCAAAGGGAAAACTCAATCCATTACAAGAGAGTAGAGGGGGAGAAACATCATAAGATCCAACTATAATAGCAAAGATCGTGATACATCAAGATCATGCCATCTCAAGAACACGAGAGATAGAGAGATCAAACACATAGCTACTGGTAGATACCCTCAACCCCGAGGGTGAACTACTCCTCCCTCGTCATGGAGAGCGCCAGGATGATGAAGATGGCCACCGGAGAGGGATTCCCCCTCCGGCAGGGTGCCGGAACGGGTCTAGATTGGTTTTTGGTGGCAACAGAGGCTTGCGGCGGCGGAACTTCCGATCTAGGTTTTTTCTGGAGGTTTCTGTATATATAAGAGGCGTTGGAGTCGGGGACAAGTGAGGGGGGTCTCCGGGCTATCCACGAGATAGGGGGGCGCGCCCAGGGGGGTGGGCGCGCCCCCACCCTCATGGGCAGCCAGGGACTCTTCGGGTCCATCTTCGGTACTCCTTGGGCTTCTTCTGGTCCAAAAACAACCTCCGTTGAGTTTCAGGTCAATTGGGCTCCGTTTGGTATACCTTTTCTGCGATACTCAAAAACACGGGAAAAACAGAAACTGGCACTGGGCTCTGGGTTAATAGGTTAGTCCCAAAAATCATATAAAAGTGTATATAAAAGCCCATAAAACATCCTAGAAGGATAATATAATAGCATGGAACAATCAAAAGTTATAGATACGTTGGAGACGTATCAAGCATCCCCAAGCTTAATTCCTGCTCGTCCTCGAGTAGGTAAATGATAAAAACAGAATTTTTGATGTGGAATTCTACCTAACATAATTCTCAATGTAATTTTCTTTATTGTGGCATGAATGTTCAGATCCGAAAGATTCAAGACAAAAGCTTAATATTGACATAAGAATAATAATACTTAAAGAATACTAACAAAGCAATTATGTCTTCTCAAAATAACATGGCCAAAGAAAGTTCATCCCTACAAAATCATATAGTTTGGCTATGCTCCATCTTCGTCACACAAAATACCGAAATCATGCACAACCCCGGTTTCAGCCAAGCAATTGTTTCATACTTTAATTTTTTCAAACTTTTTCAACTTTCATGCAATACATGAGCGTGAGCCATGGATAGAGCACTATAGGTGGAATAGAGTGGTGGTTGTGGAGAAGACAAAAAGAGGAAGATGGTCTCACATCGACTAGGCGTATTAACGGGCTATGGAGATGCCCATCAATAGATATCAATGTGAGTGAGTAGGGATTGCGATGCAACGGATGCACTAGAGCTATAAATGTATGAAAGCTCAACGAAACAAACTAAGTGGGTGTGCATCCAACTTGCTTGCTCACGAAGACCTAGGGCATTTGAGGAAGCCCATCGTTGGAATATACAAGCCAAGTTCTATAATGAAAATTCCCACTAGTATATGAACGTGACAAAACAAGAGACTCTCTATCACGAAGATCATGGTGCTACTTTGAAGCACAAGTGTGGAAAAAGATAGTAGCATTGTCCCTTTTTCTTTTTTTTCCTTCCTTTTTTCTTCTTTTTTTTCTTTTTTTTCCTTTTTTGGGCCTTTTTTTGGCCTTTTTTTTCTTTGGGACAATGCTCTAAAAATGATGATCATCACACTTTTATTGATTTACAACTCATTGATTACAACTCGATACTAGAACAAAGTATGGCTCTATATGAATGCCTCCGGTGGTGTACCGGTATGTGCAATGAATCAAGAGTGACATGTATGAAAAATTATGCATGGTGGCTTTGCCACAAATACGATGTCAACTACATGATCATGCATGGCAATATGACAATATGAAGCGTGTCATATGAACGGAACGATGGAAAGTTGCATGGGAATATATCTCGGAATGGCTATGGAAATGCCATGATAGGTAGGTATGGTGGCTGTTTTGAGGAAGATATATGGTGGCTGTTTTGAGGAAGGTATTTGGTGGGTGTATGGTACCGGCGAAAGTTGCGCGGTACAAGAGAGGCTAGTAATGGCGGAAGGGTGAGAGTGCGTATAATCCATGGACTCAACATTAGTTATAAAGAACTCACATACTTATTGCAAAAATCTACAAGTCATCAAAATAAAGTACTACACGCATGCTCCTAGGGGAAGGGTTGGTAGGAGTTAACCATCGCGCAATCCCTACCTCCACACAAAGGACAACAATCAAAGAAATACCTCATGCTTCAAATTTGTCACACAACGGTTACCATACGTGCATGCTACGGGACATGCAAACCTCAACACAAGTATTTCTCAAATTCACAACTACTCTACTAGCATGACTCTAATATCACCATCCTCATATCTCGAAACAATCATCAAGTATCAAACTTCTCATAATATTCAATGCACTTTATATGAAAGTTTTTATTATACCCATCTTGGATGCCCATCATATTAGGACTAAATTTTATAACCAAAGCAAATTACCATGCTGTTCTAAAAGACTCTCAAAATAATATAAGTGAAGCATGAGAGATCAATAATTTCTATAAAATAAAACCACCGCCGTGCTCTAAAAAGATACTCCCTCCGTCCGGAAATACTTGTCATCAAAATGAATAAAAGAGGATGTATCTAGATGTATTTTAGTTCTAGATACACCCCTTTTATCCATTTTGATGACAAGTATTTTCGGACGGAGGGAGTATAAGTGAAGCACTAGAGCAAATGACAAACTACTTCGAAAGATATAAGTGAAGATCAATGAGTAGTTGAATAATTGTGTAACTATGTGAAGACTCTCTAACATTTAAGAATTTCAGATCTTGGGATAATATTCAAACAGCAAGCAAAACAAAATAAAATAAAATTACGCTCCAAGCAAAACACATATCATGTGGTGAATAAAAATATAGCCTCAAGTAAAGTTACCAATGAACGAAGACGAAAGAGGGGATGTCTTCCGGGGCATCCCCAAGCTTAGGCTCTTGGTTGTCCTTGAATATTACCTTGGGGTGCCTTGGGCATCCCCAAGCTTAGCCTATTTCCACTCCTTATTCCATAGTCCATCCAATCTTTACCCAAAACTTGGAAACTTCACAACACAAAACTCAACTTGGCACAAAGATCGCAAAGACTTCACCCAAGTCTTCCCAAAGGTTCTACTTGGCACAAACACTAATTAAAACACAAAACCACATCTAACCAGAAGCTAGATCAATTATTTATTACTAAACAGAAGTAAAAGCAAAGGAAATAAAATTGGGTTGCCTCCCAACAAGCGCTTTTCTTTAATGCCTTTTAGCTAGGCATGATGATTTCAATGATTCTCGCATAAAAGATAAGAATTGAAACATAAAGAGAGCATGATGAAGAATATGACTAGCACATTTAAGTCTAAACCACTTCCTATGCATAGGGATTTTGTGAGCAAACAACTTATGGGAGCAAGAATCAACTAGCATAGGAAGGGAAAACGAGCATAAATTCAAGATTTTAAGCACATACAGAGGAAACTTGATATTATTGCAACTCCTACAAGCATATAGTCCTCCCTCATAATAATTTTCAGTAGCATCATGAATGAATTCAACAATATAACCATCACATAAAGCATTCTTTTCATGGTCCCAAGTATATAAATTTTATTACTCTCCACATAAGCGAATTTCTTCTCATAAATAATAGTGGGAGCAAACTCAACAAAATAATTATCATGTGAGGCATAATCCAATTGAAAACTAAAATCATGATGACAAGTTTCATGGTTATCATTATTCTTAATAGCATACAAGTCATCACAATAATCATCATAGATAGCAACTTTGTTCTCATAATCAATTGGAACCTCTTCCGAAATAGTGGATTCATCACTAAATAAAGTCATGACCTCTCCAAATCCACTTTCAAAAATATTATCATCAAAAATAGGAGGCATGATTTCATCATAATAAATTTGCACATCGAAACTTGGGGGACTAAAAATAGTATCTTCATCAAACATATCTTCCCCAAGCTTGTGGCTCTGCATATCATTAGCATCATGGGTATTCAAAGAATTCATACTAACAACATTGCAATCATGCTCATCATGCACATATTTTATGCCAAGCATTCTATGTAATTCTTCTTCTAGTACTTGAGCACAATTTTCCTTCCCATCATTTTCACGAAAGATATTAAAAAGATGAAGCATATGAGGTAACCTTAATTCCATTTTTTGTAGTTTTCTTTTATAAACTAAACTAGTGATCAAACAAGAAATTAAAAGATTCGATTGCAAGATCTAAAGATATACCTTCAAGCACTCACCTCCCCGGCAACGGCGCCAGAAAAGAGCTTGATGTCTACTACGCAACCTTCTTCTTGTAGACTTTGTTGGGCCTCTAAGTGCAGAGGTTTGTAGGACAGTAGCAAATTTCCCTCAAGTGGATGACCTAAGGTTTATCAATCCGTGGGAGGCGTAGGATGAAGATGGTCTCTCTCAAACAACCCTGCAACCAAATAAAAAAGAGTCTCTTGTGTCCCCAACACACCCAATACAATAGTAAATTGTATAGGTGCACTAGTTCGGCGAATAGATGGTGATACAAGTGCAATATGGATGGTAGATATAGGTTTTTGTAATATGAAAATGTAAAAACAGCAAGGTAACTAATGATAAAAGTGAGCATAAACGGTATTGCAATGCGTTGAAACAAGGCCACGGGTTCATACTTTCACTAGTGCAAGTTCTCTCAACAATAATAGCATAACTAGATCATATAACTATCCCTCAACATGCAACAAAGAGTCACTCCAAAGTAACTAATAGCGGAGAACAAACGAAGAGATTATGGTAGGTTACGAAACCACCTCAAAGTTATCCTTTCTGATCGATCTATTCAAGAGTCCGTAGTAAAATAATGCGAAGCTATTCTTTCCGTTCGATCTATCCTAGAGTTCATACTAGAATAACACCTAAAGACATAAATCAACCAAAACCCTAATGTCACCTAGATAGTCCATTGTCACCTCAAGTATCCGTGGGTATTATTATACGATATGCATCACACAATCACAGATTCATCTATTCAACCAACACAAAGAACTTCAAAGAGTGCCCCAAAGTTTCTACCGGAGAGTCAAGACAAAAACGTGTGCCAACCGCCCAACCCCTATGCATAAGTTCACAAGGTCACTGAACCCGCAAGTTGATCACCAAAACATACATCAAGTGAATCGATAGAACACCCCATTGTCACCACGAGTATCCCATGCAAGACATACATCAAGTGTTCTCAAATCCTTAAAGACTCAATCCGATAAGATAATTTCAAAGGGAAAACACAATCCATTACAAGAGAGTAGAGGGGGATAAACATCATAAGATTTAACTATAATAGCAAAGCTCGCGATACATCAAGATCGTGCCATCTCAAGAACACGAGAGAGAGATCAAACACATAGCTACTGGTACATACCCTCAGCCTCGAGGGTGAACTACTCCCTCTCGTCATGCAGAGCGCCGGGATGATGAATATGGCCACCAGAGAGGGATTCCCCCTCCGACAGGGTGCCGGAACGGGTCTAGATTGGTTTTTGGTGGCAACATAGGCTTGCGGCGGCGGAACTTCCGATTTATGTTTTTTCTGGAGGTTTCTGTATATGTAAGAGGTGTTGGAGTTGGGGACAAGTAAGGGGGGTCTCCGGGCTGTCCACGAGATAGGTGGGCGCTCCCAAGGGGGTGGGCGCGCCCCCACCCTCGTGGGCATCCCGGGACTCTTCTAGTCCATCTCCGGTACTCCTTGGGCTTCTTGTGGTCCAAAAACAACCTCCATTGAGTTTCAGGTCAATTGGGCTCCGTTTGGTATTCCTTTTCTGCGATACTAAAAAATACGGGAAAAACAGAAACTGGTGACGAGGTTACAGGCCTAGGGTAGGGTCACATGCCTGACCAAGGTACCCCACCCAAGGTCACTACCCCAGAAGATCAAAAGACAAAACCTACGATGACGAAAACAATCGACTGAGATGACCCAAGAGGACATCCCACTCGACTGGACATCACGTACAAGACGACTCAACTCTACTCGACCAATCCAAGGCACTCGACCCCCGAAGGTCAAAGGTCCCTTAGGACAATAACGGTCTGGTATTTACTCACCATAGTGAATGCCTTTATTACTCTTTACTGTAGACGTTATCAGTAACATCTGCCTTAATGTACATTGAACCCTTGGTAACGTGGAGCATGGCTGGGGTCCTGGCACACTATATAAGCCACCCCTCCTCCTGTACAAGGGTTCGCATCCCTGTAACTCACACCTATACACACATTAGTCGACCGCCTCCGGGCACCGAGACATAGGGTTGTTACTTCCTCCGAGAAGGGCCTGAACTCGTAAAACACCTCGTGTACAACTCCACCATAGCTAGGGCCTTGCCTCCTCATTCGTACCCCCTACTCGCACTGTCAGGCTTAGAACCATGACAGTTGGCGCCCACCTTGGGGCAAGGCGTCTTAGCGACTTCTGGTGAGGTTGCAACCTTTTCTCCGACCTCCTTCATCATGGTGTCAGGCGGCGGTCTGGCGTTGGGCCGCGAGATCCGGCTCGGCGCGCTCGTCTTCATCGCCGACGACTCCGCATGGCTCCAGGAGGCCCCTCTCGACGTCGAGGCTCTGCCCGTCCGCGGGGCTGCGCACTTCCGCGCCAGCGCCTGCGGCATTCTCCTTCGGCAGCCGTCGACTCGGTACTTGTCGATCCCAACATCGTCCCCCATCCCCGCCGGACGTCGTCGCAAGCGATCCGGTCGCTCACGGCTCCAGCGGTGGGTGAAACACGCGGTGGCCCGCCAGACGGCCACCCCTCAAGTCGCGGCCATCGAGCCTGCGGTTACCTCTACGGGCCGGTCGGTCCGTCGATCGAGCTTGTAGATTCTGTTTCCGAGTGCGGGAGCAGCGATCCCGCAGCGGAGGTCCTCATGGTCGACTCACGCCGCAGCCCGCCGGGTTTTCCTCGTGGTGGTGACGGCGGCGGCGGTGGCGGCCGTTCATACGACAACGACGGATACATTCCTCAACCCCTCACTGCCGAGCAAAGGGATGAGCTCTGTCGCCGCAACGAAGACGCGCTCTTCACCCTCATCGTGGGAGATTCTCCAGAGGCTCTGGCCCTGGAAGCCACGTGCTTGGCCACCGTGGCTGAGCGCGCGCGCTTGGAAAAAATATAGCGCGCACTCGACGAACAGGCCAGCCGAGTGGTACCCGAGTCTAGTCGACGACCGCGGCAATCGCACCCGCGCGAGACTCAGGTGTTCCGCACACCAGTCCAGAACCTCGAAGCCGCGACTCGCATTGCGGAGTCGATTCAACCATCTCAGTCGGAGGCTGGGAGAGGCCTTCAGCAGATCCGAGCTTTGCTCTGAACGGCTGAAGAGCAAAACGCGGCTGTTTCTCAGTCGCGCAACAGGATCCACAGCAGATCGGTGGCTGCAGACACCGTTTGGTCAGCCCACAGTCCAAGATCGCCCCCAAGGCGTGAGGAACGTGGCCCGCGGCAAGACCGGCATCTGGGTCGGAATGACGAGCAACACGACCGTCGACCCGGTCATCATGACCGCCATCGAGTGCCTACGCCTCCTCCGGGAAGCGGATCGTTCTCGCCCCGGCGACACAAAGGCAGGCGCCTGCGCGACGGCGAGCGGAGGGTTCCCCCAGATCCTCGGAGGCCAGGTTTCGACGCGAGGTCTATCCTTGTGCAGGGACGGGTCGACCGGAACAGGGCGTTTAGGGAAGTGCAAGGCAGAGATCAACCGAGTGGAAGCCGAGCGCCTGTCTCTGGACCCGAGTGTTTCTGCAGTGCCATCAGAGCCGCAGAGATTCCCCCGAACTTCAGGTTGCCGGCGGGGGTAAGTAAGTTCACCGGCGAATCTAAACCATACATCTGGCTAGAAGACTACCGAGTGGCCGTGCAGATCGGAGGCGGCAACGACGACGTAGCCATGAAGCACCTCCCTCTGATGCTGGGCGGTTCGGCTCGGGCGTGGCTCAATCAGTTGACCCCCGGGAGTATTTACAGATGGGAAGAGCTGGCTCGAGTGTTCATTCGGACCTTCGAGGGCACCTGCAAGCGACCTGCTGGCCTTGCAGAGCTTCAGCATTGGGTGCAAAAGTCGAATGAAACTTTGAGAGATTACATCCAGCGATGGACCACCTTGCATCACACGGTGGAGAATGTGTCACAGCACCAGGCAGTTTGCGCCTTCAAGGAGGGCGTGCATAACCGAGAGCTGAATCTGAAGTTTGGTCGAACAGGCGATATGTCCCTGTCTTGGATGATGGAGATTGCCAGTCGGTACGCCAACGGCGAAGAGGCCGATCAGCTCCGCAGTGGCAAGAAACCAATCGGGCAGGATGATCAGAATTCCAATCGGAAGAACAAGCGCAAGGCCGAGCTGGCTGCTCAGGGTGAAGCTGCAGTGGTCAATCAAGGAAAGGGCAAAGGAAAGCCGAAGGGGCCCTGGGCCCCCAAGAAAGTGAAAGATCAAGCTGGGAATGATGTACTCGACCAGCCGTGTCCCATTCACACGAAGAAAGATGAAGAGGGAAACTTGGTATATCCCAAGCACACCACTCGACAGTGCCGGCTCCTGATCCAGAACTTCTAGAGAGATCCGTCGGCCGAGAAGGAAAAGGAATCAGAGGAGTCCGAAGACAAGGAAGGGGATGGAGGATACCCCCAGATTAACTCCACTTTGGTGATCTTCGCAGACGTCGAGAGCAAAAGTCGACTGAAAGTCATCAATAGAGAATTCAACATGGTTGCCCAGGCGACCACCACGTTTTTGAAATGGTCCAAGACCCCCATCACATTCGATCAGCCTGATCAACCTGCGCACATTGCCACCCCCGGGCGGCAGGCACTGGTGGTCGACCCAGTGGTCGCGGGCACGGGCGTCTGACCAGAGTCCTGATGGATGGAGGCAGTGGCTTGAATATTTTGTATGCAGCAACCCTCCGGGATATGGGCATTCCAATGTCCAAGCTGAGCGAAAGTAACATGAGGTTCCACGGGGTCATCCCCGGGAAGAAGGCCGACTCACTTGGCCAAATCACTTTCGACATGGTCTTTGGCGAGTCGAAGAATTATCGCAAAGAGAAGCTGACGTTCGAAGTGGTGGACTTCAACAACGCTTATCACGCCATTCTGGGTAGGCCTGCCTACGCCAGGTTCATGGCTCGACCGTGTTATGTTTACCTCAAGCTGAAGATGCCGGGACCCAACGGCATTATAACCGTCACTGGGAACCGTCAGAAAGCGGAAGAGTGCTTCCAGAAAGGCTCGAAGATCGCTGATGAGCTGATGGCAGCAGTAGAGATGGAGGAGTACCAGAAGAGCGTGGATCCGAGTGATCTGCTGAGGGCAAAGAAGCCGGCTTCCGAGTCAGCTTTCCAGTCGGCTGGGGAGACGAAACTCGTACACATCCACCCCATCGACCCCAATGCAGCACCGACCCACATTTCCACTACACTCGGCAGCAAATAGGAAGAAGCGCTCATCCAGTTCCTTCGTGAGAACTGGGACATCTTCGCATGGAAACCATCAGACATGCCGGGTGTGCCCAGGGGACTGGCTGAGCACCATTTGCGAGTCGACCCAAAAGTGAAGCCTGTGAAGGAACATCTCCATCGGTCTGTTGCGGAGAAGAGGAAGGCAATTGGAGAGGAAGTGGCTCGGCTCCTGGCAGCTGAGTTTATTCGCGAGATCTAGCACTTCGAGTGGCTTGCCAAGGTCGTCATGGTCCCCAAGAAGGACAAGTCTCTCCGCATATGCATCGATTTCAAGCACATCAATCGGGCCTGCCCGAAAGATCATTTTCCTCTCCCCCGCATCGATCAGATAGTTGACTCGACTGCGGGGTGCGAGCGTTTGTCCTTTCTGGACGCGTATTCCGAGTACCATCAGATCCGTCTGTTTGGACCCGATGAAATCAAGACAACTTTCATCACCCCCTTCGGGTGTTTCTATTATGTCACCATGCCTTTCGGTCTCAAAAATGCCGACTCTACCTTCATGCGCATGATCCAGAAGTGCTTGATAAAGCAAATCAGTCGGAACGTCGAGGCATACATGGATGACATTGTGGTCAAGTCACGGAAAGGTTCTGACCTGCTGACCGACCTCGCTGAGACATTCGCAAACTTAAGAAGCTATGATATCAAGCTCAATCCGTCGAAGTGTTCATTTGGAGTTCCTGGCGGCAAGTTGCTCGGTTTTCTCGTTTCTGAATGGGGAATCGACGCCAATCTAGAGAAGGTCAGCACCATCCTCTGAATGAAACGCCCCGAGCGTATACACGACGTCCAGAAGCTTACTGGTTGCTTGGCCGCATTGAGTCGATTCATTTCTCGTCTCGGTGAGATGGCATTGCCTCTCTACCGACTCATGAAGAAATCAGACAAGTTCGAGTGGAATTCCGAAGCTGAAATAGCGTTTGAAGAGCTCAAGGCCCTGCTGTCCACCCAGCCGGTGCTTGCTGACCCAGTCAGCAAAGAGCCTCTCCTACTATACATTGCAGCCACCGGACAAGTTGTCAGCACTGTACTCACGGTCGAGCGGGAAGAAGAGGGCAAGGCATACAAGGTCCAGCGCCCGATCTACTACATATCCGAAGTTTTGACTCCCTCCAAGCAAAGGTACCCGCATTACCAGAAGCTCGTGTACGGGATTTACTTGACTGCAAAAAAGGTTGCCCATTACTTCTCGGACCATATAATCTCAGTCGTCAGCGACGCCCCGCTGTCAGAGATCCTGAACAACCGAGACGCAACCGGTCGATTGGCAAAACGGGCGATTGAACTTCTTCCGTTAGATATCAAGTTTGAAGCGAAGAAAGCCATCAAGTCTCAGGCTATAGCAGATTTTGTGGCCGAGTTGATAGAACAAGAGCTGCCGACTCAAGTTCAGTCGGATCACTGGACTATGTTCTTCGATGGATCCAAGATGCTGAACGGATCCGGTGCAGGCGTGGTCCTGGTATCTCCCAGGGGCGACAAGCTCAGTTACATCCTTGAGATCCACTTTGATTCATCGAACAACGAAGCTGAGTACGAAGCACTTTTGTACGGGTTGGGCATGGCCATCTCACTCGGCGTCCGTCGCCTGATGGTTTATGGCGACTCAGACTTAGTGGTGAACCAAGTGATGAAGGAATGGGATGTCAAGAGCCCGGCAATGACCAGTTATTTCAGTGCAGTACGGAAGCTTGAAAAGAAGTTTGAAGGTTTAGAGCTCCATCACGTGCCCAGAGCCAAGAATCAGCTTGCCGATGACCTCGCAAAAATTGGGTCGACTCGGAAGCCTATACGCAAGAATGTGTTTCTGGAGCATCTGCACACCCCTTCTGCCAAAGAAGACCCCTTCACGGAAGAACCCCCGTAGCCAGTCAGTGCGTCAGACCCGACTGAAGTCGAAGTGCCTGCAGTGGTCGACCTGATCATGGAGGTTTTAGTGATTACGCCGGACTGGACTGTGCCATACATATCATATCTGCCCAGGCAAGAACTCCTGGAAGATGAGGAAGAAGCGCGCCAGGTCGTCCGTCGATCCAAGGCGTTCACTGTCATTCAGGGTCAACTCTACAGAGAAAGTGTCACCGGAGCCACTCAACGCTGCATCACCCCAGAGGAAGGCCGATTGATCCTGGATGAGTTCACTTGGGAACTTGTGGCCACCACGCTTCCTCTTGGACTATAGTGGCCAAAGCGTACCGAGCCGGGTTTTATTGGCCCCGTGCCAACGAGATGGCCAAAGATATTGTGGACAAGTGCGCAGGTTGCCAGTTCTACTCCAATATGTCCCACAAGCCGGCGTCTGCTTTGAAGACCATTCCACTAGTCTGGCCCTTTGCCGTTTGGGGCTTGGACATGGTCGGCCCCTTCAGAACGGGCAGAAGCGGATTCACTCACCTTCTCGTGGCAGTCGATAAATTCACCAAATGGATTGAGGCCAAACCCATCAAGAACCTCGAGTCGAACACTGCCATCAACTTCATCAGGGAATTGATATTCAGATATGGAGTTCCCCACAGCATCATCACGGACAACGGCTCCAACTTTGACTCGGATGAATTCAGAGCTTTATGTGCTTCTCAAGGAACACGAGTCGAGTACGCCTCCGTGGCACATCCACAGTCAAATGGACAGGCAGAAAGAGCAAATGGTTTGATTCTCCAAGGCCTAAAGCCACGGCTCATGCGTGATCTTAAGCATGCCGCTGGGGCTTGGGTAACCGAACTACCGTCTGTCCTATGGGGTCTGAGGACAACTCCAAACCGGTCGACTGGCCGTACCCCTTTCTTCATGGTCTATGGAGCTGAAGCTGTGTTGCCAAGCGACTTGTTGCATAACGCCCCCAGAGTGGAACTCTTCTTCGAAGCCGAGGCAGAGCAGGCTCGTCAGGATGCAGTCAACCTTTTGGAGGAGGGACGAGATGTAATGCCCAGGATGGGATTATACCTCCTACGTGTCGAGGCACGACTTAAAGGTATAAGCCCATTCTAGAATGATCTCAAGTTTGGTATCTTTGCACGACTCATGTAAAAATAGGGATGAAATTGCAAGAGGATAATTGGCTTACACTCGCCACGTCACACAATACATTACATAAGCAAATCATCATTCAAAACAACACAACCCGACTACGGGCGAAGATCCAAAAGAAAGATACCAAAAACATAAAGCCACAGGTCCGAATCGCCCCTAGTAGAAACTACTACTGATCGTCGAAAATGTCACAAACATACGGCCACGCTCTTCATGGAACTCCCAGAAGTTCTGACCCATCTCCTACGTCAATCTCGGCCGAACCTGCATCTGGTGTTGTAGTATCTGTGAGCCACGAGGACTCAGCAATCCCATAACCATGGGTATCAAGACTAGCAAAGCTTTATGGGTATGGAGAAGGGTAGTGGTGAGGTTGCAGCAGCGGCTAAGCATAATATGGTGGCTAACTTACGAGTACAAGAATAAGATGAGCATCTACGCAAACGGTCGCAAACTAGTAGTGATCGCTAAAGATCCTGAACTACCTACGAGTCAAACATAACCCCACCGTGTTCTCTTCTCAAAGTGAAAAGAGACAGTCACGGTTACTCACGCGGTGGTGTGTTTTACTTTGGATCATCTGTCAAGTTTTCTATAACCGGACATTAACAAATTCCAATCTGCCACATAACCGCGGGCACGACTTTCGAAAGTTCATAACCCTGCAGGGGTGTCCCAACTTAGCCCATCACAAGCTCTCACGATCAGCCAAAGTGATAAATATAATATCATCACCCCTTATCTTAGGGAAATCCGATCAGGCTCGGCATCCCGGTGCACAAGACATTTCGACAATGGTAAAACAAGTCCAGCAAGACCTCCCGGCGTGCTGACACCCTGATAGTAGCCGCGCGTATCTCGTCTCAGGCCACGTCCGGATGAGCTATGGTTACAGCGACCAGATACCCCAAGTTTCCAAGGGGCGGCGCCGCAAGCTGCTCTATTTCGGACCAACACCATCAGCACTGGCCCCCCCTGCTATGTAGAAAAGAATCTCCAAGGAGCGTCCCCCTTATGCAATTTAATTAATTAATTAAGTTATTATTATGAGGCAAATTAAAACCAATGTTGGGCCTTGCTGGAGGAGTTTTATTCAAAGATGAAGTGTCAAGGGGTCCCCATATACCCAACCGTGTAAGGAACGCAAAATCAAGGAACATAATGCCGGTTTATCGACGCCTAAGGTGGCATGAGTGGAACAAAACACCGAGCAAAAGGCCAAGCCTTCCACCCATGCCCAGTATATAGGTGTGTTAATAATAATAATAGATATTGTGATATTCCAACAACAAGTTCCCTCCTGGAACGATCTTCATCTTCACCTGCAACTAACAACGCTATAAGAGGGGCTGAGCAAGCGGGTAACATAGCCAAACAGTGGTTTTGCTAGGAATGTGTCAAAAGGTTAGAGGTTTCATGGCAACAAGGAGAGGCTGACATAAAAGATGGGTAGCGCGACATGTAATGATAGCATCGAGACGACTAAGCATGGCAATGGTAGTAAAGATATCCAAGGGTATGGTCATCTTGCCTGAGATTCCGTAAGGAAGAAGAACGGATCCATGAAGAAGACGAAGAAGGCGCCTCAAAGACGAACCACGGGTAGACGAACGAAACCTCACGATCGCAACGGAACAAGCACTAACGAGAAGAAGCAAGCAATACGGTAAACACACAACACAAGAACATGACAATATGCTCAACCAGGTATGATGCAAAACAAGTCTACATAGGATGCACTACAGGTCTATACAGGAAGCACAACATGGCAAGGTAGGAAGCACAGTAAAACAACACAAGTCTATATATGATGCAATACATGGCAAGGTATGATGCATGACATGTCTATACAGGAAGCACAACATGGCAAGGTAGGAAGCACAGTAAAACAACACAAGTCTATATATGATGCAATACATGGCAAGGTATGATGCATGACAAGTCTATAGAGGAAGCAATACATGGCAAGGTAGGAAGCATAGAAAAACAACACAAGTCTATATATGATGCAATACATGGCAAGGTATGATGCATGA
Organism: Secale cereale; assembly: GCA_902687465.1. NCBI lineage: Eukaryota > Viridiplantae > Streptophyta > Magnoliopsida > Poales > Poaceae > Secale > Secale cereale. The sequence goes on from LR738712.1 coordinate 652,751,239, forward strand.
CAAGTCTATAGAGGAAGCAATACATGGCAAGGTAGGAAGCACAGAAAAACAACACAAGCAACATGTCAATATGCTCAACCAAGTAGGATGCAAGACAAGTCTATATATGATGCTAAACATGGCAAGGCAGGAAACACTCAAAACAACACAAGTCAACAAGGTTAAATGAGGCCGGAAACTACAACAACAATTCTGAAAAATCCCCATATGCATGTTTAGCAATTTTAAGCAAACAACAATTCACACATTTTAATGTTGTTAACATGATGCGGATGACATGATCAAGTTTTATGCAATTTTAGTAAAAGTTAACATGAGAGATATGAAGCACTTGTCACCGTGGTGGAAAGGGGTGCCACGGTGACGATAACCAAAATGATGCCACGGCATCATATCAGTTCCGGTAACTCGTTGAGAGACCGGTGCAAAAGAAGGATCGGCGCTAGCGTGAATGCAAAGACGATGGGGTGCTCCCGTTACCGGGTTCCCACGGGTTGCCGCCAAGGCAAACGAGGGGCACAACGGACACGATGCAAACATTCGATACATCTCATACAACACAACAAGCATTCGTTCACCACATCGGCATTCGACTCGGGGTATACCTTTGAAGCGTGCATTTTCGGGGCGGAACGAGTTCGACGGAAGAGGGAAGTAGTGGTTCACGTGTCGTAGAGGAAGTAGTCGTTCACGGGGTCGTCGTGGGAAGTAGTCGTTCACGTTTCGTAGATGTTCGGGGTCTTCGGCGACGGTAGTTGCACGCGTTTTTCGTAGATGAACTTGAGGGTTCCGAGTGCTCCGGGCGTAGTGGTACTTGGCGTCTCATCATGTAGACATTTGTCGTAGTCGGACTTGGTGTCGCATCATGTAGAGGTACTCGGTCTTAGCGAATCCACGACGAAGGTAGGGTTGGAGAGGGACTTGGAGCATCCTAGTGTTTGCGGTCTCAGTCTTCACGGAGATGTAACAAAACGACAACGGTCAAGGCAGCGCTGGTGAGGTCATCTTGCGGGGGAGCGGGTCGTCGCCCTCGTCAGGAAGCAGAGCCGCTGTGCAGGCTCCGGCGACATGGTTGCGGGACTCTGGCGGCTCGGCTGCGGCCCTGTGGGGGCGCGGGAAGGCGCAGGGCGTCGGATGGCGAGGAGCGGCACCGGGCGTCCCTGTCTTGGGTCGAAGATGGGGCACTGGGGCGATCGAGGCGCTCGTCTCCTCTGCATCGACAGGGAGCAGAGCAGCGGCGCGATGCAGGGGAACGACGGCGAACTTGGCGCGATGTAGAGCTCCGGTGGCGCGGCCAACAGTAGGAGAGGACGGATCTGACGGGTGGGGGAGGAGGTCCAGGCCGCGAGGCTGGAGCTTGGCAGGGCCGGCCATGGCGACGGACAGCTCGGGGAGGAGGCCGTGCGCTGCGGCGTGGAGGCGTGGGCGGCTGCGCTTGGCGGAGAGCCATGGCGAGGTAGATCGAGCAAGAGGGTTCGGCATGAGGAGGGAGATGCTGGCGAGAGGCATCGGATGGCGATGGATCGGGCGACGAGGGAGTGAGTGAGGGATGGGGATCACTGCGCTGGCTCGAGGAAGGGAGAGGGGATCGGGCGAGAGCGAGGGAACGAGGGGTGGCGGCGGTGTGGGGACTAGAGGGAGAGGCAGCAGTCGGGCTAGGGTTAGAGGTTAGGTGGGCTTGGGCCTTAGGAGGCCAGAAGGAGGCTGCGAGATGGATAGTTGGGCCTCGGAGGCCGCGGGCTGCACAAAGGAGCAAGTGGCCAGCCTGCTGGGCTCTTCTCCTTCTCTCTATTTTATACTTTAGAAGAAAGAATGAAAGATAAAAGAAAAAGATAGAGAGAAGAAAAATAAGGAGAGGGTTAGTGAAAGAATTTGAGCAAGAGGTTAAATCTCTTGGACTCACACAAAAATGTGTTGATCCAAGAAATTAGGAATGGCCAAGATTGAAAGATTAAATTCAAATTCCTTTGAATTTACTTCAAAAGGTTTGAACTAGGACATGTTTTCGAAGTGCCCAAAATGTTCGGATTTTGGAGGAGCCAGGGAAAATGATGAAAGAATTTATGACAAAGTTTGGAGACCAAACTTGGAGTAGAAAAGACATGTGAAAGAAATTTCAAGTGTGTTAAAGGTGAATCCAAAATTAATGGAATATTTATAATAGCTCCATAAATATTAGGAGGATATGTTATAAAGAGAAGTCATCCTTCCCTCGATTTAAATAGATCAAAAGATCTATGCAATTTATTTAGTTGAGAAGCAAAAGATTTATGACATGATGGCATTATGCTAAGATGCAATGCAAAAATAAATAGAGCAAGCACAACTGAAACAAGCGGGAAAACCCGGAACATCTGGAATCTTCAGGGACGTCGGTCTTCGGGCGTCACACGAGAGATGGCCTTGATCCGGTCGACCATCTATCAGCAAGACCTATGTCGATTCCATGCTCGCAACGTCCGAAGCCGAGCATTTCAGGAAGGAGACCTGGTCCTTCGAGTGCATCAGAAACGACCGCACAAGCTCGCCCCGGCCTGGGAAGGCCCATTCATCATCACCAAGGTGCTGCACAATGGAGCATACCACCTTTACAACGTCGCCAAGAAGAAAGACGAACCTCGTTCGTGGAACGCGGACCTACTCCACCGCTTCTACAGTTGAGACACTCGACAGTCGAGTTGTAATAAAGATTTTCGGATTTATTTCAAAGACAAGTTTGCAGCGATCCTTTAATGATTGTTGTTTTCTAAAATGCTGGTCTTCAAAATCCCCAAGTGGGTGCTTAGCCGCAAACCCGATTCGCCTAAGTTTCAAAAATTACTCCAAGTGAAGACCAACCCTCTCACTCGGGGGCTTAGCCGCAAACCCGATTCGCCTAAGTTACAAAAATTACTCCGAGTGAAGAGCAACCCTCTCAATCGGGGGCTTAGTCGCGAACCCGATTCGCCTGAGTTACAAAAATTACTCCGAGTGAAGAGCAACCCTCTCACTCGGGGGCTTAGCCGCGAACCCGATTCGCCTAAGTTACAAAAACCACTCCGAGTGAAGAGCGATCCTCTCACTCGGGGGTTTAGCTGCGGTCCTCCGAGCTGCGTCTTAAGTATAATGTGGCTCTGTCTTCCGAGCTCCGCCACAAATACAACGTAGCTTGGAATCGCCTAAGTTACAAAAAACCACTCCGAGTGAAGAGCAACTGATGTCTACACACGCTTCTATTCTTGTAGACTATGTTGGGTCTCCAAGCGCAGAGGTTTGTAGGACAGCAGCAATTTCCCTCAAGTGGATGACCTAAGGTTTATCGAACTCAGGGAAGTAGAGGTCGAAGGTGGTCTCTCTCAAGCAACCCTGCAACTAAGATACAATAAGTCTCTTGTGTCCCCAACACACCTAATACAACTAGGAGTTGTATAGGTGCACTAGTTCGGCGAAGAGATGGTAAAATATGGATGATAGGAGTGGCAAAGCAAAGTAATTTAAATCTGTAATAAAAAGTGCAGCAAGCAAACAAGTGGTAAACGTGAGCACAAATGGTATTGCAATGGTGGAAACAAGGCCTAGGCTTCATACTTTCACTAGTGGCAACTCCCAACAACATTAACATAATCGAATCACATGATATTTCCCATAAAACATGCAATGGAGACGCACCCGGAGGTCATTCCTTTGTGGTCAAGAGAGGACGAGAATTATGTAGGGCTACAAAAGCACACCTCAAAGTTCGTAGTTCTCAATCTATGGATTTCCCAATGTCACCGCGGCCATCCAAAGAGAGTACCACAATCACCACAACATATCTAAAGGATAGTCAAAGACAAGCACCAAGAGACTCTCAATCTTCAATCCACACACAAAAGAGGAAATCACTCATGAAAATATTCTTCTAATCCATGTCCAATAGACCGCCGTCACCTTGGTCTCGGAGATTATACTAGATAAAGACAAGTGGGTACATCAATCCAATACATAGAGGAAGGGGAAATATCATGGGATCACCCTAGATTAACATAGCCTATGATCACAACGAAGATCACATCATGGGAGAGAGAATTGACCACATAGCTACTGGTAGAGACCTCAGCCCCGAGGAGGAACTACTCCCGCATCATGGAGGGAGGAAGCAACGTCGATGGAGATGAATCCGGGGGCACTTCCCCGTCCCGGCAGGGTGCCGGCACAGGAATTCTGGTCCCCCGAAACTTGGTGGCGATGGCGGCGGAGATCGGAATAGCTTCTGGAGAAAAGGTTTCCGGAATCAGGGTTTCCGCGACGCGGTGTAAATATATGCCAAAGGGGGTCGCCAGAGGAGCTAAGGGGGGCCCAGGCGGCCTGGCGCGGCGGCCAGGAGGGGGGCCGCCCCCTCTGGGCGCCTGGAGCCCCTGTGGCCCCCCTCTGGCCCTACTTCTGCCGCATGGAAGCTTCTGGAGCGCTGATTTTTTATATATTTTTCCCGGAATTTTTCTGGCAATTTAAGTAATGGGAAAACTTGAAATACAAAAACAACAGAAAACAGAAACTGGCACTGGGGTGCACTGGGTTAATAGGTTAGTCCAAATATGATCAAAAGTGTATGGAAGTGCATAAATATCATAGCAATATCACACAAAAGAGGCATGGAGCAAGCAGAAATTATAGATACGTTTTGGACGTATCAACATCCCCAAGCTTAATTCCTGCTCGTCCTCGAGTAGGTAAATGATAACAAGCATAATTTCTGTGGTGACATGCTACCAACCATATAAGAACTTTTCACAGTCACATGACAAATGCTTACTGAGATAATGAATCTTTAGTAATTAAGTTTCCTCATGAGAATATCACAAAGAACTGAAAGTTTTACAATATGATACTGAAAACACCCAATAGATTTGTAGTGAGCATGGTGTGCAAACATGACAAAGTGATACCTCGCTTGCCCCCTTTAGTGAAGCAAAACATAAATGCAGGAGCACCTCCAAAGTTTAAGTGATGACTAGATACAATGATTTCAGAATAAGCGATATCATAATTATGCAGAAGACAATGGTACTTTGGGACAATGCACATTACACTCAGAATGACAATCATGCTCTCAATAGTTGGTGCTTTGAAGAAAGAAGGTGGAGACTCTCGAACCGTGGCTTTTGATGGCAAGGTTGAAAACCCATGGTTGGAAGCAAAGACTAAACATGTACCAGAGCTCTTGATTTTTAAAAAGGTAAAAATGATTTTTTTTGAAGATGCATATTTCGTCAACGAATGCTAGTAGATAACTCAATTACTTCTCGAGCTGGACAAGTTTCGAGGAACGGCTCCTGCACGGGGACGATCACATCCCCTTAATATCCTTTGTTTATCACTGCCAAAAGTTTTCTGATTTCTCATGAACAAAGCGTGAAGGAGGGTTTGTTTGTTGTATTTTTTATGAGCTGGGCGCACTCTTTGCCAGTTCCTTCTCGTATTAGGGGTTTGCAGATTAGACATGCAATCCCGTGGTGAAACTTGTCCAACTTAAAAAGATCATGAATTAACTACTACTTCCTCATGAGCTAAAACAGAGGCACAAAATAGAAATGCTTTTGAATAATTTTGAGATGGTACAAGATAGTCTTCGTTAGGAATGGCAAGTAAATACCATGTATAGGAAGGTATGGTGGACTCATATGGCATAACTGGTTTCAACGATTTTGGATGCACAAGCAGTCAGTCCGCTTAGTACAGGTGAAGGCTAGCAAAAGACTGGGAGCGACTAACTAAGAGAGAAATGACAGCCATAATCATGCAGAGCGACAAAGCTACATTGAATCGGGCATGGAAGTTATATCACTACTCAGAAATTAAAGATCATCAAGGCTTGATAGACTTTTTTTACAGTCTTAAATATGCGTGAGCATATGCCAAGTTAATCAAAATAAATTCTTGGAGGAAGATATCACTAAACCATACCACATCATAGGCAGACAAATCATGTTGGTACTTCAATAACACATTAAGAACCCCCCCAGCTATTTGAGACTAACCATAAGAAAACATGAACTACTAAGCACCATTATGCACATAGCATTTTTATCATAGACATATCAACCAGTGCCACAGACAAACTCTCTTAACAAGATAAGCATGATAACTCAAGAGAGTTCAGCAACCAACTAAACAAAAGCTCTTTAAAAAGAAAAGCATGAAAACTAAGAGCTAAACATGACAGTAGCTATTGAAAGACAAAGAACATACACATCAAAGATAAGCATGAAAATCCTATGTTGTGTTCTAGGTTGAAGTGGAGCGTGTTTCTCTCCCACACAAAGAAAGCTGGGTTCTAACTCGTTATGAACAGCAAGCAAAGCTAAAGAAAACTAAAAAGGAAACTAAAAGCAAGACGCTCCAAGCATAGCACATAACGCATGAAGTGATTAAAATATAGTGGAACGAAAGACGAACTGATAATTGTTGATGGAGAAGGGGATGCACGGGGGCATCCCCAAGCTTAGACGCTTGAGTCTTCTTGAATATTTCTTAGGGGTGCACGGGGACATCCCCAAGCTTGAGCGTTTGACCCTCCTGAATCTTTTTATCATCTTCCCTCGCACACTTGAAAACTCCCTTCATACATAACTCATCATAATCTGATTAGCGAGGTTAGTACCCATAATAAAATAATTTTTCCTTGCTGGAAATAAGGATAATCTTGAAGAGCTACTGTTTCTCAAGATTTCCAAAGGGTTTTTGCAAAGAAAAAGCAAGCTCAAGGTTTGCAAAACGAAGAAAAGGCAAAACAGGACATAATCTGTGAAAACCAGACCAGCATGTAGTAAATAATTTTTTTGGGGGCACTTTTGCAACTCAAATCAAAAAACTCAGAACAGACGCTCGAAAGCCAATTGTATAGGGCACGCTGTCAAAAAAATTCAGATGAAAAAGATGATCTGGTGATTTTATACGAATTTTTCTGTCCAAGGACAGAATCTGTTTTCTGGACGGCACGTCACAACTTTTGAACTTCCTTGCAATCAGAGGCTAAACTTGGCACAAAGCTGAAAAATAAAGATACAATGATGTTGCTACAGTAGTAACAAACATCAAGACCACTAAAAACTGAAAGAACAAGCTGAAAGCAAAGATAACAAGGGTTGTCTCCCTAGAGCTCTTTCTTTATAGCCATAAAGATAGGCTTAAGACTTTAATGATGCTCTCGTAGGAATAAGAGTTGAAGAACAAAAGAGAGCATCAAGAAGCAAATACCAAACACATTTAAGCCTAACATGCTTCCTATGCATAGGAATATTGCAATAGAATAATTCATTGAAGCACAAAGCAATAAGCATAGGAAGACAAAACAAGTGCAGCTTCAAAACCTTCAACATAAAGAGAGGGAACTTGATATTATTGAAATATCTATAAGCATATGTTCCCTTCTCATAATAATTTTTAGTGGGATCACAAATAAACTCAACAATATAAGCATCACATAAAGCATTGTTACCATGATCCACATGCAAAAAGGTACTCTTACTCTCCACATAAGCATAATCTTTCTCATTGGTAATAGTGGGAGTAGGACTATCATAAACAACTTGAACACTATAGATTAATTGTGTATTAGGAAGATGGTGTTCAACAAGGAGTAATTCCCTCCATGATTATGACAAGTTTCATAAGGATAATTTCTCCTTATGTCATAGGTACCTTTATAATCACTATAGATTGGAGTTATAACATCATCATAGTAGAGAAGAGCATTATCATTGCTAGCAACTATATTTGTAATTATGTTGTCTTTATTCTTACTAGCAAAAGAATTATCAATTATCACATCACTAGTGGGTAAAGGATTTGCAATCCTATCATCCCCAAGCTTAGAGCTTTCCATATCATCACTTTCAGAGTTGGTACCAAAAAGATTTTCAAGATCATAAGTAGCATTATCATCATTTTCCCAATCACAATAAGTAACATGCATATCATAATCAAAATCATCTTCAATAGTACCCACGGACGTATCATCAAGATGATAATTAAGGCAATAAACTTCACCTTCTTCTTTAAACTTACAACCGTTAGGATAAAAGTTGATGGGAGGAATATGCTCAGGCCAGGTTGATACCCATTCTTCTTCCTTCTTGCTCCTCTTCCTCGTCCTCTTCTTTTTCTTCTTCTTCACCTTAGGAGGGAGTGGTTGGAGATGAAGCTTCTCCACATATCCTGGTTTATCATTAGAAAAAATAGGGGAAACTTGGGAGAAACTCTCCTTTTTATTAGCAGAAATATAAGAGACATTTTTATACTTTGGTAAAGTTCCCTCCTTTCTAATCTTACTTATGTAATCATTTTCATGGCAATTAACAACACAATAGAGATGGCAATTTTGCAAAGTGTTTTTTATTCCTATGGCATTAACATCCAGCCAAGAAGTCTTTTCTGATAACTCTTCACACATCAAAAATAACATAAGCTCATCATAAAGATCAGAGGTGATCATGTTATCACACAACTGGTTAACAGTTATGTTTTGAAAGTGCATGCATTGAAAATTAAAGTGACCCTCTATACAACAAAGTTCACAAGTAAAAGGATAAAGGTCACACAATTCCCTAGCAATTTCATTTAAATCTCTGACCCAAGTGATTGTTCTTTCATGCTTATGTTGCTTACAATACTTCTCTTCTTCAATCATAGGCCTTTCACAAGGTCTATCCACTCCACAAAAACTAACATGCTTATATAAAACTTCATTTTTAGGAATTGGATCATGCATGTTGCAATCATCATGAACAATTTCATTTTCTTTGCAAATCTCTTTAAAAGGTTCATGATGCTTGATCCAATCCCCCTTAGGCATATTAAGATGTGAAGCAAAAGATTTGAGGAAATCAACAAGGAGTTGAGAATCAAGCCCAAACTTAGCACTAAACTTATTAAAACTTGTAGTTTCAACAAAGGACTTAATGCAATCATACTCATAAATTATACCTGACTCTTTACCTTTGTCGATCTCCCAATCTTCAGTGTTGCGTTGAATTCTTTCAAGGAGTTCCCATTTAGCATCAATCTTTTCATTTGTGAAAGAACCCATAGAGGAAGCATCGAGCAAATCTTTATCCCGTCGAGAGAGCCTCGCATAGAAATTAGTAATAATCATATCTTTGGGGAGCCCATGGTTAGGACATTTTAGCATTAACGTTTTCAGTCTCCCCCAAGCTTGAGCTATGCTCTCTTCGTCATGAGGATAGAAATTATAAACATAATTCCTATTCTCATGAACTTCATGAAGAGGATAAAACTTGGAGTAAAAGAGAGACTGGTCTCTTCCCAATCCAGCAGGCGAGAGTCATCTAGTAGCCTATACCATTCCAATGCTTTTCCTTTCAGTGACAAGGCAAATAATTTCCTCATGACTCCATCTTTTGTCAAACCTGAAATCTTAAACAACTCACAAAGTTCTGTAAGTTTCAACAAATGAATACTAGGATTGACTGTCCCATCATAACAATCATTCCTAATTATCTCAATTATCCTAAGTGGTATTTGGAATGGGATACATTCAGTCGGTGGAGGAGACTTCTCTACCACGGGTGTGGTAAAGCGGCCTTCCCCAAGCAGCGAACTAAGAGTGCGGTTTTCCATAAACATAACTAGTGAAACTAAAAACAAGAAACGAAAAGATTTAATTGCAAGATCTAAAGATATACCTTCAAGCACTTACTTCCCCGGCAACGGCGCCAGAAATAGCTTGATGTCTACACACGCTTCTATTCTTGTAGACTATGTTGGGCCTCCAAGCGCAGAGGTTTGTAGGACAGCAGCAATTTCCCTCAAGTGGATGACCTAAGGTTTATCGAACTCAGGGAAGTAGAGGTCGAAGGTGGTCTCTCTCAAGCAACCCTGCAACTAAGATACAAGAAGTCTCTTGTGTCCCCAACACACCTAATACAACTAGGAGTTGTATAGGTGCACTAGTTCAGCGAAGAGATGGTAAAATATGGATGATAGGAGTGGCAAAGCAAAGTAATTTAAATCTGTAATAAAAAGTGCAGCAAGCAAACAAGTGGTAAACGTGAGCACAAATGGTATTGCAATGGTGGAAACAAGGCCTAGGCTTCATACTTTCACTAGTGGCAACTCCCAACAACATTAACATAATCGAATCACATGATATTTCCCATAAAACATGCAATGGAGACGCACCCGGAGGTCATTCCTTTGTGGTCAAGAGAGGACGAGAATTATGTAGGGCTACAAAAGCACACCTCAAAGTTCGTAGTTCTCAATCTATGGATTTCCCAATGTCACCGCGGCCATCCAAAGAGAGTACCACAATCACCACAACATATCTAAAGGATTGTCAAAGACAAGCACCAAGAGACTCTCAATCTTCAATCCACACACAAAAGAGGAAATCACTCATGAAAATATTCTTCTAATCCATGTCCAATAGACCGCTGTCACCTTGGTCTCGGAGATTATACTAGATAAAGACAAGTGGGTACATCAATCCAATACATAGAGGAAGGGGAAATATCATGGGATCACCCTAGATTAACATAGCCTATGATCACAACGAAGATCACATCATGGGAGAGAGAATTGACCACATAGCTACTGGTAGAGACCTCAGCCCCAAGGAGGAACTACTCCCGCATCATGGAGGGAGGAAGCAACGTCGATGGAGATGAATCCGGGGGCACTTCCCCGTCCCGGCAGGGTGCCGGCACAGGAATTCTGGTCCCCCGAAACTTGGTGGCGATGGCGGCGGAGATCGGAATAGCTTCTGGAGAAAAGGTTTCCGGAATCAGGGTTTCCGCGACGCGGTGTAAATATATGCCAAAGGGGGTCGCCAGAGGAGCTAAGGGGGGCCCAGGCGGCCTAGCGCGGCGGCCAGGAGGGGGGCCGGCCCCTCTGGGCGCCTGGAGCCCCTGTGGCCCCCCTCTGGCCCTACTTCTGCCGCATGGAAGCTTTTGGAGCGCTGATTTTTTATATATTTTTCCCGGAATTTTTCTGGCAATTTAATTAATGGGAAAACCTGAAATACAAAAACAGCAGAAAACAGAAACTGGCACTGGGGGTGCACTGAGTTAATTGGTTAGTCCAAATATGATCAAAAGTGTATGGAAGTGCATAAATATCATAGCAATATCACACAAAAGAGGCATGGAGCAAGCAAAAATTATAGATACGTTTTGGACGTATCAGCAACCCTCTCACTCGGGGGCTTAGCCGCGAACCCGATTCGCCTAAGTTACAAAAATTACTCCGAGTGAAGAGCAATCCTCTCACTCGGGGGCTTAGCTGCGGTCCTCCGAGCTGCGTCCTAAGTATAATGTGGCTTTGTCTTCCGAGCTCCGCCACAAATACAACGTAGCTTGGAATCGCCTAAGTTACAAACAACCGCTCCGAGTGAAGGGCGATCCTCTCACTCGGGGACTTAGCTCTGACCCCGTGACTCGCCTAAATTACAAAAACCACTCCGAGTGAAGAGCAATCCTCTCACTCGGGGACTTAGCTGCGACCCCGTGACTCGCCTAAGTTACAAAAACCACTCCGAGTGAAGAGCAATCCCCTCACTCGGGGACTTAGTTGCGGTCCTCCGAGCTGCGTCATAAGTATAATGTGGCTCTGTCTTTCGAGCTCCGCCACAAATACAACGTAGCTTGGAATCGCCTAAGTTACAAAAACCGCTCCGAGTGAAGAGCGATCCTCTCACTCGGGGACTTAGCTACGATCCCGTGACTCGCCTAAGTTACAAAAACCACTCCGAGTGAAGAGCAATCCTCTCTCTCGGAGGCTTAGCTGCGGTCCTCCGAGCTACATCATAAGTATAATGTGGCTATGTCTTCCGAGC
>LR738712.1:652767241-652779363 GCA_902687465.1 Secale cereale
GGGGGGGCTTGCCAGAATGGAGGCATACGGCAGAGCTGCTGCGGACCTCGTGCTCTTGACGCCGAGGGAGCTACTGTGCTGGAGCTGCTGCGAATGGCGAGGGATCTACGTACGGCGGGGGGAGTACGTCAGAGCGGCGTCGGACGGCGAAGGAGCTGATGCCGACGGAGCTCCAAACCCATGGCACATCGAGGACCACGACGGATAAGATTCCAACATGCAAGGAGGTTTTTGCAAAAATTACCATTCTATAGCATGCGCGACAATACTTTCGGGACCAAGGGAGTACTAAACTGAGCGTCTTGATCAAGTTTATGGAGCCACTTGTTGCGTCTGTGAGATGGTCGACTAAAGTGAGCATAGGAGACAAGATTGCGTACCAATTCTACAATTAAACGGAATAAGAAAAAGAAGAAGAAATCAATGGCAGAATTGACTGGCATGAAGATTGTAGGAACTTAAAATCAAACAATTTTGTGTTTAAAAATAGAAAAGGAATGAGCACTGACTTTTGTTTTTTTAGAACAACGTACAATTTTCCCCAACAAAAACAAGAACAACATACATTTTTTTTCTTTTAGTTGATTGATTCATGAAGGGAAGAAACATACTATTTTTTTAGTAGTACTATGTTTTTTTGTTGAGAGACAGAGAGAAACAAATGTAGTAAGTATAGCATGCCTTTGTGTGCGGTCAAACTAGACATGATGAAGGCATATGATAGAGTGGAATGGATTTTTCTCGAGCAGAAGTTGTCACGGTTTGGCTTCGATTCAAGGTGGATTTCTATGATTATGCAATGTGTGACGTCTGCAAATTTTAGGGTTAAGTTAAATGGGGGAATGTCACTGCCGTTCACACCATCTAGAGGACTCCAACAGGGAGATCCATTGTCCCCATATTTATTCCTGTTTTGTGTTGAAGGTTTCTCAGCTTTATTAAAAAAAACACAAGAGGAAGAGTTAATAAAAGGGGTCTCGTTTGGGTGCATCGCCCCCAAGTGACACACCTTTTGTTTGCAGATGATAGTATAGTGTTTCTTCAGGGAACAGATGGAAGCCTCCAGGTACTCAAATATATCCTCATAAGGTATGAAGAGGCTTCGGGTCAGAAAGTCAACCTGCAGAAGTCCTCGATCTTTTTTGGGAAGGAGTGTTCGGACGACGACAAGGAGGCTTTGAAGCAAGCATTATGTGTTCACACAGAGGCACTTTCAGAGAGGTATTTGGGGCTGCCTACGGTTGTTGGGCGATCAAAGGAAGGGACGTTTAAATACGTGACAGAAGCTTTAAAAGGTAAAGTTGCAGGGTTGAAGGGACAAGGGCTATCAAAAGCTGCCCGAGAAGCGTAAGTTAAATCTGTCCTACAAGCTACACCTACATTCACCATGAGTTGTTTTCATCTCACGAAGAAGATGTGCCGGAACTTGACAACTATCTCTTCAAAATTCTGGTGGGGTGCAATGAATGGTGAGCAGAAAGTGCATTGGATAGCATGGGACAAAATGTGCATAGCGAAGCGGGATGGTGGGATGGGTTTTAGAGACCCGAAGGCGTTTAATCAGGCCCTACTCGCCAAGCAGGCATGGAGGATTGTCCAACACCCTGAGTCACTATGTGCAAGGGTCCTTAAAGCTTGGTATTTTCCTAAAGGATCAATTATAAATGCAACATGCCCTTCTGGTGGTTCTTACACCTTCAGAAGCATCATTCATGGACGTGAACTGCTGCGACAAGGGTCCATTTGGCGCATCGGGAGTGGAGGAAGTGTAAATATTCACCCTGATCCGTGGATTCCAAGACAAAGATATCTGACACCACTGGGTGCAGATTATGTACATGGTGTGAACAAGGTTCGTGATTTGATGGTGCAATCTGGGAGATCGTAGGATACATATAAAATTGATAGTATGTTCTCTGCTGATGATGCCAATGATATTAAGCAAATAGCTATTGGGGGGCCTGAGATGGATGCTTATTTAGCATGGAATCATGCAAAGAATGGACACTTTACAGTTTGGTCAGCTTATCATTTGAAGATGGCCATGATTAGGGCAAAATCTGGACAACCAGAATCGTCTCTATCGGTGGCACGGCACAAAGGATGGCTCGGGCTATGGAATACTGGTGCTCCGAACAAGGCAAAAATACATGTTTGGCGGCTAATTAGGAATGGGCTGGCTGTTGGGTCGGAGCTGCATAGGCGCCGAATCAAGCCTGGCATTTTCTGTCCGGTATGTGGCAGAGAGGAGACGATCATTCATAGGTTTTGGAGCTGCCCACATTCGGCGCTGTTTTGGAAGCAACTACGCTCGGAAAAGGGAATTCCGGTGGCGATCCCACCGGTCCACATTGATTCCCAGAGTGTGGTGGCAAGATGGATGTTGGGATGGTTCGCCGATGCACAGGAGGATGAGAAGGAGATAATGGTTCAAGCGACATACGAACTTTGGCTAGCCAGGAATGAAACAAGGAAAGGAAAGAAGATCTCTGAACCACATGAATTAGTGAACTCGTTGCTGAAATATGTCAATGAGTGGAGGGCGTTTCATGGAGATAGACAAAAGTTGCACAAGCCGGAGATAAAACAAAGCTGGGTTCCACCGGATGAGGGCTGGATCAAGGCAAATTTTGATGGTGCAGTTTACAACCAATGTGCAAAATGTGGTGTAGGCGCTGTTTTGCGGGATCACTAAGGAGCGTTTAGAGCTGCTACTTGCCATTTCTTTCAGGGTGTCGCTGACCCGGAGGTTGCTGAAATTTATGCATGTAAGAGGGCACTTCAGGTGGCAGCCGAACTTAATACCACAAAATTCACATTGGAGACGGATTGTGCTACTCTAGCCAACATGTTGAGTACGCATGAGAAAATACTTTCAGCAGCTGGACCACTAGTGGAGAGCTCAAGGAGAGAATGAAGATGTTCCAAGAAGTTAAAGTATCATGGGTAAGGCGTAGTGCAAATTATGCCGCGGACAAATTAGCTAAAGTAGGTTTAAGCGATGAACTGTGTAAAGTGTGGTTTGCTGTTCCCCCCGACTGTATTCTGGGTATTGTAGCGGACGAGATCCCTAGCTTCGTATAATAATTCAATAAAGCGGCAGCATTTGATCCTCAAAAAAAAGTATAACATGCCTAGTTCCATTCGGGCTACCAGTACATGGGCCTGCCTCGCTCACATAGATTTCGCGGGAATCCAATGCCGAAATTCACTCACCGCGGGAACCCAACGTCGGCCATTTAAACATGATGGCCATTTTAATATATACATATTAAACATTTTATAATATATGTTGAATGACTTTATAATACTCAATGAACATTTTTTTGGAATTCTGAACATTGTTTTTGAAAACACAAGCCATTTTCTAAGAGAAAACCAAAACAAAAGAAATGAGAGACCCAAACAACAAAAATCAAAGCAAAACAAAACAGAGAAACCTACAGAAAAAACGAAACAGAAAAGGCAAAGAAAGAGCCCGAACTGGGCCATCCGGCTCGGCATGCCCCATTGCAACGGCTACATGGGCCGCTCCTCGTGAAAGAAAGAGAAGGCCAGTCCATGGGCTGCTTCCAGCAAGCGCCGTGTAGTTTTTGTGGGAATCCAAAGCCGAAATCGCCCACCGCGGGAACCCAGCGTCGGTCCGGCGCCTTCCGGAACCTTCCACAAGCTCCCACAGGACCCACACAGCCGTCCGATCCGATCAGATTAGCACGAACTTTGGAGCACGGCGATATTTTCTTTCCCTGCAGCACCATTTCGAAATCGAAAACGGAAAAGCTTTCTCGCGTCCCGAGGTGAGGCGGTTACAGGGGCACGAGAGACACCACCTACCCCTCACCTCACGTGCCGCCCCGCGCCCTCATCCGGGCCGTCCGCGCGCGCAGCTGGCCGCGCCCCACCGGAACCGACGGCCATGATTGACTAAATGGCGCATGGCTTAGTACACACGGGTCCTCCAGCTACAAAAGCCACCCGCTTCCTCCCTCCCCCATTCCATTCGACCACCAGTCCACCACCAGCGCTCCACAAACCCTAGCGAGAGAGACAGAGGCCACCCCGCCCCGCCCATGGAGGGATCCCGCCTCCTGCTGCTGGTGATGGGCCTTCTCGCCGTGCTACTCCCGGCGGCCACCGCCGCCGTCGGGACGCAGCCGGGGGCGTCGTGCGAGCCCACGCTGCTCGCGAAGCAGGTAGGCATCTTCTGCGCGTCCGACGTGCCCACGGTGCCGTGCTGCGGGCCCATCCTCTTCGCCGTCGACGTCGGGGGCGGCGTCCGCTGCCTCTGCCGCGTCGCCGCGGAGCCGAAGCTGGCCACAGCGGGCTTCAGCGCCGCCCACCTCCTCACGCTCTACACCTCCTGCGGCGGTCTCCGTCCCGGTGGCACACACCTCGCCGCCGCCTGCGAAGGTACCTGTCCGCCTCCTCCCCTCCCCTCCCTCCCTCTCTCTCTACGCGCCAAGATGATTTGCTCCCCTTCCTGCTTACCTAGTACGTAGTTCTCCATGGCTAGCTTCTGACTCGGTAGAAGTGCTCCGATTCGTGTTGGTTTCCATCTTATGCTGGATCTGTCGGTTTCGCGCGCGGCGTCGGGTTCTCGCCATTTCCCGTGGCGAGCGACCTGCGCAGCGCGCGCACGGCATGGAGATATGCAACGCGATTAGGTTCCGTTTATGTAGTTCGTCATCGAAGATGATGTAGCAGTAGCACCTCCGTTTATTTGGATCTCTGCGGTTATATAGAAACAGCTGCTTGTTCTTCTTGTTCCCACACTAGTGCAGAACCGGGCAATAGCACCGGTTCGTAAGCCCCCCCCCTTTAGTACCGGTTCAGCACGAACCGGTGCTAAAGGGCAACCACGTGGCACGAGCCAGCTCCGTGGGCCGGGAGCCCTTTAGTACCGGTTGGTAAAACCAACCGGTACTACAAGGTTTGGGGGTTTTTTGGTTTTGTGATTTCTTTTTCATTTAATTTTGTGTTTTCCATTTAATTTTTTTCGTTTGCTGGTATTTTACGATACTACACATTGTACACGTTATATATCATCAAATGTCTCACACAAACCACCTTATATATTCACACATACACACATGTATAGCTATATACAAGTTCTCCTACATTTTGCCTTCGGAGCCAATGGCATTAGCCTAATTGGTGCCTTCGGAGCACGATGACAATTGGAAGTGGTTCATGGGGGCGGTAGCGGGTAATGGTATTCTCCCTTCGGATCTATGACCTGGTCGAGCAAAAATCCCGCTATTTCCTCTTGAAGTGCTTGTACGCGCTCCGTTTCTAGGAGCTTGTCCCGCACCTCTTTGAATTGTTAAGAAGGAGATCAATATGCATGTTTATTAGTTGTGTGACTAGATATCGATAATGGTGTAACAATTCTGAATAGTGTTCTAACAAACGTACCCATTCCTGTCTTTGAGATCTGCTCCTTTCGAACGTCATCATGCGAATGTTCTCGCAAACGCAGTATGCACACAGATCAGTCCCTTGCGCCTGCTTCAGGGCCTTTACGAGAATGGAATTTGATCAGATAATAATTAATAAAGCATGATAATTAAAGAGATAATGGCAGCTAGCTAGCTAGCTAGTACTACATAATTACTTACCTTGGGCCGAAACCATTTCAGGCTTTGTTTCCATTCGTCTTGAGTGACGCTGTTGAACCTTGCCCAAGCCCTGCCCGCCGACAAAGAAAATGAATAAATGGGTTATTAAATAGTTCATATCAGGAAATGACGAACTAAATAGGCCGAGATATATAGTTAATAATGATTGAAATTACCTGTTGACTATCCCTTTCAAGATGCTGTAGTCACTTTGTTTTTTAAGTAGTGAGTCTAGTACTTCAACTGTTCCGGCGTCAACTTTAATGATACACAAGATCCAGTGAAATCTGCATGCACACACGTTTGGATGTTTTAATTAAGCGGACATATGTAAGCAAAAACATGTAGCTAGCTAGTAGGCAAAAACAGAGAATTTGTAGTACAAGAGAGTGACTCACTGGAAGTTGTAAGGAAGTAGTATATCATCATTGTATTTGAGGCACTTCAAGAACTGTAGCATGCTGTCCTCTACATGCTTTTTATAATATTCACCTAGGTTCCATGTGTATTCATTAACGGTGTTTGGGTCAATGAACCCAATGCCATAGCGTCCAGCTTTTTTCATTTCATACATCTTCATCTTGCATAATACCACAGAAAAGAATATAGTGAGGATAATTATAGGTAATGATTGATCAAAAGGATCACTACAGCTAGCTTGAGACTTAAATTACAGAAAGAAATCACTTACAGACAATAGCAACTGACGATAGATTTGTCGAGTGCGTCTTGATTGTATAACTGAAACAGTTCAGTATACTCAACGGACACATCGTTCTCATGGTAGTAATGATCTTCCTTGACTTTCACCATGAGGGACACTCGATTGGAACTCTTGGTAATGGCCATGTACCATTGATGCAATTCATACATTCTCGTTGGGAGCTTCTTGACCTCGTCTGGCTTGACCAAAGGTTCGCCCCGGACATATTTCTGTTTTATTTCCTCCTCTGTAAGCACAGGCATGGGCTCGATCTCGAGGAGTTGTCCAACAGTGATGTTGAGCATTTCAGCCTGCTTTATATGCTCCTCGGTTATTACCACATTGCCATCCCCGAGAACGTAAACTCTTTGCCCACAATAATATTGGGCGTGCGTACTCTCACGTGATGTTGGCACAACAAGCGAGGGGATAGATTGCGCCGCCTGTTCTCCCAGCTGGGGAACGGTTTTCCCGCATTTTGTGACAGCTGCTTCTTGTTTGCTCGAGCTCGAGCTCGCCTCCTTATGTAGACGTGCTCGATTTAACTTCCTGATCTGGCGCTCATAGTCATTGTCAACAGGCTCGGGAGCTGGTGGTTGAGCCATACGAACGAAGTGGTCAATCTTTTCCTCAGGCACTTTCTCCCTTGGCGGCGGTGGCGGTTTCGGTCCAAAATGGTCGTCCACTTCTGCCCGCACTATGGCATTGGTTTGCTCCTCCGTCCTGTCGTAAGCCCTCTGAGGAGGATCAGTGAGGCTTGGACCATATTTAGTTCGCTTGCCTCCTCATGTACTTCCTGTACTACCTCGACCCGTACCGCTACGCACCATAGCTGCGGGGTGTCTCTTCTGCGATTGCTGAGGCGGCGGCGACGGCTGACGGGGCTGAGTTGGACGAGGAGGAGTGGCCTGAAGCTGTGCCGGACTTGGAGGAGTGGCCTGAAGTTGTGCCGAACTTAGAGGAGGAGTGGACGTCTGACATTGTGTCGGACTTGGAGGAGGAGTGGCCTGACGCTTTGCCGGACTTGGAGGAGGAGGTGTGGCCTGACGCGTTGGTGGACTTGCAGGAGCGGGAGTCTGTTGACTCGGTGGTGGACTTCGACGAGGAGTCGGCTGACGCGGTGTCGGTGGCCTTCAAAAGATGATGCAATCCTTTCTCCATAGGATGATACGATGTTTGGCCTCTCCGAGTGTGTGCTTGTCGTCACCTCCAGGAATGTCAAGTTCTAGCCCCCAATATTGGTCCACCACCTCATCAACCATGACACGAGCATAGCCTGCTGGAATCGGGTTGCAATGGAAGGTTGCCTCGGGGGGATTTGTAAAAGCTTGGGCGTCCGCCACCTTCATGGATATGTTCTTCATTTTGAAGTGTAGCTCGCAGTTAGTGTTCTCAATGATGTCATCCACGGGGTATCTATCCAGCATTGCGTTGCCCGGGGCGGAACCCACGCTGCTTCTTGGCATGGATGGGCCGGTGGTATGCAATGCTGGATCATCCGCTAGCTGTTGCAGCTGCGGAGACCCCCTTTGCTGGCTAAGTGAGTCGAACTGCTCCTGCTGCCGCTGGAATTTGTCTTCCAAGTCCGCGTGCTTTGATTCTAGGCCTTTAAGGCGTTAAATGTCCAGCTTCCTCTGCTTCTCCTCCGCAATCTTCCTCCTCGCACGGGTTCTGTAGTCGGCGTTCCAGTCCGAAAACCCCTCAAACCACGGCATAGCGCCCATGCCTCGTGTTCTTCCCGGGTGTTCAGGATTTCCCAGGGCACGCGTAAGCTCGTCGTTCTCTCTGTTGGGCTGGAACACCCCCGTTCGAGCCTCTTCTATTGCAAGAAGTAGCTCCTCGTCGGCTCCTTTCAGACATGCCTTCAACGAAACTTTGCCTGTCTTCGGGTCCAACTCCCCCCATGCGCTCAGAACCAAGTACTGCACCTGGGGGCCAGCTCCTAGTAACCGGAGTGACACCTGCATCCTCCATCCCTTTCTCAAACTTATCCCACTTAGGCATTCCCACCGCGTAGCCACCTGGCCCCAGCTTATGGAACTTATCCTTTTTTCCGGCATTCTGCTTGTTTATTATCGACCGTTCCTTAGCTAACTCTGAATCCTTGAATTTCACGAAATTGTCCCAATGAGCACTTTGCTTCTCTAGATTTCCCTCGAATACTGGAGTCTTCCTTCCTCCCTTGACGTACTTGGCCCATTCACAATTCTTGTGGTTCTTGAATGCAACCGCCATCTTCCTTAGAGCAGCGTCCTTGACTTTCTGCTCATCTTTTTCTGTGAAATGATCTGGTAGGGTGAAATGTTCCATGAGAGTATTCCAAAGCAGATTTTTTTTGTCTGTCGTCAACAAAAGTAACATTTGCACTTGGCTTTGCTGGCTTTCTCCATTCTTGAAGGGAGATCGGGAGTTGGTCCTTCACAAGAACTCCGCACTAACGAACGAACTTGTCCGCAATCTTCTTAGGCGCTAATGGTTCGCCATTAGGTCTGATTGCCTCGATATTGTACTTTACGCCCTCCTTCAACAATTTGTTCGGGCCTCGTTTCGTCCTCTTGCCTGAAGATTTGCTCGATCCGGATGGCTGAAAGAAGAAAGATCGATTCATTAATATATCTTCAACTCATTTAAAACATGTGAGATCACCAGATGTGCCTGCTTATATAAATATATATACCTCGCCGGTCTGTGTTGTTTCAAGATCAACATTTTCTTCGTCATCATCGTAGTTCATGACTTCATCAATTCGGTCGTCGCGATCGAATATCATACCACCCTCTCCGGTGTTGTTTAGAAATTCAGCGCCGTCATAATCTTCTTCATTCTGATCATCATCTGGCCCGCGAGGATGGCGTATCATATTGAACAGGGTCTGTTCTCCCTCTCTGCCGGTATTGTCCGCCATAGCTTTTATTTAACTAATCCAAAAGAAATATAAAACAATTAAGTATTCAAATTACATCGTCTCAAATATTAGATATAATCTCGAATACATCGTCTCGAATAATATATAATCTCGCATACATCGTCTCGAATAATATATAGTATCGAATACATCACTGGCTAGGTAGCTAATAAAGATCGAATACTACAGAAGAATCTAGGACACTCGCGGTTCCTGCGGCGTGGGCGGTGGACACCCAAAGAGAAGCAACCCTCACAGGATCATAGCTGAAGTGAGATCCCTGAAGAAACTGCCAGGTATTGGAGAAGCTGCCGCCCTCTAACGCAACCATGTAGCGATGGACGTGCTCGTCCTCCTCCCTGACACGGCGACGTACCACCTCCGGCGGGTCCGGCTCCCTCCGCACCGAAACTGGCCCACGCGAATGCCACCAAACGAGATCAGGGTCGACGACGGGACCCGGGGCCGGGTTCCTCATCAAGCGGCGTGCCCCTCCAGGCAGCACCTCCCAGTGCCAGCCCGGCGGAGCCCAGTCCCGGACATGGGTCAGCCGGACGTCGTCGCGGACGGATCGACGGCGAGGATGCGGGGCGGGCATCATCGAGAACAAATACTAGCTATATGCCCGCAAAAAGTAACATTTTTTTAATGATTGGATTTTGATAACTAAAATTTCTAACATTTCTAACAATGCTATATAACTAACATTTCTATAACATTTCTAATATTTCTATAACTAAAAAACAGAAAAAAATAACGTTTCTATATATATAACTAACATTTGTATAACATTTCTAATATTTCTAGAACTAAAAAAAAGAAAAATTTCTAACTTTTTTATAACTATTTCTATAACTAAAAAACAGAAAAATTTCTAAAAATTCTAACTTTTTTATAACTATTTCTATAACTAAAAAAACAGAAAAATTTCTAACAATTCTAACATTTCTATAACATTTCTAACAATTCTAACATTTCTAACAGTTCTAACATTTCTAACATTTCCATAACATTTCTAACAATTCTAACATTTCTAACATTTCTAAAACATTTCTAATATTTCTATAACTAAAAATCAGAAAAAAATATATCGAAATGTGTGTGTGTGTGTGTGTGTGTGTGTGTGTGTGTGTGTGTGTGTGTGTGTGGCCATGGCGGGGCAGGAGCTCACCGGCGAGGCGAGGCGCGACGGGGGCGGCGACGGGGATGGCGACGAGCGTCGACGACGGGATGGAGACGCGGGGCGACAGGGACGGCGACATCGGCGACGACGGGGATGGCGACGGGGACGGCGCGGCTATGGGCGCCGACGGGGAGGGTGACGGGCGGTGACGGGGGCGGCGGCGACGGCGACGGACGTCGACGGGGGCGACGGCGACGGCGACGGGGGCAGCGACGAGGAGCGGCGGCGACGGGGCAGAAGAGAAGAAGCAGAGAGGGAGAACGAAACTGTCGATTTTTTTTTGAACTGTTTTCTTATATAGAACAGACCTTTAGTACCGGTTGGTGGCACCAACCGGTACTAAAGGCCTGTTTTGGCCAGGCCAAGCGGCGGGAAGGGCACCCCCTTTAGTACCGGTTGGTGGTTCCAACCGGTACTAAAGACCCCTCTTTAGTACCGGTTGCAGCCACGACCCGGTACTAAAGGGTGTGCGCTGCCAGGCGAGGGGCGCAGAAGTTTAGTCCCACCTCGCTAGCCGAGGGGGGCTCGCACATGCTTATAAGCCCCGCCGCCGCTGCTGTATCGAGCTTCTCTCTACTGCAGGCTTGTGGGCCTAACTTTGCCGTGCTGCCCTGTGAGTCTGCTGGGCCTTTATGGGCCTGCAATTACAGGCCCAGGGCCTTGCAGGCCCATAGGGCAGCGCGCAACAATTTTTTTATATGGTATTTCATTCTATATCTAACTAAAATTTCTATATCTAAAATTTATTTAACAAATATTTTATCTATCTAACATTGCCGCAAATATATCTAAAATTTCTATCTAACATTTCTATATCTAAAATTTTATATCTAACTAATATTTCTATATCTAAAATTATCTAACAAACATTTTATATCTCATTTAACTCTCTAAAAACAAATCAGTAAATGAATGAAAAATACCAAATGAATTCAGAAAGGGTTGATAATTGATTCTGTGGATTTGAATGGTGCATTTTGAACACACAACAGGTCTGGGGTTCAAAAAAGTTCAAAAAAAGGCAATGCCTTTGTATCATATGAGTTTTCGTCCTAAACCCTGATACTTCGAAAGAGATTGTCCATTTTGTACACGAAGTGCATCCAGTTTTTGCCGTGATCCTCTCTACTTTTTTGCACATGCCATGTGGGTGAAATGATGATACCATGCCAAGTTTCAACCTTTTCAGAGTTCAATTTGTACTGCTTTTCAATTTCACAGTCATTCAGCTCTCTCAAAATAAATCAGTAAATGAATGAAAATACCAAATGAATTCAGAAAGGGCTGATAATTGATGATGTCGATTTGAATGGTGCATTTTGAACACACAAAAACTCTGGAGTTCAAAAAAAATGCAATGCCTTTGTATCATATGAGTTTTCGTCCTAAACCCTGATACCTCGAAAGAGATTGTCCATTTTGTACACGAAGTGCATCCAGTTTTTGCCGTGACCCTCTCTACATTTTTGCACATGCCATGTGGGTGAAATGATGATACCGTGCCAAGTTTCAACCTTTTCAGAGTTCAATTTGTAGTGCTTTTCAATTTCACGGTCATTTAGCTCTCTCAAAACAAATCAGTAAATGAATGAAAAATACCAAATGAATTCAGAAAGGGTTGATAATTGATTCTGTGGATTTGAATGGTGCATTTTGAACACACAACAAGTCTGGGGTTCAAAAAAATGCAATGCCTTTGTAACATATGAGTTT
>LR738712.1:652780569-652838066 GCA_902687465.1 Secale cereale
AAAAATACCAAATGAATTCAGAAAGGGCTGATAATTGATGATGTGGATTTGAATGGTGTACTTTGAACACACAAAAACTCTGGAGTTCAAAAAAATGCAATGCCTTTGTATCATATGAGTTTTCGTCCTAAACCCTGATACTTCGAAAGAGATTGTCAATTTTGTACAGGAAGTGCATACAGTTTTTGCCGTGACCCTCTCTACTTTTTTGCACATGCCATGTGGGTGAAATGATGATACCATGCCAAGTTTCAACCTTTTCAGAGTTCAATTTGTAGTGCTTTTCAATTTCACGGTCATTTAGCTCTCTTAAAACAAATCAGTAAATGAATGAAAAATACCAAATGAATTCAGAAAGGGCTGATAATTGATGATGTGGATTTGAATGGTGCATTTTGAACAAACAAAAAGTCTGAAGTGTAAAAAGAGGCGCAATGATCGTTAATTAGCTTTAAGCCTTTCGGAGAAGTGTACAAAGCACTGCACATATATAGCTCTGTGCATTCTACACTATTCCTCAAGGTTTGAAGCTAAGCAACGTGCAGGTGAACATTGCGCCTCTCCCACATTGTCTCTGCACTCAAGGCTTATAAACCGCTCCTAGTGCCTCTCTCTTGGCGAGGTGGGACTAAAAATCAGCTTACTAAGATACTTTTGTACCGGTTCATGCCATGAACCGGTACTAAAGGTGCCTAGCGTAAATGATGTTAAAAAATGCATTGACCATCATTGATCTTTTTGTGTATAATTTAAATTATCAATAGGAGTCCTCACTGGTTTAGGAACTGGTGATGACTCCTATTGCAGCCACAAATCCTACACATAGAGTTCAATGAAGACCAAGTGGTTGTGATAGTTTGAGAAATAACATATTTAAGGTGGTAAAATCTCTGTTAGACGAGCGAGGTGGGACTAAAAAAGTGTTGTAGATCGAAGTGAGTAGAACCCTTTTGTACCGGTTCGTGGCACGAACCGGTACTAAAGGTTCTGATGGGCTCCCAGCCTAACCACAACCTGCAACAGCCTCATTAGTACCGGTTCGTGCCAAGAACCGGTACTAAATGTTCACCACGAACCGGTACTAATGATCTCCGCCGGCCTAGCCTCTGGAACCGGCACTAATGGTCCCATTAATGCCGGTTCATTTGCAAACCGGGACTAATTAGCTCTACATTTGACCCTTTTTCTACTAGTGCCACGAGTTATCCATGGTTTGTCGAGTTGGCAGCCTTTCGGATTCGGCTGCTTTGGCGGCGCCGGGTTCTGGTCGTCTCCCGTGGCGAGCGACCTGCGCGCGCACACGACCCTAGCTACTTATTACGTCTGTAGGTTGAGATGTGCTGATCTATTTTAGATCTGTGTGCTGGTTCGACATGTCCTGCTCGATCCGGTGCAGAGTCTTCTCCTCGTTTGTGCTGGATCTAGCGCCGTACGCAGATGTAGAGGCCTTTCCGTCTGCTTCCTTTTGACTGGGTTTATGGTGCATGCAGTAGTACTCGACGCATTCTTCTTATTTAGAGCCGATCATCGTCGAGATGCGTTTAATCACCTGCTCGTGATAGCAGTTTTTTTCAAACCGCAAGGCTGCTCTGCTTTGTGCAATGTCTTCCTTGTTTTGTTCTGTGCATGCAGTACGTCTTGGTTGGTTGGTCAAAAGCTACTAAAACGTTTGCTGTTCGGTCAACCGAGGCCTGATGCATCGCCTCTCCCTCTTTTGCCGAACACTTCGAAGTTGATCCTCTGGCGGCGCTACTTTTTTGCATGCGGTTTCCGTAGCCTTCCTCTTTGGTGAAAGAGGGATGGGGTCAATTGGATCTGCCTATTGGCAGAGCAGCAGCAGCGACAGATAGCTGGCCGTCTTGCAGCTTTGACAGGATCAGCCTGTGCCCATCTGTCGCCTGCCACCGTTTTTCTGACGTTTGTTTCTCTCGTCTCGCCTGCCACTGTTTCTTTTCTTGTTGCGCACGCGTCACCTCCTACTTTTTTACTGGCTTTGTTTACTTTTGTGAAAGATGGACGAACAGCTGGTGATTAACATTGGCCCTGTTTGGATCCTAGAGTTAGTGTTAGTTTGAGTTGTTTTTGGGCTCAAATAGCTCAAAAGGATCCAAACCGGTGGGCTAGTTTCGGTTAGTTGGGCTAGTTTTCCCAGGGCCCACAAAAACAATAACTAAAAAAATCGCCCTCCACACAGCAGATCCCATTCTCCCGCACCAGATACCACCCTCCCTCCCGCACCCTCTCGTTCCCCATCGCGCCGCCGGCCCGGGCGCCGCGCTGCCCGCCCAAGCCGCGACCTACTCCGGCCGCCGCTCGTCCTCCTCCTCCGGTCGCCGCTCGCCCTCCCCCGTCCGAAGATCGCCCCGCTCCCGGCCGTTTCTCTCTCTCTCTCTCTCTCTCTCTCTCTCTCTCTCTCGTGCGCGGAGGCGGCGCATCTACCAGGGATCCAGCGAGAGGTGAGTCCATCCGTTCCTTCTGTACGCTTGTAGACTACCTTCTCTGCTGGATTCATGTCGTGGCCGAGGGATCAGGTATAATAGAAGGCAATCACAACAATCAAATGGAAAAGCATACGCGCATGCCACCTGCGAGTGTTGTGCGTGCGTGATGGGGGGAGTGGATTGCTGGAATCTTGGACTTGCAGTTATGCCATCAAGTTGCTATTTCTGCCAAGGCCCAACACGGCAGCACACATATCATTTCTTTTTTTTCTCTAAATACATGCTTAATCTACACTAGATCAGAACACCATGTTTAGCCACCTCTCTTGTTGCAGATGTTCTTGTGCAAATTAGAGCATTAAGAAATGAAGAGCTGATCTACATATATAGTGTGATCAACTCAGTACTTCAGCATTAAATAATATTTTGGTACAATTTCATTTTTGTTATGCTCTAGCTGTTATAAATAATCAAAGTTAGAAATGTATCTCATAAGTTAGAAATGTAGTACATCCTGGATGCGCTACTGATTCTTCTCTTATGATGCAGGTAGTATAGCTGGCAGCAGAGCACCCACGATGGACGGAGACGGCTTCGACGTGTGGGGTTCACAGCCGTCGGCAAGCGGTCCTGCTACCCATGCCGGTCTCGACCTCAAATCGCAAGCGCCTGTGTCGGAGGGGTTCCCTAGGCTTGGGCTCTACGGAGCCTTCCTCCAGAGCGACGATGATGAGCTCCTCCCTGGGCGCGGCAGGGGCTCCGGGCTCCCTCCCTATCGCCCACCCTACGCCCGGCGACTGAACTTCGGCGGCTCCTCGTCGGCGGCAGCCAGTCGCGGAGGAGGAAACGTTGGCGTGTTCCTTGGCGGGTCGTCGTCGGGGGCAGGCGGCGGTGTTCGGCAATGCGCCAACCCGGCCGCCGCGGCACCCAGCCGCCGTAACCAGCGCACCAGCACGGCGTTCAGTGGCGGCGACGTACGGCAGTGCGCCAACTCAGCCGCTGCGGCACCCAGCCGTCGGGCACCGAGGAGTGCCGTCCGTGGGCAAGCATCCGGCTCCGGTGCTCCCTTCGACAATGGTGATGAAGAATTGGAGGATGACGTGGAGGAGTTTGCGAGCTCCGGAGGTCCCATGGTGAGCCAAAGCAACCGAGCCCAATGGAATGATGCTAATAGTGCTTGCTTGTTAGAATTGTGCATTGAGCAACATGCAGCAGGAACGTATAATGGTGTAGCAATGAGTGCCGAAGGGTACCAAGCTGTTATGGACGGCTTACTTGCTAGAAGAGGGTTGGTGTATTCCCGTGTGCAGGTGAAGAACCAGATAGGCGTACTAAAAAACATCCACTCTTTTTGGCGATACATGCAAGTGCACACAAGGTTGGGGAGGAAACCAGATGGAACCATTGCTGCCGACCCTGAATTCTGGATAACACACACAGAGGTACACTTTTCACTAAGGCTACTCTTTACATATGTTTTCACTTAAGTTTGCATAACCATGTGTTAGATGATGAGCTCATTGTATAAAGTGAAGCAGAGGTCAGCGGATGGATGTGTTTGAGCTCATTGTTATTTGGGGGAGTAGGATACTTTCCAGTTTCTGTCAACGGGTGGATGATTTTGAGCTCAGCTTACTCTTGTGGCATCCATGCCATCCTTCACCGGGGATAAACTGTCAAATGTTCAGTCCATAATGGTGCTACATGCCGTTGCATCCTAGAGTCACTAGGATTTTTGTCTCTTTATAAAAAAAGAACCTAGGATCAACTCTGCTTACTCATGCGATTTTTGTCTCTTTATATGCTGACTTGCTGCTCTTCTTAGTTCATAAGGTCCACTAAGCAAGTATTTCCTTCTTATCACATTTTTTCAGAGCTTAGATGTACATTTGATAAATACAAACATGCCTGAATTAAAAAAACACATGAGGAAATTATGGGATAAAAATGAGTCATGGCTGTGCGCCTAGCGGCCTACTGCCAAAAATCCCATGACTTCCCTGGCTTTTAACTTTGCATAGCTACAGAAGTGAGGACAGCCTCAACTACAGAAATTTTAAGAACTAATTAGCTACAGAAGTTTTAATAACTAATTAGCTACAGAAGTTTTAAGAACAGACTTAAAGCACAAGTGAGGACAGCCTCAACTACACACTGTACATATATTTCATATGCTAGGCTGGGTTCTACATGTAAAAGTTTACTTAAATAGTGTTCTCTCATATCCTAACTAGTTTTACATTTTCACTATCCTGCAGAAGAAACCATACCTAAGGAAGTTGCAGTGGGGTCCTCCAGCAAACGAGGAGTTGCTTGATCAACTGTCCAGAGGTTGCACTGTGGATGGAAGCACATCCTTTGTGCCTGGAGATGATTATGGTCAGAATCAAGGGCAAGATGCAGGGGGCAGAACAGGAAGAAGAGGAGTTTCAAGGAACACCTACAAGTACAAGCAACCAGAGGAGCCAGAGGGGCAAGAGGTCATTAAGCACTTCAAGCACTTTGACTAGTCCATTGAAGAAGAGCAAGAGCCCAATGGTCAAGATTGTCAAGGACATAGCCAATACCTACAAAGAGTCTGTCGCAACCAACACTAAGCAAATGCATAAACGTGCTAATGAGAAGGCTGCATTTTCTGTGAAGAGGTGTCAGGAGCTGGCATTTGAGTGTGGCGTTGAGCAAACAGTTGACTCTGTCTATGCTATGTCCAAGATGTTCGAAACGGAATATCAAAGGGAGTTCTTTTGTGGCCTATTAACTCCTGAGCTTAGGTTGGGTTACTTCAAGAAGCAGGAAGAAGATCATGTCCCCATGACCGAGGAAGAAGAATATGATGGAGGTAGCACAAGTGAAGATGAGATCATATCCATGTGCCGCAAGAATTTGGTGCAGTCCGAGAATTTAATCTTGAAGTTGGTTCCTATCTTGGGTATGTACTCTGATAACTACTTTCAGAAACTACCTAGGAGGGTCAGTGGATATTCTGGTTTGGATTGGGTACATGAGACACTAGCCCGAGATACCCAATGCTATAACATGTTTAGGGTTGAGAGACCTTTATTTAACAGGCTACATAGTACTTTGGTGCAATCATATTGTTGGAAATATGCCCTAGAGGCAATAATAAAAGTATTATTATTATATTTCCTTGTTCATGATAATTGTTTGTTATTCATGCTTGAATTGTATTGTACGGAAACAACGATACATGTGTGAATACATAGACCACAACGTGTCCCTGGTAAGCCTCTAGTTACTAGCTCGTTGATCAACAGATGGTCACGGTTTCCTGACCATGGACATCGGATGTCATTGATAACGGGATCACATAGAATGATGTGATGGACAAGACCCAATCCTAAGCCTAGCACGAGATCGTATAGTTCGTAATGCATAAGCTTTTCTAGTGTCAAGTATTTATTCCTTAGACCATGAGGTTGTGCAACTCCCGGATACCGTAGGAATACTTTGGGTGTGCCAAACGTCACAACGTAACTGGGTGGCTATAAAGGTACGCAACGGGTATCTCCGAAAGTGTCTGTTGAGTTGGTACGAACCGAGACTGGGATATTGTCACTCCGTATGACGGAGAGGTACCTCTGGGCCCTCTCGGTAAGACATCATCATAAAGAGCTCAAAGTGACTAAGGAGTTAGTCACGGGATGATGGATTACGGAACGAGTAAAGAGACTTGCCATGACGAGATTGAACGAGGTATCGGGCATACCGACGATCGAATCTTGGGCAAGTACCGTACCGATAGACAAAGGGAATAACATACGGGATTGAGTGAATCCTTGACACAGTGGTTCATCCGATGAGATCATCGAGGAACACGTGGGAACCAACATGGGTATCCAGATCCCGCTGTTGGTTATTGACCGGAGAGTCGTCTCGGTCATGTCTGCGTGTCTCCCGAACCCGTAGGGTCTACACACTTAAGGTTCAGTGACGCTAGGGTTGTAGAGATACATGCACATGGAAACCCGAATGTTGTTCGGAGTCCCGGATGAGATCCCGGACGTCACGAGGAGTTCCGGAATGGTCCGGATGTCGGTGTACTAAGGTAGGGGTGCCTCAGTACCCCAACTTGTGCACGGGCAGCTGCAGCTTCCCGCGGCAGGGTTTACCGCGTGCTTGCCGGAGACCTTCCCGCTCCCTATCAAACCATTCAAAAACAAAGTATACAAGACAGAAGATCGAGGCCCCGGCAAGAGGAGCTTGCCGGGAAGGCCGCACCAGGCTCAAGACTGCCCCATAAACACAAGACCCTGGCAAGAGGAGTTTGCCAGGAAGATTAGAAGACATGCCCCGGCGCAACGTGCGCCCCGGCAAGGGCCCGGGGAGCGGCAAGCTCCCGGGCCCGGCAAGATCAAGGCCCCGGCAAGGTGCTTGCCGGGAAGGTCACGCTGTGTCTCCGCGCTCCAGCCCATCGGCCCACGCGTCGCCCTGGGGCCTATCCAGGGACGCGTGGCGGATGGCTGTGCAGCCTGGGGGACACGGTGGCACTCCGCGGTGGTGGATCCATCGCCGTGGCAGACGGAGACGCTATGGCGGGAGCTTTTGGGGTCGACGGCGACAGGCATTAAATGCCCTTGTCCCCCACTGTTAGAGTAGGTATAGACCACTGTTCTGCACTGTAGCTCTACTGTTCCCGCACTGTTACAACTACCACCTCTTTTACGTTTTTACCCCTTTCTCCTACGTTGACACCTGTCGGTGACCCCTTGCACTATAAAAGGAGGCCCATGCACAACGTGGAGGGGGTTCGGAACCTAGATCACTCTCACGCTCGGTGTAGCTGTTTCTTTAAGCTCCCGAGCGCTCCAACTCAATACACAACTAAGCAGGAGTAGGGTTTTACGCGTCTACCGCGGCCCGAACCTGGGTAAAACTGCCCGCGTGCTCGCTACGATCTGCTCTTTGTGCTCCCTCCGCCCTCGTACCGCACAGACAAGGGGCTCCGGTCCCATAGGTGTTCGTGGCGGACAGTTTCCCCCGACATCTTTGGCGCGCCAGGTAGGGGGCGTCGAGGTTGTGCGAACCTGATCCGGCGACCACGCGGGTGCATTCTTCATCAACCTCTCCGAATTCGGTAGCTTCATCAGCAGCTTCATCAGCAACAGCTCCATGGCTCCGAAGAAGAAAGCTTCGGAGGTCGGAGGCCCGTCTGCGTCTCACCCGCCGCCACCAGAGCCAACGGTGGGCGGGGGAGATGTCGTCGGAAGGGTGGTTGCCGGTGAGGACACTCACGGCGCCACCAGATCCAAGAACAGGACGGACGACCGAACCTCGGTCTCCGTGGACGCGCCGCGTCCATCCCAGCACACGACAACCCAGCAGCGCCATGTCACAGGAGGTGGCATCCGCTTGCTGGACCAAGGCCAAACTGGAGGCTCGCGGGACGCCCCGGACAACCGTCCGGGCACAAGCAAGGCGAAGGCGACGGCGCGAGACCCTGCTCCTTCTAACGTCGTTAGAAGTCCGAGCATATCCCGCTCCTCGCACCGCTCGCCCCCGCTCCCCTCCACTCCGGCAGAGGCGCTCGCGAGGGCGCAACTGCTCCTCGATTTCCCTCCAGCGGCAGACAAGGCCGAAGACTGGAGGGCCACTATTCAGAGCCTGATTGCCTTCGCCAACAACGATTCTCCACAGCAGCCGTCGGCCTCGCGGCCGCGGCAAGCTGAGAAGACGAAGGCCGACGGCGACAAGACCGCCGGGGGTGCGACAAGTGTGCACTCCCCGCAGCAAAAGCAGAAGACGCCGCCCCGCCGGAACAACGCTGACGATGGCTCCACAGCCTCGTCGGACCCGCGGGTTCGTCGGGACCAGCGCCAGGTCCTCGACGACCGGCAACAGGAAGATGCTCGGACAAGAATCGAGCGTCGCCGAGAAGCCCGGCGACAATCAGACCAGAGAGCTGGGAACGCTGTCGACGCGCACGCGCCCGGTGAACCAGGCGACTTGCCGTACGCGGCAGGTTGCCCTGCGTTTACCCGTGAGCTGCGGCGCGTCCAGTGGCCCAGCATGAAAAACTTCAAGCCCGACGTACCCGAGAAGTACGACGGCAAGACGCACCCCTCAGAGTTTCTCAGCGTCTACACCATCGCAGTGCAAGCTGCCGGGGGGCGCGACGAGAAGATCTTGGCCAATTACTTCCCGCTCGTGCTAAAGCCGAACGTCCGTTCGTGGCTCATGCACTTGCCGGAAGGTTCCATCTCTTCTTGGGCCGACCTTTGCCACCAGTTTGTCGGCGCCTTCACCGGCGGCCACAAACCCCACGGCCAGGAGAGCGATCTCCATATTTTGGCCCAGAAGGAAGGCGAGACCCTGCGCAAGTATATCCAACGCTTCAGCCGGGTGCAGCACAACATCCCTGACGTTCACCCTGCCGCGGTTATCAGCGCGTTCCATCAGAACGTGCGTAACCGCCGCATGCGTGAAGAGATGGCGATGACGAAGATTCGAAATGTCAGTGAGCTCTATGCTCTTGCCGACAAGTGCGCACGCGCAGAAGAGGGGAGGAAACTCCCCGGGGAGGATGCTGGCGCGGAAGGAAGCGACAGCGACGACGCCGCCCCGGCAAAGAAGAGCCGGCGGCGGAACAACAGAAGGAAGGGCAAGAAAGAGGTGCTTGCCGTCGAGAAGTCCGGCAAGGAGGCTCCCGCCAAGCAAACGCAGGCTGGCGGCTCCGGCAAGGAGCCTGCCCCTGTAGCGGCAGCCGACAAGCCGGACGGCTCCGACAAGCAATACTGTAAGATCCACCGCACCAAGGGTCACGACCTCTCCAACTGCAAGCGCGTCGAGTACCTCGTCGAGCAGCAGAAAGCTGAGTACGAGAGGCGCGACAAGGAGAAGGCCCAAGGTGGCGGGGAAGAGACAAGCAAGAAGCGGCCGTTCAACGGCCGGGGAGGACGCCGCGGCAAGGCCAAGCAGCGGCAAGGAGATCGACCTCCCCGGGGCCGCGACAAGGACGAAGATGATGACGAAGACATGGAGGACGAGGATAACAGCGAGCAGGAGTTCCAGAAGGCCACGGAGGTCCTGTGCGTCGACGGTGGCGCCTCTCTGCACACCTCCCACCGCCAGCTCAAGCAATGGGTGCGCGAGGTGAACGCAGCAGAGCCGCCCGTGGAGTCGCGCAGGCTCCTCAAATGGTCCAGCACGCCCATCGTTTTTGATCTTGAGGATCACCCTGACCGCACCACTGCGGTCGGGTGCTTGCCGATGCTGGTCTCACCCACCATCCGCAACCTCAAGGTCACCAAAATGTTGGTTGACGGCGGGGCCGGGCTGAACTTGATCTCCTCTGCTGTGATCAAGAAACTCCAGATTCCAGATGGCGAGCTCGAAGAAACCGGTTCATTCCAAGGAATCAACCCGGGAAGGAGCAAGCCCAAGGGAAAGATCACTCTGCCGGTGACCTTTGGCGGGGAGCTCAACTTCAGAACTGAGCGCATCACTTTCGACGTCGCCGATATTCCATTGCCTTACAATGGAATACTCGGCCGTCCTGCCCTCGCCAAGTTCATGGCAGCATCCCACCACGCCTACAACGTACTTAAGATGCCGGGGCCGATAAGCGTCATCACTATCCATGGCGACAAGAAGGACGCGCTTGTCTGCGCCGACAAGATCTACCGGGAAGCAGCAGCTGCAGCCGAGAAGGACACTCTTGCCGCTGAAGCTCCCGGGGGAAAGAAGACGAAGACCAAGTCCGGCAAGTGCTCTGGGACCCACTCCGGCAACCGCACCTCTTCGGAGTGCTGCGCTGCCGTCGAGGACGTTCCATCGAGCTCCACCGGCAAGAGTAAGAAAGGAATGGCCGCTCCTCCGGCAACCAAGAAGGTGTCCGCCAAGGAGGACGGCACTGGTGGTACCTTCACCATCAGTGCCACCCTTGACAGCAAATAGGAAAGCGCGCTCGTTGCCTTCCTGCGGGCGAATGTCGATGTGTTTGCTTGGCAACCATCTGACATCCCCGGTGTTCCCAGGAAGGTAATTGAGCACAAGCTTGCTGTCTGTCCTCATGCGCGGCCCATCAAGCAAAAAGTGAGGAAGCAAGCCGTGGAGCGCCAAGAGTTCATCAACGAAGAGATCAAGAAGCTAGAGGCAGCAGGTCTAGTTAGAGGTGTGATCCATCCGACATGGTTGGCAAACCCAGTCGTCGTGCGCAAGGCCAACGGGAAGTGGAGACTGTGTATAGACTTCACCGACGTGAATAAAGCATGTCCCAAGGATCCCTTCCCTTTGTCGCGCATTGACCAGATCGTTGACTCCACTGCCGGATGTGAGCTACTCTGTTTTCTTGATGCATACTCAGGCTATCATCAGATTTTCATGGCCAAGGAGGATGAAGAAAAGACTGCATTTATCACTCCATGTGGCACCTATTGCTTCATACGCATGCCATTTGGATTGAAGAATGCAGGCTCAACCTTTGCAAGGGTAGTATACACTGCTTTTGAGCCACAGATCCACAGAAATGTAGAGGCTTACATGGATGACATCGTGGTGAAGAGCAAGAGCAAGGATACCCTGATCCAAGATTTGGAAGAGACATTTCAGAACCTGCGCAAGATACAGCTCAAGTTGAACCCCGAGAAGTGCGTCTTTGGAGTCCCCTCCGGCAAGCTTCTCGGGTTCTTTGTGTCACAGAGGGGGATTGAAGCCAACCCCGACAAGATTAAAGCCATTGAGCAGATAGAGGCCCCAAAGCGCGTCAAGGATGTCAGAAGGCTTGCAGGGTGTGTGGCTGCCCTCAGTAGGTTCATTTCAAAGTCTGCAGAACGCGCCCTACCTTTCTTCAAAATCTTGAAGAAGGCAGGTCCCATGAAGTGGACTCCGGAAGCGGAGGCGGCGCTGCAGGATTTGAAACGGTACCTGTCCTCCACTCCAACACTTGTCGCACCTAGACCACAGGAAAAGTTGCTGCTGTACCTAGCGGCAACCAACCAGGTGGTTAGTGCTGCGTTAGTAGCGGAGAGGGAGTCCGACGAGGAGTCAGCACCACCGGCAAGCGAATCCAGCGACAAGCAGGGGGCTGTTCCGGCAAACTCTGGCCCCGACAAGGAAGACTCTGCGCAGGAACAGGATGAGGTGCGGAAGAAGATGGTGCAGCGCCCAGTGTATTTTGTAAGTTCCCTTCTCTAGGGGGCTAGATCAAGATACTCTGGCGTGCAAAAATTGCTTTTCGGCCTCCTCATGGCCTCGAGAAAGCTGCGCCATTACTTCCAAGCCCATGAGATAACAGTGGTCACTCGCTTTCCGTTGAAGAGGATATTGCACAATCCGGAAGCAACAGGCAGGATCGTTGAGTGGGCACTGGAGCTGTCAAGCTTTGGACTCAAATTTGAAAGCACTTCAACCATACAGAGCCGAGCTTTGGCAGAATTCATAGCTGAGTGGACCCCAACACCCGACGAGGAAGTTCAAGAAACAAGTGCACCCGTGCAAGAAGCCACAAGTGAATGGGTAATGTATTTCGACGGTGCCTTCTCGCTGCAAGGCGCCGGTGCCGGCGTGGTACTCATCGCGCCCACCGGAGAGCACCTCAAATATGTTATCTAGATGCACTTTCCCAGGGAGCAAGCGACAAACAACACTGCTGAGTATGAAGGCTTGCTTGCCGGCCTCAGGATTGCGGCCGAACTTGGGATCAGAAAGCTGATTGTGCGGGGAGATTCTCAGTTGGTGGTCCGGCAAGTCAACAAGAGCTACCAGAGCCCTTTGATGGAAGCTTATGTAGATGAAGTAAGGAAGCTTGAGGAACACTTTGAAGGTCTGCAGATGGAGCACGTACCGAGAGCCCAGAATGAGATTGCAGATGGCCTTTCAAAGTGTGCTTCGATGAAGTTACCTGTGGAACCAGGGACCTTCTTACTCAAGTTGACTCAACCATCCGTTACACCATCAATTGGGCAGTCCAAGAAGAGAAAGTTGGTCTCCGGCGACTACTTGCCGGCGGATCTTCCAGAGCCCGCCGCCAAGGTACCCAAGATCAACAACCAGAACGCTGAGGAACAGTTTGCTCCTGCAAGTCCTCAGGCTTGTACAGTTGAAGCAAGTGTTCCCGACAAGCCTCGCCCCGGCGAGCTTGCCGGGGGACCTTCAGCTCCGGCAGAACCAGAGGTCCTTGCCGTAGAAGCTGAGGTTCCCGCAGCGGCCCTCGAGCCTTTAGTCCTTGCCGTTGAGCCTCAGGCTCCGGCATGGGCACAGCAGATAGTCCGTTTTCTGCAAACCGGAGAACTTCCCGACGACCCTCAAGAAATAGAGAAGATAACCAGGCAGTCAAGTATGTACCAGTTCATCGATAACGAGCTGTACAGAAGAAGACTCAATGGTGTCAGGTTGAAGTGCATTTCCAGGGAAGATGGACGAAAGCTGTTGGCAGAAATCCATGGAGGCATATGTGGCCACCACATTGGCGCAAGGGCGCTTGCCGGAAAAGCTTTCCGGCAAGGGTTCTTTTGGCAAGAAGCCCTCCAAGATGCAACTGCACTAGTAACCAAGTGTGAAGCGTGCCAGTTCCATGCAAAGCAAATCCATCAGCCAGCTCAAGCTCTCCAAACAATCCCTTTGTCCTGGCCCTTCTCGGTCTGGGGGCTCGATATCCTCGGCCCCTTCCCCCGAGCCGTCGGGGGCTTTGAGTACTTGTACGTTGCAATCGACAAGTTCACAAAGTGGCCAGAAGTGGAGCCAGTGAGAAAGGTGACAGCACAGACAGCAGTCAAGTTCTTCAGGTCGATTGTTTGCCGTTTCGGGGTCCCTAACAGGATCATCACCGACAACGGTACGCAATTTACTAGTCGCACCTTCATGCAATACGTCCAAGACCTTGGCGCCAAGGTCTGTTTCGCTTCTGTTGCTCACCCGAGGAGCAACGGTCAAGCGGAGAGGGCCAATGCTGAAGTGCTGCGCGGACTCAAGACGAGGACCTTTGACAGGCTGCACAAGTGCGGAAGAAATTGGATAGAGGAGCTACCGGCGGCTCTTTGGTCAATCAGAACGACACCAAGTCGAGCCACCGGACAGACACCCTTTGCCCTAGTCTATGGGGCAGAGGCAGTTCTCCCCACGGAACTCGTATACGGATCTCCTCGAGTGCTCGCTTATGATGAGCTCGAGCAAGAGCAACTGCGGCAAGATGATGCATTGCTCCTCGAGGAGGAACGTCTCCAGGCTGCTGTACGAGCTGCTCGATACCAGCAAGCCTTGCGTCGCTACCATAGCCGCAAGGTCAAGGCCAGGAGTCTCGAGGAAGGCGACCTTGTTCTTCGGCGTGTTCAGTCCGCCAAGAATTCCAACAAGTTGACGCCGAAGTGGGAAGGCCCTTATCGGGTGAGACAAGTTACGAGGCCCGGCGCTGTCCGCCTCGAGACCGAAGAAGGCTTACCGGTGAGCAACTCCTGGAACATAGAGCATCTTCGCAAGTTTCACCCATAAGGCGCGGTTGCCGTGATCCGCTCCGGCAACCACCTTTTGTACAAGCTTTGCCGCTGTTGCATGTAACCCTTTGTACAAAGCCGGGCGCAGACCCCGTGCATCAGTAAAGTTTCGTGTTTTGCGCTAGTTGCCATTTGCATGCTTTTCTCTGCTATTTGCATGTTTTCTTTGGCATTTGGTGCAACACTCGAGTGTCCGGTAAGTATTAGCGCGCCGAAAGGCCATATACTTGTTTCCCTTTTCCTTTTCTTTTTCCTCTAAAAGCAGGAGGAAAGTTCCTCGCGCACAAGTTTGCCGAGGGGGGAAGGAGGTGAAGGAGGAACCAAGTGCTGTTCAAGAAAGAGAAGCCTTACCGGAAAGCAAGCAATATAAGCAAGCAGCATATGAAAGATAAGTTGTTAGAATTTGACCAGTTCAAATTTTAAATTTTAGTTGTCTTCCTTGAACAATCACACTTTGTATGGAAAACCTGTGCGCGGAGGAACCTACCCGTAGCTTGCCGCACCCTTATCTTGTTTTCGAGTTCACTCAACGATCTAAGTGAGCTGCGACAAGTGTCGCGCCCTTGCTTCGTTTCCGAGTACGCTCAGCAAGCTAAGTGCGTTGCGACTAGCCGCGGCAAGGTTGCTTGCCGGTGAAACCTTAGCCAGCAGGCTGCTCAGAGTCCAAGACTCAGCGCTCGCGGCAAGGGTCCCTTGCCGGCAAGCTCCCCGGAAGCGTAGGGTGAAAAACATACAAAGTCAAGGGTTGAAACCAGGAAGATAACATTGCACTGGTTGATCAAAATAAGTTAAATATCTTACAAAGGATAACTTGTCGCAATGGACTAATAAGTTCACGACATAATGTGCAGCAACAAAAAGATAAAGATAATGGAGGCCTAATCTACGCGGCCGCCCTCCTTCCTGCCAAGCTTTGCCACCTTGGCGATGATGTGGGCGACCTGCTCCTTCAGGGCCTCCGTGTTTGCATCAGCCGGCAAGCTGCGAAGAACGTTGTTGAGATTGATCCCCGGGTTGCGGTACACGATCTTCGTCAGCACCCGCTCCAGAGTTCCCGCGCAGAGTAGGCGCGACTCCTCGGCCAGCTGCGCGGGGATGCGGTTCCGGAGACCTGCAAGGGCCGGCGCGATCCCTCTGAAGAAGAGGCTGAGCTTGGCGCTGTGCGGAAGATCCGGATCCGGCGAGTAGATGAGGTGTTCGACCTTCAGCGCCAGTAGCTCCTGGTCAATATTGGACGCAGAAGAAACCAAGTCCTCGGTCCATACCTCGATGGTCTGGCGGAAGAGCTCGGATGCCTTGTTGACACTCTCCACCAAGGTCCGCTCCTTGCGGAGCTCCTCCTTCAGTTTGTTCTCTTGAGCCCGGGCAGCGTCGAGTGAGTCCTTCAGAGTGGTGACCTTCAGCTCCAAGTCCTCAATGGAGTCCTTGGCGGCCTTCAACTCGTCGCCCCTCTTGGAGAGACTCACCTGAAGCTCGGAGTTTGTGTGAGCGTCCTTCTTGCGCTCCAAGATGAGCGCGGCAACCTTCTCGGCGCTCACCTTCAGCGCCTTCTCCAACTGCTCAACCTTGGCGGCAAGCTCTTTCTTGGCGTTTTCCGCGGCAACCGCGACGGCTTTCGCCTCCTTCAGCTCCCCGCCAAGGGCTGCCTCGCGAGCGACAAGGTCCTCCTCGTGGGAGTCGAGCTCGACCTTCCGCTGCGCGAGCTCTCCCTCTCGCCGGGACATCTCCACCCCGGCGAGCCGCTGCTGTTCTTCAGCTTCAGCCTTCTCGAGCACCCACTCCTGGTACTCGCCGGCGAGACGCTCACGCTCCTCCGCCACCTCGCAGAGGGCCGCCTGGTTGGCGGCACGGAGCTCCGCCGCACGCTTCTCCATTTCCGCCGCGGCCTTGGCGGCAAGAACTTCCCGGGAGGCGAGCTTCGCCTGCCTGGCCCGGTAAAGGGCCAGGAGCTGGTGGAGTAACCTCTCCTCCTCGGGCCCCTCACTCCCGCCGGGCGCCTCGACGATCTTCAGGCCTGCGGAGGCGAGGACTTCTCCGTCAAACGCCTCGCCCTCCGCAGGAGCTCGCGATGAAGACCCCCAAGGCATCTGGATGAAGACGCCGTTGGGGGCCTCAAGATAATACCCCTGCTCCTTGCTGGCGGAGGGGCCGGTGGCCGGAGCAGCATCCGATGCTCCCGCCGCCTCCGGGTCGGCGGTGCGGTCACCGTCCCCCTCCCCGGCCGCTGCGTCCGCAGCCGGAGCAGTCTCCTGCGCGGCCGGCTCGGCGGCCTCGGCCACCTCCTCGACGACAGGGGCGTCGCCGCCGCCGCCCCGCGCGCCCTCCTCCTCGAGGTTGATAACCTCCGTCTCCATGGGCTCAGGAGGAGGAAGATCTATAAAGAAGAAGAAGAAGAAAAAGAAGTTCAAGATTCAAGCAAATATCCAAAAAGAGGCAAAGCCAAGAAAACAAGCTACAGAACATACCTTGGCGGACGTCCTCGGCGGCGGGCTCCCTTGCCGGGGAGCTCTGCCTTGGCGGAGTAGCCGCCCTCGCCGGGGGGCTCTGCCTTGTCGGAGTAGCCGCCGTCGCCGGGCTGCTCGCCCTTGGCGGGGTACTCTGCCTTGGCGGCGGAGTACCCACCCTTGGCGGAGCACTCTCCCTTGCCGGAGAGTTCTGCCTTGGCGGGGACGGCGGGGCCTGCGGCTCCTCGACGACGGTCTCCGGGCGCTCTTCCCGCTGTGGCTCCACTTCTGCACAGAACAAGACAAGAAACTTCAAGACATGAAGACAAAACCAAATCCTCAGGCGTACCCCGACAAGCGAAAAGAGAGAACCCCAGACTTACGCTGGGGGCTTCGCTGCGGGCTGCGCTGGGGGCTGCTCCTCGGAGCAGCGCTCGGGTCCGGCAGGCTCGGCTCCGGCACGCCTCCTGTTGCCGCGGCTGCTGAGTCTTCCGCGGCCTCGACCGTGGGCGCCTTGGCCCTCTTCGCCGCGCGCTCGACCAAGGTCCTGAAATCAAAGCAACAAACAGAGTCAGCATCAACAAAAATCAAGACAAAACTCGAGAAGGTGTAAGATCTTAGGCTCTTACTCCTGGTCCTCCTCGTCGTCCTCGCTCAAGGCGGAGAAGTCATACTCCACCGTCGGCGCGTCGGCGCGAGGAGCGGAAGATGAAGATTCCCTCGCGCGCTTGGTGGTCGCTGGGGCTGGGGGCTGTGAAGACCCAGCCCCAGTGGTAGCCGGCGCCCGAGGAGCGGGCGGAGCCGTTGCTCCGCTCCGAGAAGACCCCTGTCGGCTCGGCGCCGGCCTGCGTGGCGCCTCCGTCGTGGTCCGCGCACGGGCCGCCTCCGTTGCGGCAGGTGCGCCGGACGGCCTTGGCGCGGCTTGACTCCCCCGGGGAGCCGCCCGGCGAGGTGGCTGTTGCCGGGGCGCCTGCGCTCTCTCCCCCGTCGCCGCCTTGCGGAGGCGCTTCGCCGGGGACTGCCTCGGGCTTGCCGGGGGCGGGGAGCCCTCCGACGAGGAGAGGTCGTCGGCGTACAACTCCGTGGATCCGCCGGAGCCCTCGACCTCCTCCTCCTCCTCCTCTTCCCCGGCCGGCTCACTAGGCCCAGCATCTTGCGCTGCGGCCCCCTTTCCCTTGGCGCCTCCGCCCTTCGCGGCGCCTCTGCTCCCTCCGGCGGTGCTCTCCATTGCCGCGGCCTCCGCTGTGATCCCATGGATCCCGGAGTGCCTCAGCGAGGGGACCCCGGCGAGCGCGTCGGGAGGAAGATCCAGCAACCTGCGGATCTCCGCCTCCTCCGCCCGGGTGGACGCGTCCTCAGCCTCCGCCTCCTCCGGCGAGTATCCGAAGACTCCTGCCGCCGCGGCTGCGGCGGCCTCCTCAGCCCGAGAAGCAATGTAGGCGATCTCCTGGTCGGTGGTGTCCCGTGTGTGCAGCTTGAGGTCCTCCTTGTTCTTCGCCACCTCTGCGAGGTTGTCGTAGAAGTTGAGGACGTCGATGGGCTTCGGAGCGAGCCATGTGCGGTCCACGCCGTGCGAGTCACACATGGGCATCATGGCAAGGATTCGATCCCTCGCGGCGTTGTTGCAGAGCGGCACCACTTCCCGGGGAGTCCTGAACCACTCGGGGTGTGTCGGGTCGTACTTGAAGAGTTCTCGTACCATTCCCCGCAGCTCCAGCATGGTGAAGTTGAAGTTGAGCCCGGGGCGCAGCCTCATAATGTCTGCCGGGCCGCCGTACTCCCAGGCCGGCCTCTTCCGGTCTTGGAGAGGGGCGATGCGCCGGCGGAGGAAGTCTGCGCCCACCTCAACAACTGACAGATTGGCCAACCGAAGACGAAGAATCCGGACGAGGGCGATGTTGAGCTTGACGTCGTCTGAGTCCAGCTCACTCCAGTCCCTGCCGCGCACGATGGGCGTTGTGCGCGGCGCGGTGAAGGCTTGCGGCTGGTCTTCTACGATCCAGCACCACTCCGCTCGCCATTCCTCCCACTTGCCGCGGAGCTCCCCCGGCAAGTACGCACCCTTCTTATTGAGACGAAAGACCCAAGAAATTCCTCCGGAAAGGGGGGCATCGGCCTCGGCTCTAGGAGTGAAGAAGTGTCTAAAGAGTGCTACATTGGGGTGGACTCCTATGAAGTTTTCGCACATGTGTGCGAAAACAGCCATGGTGAGAATGGCGTTGGGGGTGAAGTCAAGCAGATGGAAGCCGTACGTGTTCATGATGTCGCAGAAGAAGTTTGAGAAAGGAGGACAGAGACCACAATGAAAGAAAGCAGCAAAAAAGTAGTACCCGCCGGGATAGCTGTCCTTGGCGGCGGCCGGGTATGCTCGCGTGCGGGGATGCGCGTCGGTTCCCTTGGACCAGAACAAGTAATACTTGTTCCAGAGCTCCCGCACGCCGAGCTTCGGCGAGAAGACGACATGCCGCTTCCGGTACGCGATGAGCTTGGCCGCTTGCTCCGATTTCTCCTTCTTGGCCTTCTCCGCCTTCGCCTTGTCGGTCTTTGGAGCCATGGCGGACGCGGCGGAAGGAGGGGAACGAAGAGCTCGGCGGCGGTGGAGATGTGGAGGCGGAGCGCAAGAGAGAATCTTTGGAGGAGGAAGACGATGCAATGAAAGCGCAAGGAGGGGAATCGCTCCTGCTTCCTCTGCTTTTATGGGGAAGTGGGGGGCGTTTCGCCCTTCCCATTAAGAGATCGTGGGCACGTCCCATCCCACGGCGCCGCAATCGACGCGTGCCGTTGGGAGGGGATGCGGCGGATGCGGAAGTGGATTCGGCGCGTCGCGGGCCGCGTGTGCCCGTGCACTGTTTTGGGCCTGGCCCAACAGCGCTCGGCACCGTGTGTGGCCCAGGCCCGGGGGCTCCTGTCGGTGTACTAAGGTAGGGGTGCCTCAGTACCCCAACTTGTGCACGGGCAGCTGCAGCTTCCCGCGGCAGGGTTTACCGCGTGCTTGCCGGAGACCTTCCCGCTCCCTATCAAACCATTCAAAAACAAAGTATACAAGACAGAAGATCGAGGCCCCGGCAAGAGGAGCTTGCCGGGAAGGCCGCACCAGGCTCAAGACTGCCCCATAAACACAAGACCCTGGCAAGAGGAGTTTGCCAGGAAGATTAGAAGACATGCCCCGGCGCAACGTGCGCCCCGGCAAGGGCCCGGGGAGCGGCAAGCTCCCGGGCCCGGCAAGATCAAGGCCCCGGCAAGGTGCTTGCCGGGAAGGTCACGCTGTGTCTCCGCGCTCCAGCCCATCGGCCCACGCGTCGCCCTGGGGCCTATCCAGGGACGCGTGGCGGATGGCTGTGCAGCCTGGGGGACACGGTGGCACTCCGCGGTGGTGGATCCATCGCCGTGGCAGACGGAGACGCTATGGCGGGAGCTTTTGGGGTCGACGGCGACAGGCATTAAATGCCCTTGTCCCCCACTGTTAGAGTAGGTATAGACCACTGTTCTGCACTGTAGCTCTACTGTTCCCGCACTGTTACAACTACCACCTCTTTTACGTTTTTACCCCTTTCTCCTACGTTGACACCTGTCGGTGACCCCTTGCACTATAAAAGGAGGCCCATGCACAACGTGGAGGGGGTTCGGAACCTAGATCACTCTCACGCTCGGTGTAGCTGTTTCTTTAAGCTCCCGAGCGCTCCAACTCAATACACAACTAAGCAGGAGTAGGGTTTTACGCGTCTACCGCGGCCCGAACCTGGGTAAAACTGCCCGCGTGCTCGCTACGATCTGCTCTTTGTGCTCCCTCCGCCCTCGTACCGCACAGACAAGGGGCTCCGGTCCCATAGGTGTTCGTGGCGGACAGTTTCCCCCGACACCGGAGGTAAAGAATGATATATAGGAAGTCCAGTTTCGGCCATCGGGTGAATTCCGGGGGTCACCTGGAGTGTCCCGGGACCACCGGAGGGGTCCCGGGGGTCCACCGGGTGGAGCCACCCATCCTGGAGGGCCCCGTAGGCCGCAAGGGGAAGGGGGCCAGCCCCTGGTGGGCTGTCGCACCCACATGGGCCCCCTCCATGCACCTAGGGTTGAAACCCTAGGGGGAGGGGGCGCCCCCTATGCCTTGGGGGGCAAGTTTCCCCCCTCTGGCCGCCTGATGGCTTCTTGCCCCTCGTTGGTTACCCCAAGTGGAAGGTTTGAGATGTAGGGTAGCGGTAGTTTTCCCTTGGCAAAGATACCAAGGATCGAATCCCGTGAGACTCCGAGGGTCAACAAGAAGGTGTCAACTGCTAACGGCGCCAGATACTTAGCGATTGACAGGACCTGCACACAGATACAAATAACTTTGCTCCCAACGAGTACAGAGAGGTTGTCAATCCCTCCGGCCTTGTCGTTTACAAAGGATCAAACACAAGAGATAATAGTGATAGGTATGACTGCAACTAGTAAATAAGAACAGGAAATAAATAACGGGTATGATCAGTGATGGTAATATGGACCGGGGTCCCATGATGTTCACTAGTGATGTCTCTCTCCCAAAAGACGATAAAATAGCTAAGCGAGATAAACGAATTACAGCTGGGCAATTGACAGGATTATGTGCACAAACCAATGCTAACTATACTGCAAGAAAGGTAGAGCCTCAAAAGCATGGGCGGTACGCCAAGGCA
This sequence comes from Secale cereale, assembly GCA_902687465.1. Lineage (NCBI taxonomy): Eukaryota > Viridiplantae > Streptophyta > Magnoliopsida > Poales > Poaceae > Secale > Secale cereale. The sequence continues at coordinate 652,801,554 of LR738712.1, forward strand.
AGTAGACCGAAATCCATCTGCATCTACTACTAATCATCCACCTTGAGATATCTATCCAGAACATCTCGCTGGTATTAAGTTGCGAGTCCCACCCATAGTGTAAACTCAAAGCAACAGACAACTGCATTAAAAGAACTTTGCGTAAAGTAAACAATCCTTGCACCCGCATACAAGCACCGTTGTTTTCCCCCTTGTGGCAACAACACATCCCCTAGACTCATGTTTCTGTCACTCAAGCTAGTCATCGAGGGGCATGAACCCACAATCAAGCATAACGTTCCCTCTTGGAGTTACTACCTACTACTTGGCCAAAGCAATAAACAACAACGGAGAACATGCAAGAATTACTCAAGAACATAAATATAAAAGAGGTGAATCAAATATATTACTCAAACACAATCTGAACATAATCTCATAATCCATCAGATCCCAGCAAACTCATCATAGCAACAGCATAAGGATTACATATGTGCCTCGATCATGTAGGGCAGCTCACGAGGTCTAATCGGTGAAGAACAAAGAGGGGAGGAGAACATCACATAGCTACTGGTCATGGACCCATGGTCCAAGGGAGACTACTCACAACTCATCCGGGTGGCGTCCATGGTGGTGGAGAGGCTCCCGGTGGTGGTTCTCCCCTCCGGCAGGGTGCCGGGAAGAGTTCTCCTGGTGCTCCCGATCTTGGAAGCGCGACGGCGGCGGAACAGAGATGGGATCGCGAAAAAGGGTTCCATCCTCGAGGGTTTCGGGACGTGGTGTAAATATATGCCAAAGGGGGGCACCAGGGGAGCTAAGGGGGGCCCAGGCGGCCTGGCGCGGCGGCCAGGAGGGGGCCGCGCCCTCTGGGCGCCTGGAGCCCCGATGGCCCCCCTCTGGCCCTACTTTGGCCGCATGGAAGCTTCGGGAACGCTGATTTTTTATATATTTTCCCGGAATTTTTCTGGCAATTTACGTAATGGGAAAACCTGAAATACAAAAACAGCAGAAAACAGAAACTGGCACTGGGGTGCACTGAGTTAATAGGTTAGTCCAAATATGATCAGAAGTGTATGGAAGTGCATAAATATCATAGCAATATCACACAAAAGAGGCATGGAGCAAGCAGAAATTATAGATACGTTTTGGACGTATCAACATCCCCAAGCTTAATTCCTGCTCGTCCTCGAGTAGGTAAATGATAACAAGCATAATTTCTGTGGTGACATGCTATTAACCATATAAGAACTTTTTACAGTCACATGACAAATGCTTACTGAGATAATGAATCTGTAGTAATTAAGTTGCCTCATGAGAATATCACAAAGAACTGAAAGTTTTACAATATGATACTGAAAACACTCAATAGATTTGTAGTGAGCATGGTGTGCAAACTTGACAAAGTGATACCTCGCTTGCCCCCTTTAGTGAAGCAAAACATAAATGCAGGGGCACCTCCGAAGTTTAAGTGACGACTAGATACAATGATTTCAGAATAAACGATATCATAATCATGCAGAAGACAATGGTACTTTGGGACAATGCACATTACACTCAAAATGACAATCATGCTCTCAATAGTTGGTGCTTTGAAGAAAGAAGGTGGAGACTCTCGAACCGTGGCTTTTGATGGCAAGGTTGAAAACCCGTGGTCGGAAATAAAGACTAAACATGTACCAGAGCTCTTGGTTTTTTAAAAACAAAGGTAAAAATTATTTTTGGGGTATGCATATTTCGTCAACGAATGCTAGTAGATAACTCAATTACTTCTCGAGTTGGACAAGTTTCGAGGAACGGCTCCCGCACGGGGACGATCACATCCCCTTAATCTCCTTTCTTTATCACTGCCAAAGTTTTTTGATTTCTCATGAACAAAGCGTGAAGGAGGGTTTGTTTGTTGTATATTTTTTTAATGAGCCGGGCGCACTCTTTGCCAGTTCCTTCTCGTATTAGGGGTTTGTAGATTAGACATGCAATCCCGGGGTGAAACTCGTCCAACTTAAAAAGATCATGAATTAACTACTACTTCCTCATGAGCTAAAACAGAGGCACAAAATAGAAATGCTTTTTTGAATAATTTCGAGATGGTACAAGATAGTCTTCATTAGGAATGGAAAGTAAATACCATGTATAGGAAGGTATGGTGGACTCATATGGCATAACTGGTTTAAAGGATTTTGGATGCACAAGCAGTCAGTCCGCTTAGTACAGGCGAAGGTTAGCAAAAGACTGGGAGCGACCAACTAAGAGAGCAATGACGGTCATAATCATGCAGAGCGACAAAGCAACATTGAATCGGGCATGGAAGTTATATCGCTACTCAGAAAATAAAGATCATCAAGGCTTGATAGACTTTCTTTACAGTCTTAAATATGCGTGAGCATATGCCAAGTCAATTAAAATAAATTCTTGGAGGAAGATATCACTAAACCATACCACATCATAGGCAAACAAATCATGTTGGTACTTCAATAACACATTAAGAACCCCCCAGTTATTTGAGACTAACCATAAGAAAACATGAACTACTAAGCACCATTATGCACATAGCATTTTTATCATAGACATATCAACCAGTGCAACAGAAGCCAACTCTCTTAACAAGATAATCATGAAAACTCAAGAGAGTTCCAGCAACCAACTAAACAAAAGCTCTTTAAAAAGAAAAGCATGAAATCTAAGAGCTAAACATGACAGTAGCTATTGAAAGACAAAGAACATACACAGCAAAGATAAACATGAAAATCATATGTTGTGTTCTAGGTTGAAGTGGAGCGTGTTTCTCTCCCACACAAAGAAAGCTGGGTTCTAACTCGTTATGAACAGCAAGCAAAGCTAAAGAAAACTAAAAAGGAAACTAAAAGCAAGACGCTCCAAGCATAGCACATAACACATGAAGTGATTAAAATATAGTGGAACGAAAGACGAACTGATAATTGTTGATGGAGAAGGGGATGCACGGGGGCATCCCCAAGCTTAGACGCTTGAGTCTTCTTGAATATTTCTTGGGGGTGCACGGGGGCATCCCCAAGCTTGAGCGTTTGACACTCCTGAATCTTTTTATCATCATCCCTCGCACACTTGAAAACTCCCTTCATACATAACTCATCATAATCTGATTAGCGAGGTTAGTACCCATAATAAAATAATTTCTCCGTGCTGGAAATAAGGATAATCTTGAAGGTCTACTGTTTCTCAAGATTGCCAAAAGGTTTTTGCAAAGAAAAAGAAAGCTCAAGGTTTGCAAAACGAAGGAAAGGCAAAACAGGACAGAATCTGTGAAAAACAGACCAGCAGGTAGTAAATAATTTTTTCGGGGCACTTCTACAACTCAAATCAAAAAACTCAGAACAGACGCCCGAAAGCCAATTTTATAGAGCACGCTGTCGAAAAAATTCAGACCAAAAAGATTATCTGGTGATTTTATACGAATTTTTCTGTCCAAGGACAGAATCTGTTTCTTGGACAGCACGTCACAACTTTTGAACTTTCTTGCAATCAGAGGCTAAACTTGGCACAAAGCTGAAAAGTAAAGATACAATGATGATGCTACTGTAGTAACAAACATCAAGACACAACAAAAGCAAAATAAAACTTTATTCATTGTGGGCTGCCTCCCAAAAGCGCTTTCTTTTATGCCTTTAAGCTAGGCATAATGCAAAGAGATCAAGTTGTATCAATTGAACCATCATCAAGATCATCAAAAAGCTCTTCAATAGTACAACTAGTCTTAAGAGGACTTTCAAATAAAGGCCTAATAGAGATACTTCTAGGGAGAAGACCAAAAGGGAAAAAGTCAAGGGAAGATTCATTTTCAAATTTATCAAAGAGAGGTGTTTCTTCCAAAGTCTTCACAGTTTCAACCCCTTTGGCAATAGATGGATTACTTTTGGAGCGGGGAGCCTTTGGAACGTAAACGAACTTAGGTTCCTTCTTTGCCGGAGTTTCTACCTTTTTGGTTTTGATTGAGGAGAAAGTAGTTCCTAAAGTATCAAATATTTCCTCAATCTTGTCTATCCTAGAAGAATCCAAGTCATGGGTTTTGATGGTCTCCAAAGTTTTGAGAATTTTATGCATGGAGCTATCAAGCCTATTCAAATTCCCTTGGATCTTACGATCCAACTCATTTATCTTATTAATGTTTGGCATCTCTAGCTCTATCTTTTCAAGTTTTTTCATAATGTGAGCTAGGGTAATGTCCTCTTGAATGCTAACAAGAGGGGGATTTCCAACAAGATTTTCAATAATACTAAGAGATTCCCAAACTGGGGCCTCTAGGAAATTCCCATTGATAGCAGAATCTAGAATAAACCTATTCCAAGAAGTAATTCCAACATAAAAATTTCTAAGCAGGATAGTAGTAGATTGCTTCTTGGTGGCTCTTTTTTAAGAATAATTAATTCTATACCAAACATCTTTTAGACTTTCCCCACCACTTTGTTTAAAGGTGAGAACTTCTGCCTCACCAAAGGCAAAAGGACCAGACATAATGACAACTAAAGAATGAGATAACTATTTTTGTGATTTTTGATAAAGGGAACTAAAGCAAAAACTGAAAGGTAAACTAACAAGACTGAAAAGCAAAGGTAAAAGATAGCGTGCAACTCCCCTATCTTGAAGAGTGGAGTCCCCGGCAACGGCGCCAGAAAACTTTGCTTGATGGCTTCTCGCCCCTCGTTGGTTACCCCAAGTGGAAGGTTTGAGATGTAGCGTAGCGGTAGTTTTCCCTTGGCAAAGATACCAAGGATCGAATCCCGTGAGACTCCGAGGGTCAACAAGAAGGTGTCAACTGCTAACGGCGCCAGATACTTAGCGATTGACAGGACCTGCACACAGATACAAATAACTTTGCTCCCAACGAGTACAGAGAGGTTGTCAATCCCTCCGGCCTTGTCGTTTACAAAGGATCAAACACAAGAGATAATAGTGATAGGTATGACTGCAACTAGTAAATAAGAACAGGAAATAAATAACGGGTGTGATCAGTGATGGTAATATGGACCGGGGTCCCATGATGTTCACTAGTGATGTCTCTCTCCCAAAAGACGATAAAACAGCTAAGCGAGGTAAACGAATTACAGCTGGGCAATTGACAGGATTATGTGCGCAAACCAATGCTAACTATGCTGCAAGAAAGGTAGAGGCTCAAAAGCATGGGCGGTACGCCAAGGCAAGTAGACCGAAATCCATCTGCATCTACTACTAATCATCCACCTTGAGATATCTATCCAGAACATCTCGCTGGTATTAAGTTGCAAGTCCCACCCATAGTGTAAACTCAAAGCAACAGACAACTGCATTAAAAGAACTTTGTGTAAAGTAAACAATCCTTGCACCCGCAAGTACAAGTACCATTGTTTTCCCCCTTGTGGCAACAGCACATCCCCTAGACTCATGTTTCTGTCACTCAAGCTAGTCATCGAGGGGCATGAACCCACAATCAAGCATAACGTCCCCTCTTGGAGTTACTACCTACTACTTGGCCAAAGCAATAAACAGCAACGGAGAACATGCAAGAATTACTCAAGAACATAAATATAAAAGAGGTGAATCAAATATATTACTCAAACACAATCTGAACATAATCTCATAATCCATCAGATCCCAGCAAACTCATCATAGCAACAACATAAGGATTACATATGTGCCTCGATCATGTAGGGCAGCTCACGAGGTCTAATCGGTGAAGAACAAAGAGGGGAGGAGAACATCACATAGCTACTGGTCATGGACCCATGGTCCAAGGGAGACTACTCACAACTCATCCGGGCGGCGTCCATGGTGGTGGAGAGGCTCCCGGTGGTGGTTCTCCCCTCCGGCAGGGTGCCGGGAAGAGTTCTCCTGGAGCTCCCGATCTTGGAAGCGCGACGGCGGCGGAACAGAGATGGGATCGCGAAAAAGGTTCCGTCCTCGAGGGTTTCGGGACGTGGTGTAAATATATGCCAAAGGGGGCGCCATGGGAGCTAAGGGGGGCCCAGGCGGCCTGGCGCGGCGGCCAGGAGGGGGGCCGCGCCCTCTGGGCGCCTGGAGCCCCGGTGGCCCCCCTCTGGCCCTACTTTGGCCGCATGGAAGCTTCGGGAATGCTGATTTTTTATATATTTTTCCCGGATTTTTTCTGGCAATTTACGTAATGGGAAAACCTGAAATACAAAAACAGCAGAAAACAGAAACTGGCACTGGGGTGCACTGAGTTAATATGTTAGTCCAAATATGATCAAAAGTGTATGGAAGTGCATAAATATCATAGCAATATCACACAAAAGAGGCATGGAGCAAGCAGAAATTATAGATACGTTTTGGACGTATCAACATCCCCAAGCTTAATTCCTGCTCGTCCTCGAGTAGGTAAATGATAACAAGCATAATTTCTGTGGTGACATGCTATTAACCATATAAGAACTTTTTACAGTCACATGACAAATGCCTACTGAGATAATGAATCTGTAGTAATTAAGTTGCCTCATGAGAATATCACAAAGAACTGAAAGTTTTACAATATGATACTGAAAACACTCAATAGATTTGTAGTGAGCATGGTGTGCAAACATGACAAAGTGATACCTCGCTTGCCCCCTTTAGTGAAGCAAAACATAAATGCAGGGGCACCTCCGAAGTTTAAGTGACGACTAGATACAATGATTTCAGAATAAACGATATCATAATCATGCAGAAGACAATGGTACTTTGGGACAATGCACATTACACTCAGAATGACAATCATGCTCTCAATAGTTGGTGCTTTGAAGAAAGAAGGTGGAGACTCTCGAACCCTGGCTTTTGATGGCAAGGTTGAGAACCCGTGGTCGGAAACAAAGACTAAACATGTACCAGAGCTCTTGGTTTTTTAAAAACAGAGGTAAAAATTATTTTTGGGGTATGCATATTTCGTCAACGAATGCTAGTAGATAACTCAATTACTTCTCGAGCTGGACAAGTTTCGAGGAACGGCTCCCGCACGGGGACGATCACATCCCCTTAATCTCCTTTGTTTATCACTGCCAAAGTTTTCTGATTTCTCATGAACAAAGCGTGAAGGAGGGTTTGTTTGTTGTATATTTTTTTAATGAGCCAGGCGCACTCTTTGCCAGTTCCTTCTCGTATTAGGGGTTTGCAGATTAGACATGCAATCCCGGGGTGAAACTCGTCCAACTTAAAAAGATCATGAATTAACTACTACTTCCTCATGAGCTAAAACAGAGGCACAAAATAGAAATGTTTTTTTGAATAATTTCGAGATGGTACAAGATAGTCTTCGTTAGGAATGGCAAGTAAATACCATGTATAGGAAGGTATGGTGGACTCATATGGCATAACTGGTTTAAAGGATTTTGGATGCACAAGCAGTCAGTCCGCTTAGTACAGGCGAAGGTTAGCAAAAGACTAGGAGCGACCAACTAAGAGAGCAATGACGGTCATAATCATGTAGAACGACAAAGCAACATTGAATCGGGCATGGAAGTTATATCGCTACTCTGAAATTAAAGATCATCAAGGCTTGATAGACTTTCTTTACAGTCTTAAATATGCGTGAGCATATGCCAAGTCAATCAAAATAAATTCTTGGAGGAAGATATCACTAAACCATACCACATCATAGGCAAACAAATCATGTTGGTACTTCAATAACACATTAAGAACCCCCCAGCTATTTGAGACTAACCATAAGAAAACATGAACTACTAAGCACCATTATGCACAAAGCATTTTTATCATAGACATATCAACCAGTGCAACAGAAGCCAACTCTCTTAACAAGATAATCATGAAAACTCAAGAGAGTTCCAGCAACCAACTAAACAAAAGCTCTTTAAAAAGAAAAGCATGAAATCTAAGAGCTAAACATGACAGTAGCTATTGAAAGACAAAGAACATACACAGCAAAGATAAACATGAAAATCATATATTGTGTTCTAGGTTGAAGTGGAGCGTGTTTCTCTCCCACACAAAGAAAGCTGGGTTCTAACTCGTTATGAACAGCAAGCAAAGCTAAAGAAAACTAAAAAGGAAACTAAAAGCAAGATGCTCCAAGCATAGCACATAACACATGAAGTGATTAAAATATAGTGGAACCAAAGACGAACTGATAATTGTTGATGGAGAAGGGGATGCACGGGGGCATCCCCAAGCTTAGATGCTTGAGTCTTCTTGAATATTTCTTGGGGGTGCACGGGGGCATCCCCAAGCTTGAGCGTTTGACACTCCTGAATCTTTTTATCATCTTCCCTCGCACACTTGAAAACTCCCTTCATACATAACTCATCATAATCTGATTAGCGAGGTTAGTACCCATAATAAAATAATTTTTCCTTGCTGGAAATAAGGATAATCTTGAAGGTCTACTGTTTCTCAAGATTGCCAAAAGGTTTTTGCAAAGAAAAAGCAAGCTCAAGGTTTGCAAAACGAAGGAAAGGCAAAACAGGGCAGAATCTGTGAAAAACAGACCAGCAGGTAGTAAATAATTTTTTCGGGGCACTTCTACAACTCAAATCAAAAAACTCAGAACAGATGCCCGAAAGCCAATTGTATAGAGCACGCTGTCGAAAAAATTAAGACCAAAAAGATTATCTGGTGATTTTATACGAATTTTTCTGTCCAAGGACAGAATCTGTTTCCTGGACAGCACGTCACAACTTTTGAACTTTCTTGCAATCAGAGGCTAAACTTGGCACAAAGCTGAAAAGTAAAGATACAATGATGATGCTACTGTAGTAACAAACATCAAGACACAACAAAAGCAAAATAAAACTTTATTCATTGTGGGCTGCCTCCCAAAAGCGCTTTCTTTTATGCCTTTAAGCTAGGCATAATGCAAAGAGATCAAGTTGTATCAATTGAACCATAATCAAGATCATCAAAAAGATCTTCAATAGTACAACTAGTCTTAAGAGGACTTTCAAATAAAGGCCTAATAGAGATACTTCTAGGGAGAAGACCAAAAGGGAAAAAGTCAAGGGAAGATTGATTTATAAATTTATCAAAGAGAGCTGTTTCTTCCAAAGTCTTCACAGTTTCAACCCCTTTGGCAATAGATGGATTACTTTTGGAGTGGGGAGCCTTTGGAACGTAAACGAACTTAGGTTCCTTCTTTGCCGGAGTTTCTACCTTTTTGGTTTTGATTGAGGAGAAGGTAGTTCCTAAAGTATCAAAGATTTCCTCAATCTTGTCTATCCTAGAAGAATCCAAGTCATGGGTTTTGATGGTCTCCAAAGTTTTGAGAATTTTATGCATGGAGCTACCAAGCCTATTCAAATTCCCTTGGATCTTACGATCCAACTCATTTATCTTATTAATGTTTGGCATCTCTAGCTCTATCTTTTCAAGTTTTTTCATAATGTGAGCTAGGGTAATGTCCTCTTGAATGCTAACAAGAGGGGGGATTTCCAACAAGATTTTCAATAATACTAAGAGATTCCCAAACTGGGGTCTCTAGGAAATTCCCATTGATAGCAGAATCTAGAATAAACATATTCCAAGAAGTAATTCCAACATAAAAATTTCTAAGCAGGATAGTAGTAGATTGCTTCTTGGTGGCTCTTTTTTTAGAATCATTAATTCTATACCAAGCATCTTTTGGACTTTCCCCACCTCTTTGTTTAAAGGTGAGAACTTCTGCCTCACCAAAGGCAAAAGGACCAGACATAATGACAACTAAAGAATGAGATAACTATTTTTGTGATTTTTGATAAAGGGAAATAAAGCAAAAACTGAAAGGTAAACTAACAAGACTAAAAAGCAAAGGTAAAAGATAGCGTGCAACTCCCCTATCTTGAAGAGTGGAGTCCTCGGCAACGGCGCCAGAAAACTTTGCTTGATGGCTTCTCGCCCCTCGTTGGTTACCCCAAGTGGAAGGTTTGAGATGTAGCGTAGCGGTAGTTTTCCCTTGGCAAAGATACCAAGGATCGAATCCCGTGAGACTCCGAGGGTCAACAAGAAGGTGTCAACTGCTAACGGCGCCAGATACTTAGCGATTGACAGGACCTGCACACAGATACAAATAACTTTGCTCCCAACGAGTACAGAGAGGTTGTCAATCCCTCCGGCCTTGTCGTTTACAAAGGATCAAACACAAGAGATAATAGTGATAGGTATGACTGCAACTAGTAAATAAGAACAGGAAATAAATAACGGGTGTGATCAGTGATGGTAATATGGACCGGGGTTCCATGATGTTCACTAGTGATGCCTCTCTCCCAAAAGACGATAAAACATCTAAGCGAGGTAAACGAATTACAGCTGGGCAATTGACAGGATTATGTGCGCAAACCAATGCTAACTATGCGGCAAGAAAGGTAGAGGCTCAAAAGCATGGGCGGTACGCCAAGGCAAGTAGACCGAAATCCATCTGCATCTACTACTAATCATCCACCTTGAGATATCTATCCAGAACATCTCGCTGGTATTAAGTTGCGAGTCCCACCCATAGTGTAAACTCAAAGCAACAGACAACTGCATTAAAAGAACTTTGCGTAAAGTAAACAATCCTTGCACCCGCAAGTACAAGCACCGTTGTTTTCCCCCTTGTGGCAACAACACATCCCCTAGACTCATGTTTCTGTCACTCAAGCTAGTCATCGAGGGGCATGAACCCACAATCAAGCATAACGTTCCCTCTTGGAGTTACTACCTACTACTTGGCCAAAGCAATAAACAGCAACGGAGAACATGCAAGAATTACTCAAGAACATAAATATAAAAGAGGTGAATCAAATATATTACTCAAACACAATCTGAACATAATCTCATAATCCATCAGATCCCAGCAAACTCATCATAGCAACAGCATAAGGATTACATATGTGCCTCGATCATGTAGGGCAGCTCACGAGGTCTAATCGGTGAAGAACAAAGAGGGGAAGAGAACATCACATAGCTACTGGTCATGGACCCATGGTCCAAGGGAGACTACTCACAACTCATCCGGGCGGCGTCCATGGTGGTGGAGAGGCTCCCGGTGGTGGTTCTCCCCTCCGGCAGGGTGCCGGGAAGAGTTCTCCTGGTGCTCCCTATCTTGGAAGCGCGGCGGCGGCGGAACAGAGATGGGATCGCGAAAAAGGGTTCCGTCCTCGAGGGTTTCGGGACGTGGTGTAAATATATGCCAAAGGGGGCGCCAGGGGAGCTAAGGGGGGCCCAGGCGGCCTGGCGCGGCGGCCAGGAGGGGGGCCGCGCCCTCTGGGCGCCTGGAGCCCCGGTGGCCCCCCTCTGGCCCTACTTTGGCCGCATGGAAGCTTCGGGAACGCTGATTTTTTATATATTTTTCCCGGAATTTTTCTGGCAATTTACGTAATGGGAAAACCTGAAATACAAAAACAGCAGAAAACAGAAACTGGCACTGGGGTGCACTGAGTTAATAGGTTAGTCCAAATATGATCAAAAGTGTATGGAAGTGCATAAATATCATAGCAATATCACACAAAAGAGGCATGGAGCAAGCAGAAATTATAGATACGTTTTGGACGTATCACCGCCGCCCCCCTAGGAGATTGGATCTCCTAGGGCCGGCGCCCCCCCCTTGGCCCCTATATATAGTGGGGGGGAGAGGGCAGCCGCACCCCAAGCCTCTGGCGCCTCTCCTCCCTCCCGTCACACCTCCAACTCCTCTCGCAGGGCGCCGGCGAAGCCCTACAGCTTTTCCTGTTGCATCCACCACCACGCCGTCGTGCTGCTGGATCTCCGTCAACCTCTCCTCCCCCCTTGCTGGATCAAGAAGGAGGAGACGTCGATGTACCGTACGTGTGTTGAACGCGGAGGTGCCGTCCGTTCGGCGATGGGCTCATCGGTGACGAGGATCACGAAGAGTACGACTACTTCATCCACGTTCCTTCGAATGCTTCCGCACGCGATCTACAAAGGGTATGTAGATGCACTCCTTTATGCTCGTTGCTAGATGACTCCTTAGATTGATCTTGGTGAAGCGTAGGAAATTTTTTGAATTCTGCTACGTTCCCCAACAGTGGCATCTGAGCTAGGTCTTTGCGTAGCATCTTGCACGAGTAGAACACAAACAAGTTGTGGGCGTTGAGTTTGTTCAATTGTCTTGCCGTTACTAGTCCAATCTTGATTCGGCGGCATCGTGGGATGAAGCGGCCCGGACCGACCTTACACGTACGCTTACGTGAGACTGGTTCCACCGACTGACATGCACTAGTTGCATAAGGTGGCTGGCGGGTGTCTGTCTCTCCCACTTTAGTCGGATCGGATTCGATGAACAGGGTCCTTATGAAGGGTAAATAGGAATTGACAAATCAGGTTGTGGTTTTGGCATAGGTAAGAAACGTTCTTGCTAGAAAACCTATAGAAGCCACGTAAAACTTGCAACAACAATTAGAGGTCGTCTAACTTGTTCTTGCAGCATGTGCTATGTGATGTGGTATGGCCAAGAAGATGTGATGAATGCTATATGTGATGTATGATATTGATCATGTTCTTGTAATAGGGAATCACGACTTGCATGTCGATGAAAATGACAACCGGCAGGAGCCATAGGAGTTGTCTTAATTATTGTATGACCTGCGTGTCATTGAATAACGCCATGTAATTACTTTACTTTATTGCTAAACGTTAGCCATAATAGTAGAAGTAATAGTTGGCGTGACGACTTCATGAAGACATGATGATGGAGATCATGGTGTCGTGCCGGTGACAAAGATGATCATGGTGCCCCGAAGATGGAGATCGAAGGAGCAAGATGATATTGGCCATATCATGTCACTTTATTTGATTGCATGTGATGTTTATCATGTTTATGCATCTTGTTTACTTAGAACGACGGTAGTAAATAAGATGATCTCTCACTAAAATTTCAAGAATTGTGTTCCCCCTAACTGTGCACCGTTGCTAAGGATCGTTGTTCCGAAGCACCACGTGATGATCGGGTGTGCTAGGCTCTAACGTTCGCATACAACGGGTGTAAGCCAGATTTACACACGCAATACACTTAGGGTTCACTTGACGAGCCTAGCATGTACAGACATGGCCTCGGAACACGGAAGACCGAAAGGTCGAACATGAGTCGTATAGAAGATACGATCAACATGAAAGATGTTCACCGTTGATGACTAGTCCGTCTCACGTGATGATCGGACACGGGCTAGTCGATTCAGATCATGTATCACTTAGATGACTGGAGAGATGTCAATCTGAGTGGGAGTTCATTAAAATTTGATTAGATGAACTTAATTATCATGAACTTAGTCTAAATTCTTTACAATATGTCTTGTAGATCAAATGGCCCACGCTCATGTCACCCTCAACTTCAACGCGTTCCTAGAGAAATCCAAGATGAAAGACGATGGTAGCAACTATACGGACTAGGTCCGTAACCTGAGGATCATCCTCATAGCTGCCAAGAAAACTTATGTCCTAGAAGCACCGCTAGGTGACGCTCCCACCCCGGCAAACCAAGATGTTATGAACGCTTGGCAGTCGCGTTGTGATGATTACTCCCTGGTTCAGTGCGGCATGCTTTACAGCTTAGAATCGGGGCTCCAAAAGTGTTTTGAGCACCACAGAGCATATGAGATGTTCCAAGAGCTGAAAATGGTTTTCCAGGCTCATGCCCGAGTTGAGAGATATGATGTCTCCAACGCATTCTACAGCTGTAAGATGGAGGAAAACAGTTCTGTCAGTGAGCACATACTCAAGATTTCTGGGTTGCACAACCGCTTGTCTCAGTTGGGAATGAATCTCCCAAACGAAGCGGTCGTTGACAGAATCCTCCAGTCGCTCCCACCTAGCTACAAGAGCTTTGTGTTGAACTTCAATATGCAAGGGATGGAGAAGTCCATTCCCGAGGTGTATTCAATGCTGAAATCAGCGGAGGTGGAGATCAAGAAAGAGCATCAAGTGTTGATGGTCAATAAAACCACTAAGTTCAAGAAGGGCAAGGGTAAGAAGAACTTCAAGAAGGACGGCAAGGGAGTTGTCGCGCCCGGTAAACCAGTTGCCGGGAAGAAGCCAAAGTATGGACCCAAGCCTGAGACTGAGTGCTTTTATTGCAAGGGAACGGGTCACTGAAGCGGAACTGCCCCAAATACTTAGCGGACAAGAAGGCCGGCAACGTCAAAGGTATATGTGATATACACGTTATTGATGTGTACCTTACCAGCGCTCGTAGTAGCTCCTGGGTATTTGATACCGGTGCAGTTGCTCATATTTGTAACTCAAAGCAGGAGTTGCGGAATAAGCGGAGACTGGCGAAGGACGAGGTGACGATGCGCGTCGGGAATGGTTCCAAGGTCGATGTGATCGCCGTCGGCACGCTGCCTCTACATCTACCCTCGGGATTAGTTTTAAACCTTAATAATTGTTATTTAGTACCAGCTTTGAACATGAACATTGTATCTGGATCTCGTTTGATGCGAGATGGCTACTCATTTAAATCCGAGAATAATGGTTGTTCTATTTATCTGAGAGATATGTTTTATGGTCATGCCCCACTGGTCAATGGTTTATTTTTGATGAATCTCGATCGTGATTATACACATATTCCTAGTGTGAATGCCAAAAGATGTAAAGTTGACAATGATAGTCCCACATACTTGTGGCATTGCCGCCTTGGTCATATTGGTGTCAAACGTATGAAGAAGCTTCATGCAGATGGACTTTTGGAGTCTCTTGATTATGAATCATTTGACACGTGCGAACCATGCCTCTTGGGCAAGATGACCAAGACTCCGTTCTCCGGAACAATGGAGCGAGCAACCAACTTATTGGAAATCATACATACCGATGTGTGCGGTCCAATGAGTGTTGAGGCTCGCGGAGGCTATCGTTATGTTCTCACCCTCACAGATGACTTGAGTAGATATGGGTATATCTACTTGATGAAGCACAAGTCTGAGACCTTTGAAAAGTTCAAGGAATTTCAGAATGAGGTTGAGAATCAACGTGACAGAAAAATAAAGTTCTTGCGATCAGATCGTGGGGGTGAATATTTAAGTCAAGAATTTGGCACGCACCTTAGGAACTATGGAATTGTTTCACAATTGATACCGCCCGGAACACCTCAGCGTAACGGTGTGTCCGAACGTCGAAATCGTACTCTGTTGGACATGGTGCGATCTATGATGTCTCTCACCGACTTTCCGCTATCTTTTTGGGGTTATGCTTTAGAGAATGCCGCATTCACTTTAAATAGGGCTCCGTCGAAATCCGTTGAGACGACATCGTATGAACTTTGGTTTGGCAAGAAACCTAAGCTGTCGTTTCTAAAAGTTTGGGGTTGCGATGCTTACGTCAAGAAACTTCAACCTGAGAAGCTCGAACCCAAATCGGAAAAATGTGTCTTCATAGGATACCCAAAGGAAACGATTGGGTACACCTTCTACCACAGATCCGAAGGCAAAGTCTTTGTTGCCAAGAATGGATCCTTTCTGGAGAAAGAGTTTCTCTCGAAAGAAGTGAGTGGGAGGAAAGTAGAACTTGATGAGGTGACAGTCACCCCTCCCGAACCGGAAAGTAGCGCAGCGCAGGAAATTGTTCCTGAGGTGCCTGCACCGACAAGGGAGGAAGTTAATGATGATGATGATACGTCCAAAACATATCTATAATTTCTGCTTGCTCCATGCCTCTTTTGGGTGATATTGCTATGATATTTATACACTTCCATATACTTTTGATCATATTTGGACTAACCTATTAACTCAGTGCACCCCAGTGCCAGTTTCTGTTTTCTGCTGTTTTTGTATTTCAGGTTTTCCCATTACGAAAACTGCCAGAAAAATCACGGAAAAATTATATAAAAAATCAGCGTTCCAGAAGCTTCCCGGCAGCCGAAGTAGGGCCGGAGGGGGCCACCAGGGCTCCAGGCGCCCTGGTGGCGCGGCCCCCCTCCTGGCCGCGCCGGGGGGGGGGGGCGCCTGGGCCCCCCAGGCCTCCGCTGATGCCCCCCTTTGGCATATATTTAACACGCGTCCCGAAACCCTCGAGACGGGAACCCTTTTTCGCAATCTCATCTCTGTTCCGCCGCCGCTGCGCTTCCAAGATCGGGAGCACCAGGAGAACTCTTCCCGGCACCCTGCCGGAGGGGAGGATCACCACCGGGAGCCTCTCCACCACCATGGACGCCTCCCGGATGAGTTGTGAGTAGTCTCCCTTGGACCATGGGTCCATGACCAGTAGCTATGTGATGTTCTCCTCCCCTTCTTGTGCTTCACTAATTAGACCTCATGAGCTGCCCTACATGATCGAGGCACATATGTAATCCTTATGCTGTTGCTATGATGAGTTTGCTGGGATCCGATGGATTGTGAGATTATGTTCAGATTGTGTTTGAGTAATATATTTGATTTACCTCTTTTATATTTATGTTCGTAAGTAATTCTTGCATGTTCTCCGTTGCTATTTATTGCTTTGGCCGAGTAATAGGTAGTGACTCCAAGAGGGAACGTTATGCTCGATTGTGGGTTCATGCCCCTCGATGACTAGCTTGAGTGACAGAAACATGAGTCTAGGGGATGTGCTATTGCCACAAGGGGGAAAACAATGGTGCTTGTGCCCGTGGGTGCAAGGATTGTTTACTTTACGCAAAGTTCTTTTAATGCAGTTGTCTGTTGCTTTGAGTTTACACTATGGGTGGGACTCGCAACTTAATACCAGCGAGATGTTCTGGATAGATATCTCAAGGTGGATGATTAGTAGTAGATGCAGATGGATTTTGGTCTACTTGCCTTGGCGTACCGCCCATGCTTTGAACCTCTACCTTTCTTGCAACATAGTTAGCATTGGTTTGCGCACATAATTCCTTCAATTGCCCAGCTGTAATTCGTTTACCTCACATAGCTGTTTTATCGTCTTTTGGGAGAGAGACATCACTAGTGAACATCATGGGACCCCGGTCCATATTACCATCACTGATCACATCCGCTATTTACTTTCCGCTTTTACTTACTATTTGCAGCAATACCTATCACTATTATCACTTGCGTTTGATCCTTTGTAAACGACAAGGCCGGCGGGATTGACAACCTCTCTGTACTCGTTGGGAGCAAAGTTATTTGTATCTGTGTGCAGGTCCACGTTGATTTCTAATATCTGGCGCCGTTAGCAGTTGACACCTTCTTGTTGAAACTGGGAGTCTCAAGGGAAATCGATCCTTGGTATCTTTGCCAAGGGAAAACTTCCGCTACACTGCATCTCAAACCTTCCACTTGGGGTAACCAACGAGGGGCGAGAAGCCAACAGATGATCATGAAGATACAGATCAAGTTACTACTGAACTTTGAAGGTCCACAAGGACACGTTCCGCACCAGAGTGGTACGGCAACCCTGTCATGGAAATCATGTTGTTAGACAACGGTGAACCTTCGAACTATGAAGAAGCGATGGCGGGCCCGAATTCCAATAAATGGCTTGGAGCCATGAAATCCGAGATAGAATCCATGTATGAAAACAAAGTATGGACTTTGGTGGACTTGCCCGATGATAGGCACGCCATAGAAAATAAATGGATATTTAAGAAGAAGACAGACGCGGATGGTAATGTGACCATCTATAAGGCTCGGCTTGTCGCTAAGGGTTATTGACAAGTTCAAGGGATTGACTACGATGAGACTTTCTCTCCCGTAGAGATGCTGAAGTCAGTCCGAATCATGTTAGCAATTGCCGCATTCTATGATTATGAGATATGGCAAATGGACGTCAAAACGGCATTCCTTAATGGTTTCCTCAAGGAAGAACTGTATATGATGCAGCCGGAAGGTTTTGTCGATCCAGAGAATGCTAACAAGGTATGCAAGCTCCAGCGCTCGATATACGGGCTGGTGCAAGCATCTCGGAGTTGGAATATTCACTTTAATGATGTGATCAAAGCGTTTGGCTTTATACAGACTTGGGGAGAAGCCTGTATCTACAAGAAAGTGAGTGGGAGCTCTGTAGCATTTCTCATATTATATGTGGATGACATATTGCTGATGGGAAATGATATAGAATTCTTAGAGAGCATAAAGGCCTACTTGAATAAGAGTTTTTCAATGAAGGACCTTGGAGAACCTGCTTACATATTAGGCATCAAAATCTATAGAGATAGATCAAGATGCCTCATTGGTCTTTCACAAAGCACATACCTTGATAAGATATTGAAGAAGTTCAATATGGATCAGTCCAAGAAGGGGTTCTTGCCTGTTTTGCAAGGTATGAGAATGAGCCAGGCTCAGTCCCCGACCACGGCAGAAGATAGAGGAAAGATGAGTGTCATTCCCTATGCCTCGGCCATAGGTTCTATCATGTATGCCATGCTGTGTACCAGACTTGATGTGAACCTTGCCATAAGTCTGGTAGGGAGGTACCAAGGTGATCCCGGTATGGAACACTGGACAGCGGTCAAGAACATCCTAAAGTACCTGAAGAGGACTAAGGATATGTTTCTCGTTTATGGAGGTGACGAAGAGCTCGTCGTAAAGGGTTATGTCGATGCTAGCTTCGACACAGATCTGGATGACTCTAAGTCACAAACCGGATACGTGTATATTTTGAATGGTGGAGCAGTCAGCTGGTGCAGTTGCAAGCAGAGCGTCGTGGCGCATTCTACATGTGAAGCGGAGTACATAGCTGCTTGCGAAGCAGCACAAGAAGGAGTCTGGATGAAGGAGTTCATCACCGACCTAGGAGTCATTCCAAGCGCGTCAAGCCCGATGACTCTTTTCTGTGACAACACTGGAGCTATTGCCAATACCAAGGAGCCCAGGTTTCACAAGAAGACCAAGCACATCAAGCGCCGTTTCAACTCCATCCGGAATTATGTTCAAGATGGAGACATAGATATTTGTAAAGTGCATACGGATCTGAATGTTGCAGACCCGTTGACTAAACCTCTTCCACGGGCAAAACATGATCAACACCAGAACTCTATGGGTGTTCGATTCATCACAATGTAACTATATTATTGACTCTAGTGCAAGTGGGAGACTATTGGAAATATGCCCTAGAGGCAATAATAAAAGTATTATTATTATATTTCCTTGTTCATGATAATTGTCTGTTATTCATGCTTGAATTATATTGTACGGAAACAACGATACATGTGTGAATACATAGACCACAACATGTCCCTGGTAAGCCTCTAGTTACTAGCTCGTTGATCAACAGATGGTCACGGTTTCCTGACCATGGACATCGGATGTCATTGATAACGGGATGACATTATTAGGAGAATGATGTGATGGACAAGACCCAATCCTAAGCCTAGCACGAGATCGTATAGTTCGTAATGCATAAGCTTTTCTAGTGTCAAGTATTTATTCCTTAGACCATGAGGTTGTGCAACTCCCGGATACCGTAGGAATACTTTGGGTGTGCCAAACGTCACAACGTAACTGGGTGGCTATAAAGGTACGCAACGGGTATCTCCGAAAGTGTCTGTTGAGTTGGTACGAACCGAGACTGGGATATTGTCACTTCGTATGACGGAGAGGTACCTCTGGGCCCTCTCGGTAAGACATCATCATAAAGAGCTCAAAGTGACTAAGGAGTTAGTCACTGGATGATGGATTACGGAACGAGTAAAGAGACTTGCCATGACGAGATTGAACGAGGTATCGGGCATACCGACGATCGAATCTCGGGCAAGTACCGTACCGATAGACAAAGGGAATAACATACGGGATTGAGTGAATCCTTGACACAGTGGTTCATCCGATGAGATCATCGAGGAACACGTGGGAACCAACATGGGTATCCAGATCCCGCTGTTGGTTATTGACCGGAGAGTCGTCTCGGTCATGTCTGCGTGTCTCCCGAACCCGTAGGGTCTACACACTTAAGGTTCAGTGATGCTAGGGTTGTAGAGATACATGCACATGGAAACCTGAATGTTGTTCGGAGTCCCGGATGAGATCCCGGACGTCACGAGGAGTTCCGAAATGGTCCAGAGGTAAAGAATGATATATAGGAAGTCTAGTTTCGGCCATCGGGTGAATTTCGGGGGTCACCGAGAGTGTCCCGGGACCATCGGAGGGGTCCCGGGGGTCCACCGGGTGGGGCCACCCATCTCGGAGGGCCCCGTAGGCCGCAAGGGGAAGGGCGCCAGCCCCTGGTGGGCTGGCGCACCCACATGGGCCCCCCTCCATGCGCCTAGGGTTGAAACCCTAGGGGGAGGGGGCGCCCCCTATGCCTTGGGGGGCAAGTTTCCCCCCTCTGGCCGCCGCCCCCTAGGAGATTGGATCTCCTAGGGCCGGCGCCCCCCCTTGACCCCTATATATAGTGGGGGGAGAGGGCAGCCGCACCCCAAGCCTTTGGCGCCTCTCCCCCCTCCCGTCACACCTCCAACTCCTCTCGCAGGGCGCCGGCGAAGCCCTGCAGCTTTTCCTGTTGCATCCACCACCACGCCGTCGTGCTGCTGGATCTCCGTCAACCTCTCCTCCCCCCTTGCTCGATCAAGAAGGAGGAGACGTCGCTGTACCGTACGTGTGTTGAACGCGGAGGTGCCGTCCGTTCGGCGCTGGGCTCATCGGTGACGAGGATCACGAAGAGTACGACTACTTCATCCACGTTCCTTCGAACGCTTCCGCACGCGATCTACAAAGGGTATATAGATGCACTCCTTTATGCTTGTTGCTAGATGACTCCTTAGATTGATCTTGGTGAAGCGTAGGTAATTTTTTGAATTCTGCTATGTTCCCCAACACATATGGCTTGAAGTCCACTACAAAAATGACATATGTAGAGGCTCTAGCTATGTTTTTATGGATTGTTGGATCACCACAATCAGTTAGACAGGCTGAGAACCGTTTTAGGAGGTCTATGGAGACAGTAAGTAGGACATTTAACAGAGTTTTGACATGCCTCCTCCGGTTAGCACATGACATAATTGTACCCAAGGACCGAACATTTTCAGAGGTGCACCCAAACTTAGAAAATCCAGCATTCTGGCCACAGTTCAATGACTGCATAGAAGCTATAGATGGGATACATGTGAATGTTGTGGTGGATAAGAGTAAGAGGGTTCAATACTTGAACAGGCACAATGAAACCAGTCAGAATGTGCTTGATGTTTGTGATTTTGATATGAGATTTACATTTGTGATGTCGGGATGGCCTGGTTCAGCACATGACATGAGAGTTTTCAAAGATGCCATAACTACTCATCGTCACAAATTTCCACATCCACCACCAGGTTTGCTACTTGAACTATCTTGCATATTTTTTATCCAATTACACTTGTTCATCTAAGTCTCATTGTGTGCCTTTCACGATATGTAGGGAAGTATTATGTGGTTGATGCGGGGTACCCAAACCGGTCGGGCTACCTTTCACCATACAGATGTACAAGGTACCATCTGGAACAATGGCAAAACGGCCCGCCGCCACAAGGTATGAAAGAAACCTTCAACCATGCACATGCCAAAGTTAGGAATGTCGTTGAGCGATCCTTTGGAGTGTTGAAGATGAAATTTAGGATTTTATTGAACATGCCAAAATTTCCAGAGGGCAAGCAAGCTAGAATTATTGTTGCTTGTATGGCTCTTCATAATTTCATTTGATAGAGCAGAATTGCGGATAGAGAATGTCACATCCCTAGTTTTGTCTTGCACTTGGGTTGGTCTTGCTTGAGCATCATGTTTAAATTTTGTTAAACTTGAATTGGGGATGTTCAAACCCTAGCACCTTGAAATCCAAATAGGTCCAGCTTTAAAAAAAATTACATTCAATAAACCCAAAATGCCTTCATCAATGTTTGATAATTTTGGCAAGGCTTTGAAACCAAACCAAAGTTTAGGAACATTTTTAAAGATTTATTTTTGGGACTTTGAATTTAAATCATTAGCTATTTGAATTTGAATTATATTCATATAATTAGAATATAATTTCAAATACCCCTGAAATGTTTTATGAGCTTCTGGAAAAGTCCATCTAGCAAAATAAAAATATTCAGAGGAGTTTTGGCATTGTTTGAAATTGTTTAATTTCAAAACAGTGGCAAAAGATATTTAAAAAAAAAAGAAAACAGAAGTTAAAATAGAAACAGAAATAGAATTAGGAAAAAGGAGAAGGACTACCTGGCCTTACCTTCGGCCCAGCTGGCGGCCCAGCCCGCCACCGCCTCGTCCCTGTCGTCTTCCTCCTTGCCAGGAGGACGAGCGCGCGTGCCGGCGCGTGGTCGCTGCACTCCGGCCACCTCCTCCCTGCCTGCTTCCTCCCCAACGCCTGGACGAGCGCCACGCAACGCCTCGAGCCCCCCTGGCTTTTCCCCTCACTCTCTTCCTTCCCCCTCGTCCTCTCTCTCGTTCTTCCGCCATGGCCGAAACCACCACGGCCGCGCCACCGAGCACCACCGTGGCCACGGCCTCCCCCTCGTCCCTCCGATGAGCCCCCGAGCTCCGCCGTGTTCCCTCTCTTCCTCTCCTTCATGTCACGCGGCGCCAGGAGCTCCCCCTCACCCGCAACACCGTCGTTCCCCTCCTCAGCGTCCGGTGACCGCCGTCGACGATTCGCCGCCGACTGGACCTCCCCGAGCCCGCTGATCTCCTATTCGGCATCGCCGTGAGCTCCTACTTCGATTCCCCCTCTCCCCCGACCTCCCCGCGCTCTCTAGCTACGGCTCCACCTCCGGCCGGAGCTGTGGTCCGCCGGCCATGTCGCCGCCGTGGTCACAGCTGCTGCCGCACGCGTCCAAGCACACCTTCGCACTCAGCGCACCCCCAGGAGCACGCCGCACCCACCAGCTCACCTCCCCGTGCCCCGCAGCACCAAACTCGACGGTGCCCGAACTCCGGCGCCGCCGCGTGCTCGTTTCCGACGATCTCCGGCCACCCCAGCTCCTCCCACTTGTGTGGATGGATGCGGGCGAGCAAGAGCTACTCCCCGGAGCCCTCGGCTCGCCAAACCACCAACCATAGGCGAAACCCGAGCCGCTCCAGCGTGCCTCCGCCGCGTTTTGCGTCGCCGCCGGCGTAACTCCGGTGACGCCGACGTGGCAAGTCATTAGCCACTAATGACACTCTAACTAACCCCCCCAGGGCCACTGACATACGGGCCCCACTGCTAATTAACTAGTTTAGGTTTAATTAAAGTAGGATTAGCCCTGGCTCACTGACGTGTGGGCCCAGGCCCTTGACTAATTAGAATTAGGTTTAAATTAGTGTTATCTAATTTAGTTAATTAGATGAGACACTGACATGTGGGCCCCGTGTCTGTTTAGTTTAGTTTTAAACTTTTAGTTAGTGCTGAGAGACTGACCAGTGGGACCCACTGGTCAGGTTTGACTGGACCAGCCCCTGTTGACTTGCTGATGTCAGCATGACCTAGTGCTGACACAATAAGTGTTTTCTGGAATTTTAAATAAATCAGAAATGATTTATTTATTTCAGAAAATATTCAAAACTTCTTAAAATTATATAAAATCAACCGTAGCTCAGATGAAAATAATTTATATATGAAAAATGATCAAAAAAATGAGGAATCTGTTTATGGCACTTTCATGCATGTTTGAACAAGCTAAGCCTGCTGATCAGGTCAAATCAATTAAATGGCATTTGAATAATCACATATGGAGTTTGAATTTGAACCTTTGGTTCAAACCAACTTCATTTAATATGGTTGCTAGTTGCATTAGCTCAATCAACAGCATATTGCCATGTCATGATCATGCATCATATTGTCGCATTGCATTGATTGTGTTTCTTTCTCTGTTGTCGGTGTTGTTCCCTTTCAGTAGACGTGTTCCGACGATGAGTTCGATGACACCGATGAAGACCCAATGTTATCTTCAGAAGTGCCAGGCAAGCAAAACCCCATTGAGCATTCCGATATAATCCCACTCTCTCGCTCTTGCTCTCTTTTACTGCATCAGGACAACAACGCTTCAACTGTTACTTGTTGCGGTAGTTGAACCCCTTTTCCACTGCATGACCTGTCGTTGCCACAGTAAATAGTTGAAACCCACTAGTATGAGTAGGAGTTGTTTGAGCCATGTTGTGCCTACTCATTCATGCTTTCTGGTTATGCCTGCTATTGCTTAGAGTTGTGTCAGGTCTGATTCATCGGGGATGAATTGGAAGGGTGATAAACATGTTCTAACGTGTGTGAGCTAAGTGTGTGAACACGATTTGGTAAAGGTAGCGATGAGAGGCCATGTAGGAGTACATGGTGGGTTGTCTCATTGCAGCCGTCCTCAGGAACTGAGTTCTGTGTTGGTTGGTCCACGAAACAGCTACTACCACACATTGGGATCCTTAATTGACTCTCTCGACTTATTAATCAACATGATCTCTGTCCAGGAGTTGCAACTAGTTTCTGGTGTTTGTAGTTTACTGGAGGTCGTGCGCAGCGCTGACCCTCGGGGTGGGCTATGACGCGGCAGGTACGTGGCACGGTGTACCGATCGCCCGTTTGGTGATGCGGGAACCCTGTACACATCATTTGGGGCCGTGAGCGACACCCTGGCCGGATCTCCCTACGGATGGAACCCAAATAGGTGATAAACCTGGACGAGAGACTTGTGTGGTTAGTCAGGTCGTGGCCGACACCCTCGCCAGGCTTCCACTTGAAGGTTGCCGAGATACATGACGTGTACATGGCGGTAAGTGGCGAGAGCGTGTGTGAAGAAGTACACCTCTGCAGGGTTATATATGATCTATTCGAATAGCCGTGTCCGCGGAAATGGACTTCTGGGTTGCCTATTACAGTTCATAGACAAGTGGTAGTGGATACTCTAAAACGCGCAAGATAAGTGTGAGTGCTATGGATGGCCTTCTCGTAGGGAGACGGGAGCGGATCCATAGTGGTGTATTGATTGGTGAATATGTGGACTCGTGTGCGCCACCTCAAAAGAGTTACTTGCAGTCGTAGTTTAGGATAGCCACCGAGTCAAAGCTGGCCTGCTGCAGTCAAACTCCACCACCCCTTTGTTGATACTGATGCATATGTAGCTAGTTCTGATGTAAGTCTTGCTGAGTACCTTTGTACTCACGTTTGCTTAATTTATGTTTTTGCAGAGAGACTTCAGTCTCGCTAGTGGTTCCGCGTGGACTTCGACGTTTAGCTTGTTACCTCAGCTACGATCTTGTACCCTTGGGAGGGTCTTGTAGATAGTCAGGCCTTTTCAGCCTTCTTCATTTGTAGTTGTCTGTACTCAGACATGTTATGCTTCCGTTGCCTGCATGCTCCGTATGTTGGGTCATGTGACCTCTGTTTGTAATAAATGCTATGATAGCTCTTCTGGGCCTTATCTATATGAGTTGTTGAGTTAAGTTGTGATGCCATGTTGTACAACACATACCTGCATGTTATGCGTACGTGTAATGTGTATTGCTATGTGTGGGATCCGACACCTAGTTGTTTACCCTTGGTAGCCTATCTTACAGGGAAATGTCTCCTAGTGCTTCCACTGAGCCTTGGTAGCTTCCTACTGCTCCGGAACACTTAGGCTGGCCGGCATGTGTCCTTCTTCGTTCCTGTGTCTGTCCCTTAGGGGAAATGTCACGCGTTGTTCCTTTAAGTCCTTGTAGCTTGCTACGACTTGGGTTCATACGTTGATGACCGACACGTTCGTTGCTGGGTCATGTATGCCTGTCTCTGTAATTTAGTGCCACTTTTGGTTTATAACTGGTCATGTCGGCCCGGGTTCTCTGTCATATGGATGCTAGCGACACTATCATATACGTGTGCCAAAATGCGCAAACGGTCCCGGGCCAGGTAAGGTGGCACCCGTGGGGATACCGTGCGTGAGGCCGCAAAGTGATATGGTGTGTTACATGCTAGACCTGTGTGACTTAGGATCAGGGTCCCGACAACTTTGGTATCAGAGCCTGACTGCCTGTAGGATTAGTAAGCCAAATTGGTCGATGTTGTGTCTAGAAATTCTTTAGTTATATAAGGGAATTGATTGTGGAAGGGAACGTAAGGCTTTTTTTTACTCCTTTACCCCATGACCTTCTGATCTGAGTCACCTTCTTCTTTCCACGGGGATTAAGAACTAGGCTTTCTCTTATGTCTATCAGGATCACGTTAATTGTGGATTCAACCCTCAGTTTAGTTTCTACTACTTCTGTTGCTCAACTGTTGGTCTCAGAACCTTGACATGATAATGTTAAGTGGTTATGCTACCCTTTTGTTTGGATCTCAAAAGTATTTTCGAGCATTTACAACCGTTATGCATCTGAGTCATCCCAGGTTTCTAAATAATTTGATGCATTTGCAAATCCTTTCTTCCTGTTCTTAATGTCCTTTTAGGCCAGATTAACCACACTAGTCGGTGTGTTGAGGCACTCTGTTACCTCGATATATATGTTGGACTTATTATTATGACCCTAGGTGTCTTAGAAGATCACCCAGTAATCTAGCAATGCTTCATATTCCCAGTGTGATGCTTCTGGCCATCATTCTCGAAAGCATCCCGTGATGCCATTTAGTTAGTAGGCATTCTACTCCTGGGTTCTTGAACCCAAGATTCTTTCTACCTACTTCATGTTGGTAGTATTTGCTCGTCCCTTTAGGATATTAGTAACCTTGTGATAGTCCTCGAGGTCCGTGGTATATCCTTCTTCCAAATACCATGAACCATCATGGCAGAAGTTCTTCTGAACCAAAAGATCACAACCAGAGTGCTCCTGAGTGGTACTCCATTCATATTGTGACTCTGCCAGTCCTACCCTTCTGCATGGATTATCCGGAAGAAACATGTTGAACTAGTTCGACATACTAACCTATGCATCCACAACTCAGAAAGTTATATGTTCCTTTGAGTTGTCCCCTTTTAGTTGTATTATGACCCTCGTCTATCAGTTGATAGTCAGGAGTAGTTGTGCATTCGTGGTTATCGATGCCTTTTACTCTTGTGGTCCGTCAAGCCATTCTATTCCGGAATGACTAGGAGAAACAAACTCCAGTACCTTATCCATATCCAGGATTGGGTCAAAGAAGTTGTACTCCGCAGATGAAGAATGTTAATCCAGCTTCTAATCTGTTCTATCTTGGAATATTACCATCCTTATGTCAAGAATGTCATGGGAATTGCACAACCTCCTATGAACTCTTGATACAGTGATACTTCTCGCCATTATCGCTCATTCCTCGGTCTCCGTGTTATTGTAACCGGAATATCGACAAGTGAATTGTGATGTGTGAAATCAATACTACTAGCAACTTCGTTGCTTGGTAGTTAATGGACGATAATCTCATTCTTAGCATGATGGTTACCGAATCATCATCCTAAGATTGATCGTGCTACCTAGTCCACTTTCTTGGTGCACTCCTTGATTGATGAGTTAGGATTTTGTTAAGTCCTCGCTCATTTGATCATATCGTCTTGCCTTGAAAAGCAAGATTGTTCTCGAGCTTAGTAACATATCGGTGGTTCATGATTTTCCGAATATCTTCTCGGAAGTATTACCAGGTTGTTCCCTGACCGCTATGTTGAGCTCGTGATCAAGTCGGTTTCATATAAACCACCCCTTCTCCAAGAATCTGTGTTGGATACCCTGAACTGGTTAGTTAAGCTAAACAACAACCTGGAGAGTTGGAAGATAAAAGCTTGCCTGACTTAGTTCCTTCCAAGGGATATCTTTTGTGTGTGTGTGTTGAAGATAGATGACATCTTCATCAATTGGTCCCTGTGATCAGTTGTTGGACCTATTGTCATATCAAAAACTTTGATTTGAGTATGGGCTATCATCAAATCAAATCAGAACCAATGATGTTCATAATGTTGTCTTACTCGTGGTTGATCCCTCGAGCATACACCATTACATCTTCTGGGTCTGACCAATACTATCACTTGTTCACATAATTATGGAATTCCATCTCCATGGAAATCTGGATGGATTATGGTTGAGCCCATCGACAACATCCCTATCCTCTCCATGATTTTGATGAACATTAAGCTAGTGTTGGAAACTTTGTAAGCGTTGCCTTCGTGTCCCGTTCATGAGGTATATGTTGGTGCAAGAAGTGACTTTCTCCCAGTTCAGGTGCATTAGGTGCAAGTTGCCGCCATGAGTTCGAGAAAGTTAGTTTTGCCTCCTCTGGAATCATCCCAAGTCAGTCATACATACGTGCGAAGTATTCTGTGGTTTGGAGACTTGCAACCTTCACTCTATATGTATCCCTAGCACACCAAGCCACTGATTGAATTGTTCAAAGAAAAGAAGTTCATGCGCTAATCCCGAAGGGCCCGGACGGACATGCACAAGACTTCGTTATCCTCAATGATGATTCCTAACCTGAAACTCGGTAGTATTTTATCATAAGACTACTATGTGGTCATGCTTGTCTTGGACAACGTGTTCACAGGTTTGTAGCAGAACCAGCTCATGTTTTGGAGCTGCTATCGTAGTTCATTCCTGAGAATCTCGCAACACCATCTCGTCGATTTGTGTTGTAAACTTTCTTTTTCCTTTCTGGACTCGATGAGTCCGGAATATCCTGACCCCAACCAGTTGTGAATCTCAGGCAGATATGATGGTTGGAGCATTTCCCAAGATCTATAATAATGGTCTCTCGATAACCGGTAAGGTGGATGTCGTGGCCAACACACCCGGCCGGAAGACCTATTGTTGTAGAATCTTGATTGAAGAAGATGGCCACCTCCCCATAAGGACTTCGTAGGATTTACTCCCTAGTTGTTCCCTATGGATTTTGTACTCCTGAAGTTCGACCCTTTTACTTGACGCTCTAGGTACCAAACCATTTTAATAAATGGGTTGCCCTAGCACATCAAGGAGAACATTAGAAGCGGAGTGCTAAATGTCTCTCGGTCGATCATCCAGATTTCGTCCCCTTGGCCTCGCCAAGGTGAAATCCGAGAAGGTGTTATCTTCCTTTGCATCTGCATCATCCATCATTATTCATCATGGTAGTATGTGATGTTGCCGGGATCCTTGACATGGACATTGGTAAAACCTTGATGAATATGGAAATGCTCAAGTTCTTGAGAGCACGCACAAGCACTGGGTGTTATCACTGGCACTAACCGGGATTGCTCCCAGTGTTCTTGGTTATGTTATAAACTCTCAAAGAGTAGAATTACTCTCTACTGTTGAGATTCACCCCAGTTACCAGAATCATTTCCAGCATTTGCATTTTGTTTCCAGCTTGCACCGCCAATGTGCCAATTTTCCATGGGTTGCCCTTCTCAGCATCTGCTGCTCAGGATTATCTTCAAAAGTGGTCCTACCATGGGTCCCATCCATTTCCGATGATAAGCAAAATCAACCTTGGTATTGTCTTTTACAAGGCAGTCCACATCATCCATTCTAAATGTAGAATGTCATTCTTTCGACTTCGTCAAACGATCGATTGTGATTTGCCTTAGGCTGGTATAGAGAATTTCAATGATCTCTATATCAAAAGTAATTCTTTTTGCCACTTAAGGGAATAGTTCTACGAGTCATCTTCTTTAAAGGTGCCCCGTCTAGTGACATCGATCACCGTCTTCTTAGGTGTGGAATTATTGCCACTAAGTGAACCTTCATCGTTTATTTCACTCCATCCTCTTGGATGAGTGTTCCGTGTTTCAGCTCAAGAGCTGTTTCAACGTCTCACTCCATGAGTTGATCTGAGTTGCTCGATCTTTGGCAAGATAGATTACTGTAGAGTTTCTTCTGTTATCACTGTGTTGGACAAAGATCTGGTAATCAAGGATGTCAGGATCAACATGATGCAATGAATCAGCAACTTCGAGGAGGACAGTTGAATCGAGAAGATTGTGTTAGTTAGTGTCCCCTCTGATTTCTTACCCTACGCTTGAATCTCGGGACGAGATTCTTGTTTTAGTGGGGGTGAGTTGTCACATCCCTAGTTTTGTCTTGCACTTGGGTTGGTCTTGCTTGAGCATCATGTTTAAATTTTGTTAAACTTGAATTGGGGATGTTCAAACCCTAGCACCTTGAAATCCAAATAGGTCCAGCTTTAAAAAAAATTGCATTCAATAAACCCAAAATGCCTTCATCAATGTTTGATAATTTTGGCAAGGCTTTGAGACCAAACCAAAGTTTAGGAACATTTTTAAAGATTTATTTTTGGGACTTTGAATTTAAATCATTAGCTATTTGAATTTGAATTATATTCATATAATTAGAATATAATTTCAAATACCCCTGAAATGTTTTATAAGCTTCTGGAAAAGTCCATCTAGCAAAATAAAAATATTCAAAGGAGTTTTGGCATTGTTTGAAATTGTTTAATTTCAAAACAGTGGCAAAAGATATTAAAAAAACAGAAGTTAAAATAGAAACAGAAACAGAATTAGGAAAAAGGAGAAGGACTACCTGGCATTACCCGCGGCCCAGCTGGCGGCCCAGCCCGCCACCGCCTCCTCCCTGTCGTCTTCCTCCTTGACAGGAGGACGAGCGCGCGTGCCGGCGCGTGGTCGCCGCACTCCGGCCACCTCCTCCCTGCCTGCTTCCTCCCCGACGCCTGGACGAGCGCCACACAACGCCTCGAGCCCCCCCTGGCCTTTCCCCTCACTCTCTTCCTTCCCCCTCGTCCTCTCTCTCGTTCTTCCGCCATGGCCGAAACCACCACGGCCGCGCCACCGAGCACCACCGTGGCCACGGCCTCCCCCTCGTCCCTCCGATGAGCCCCCGAGCTCCGTCGTGTTCCCCCTCTTCCTCTCCTTCATGTCACGCGGCGCCAGGAGCTCCCCCTCACCCGCAATGCCGTCGTTCCCCTCCTCTCCGTCCGGTGACCGCCGTCGATGATTCGCCGCCGACTGGACCTCCCCGAGCCCGCTGATCTCCTATTTGGCATCGCCGTGAGCTCCTACTTCGATTCCCCCTCTCCCCCGACCTCCCCGCGCTCTCTATCTACGGCTCCACCTCCGACCGGAGCTGTGGTCCGCCGGCCATGTCGCCGCCGTGGTCACAGCTGTTGCCGCACGCGTCCAAGCACACCTTCGCACTCAGCGCACCCCCAGGAGCACGCTGCACCCACCAGCTCACCTCCCCATGCCCCGCAGCACCAAACTCGACGGTGCCCAAACTCCGGCGCCGCCGTGAGCTCGTTTCCGACGAGCTCCGGCCACCCCAGCTCCTCCCACTTGCGTGGATGGATGCGGGCGAGTAAGAGCTACTCCCCGGAGCCCTCAGCTCGCCAAACCACCAACCATAGGCGAAACCCGAGCCGCTCCAGCATGCCTCCGCCGCGTTTTGGATCGCCGCCGGCGTAACTCCGGTGACGCCGACGTGGCAAGTCATTAGCCACTAATGACACTCTAACTAACCCCCCAGGGCCACTGACATACGGGCCCCACTGCTAATTAACTAGTTTAGGTTTAATTAAAGTACGATTAGCCCTGGCTCACTGACGTGTGGGCCCAGGCCCTTGACTAATTAGAATTAGGTTTAAATTAGTGTTATCTAATTTAGTTAATTAGTTGAGACACTGACATGTGGGCCCCGTGTCTGTTTAGTTTAGTTTTAAACTTTTAGTTAGTGCTGAGGGACTGACCAGTGGGACCCAATGGTCAGGTTTGACTGGACCAGCCCCTGTTGACTTGCTGATGTCAGCATGACCTAGTGCTGACGCCATAAGTGTTTTCTGGAATTTTAAATAAATCAGAAATGATTTATTTATTTCAGAAAATATTCAAAACTTCTAAAAATTATATAAAATCAACTGTAGCTCAGATGAAAATAATATATATATGAAAAATGATCAGAAAAATATGAGGAATCTGTTTATGGCACTTTCATGCATGTTCGAACAAGCTAAGCCTGCTGATCAGGTCAAATCAATTAAATGGCATTTGAATAATCACATATGGAGTTTGAATTTGAACCTTTGGTTCAAACCAACTTCATTTAATATGGTTGCTAGTTGCATTAGCTCAATCAACAGCATATTGCCATGTCATGATCATGCATCATATTGTCGCATTGCATTGATTGTGTTTCTTTCTCTGTTGCCGGTGTTTTTCCCTTTCAGTAGACGTGTTCCGACGATGAGTTCGATGACACCGATGAAGACCCAATGTTATCTTCAGAAGTGCCAGGCAAGCAAAACCCCATTGAGCATTCCGATACAATCCCACTCTCTCGCTCTTGCTCTCTTTTACTGCATTAGGACAACAACGCTTCAACTGTTACCTGCTGCGGTAGTTGAACCCCTTTTCCACTGCATGACCTGTCATTGCCACAGTAAATAGTTGAAACCCACTAGTATGAGTAGGAGTTGTTGAGCCATGTTGTGCCTACTCATTCATGCTTTCTGGTTATGCCTGCTATTGCTTAGAGTTGTGTCAGGTCTGATTCATCGGGGATGAATTGGAAGGGTGATGAACATGTTCTAACGGGTGTGAGCTAAGTGTGTGAACACGATTTGGTAAAGGTAGCGATGAGAGGCCATGTAGGAGTACATGGTGGGTTGTCTCATTGCAGCCGTCCTCAGGAACTGAGTTTTGTGTTGGTTGGTCCATGAAACAGCTACTACCACACATTGGGATCCTTAATTGACTCTCTCGACTTATTAATCAACATGATCTCTGTCCAGGAGTTGCAACTAGTTTCTGGTGTTTGTAGTTTACTGGAGGTCGTGCGCAGCGCTGACCCTCGGGGTGGGCTGTGACGCGGCAGGTACGTGGCACGGTGTACCGATCGCCCGTTTGGTGATGCGGGAACCCTGTACACATCGTTTGGGGCCGTGAGCGACACCCCGGCCGGATCTCCCCACGGATGGAACCCAAATAGGCGATAAACCTGGACGAGAGACTTGTGTGGTTAGTCATGTCGTGGCCGACACCCTCGCCAGGCTTCCGCTTGAAGGTTGCCGAGATACATGACGTGTACATGGCGGTAAGTGGCGAGAGCGTGTGTGAAGAAGTACACCCCTGCAGGGTTATATATGATCTATTCGAATAGCCGTGTCCGCGGAAATGGACTTCTGGGTTGCCTATTACAGTTCATAGACAAGTGGAAGTGGATACTCTAAAACGCGCAAGATAAGTGTGAGTGCTATGGATGGCCTTCTCGTAGGGAGACGGGAGCGGATCCATAGTGGTGTATTGATTGGTGAATATGTGGACTCGTGTGCGCCACCTCAAAAGAGTTACTTGCAGTCGTAGTTTAGGATAGCCACCGAGTCAAAGCTGGCCTGCTGCAGTCAAACTCCACCACCCCTTTGTTGATACTGATGCATATGTAGCTAGTTCTGATGTAAGTCTTGCTGAGTACCTTTGTACTCACGTTTGCTTAATTTATGTTTTTGCAGAGAGACTTCAGTCTCGCTAGTGGTTCCGCGTGGACTTCGACGTTTAGCTTGTTACCTCAGCTATGATCTTGTACCCTTGGGAGGGTCTTGTAGATAGTCAGGCCTTTTCAGCCTTCTTCATTTGTAGTTGTCTGTACTCAGACATGTTATGCTTCCGTTGCCTGCATGCTCTGTATGTTGGGTCATGTGACCTCTGTTTGTAATAAATGCTATGATGGCTCTTCTGGGCCTTATCTATATGAGTTGTTGAGTTAAGTTGTGATGCCATGTTGTACAGCACATACCTGCATGTTATGCGTATGTGTAATGTGTATTGCTATGTGTGGGATCCGACACCTAGTTGTTTACCCTTGGTAGCCTATCTTACAGGGAAATGTCTCCTAGTGCTTCCACTGAGCCTTGGTAGCTTGCTACTGCTCCGGAACACTTAGGCTGGCCGGCATGTGTCCTTCTTCGTTCCTGTGTCTGTCCCTTAGGGGAAATGTCATGCGTTGTTCCTTTAAGTCCTTGTAGCTTGCTACGACTTGGGTTCATACGTTGATGACCGACACGTTCGTTGCTGGGTCATGTATGCCGGTCTCTGTAATTTAGTGCCACTTTTGGTTTATAACTGGTCATGTCGGCCCGGGTTCTCTGTCATATGTATGCTAGCGACACTATCATATACGTGTGCCAAAATGCGCAAACGATCCCGGGCCAGGTAAGGTGGCACCCGTGGGGATACCGTGCGTGAGGCCGCAAAGTGATATGGTGTGTTACATGCTAGACCTGTGTGACTTAGGATCGGGGTCCCGACATAGAATTTGATGCTTGTGATGCGGATGACAATTATAACCCAATGCCTACTTATTCTGCATCCGCATGGCCAGAAGATGAACCTCTTGTGGAAGATATCAACATGCATGCCTTCCGTGATGAGTTAGCTGATGCTTTGTTTTATGGAGTGTAATTTTTATTTTTTGAAACTTGATTGGCGACTTGTATGTTTAAGTGCGACGTCTCATTTGTATGGACAAAATAAAATTTATCATGTTTCGCATGCTTGATTTGTAAAGATGGTGTGTTTATGTCAATTGTGAGCGAGGGGAGGCCACACAAGAGCCGGCCACACCGAATCTGGCAGGAAATAGGGTTCAAAGTAGCCAAATGATTGAGAAAGTGCATTTATTGTTAATCTAGCCCTGTCATCCAAAAAGCTCTTTGGTTAGAGTTAGTTCAGGGTTAGTATAGAGTTAGAATCTAACTCTAACCTCTAACTGGGTTAGAGTATCCAAACAGGCCCATTGGTTGCTGTTGTTACTGTGATGAATTTTGGACGCAGGACCCGCTCCCCAGGCCGCCATCGTCAGCAGCGCCCTACCCCCGCCACCACCGTCCACCGCAGGGAGCCAGCGCTTACGACCCTCTCTCCCTCTCTCTCGCCTGCATCTCGCTCTGTTTATCTATGTTCATATGCTGATCAGCCTTGTTTACATACTGACATGTGTGCTCTGGATGGGTTTGGCAGACGACGCACCGCCGCCGCCGTCGAGCCAGAAGCTGTTGTCCCCGCCGCCCCAGGAGCATGACGGCGCCACCCCCCACGCCAAGGCTGCCCCTGCCCAGGCAGCTACTTCCCGGCTTGCGCCCGCTGCTGCCGGTGCCCTGCCAGGCTGCCACTGCACTCCCCCGCCTTCATCTTCGTCGCCGCGACGCGTATGAACCTCTACCCCCCCTCCCCTCCCCCCGCGTCTTATGTCTTGGGTTTACACAAGATGGATATAGCGCCGTACGCAGATGCAGAGGTCGTTCGACTAATATTTACCTGCTTGCTTTTGATTGGGTTTATATATCATGCAGTACTAGTTATCTCCACTCATTCTCGTTTTGAGGCGATAATCGTCGAGATACATTTCCTGCCACCGCGTTTAATCACCTGCTCATGATAGCAGCTTTGCCCCCCGGGTCTCATCTGCACTCTAGAGGGCTGGTTGTAGTAAAACAATCCGAGTAATCTGTCACGTCATATATGGTTCACTACTGGAAAACGGTCCTACGCCGACAGCCAAAACAATGCCGTCGGCCTACTTTGAGCTATGCCGACAGCCACGCCACGGCCGTCGGCTTAGAATGGCCATCGGGCTAGACGGAGCTACGCCGACAGCTGCCGTCGGCATATATGAGCCGTCGGCGTATCTGCGTACACGCCGACAGCAGCCGTCGGCATACTAGTGGGCCCGACGACCGCTCCCGTGAGCAGCGGTTAACGCCGTCAAATCTATGCCGACGGTCTGGGCGGGCGGCCGTCGACATATCTCCGCAAGCCACGTCACCGACCCGCGGCAAAAGATATGCCGACGGCAGCTGTCGGCGTAGACGCCACGTCATCGATCCGCGGCACGTCGCCCGCTCCGAAACCTTGCTGAATCTATGCCGACAGCAATGTCGTCGGCATAGTTTTTTTTTAATGTACTGCTACATTACGTACTATTATATCTAAGCCGACAGCAATGCCGTCGGCATTTTTTTTATGCACTGCTATATTAACTGACATGTCACATAGTTTTTTATTATATCTATGCCGACGGCAATGCCGTCGGCATAGATTTTTTTTTTATTTTTTTTATGTACTATTATATTAACTAACATGTAGCATATGCTTTTTATGTATTATTACATTAATATATATGTAGTTTGTAAATTTTTTCATACATTACATGAATATATATATATATATTGTATTTTTTTCGAGCACGTTAATAAGGTGCCGTCATATTCTTTTGAATATAGGTGCTTATATTTTATTAAAATCAAACATAGCTATGCCGCTAGAAGTTTTGTGGCGGTTGCAAAACGCCCGGCAACCGTCTCCGGAGTGTAACCCTCTCACGTTCGCGGTGTGCCCCCGTCCCGAACGGTGCCGCCGCCGGCACCTGGAGGGCGGAAACAGTCGTACATCGGGTCTATACGGAGGGGACATTGCTCCCAAGTGTTTCTATCGGATGACCTACCACAACCGGGTGGTGTTCTAGCATGTACGAAGAGGCGGCACGCGTCTCCGGGACGTGGCCCCCCTCACGGACGGCGCCGCCGCCGGCCTGCGAAGGAAGGAAACGGACGTATCGGGTCTACACGGAGGGGATGTAGCTGTGGGTTTGGCCCGGATGTTGCTCCCAGGTGTCCCTCTGTGCTGACCTGACGCAACCGGGTGGAGAGGTCCACTGTTGAAAGCCCGTCTATGGGAAGTCAAAGGGCTAGATCTCGTGGTCAACCGCTCCAGGATTAGGCGGGACGGGGGCCCTGGGGGGGTAGCAATGCCACCGGAGCATCGCACCGGCCCCTCATACATGCGGGGTGGTGTTGTGGCATTTCTGAAGAGGCGGCACGCGTCTCCGGGATGTGCCCCCCCCACACGTACGG
>LR738712.1:652838548-652865937 GCA_902687465.1 Secale cereale
CGGGGTGGTGTTATGGCATGTCCGAAGAGGAGGCACGTGTCTCCGGGACGTGGCCCCCCACACGTACGGCGTAGTCGCCGGCATCTGGATGGGGGGAACGGACGCGTCGGGTCTACACGGAGGGGATGTAGATGTGGGTTTGGCCCGGATGTTGCTCCGAGGTGTCCCTCTGTGCTGACCTGACACAACCGGGTGGAGAGGTCCACTGTTGAAAGCCCGTGTGTGGGAAGTCAAAGGGCTAGATCTCATGGTTAACCGCTCCAGGATTAGGCAGGACGGGGGCCCTGGGGGGTAGCAATGCCACCGGAGCATCGCACCGGCCCCTCATAGATGCGGGGTGGTGTTGTGGCATGTCCGAAGAGGAGGCACGCTGATACGTCCGAAATGCATCACTATTTTGTATCATAATTTATCCTTATTCATTGATATATTTCACATTACGATGATGTTCTTATGTTGTTTTGGCCTATTTTACACAGTTTGCAACTTTCCGGTGCCGAAGCAGCAGACGCAGGATTCAGCGGTAAAAAGTGGACGCTGAGTTGCTGAAGAAGAATACCTCCAAATTACCTGAAAATCAACGGAGGATATTTTCCGGACGAATCACAAAGACATGCGAAAGGGCAACCAGAGGGGGGCCACAGGGCGTCCAGGCGCCCTGGGGGCGCGCCCCCCTGGCCGCGCCAGGGGGGGCGCCTGGAGCCCCTAGCCCACCTCTGGCTGCCCCCTTTTGCCTATATACTCTCCGTTATCCGAAAACCCTAAAAACGGGAGTTTTTACGGAGTTCCGCCGCCGCTCCCTGGCGGAAACCTACAGAGAAGAAAAAGCCATCTCCGGCGGGCAGATTCCGCCGGGGAGATCACCTCCCGGAAGGGGAGATCGTCGCCATCGTCATCACCATCGTCACGGGCATCATCGAGATCATCATCAACATCATCCCCAACATCAGCACCATCTCCATCTTCATCCAAATCTCATCTCACAATTGCAACTTGTGTTGTAACTCGTACTACCTATCCTCTCTACTCCATCGGTGTTGATTACTACTTTGTGGTGAATGCTATTGAGTTTTGTTGGAGAAATATTATTATGTCTAGATTGTTTATCACCCATTTATCTCCACTGATCATGATCTCTTTTATGTCTCGTGAGTAGTTACCTTAGTTCTTGAGGACATGGGGAAAGTCTTGTTGTTAGTAGTCATATGCTGTTGAAGTAATATGTGTTGTCTGATACTTAAGTTGTGTTGTCATTCTACTAGTGGTGTTGTGTGAGTCGAACACTCAACACTTCGCCTTATTAAGGACCTAGGGGAATACATTGTGTACAAAGAATGCTTACGGTGGGTTGCCGGAGTGACAGAAACCTGAACCCCAGTTCGCACGCTTTTGCACAAGGGAACAATGGATCATCGATCGTATTGCTATGGTTAGGCTTTTGCCTTAAATTCTATCTTGTATTTG
Organism: Secale cereale; assembly: GCA_902687465.1. Classification (NCBI taxonomy): domain Eukaryota; kingdom Viridiplantae; phylum Streptophyta; class Magnoliopsida; order Poales; family Poaceae; genus Secale; species Secale cereale. The sequence goes on from LR738712.1 coordinate 652,840,013, forward strand.
CGGATGCTTGCAAGGTGTTTAATCATAAGAGTGCACTCATCTTAGTCTAGAGAGTGTACTAGCATAGATCCACCCACTCAACACTTATCAACAAATAACATGGTATCGATACGGAATATGGCGAAAGCACATGACTACCTCTCCCGTGTGTCCTCAGGAACGCTTTAGCCTTTATAAGTTCAGTTGCTAGGCCTCTCCTTTGTTAAGAAAGGATTGGGCCACTTGTTACTCTCAGTGCCTTTTACATTGCTTGCTTTTACTTTCCTGTTGCTTATATCGAGAAAACCCCTAAAATGTTATCTTTCAGTGCTTGCAGTAATTTCTTGCTCAGAATCGCTTATCAATACCTTCTGCTCCTCGTTGGGTTCGACACTCTTACTTATTGAAAACGCTGCAATAGATCCCTTACGGTTGTGGGTCATCAAGTACCGTTTTCTGGCGCCGTTGCCGGGGAGCGTAGTGCTATTGGTAAAGTGAAACTGGTAAGGAAGTTTTTATAATTCTGTTTTTATTTTTGCTATTGCTGCTCTTTGTCCTTATGGACAACCCTGTTATTGGATCGTTGCTTGCGGGAAGGCGCCCCACACCTGTGGTGGTTGCTCCTCCCCCTACTGAAATTGTGCCCTATAAAATACCAGCTGGTATTATCGATTATGTTTTGGCTAATCGTTATGCAGGAGACAGACATCCCGGTGAACACTTGCTATATCTGTCACAACTATGTTCATTATTTAAGCTTGCAGGTGTATCGAGGGAGTTTGTCATGAGAAAATTGTTTGCCGTATCACTTATAGATAAAGCTTCAGATTGGTATAGGCTTCTCGATAACTCACACTTGCTTGACTGGCAAGAGCTTATGTCTCTCTTTTATACTAAGTGTTATCCTCTTCATGAAATTCATCGAGACAGGAACTATATCTATAACTTTAGGTCTCATGACGGAGAAAGCATTGCTCAAGCTTGGGGGAGATTGAAGTCCCTAATGCTCAAATGCCCTATTCATAAGCTTCCTAAGGAAATTATACTTACAAATTTTTATGCCAGGCTTTCTCGTCAGGATAAGGAGATGTTGGATGCCTCCTCTAGTGGGGTATTTCAGACGAAGAGTGTTGAAGAAAGGTGGGTTCTCATTGAAAGGATCCAGAGGAATACCGAAGACTGGGAAATCGATAAAGGTATTGAACCCGCTATAAATTATGAACATGATTATATTGAGAGCTATGTGAAAACTGATTACTTCAATACTTTTTTCTCTAAGATTGGTCTTGATTCCCATCTAATGATTAATTTCTGTAAGAATTTTGATTCTCATGTTGATTCTTTTAAAAAGAAGAGAGACCAGCATCATGAACCTTTTAAAGAGCTACCTGTTGATATTCATGTTGCTGACCCTATTTTGCCTGCAGTTATATATGAATAGCCTCCTTTTCCCGCAAGGATAAGGGAGCACTCTCTTGTGACAGGCATAATAAATAAAAGTGAGAGAAGAGTTGATGAGCCTGAGGACCAGATCAGGGTCGATCCTCAAGTTGCATTGATTAAAGACCTTGTTACTAATGATGTTTTGGATTCCAATATAAATTTTTGTGCTGTTTCCACTAACCTTGTCACAGCCAAGAATAAAGGCCCAATTTCAGGTACTCCAGTGGTATCTGTTAAAATAGGAGATCACAATTATTATGGGCTATGCGATTTGGGATCGAGTGCAAGTGCTATCCCCTATTCACTTTATGAAGAGATCATCGGTGAGATTTCCCCTTGTGAACTTGAAGAAGTTGATGTTACCATTCATCTTGCAAACAAAACAACTATCTCTCCTATCGGAATTGTGAGGGACGTTGAAGTCCTATGTGGAAAGGTAAAATACCCTACCGACTTTCTAGTACTTGGTTCAGAGAGGGACAATTTTTGTCCAATTATTTTTGGTAGACCTTTTCTTAGAACTTGTGGAGCTATAATAGATTGCAAGAAAGGTAAAGTTTCTGTTGAATTCAATGGTGAGCCATATGAATTTAATTTTTCTAAGTTCTCTAAGCAGCCTCGTGGTACCGATTTACCTAGTGATGATAAACTTATTGAAAGTATTGCTTCTATTGCTATCCCCCCTAATGATCCTTTGCATCAATATATGGAGGACCACGAGAATGATTTGCATATGTAGGAAAGAAATGAACTAGATGAAATATTCTTGAGGCAGCCTGCTATCCTGAAGCACAACCTTCCGGTTGAACCTTTGGGAATTTTATCAAAACCGAAAGAAGACCCGGTGTTCAATCTTAAACCTCTTCCCGATACGCTCAAGTATGCTTATTTAGATGAAAAGAAAGTATATCCTGTTATTATCAACTCTAACCTTTCAGGATATGAAGAAGAGCGACTATTGGAAGTACTTCGTAAACACCGAGGCGCAATTGGCTATACCCTTGATGACCTTAAAGGGATTAGTCCATCTATTTGTCAACATACTATCAACCTTGAGCCTGATGCTAAACCAGTTGTTGATCATCAACGACGGTTGAACCCGAAGATGATGGATGTTGTAAGAACTGCGATTCTCAAGCTTCTAGCCGCAGGTATTATCTACCCTATAGCTGATAGTAAGTGGGTAAGTCCGGTACATTGTGTTCCTAAGAAAGGAGGTACAACTGTGGTTCCTAATGATAAGAATGAACTAATACCTCAGAGAATTATTATTGGATATAGAATGTGTATTGATTACAGGAAGCTGAACAAGGCAACCAGGAAGGATCACTACCCGTTGCCGTTCATCGACCAAATGCTTGAAAGGTTATCCAAAAATACCCACTTTTGTTATCTCGATGGTTATTCTGGCTTCTCTCAAATTCATGTTAACACTGCTGATCAAGAGAAGACCACTTTTACTTGTCCCTTTGGTACTTATGCTTACAGGCGTATGCCTTTTGGTTTATGTAATGCCCCTGCTACTTTTCAAAGGTGTATGTCTGCTATCTTTCATGGTTTCTGTGGGGATATTATGGAAGTCTTCATGGACGATTTCTCCGTCTATGGAACCTCCTTTGACCATTGTCTCCACAACCTTAATAAAGTTTTGCAGAGATGCGAGGAGACAAATTTGGTACTCAACTGTGAGAAGTGCCACTTCATGGTTAACGAATGAATTGTTCTTGGTCACAAGATTTCCGAAAGGGGAATTGAAGTGGACAAGGCCAAGATCAAAGCTATTGAGAGGATGCCCTATCCAAGGGACATCAAAGGTATTCGCAGTTTTCTTGGTCATGCTGGTTTCTATAGAAGATTTATTAAAGACTTTTCTAAGACTTCGAGGCCCCTCACTAATCTTCTCCAGAAGGACGTTCCTTTTGTATTTGATGAGGATTGTAAGGAAGCTTTTGAAGTTCTTAAGAAAGCTTTAATAACCGCTCCTATAGTACAACCACCTGACTGGAATTTACCTTTTGAGATTATGTGTGATGCAAGTGATTTTGCTGTTGGAGCTGTTTTAGGACAAAGAGTTGATAAGAAATTGAATGTTATACATTATGCTAGCAAAACCCTTGATAGTGCTCAAAGGAATTATGCTACTACTGAGAAGGAATTCTTAGCTGTAGTATTTGCTTGTGATAAGTTTAGGCAGTTTTTTGTTGATTCCAAAGTTATTATTCATACTGATCATGCTGCCATTAAATACCTTATGACAAAGAAGGATGCCAAGCCAAGGCTTATCAGATGGGTACTCCTTCTTCAAGAATTTGATTTGCAGATTGTTGATAGGAAAGGGGAAGACAATCCGGTGGCGGACAATCTTTCAAGGATGGAAGATATACCGCATGATCCCATCCCAGTTAACGACAGTTTTCCAGATGAACAACTTGCCGTTGTAAAAGTACAATCTCTTTCCGATCCTTGGTATGCAGATTATGCTAATTTTATTGTTGCAAAGTATTTGCCTCCAGGTTTAACATTTCAGCAAAGGAAGAAGTTCTTTCATGATTTGAGGCACTACTTTTGGGATGACCCACATCTTTTCAAAGAAGGTCCCGACGGGATCGTGAGAAGATGCATACCGGAACATGAGCAGAAGGACATTCTCAGACGGTGTCATGATAGTCCCTATGGAGGACATCATGCCGGTGAGAGGACTGCACATAAGGTTCTTCAATCAGGTTTTTATTGGCCTACTCTCTTTAAGGCTGCTAGAAATTATGTTTTAGCCTGCGATAAATGTCAGAGAGTTGGTAACATTAGTAGAAGGAATGAGATGCCTATGAATTACTCACTAGTGATTGAACCTTTTGATTGGTGGGGTTTTGATTTTATGGGTCCTTTTCCTTCTTCGCACAAGTACACGCACATTTTAGTAGCTGTTGATTATGTGACCAAGTGGGTTGAAGCAATCCCCACTGAAAGTGCTGATCACAAGACATCTTTGAAAATGCTCAAGGATGTAATTTTTCCTAGGTTTGGTGTACCTAGGTATCTCATGACTGATGGAGGATCATACTTCACGCACGGAGCTTTTAGAAAAGCTTTAGCCAAATACGATGTCAATCATAGAATTGCTTCACCATATCATCCTCAAACTAGTGGGCAAGTTGAGCTCACCAATAGAGAGATTAAGTTGATCTTGCAGAAGACAGTAAACAGAAATAGAAAGGACTGGTCAAATAAGTTAGGAGATGCTTTGTGGGCATATAGAACTGCTTACAAAAACCCCATGGGCATGTCCCCCTATAAGATGGTTTATGGCAAGGCTTGCCATTTTCCATTAGAGTTAGAGCACAAAGCTTTCTGGGCTGTTAGAGAGCTTAATGCTGACCCAAAATTAGCTGGTGAGAAGCGTCTCATGAACTTGACTTCTCTAGATGAATGGAGAAGTGAAGCTTACGAGAGCGCTAAAATGTTCAAGCAAAAGGTAAAGAAGTGGCATGATAGGAAGATTCTGAAACGTGAATTTAATGTTGGTGATAAAGTTTTGTTGTTTAGATCCCGTTTCAGGTTTTCTCCAGGCAAACTACTTTCCAGGTGGGAAGGGCCATTTCATATTGAAGAAGTCTATCGGTCTGGTGCAATTAAGATTAACAATTTTGAAGGCACCAAACCTCAAGTTGTGAATGGGAAAAGACTGAAGCATTACATAGCAGGAGACCCTGTCAATGTTGATGTGAATATAATATACACAACAACTCACGAAGAACATGTTGCAGCCCTGTTTCAGACGCCAGCAGAAGCAGAATAAAGAAAAGGTATATATTACGGTAAGGAAACATCGCGAACCGCCATAAAAGTTCCGTATTATGAGTTTTTGCAAAATTAGTAAAATTCTGAGCCTAAGTGGAGTCGGAGACGAGCTCCAGGGGGTCCAGGCGCCCCCCTGGCGCGCCCTACATCCTGGCCGCGCCGGGAGGCTGCCTGGACACCCGGGAGTCCGTCTCCGACCCCGCTTTAGCCTGTTACCTTCCTTTCTGTGCATAAATTTTTGCTATATATTTGCCCGGGTTGTTCCGGCAATGTATCTCGTGATTTCGTGTGTTTTCTTTTCGATCTGTTTCTGCCAGGGAATCTTTCAGCTGAATCTAGGTGCCATGGCTTCTCCAAGTTCCCCCAAGGACAAGTTCGTCGTCAACGTCATCAACCCTTACCTCGCTGAGGTGAAGAAGCACCCTCAGGTTGTTCGGATGGAGGACGGTGTCCTTCATCAAGAAGATCTGAAGGGACCTATCAAGGAGGGGAGCATCCAGGCCAGGCTGGAAGAAGTGGAGCAAGAAGTCTTCAAGTACAAGAAGATGATCGAGCGTGGTGTTGAAGCTAACTTTGACATCATCAACGAGCTGAAGACCTACTTCCTGAAGGAGATGAAGGAGATGTGGAAAAGCATCACTGATGGCTTCTCGCCCCTCGTTGGTTACCCTAAGTGGAAGGTTTGAGATGCAGTGAAGCGGAAGTTTTCCCTTGGCAAAGATACCAAGGATCGATTTCCCCTGAGACTCCCAGTTTCAACAAGAAGGTGTCAACTGCTAACGGCGCTAGATATTAGCAATCAACGTGGACCTGCACACAGATACAAATAACTTTGCTCCCAACGAGTACAAAGAGGTTGTCAATCCCTCCGGCCTTGTCGTTTACAAAGGATCAAACGCAAGTGATAATAGTGATAGGTATTGCTGCAAATAGTAAGTAAAAGCGGAAAGTAAATAGTGGATGTGATCAGTGATGGTAATATGGACCGGGGTCCCATGATGTTCACTAGTGATGTCTCTCTCCCAAAAGACGATAAAACAGCTATGTGAGGTAAACGAATTACAGCTGGGCAATTGACAGAATTATGTGCGCAAACCAATGCTAACTATGTTGCAAGAAAGGTAGAGGTTCAAAGCATGGGCGGTACGCCAAGGCAAGTAGACCGAAATCCATCTGCATCTACTACTAATCATCCACCTTGAGATATCTATCCAGAACATCTCGCTGGTATTAAGTTGCGAGTCCCACCCATAGTGTAAACTCAAAGCAACAGACAACTGCATTAAAAGAACATTGCGTAAAGTAAACAATCCTTGCACCCGCGGGCACAAGCACCGTTGTTTTCCCCCTTGTGGCAACAGCACATCCCCTAGACTCATGTTTCTGTCACTCAAGCTAGTCATCGAGGGGCATGAACCCACAATCGAGCATAACGTTCCCTCTTGGAGTCACTACCTACTACTCGGCCAAAGCAATAAATAGCAACGGAGAACATGCAAGAATTACTTACGAACATAAATATAAAAGAGGTAAATCAAATATATTACTCAAACACAATCTGAACATAATCTCACAATCCATCGGATCCCAGCAAACTCATCATAGCAACAGCATAAGGATTACATATGTGCCTCGATCATGTAGGGCAGCTCACGAGGTCTAATTAGTGAAGCACAAGAAGGGGAGGAGAACATCACATAGCTACTGGTCATGGACCCATGGTCCAAGGGAGACTACTCACAACTCATCCGGGAGGCGTTGATGGGCCTCGAACCCCTCGTTGGTTACCCCAAGTGGAAGGTGTAAGATGCAGTAAGTAGAAGTGTTTTCCCCTAGCAAAGATGCCAAGGATCGAATCCCCAGAGACTCCTAGGTTCAACAGGTAGGTGTCAACTGCTAACGGCGCAATTAGCAATCAACGTGGACCTGCACACAGCTACAAATAACTTTGCTCCCAACGAGTACAAAGAGGTTGTCAATCTCTCCGGCCTTGTAGTTCACAAAGGGTTAAAAGCAATATGATAGTAGTGATAGATAGTGTTTTGCAATAGTAAATAAAATAGCGAAAAGTAAATAGTGGATGTGATCAATGATGGTAATATGGACCGGAGTCTCATGATGTTCACTAGTGATGTCTCTCTCCCAAAAGACGATAAAACAGCTATGTGAGGTAAACAAATTACAGCTGGGCAATTGACAGGACCACGAACGCAAACCAATACTGACTACATTGCAAGAAAGGTTGAGGTTCAAAGCATGGGCGGTACGCCAAAGTAAGTAGACCGAAATCCATCAATATCTATTACTAATCATCCACCTTGAGATATCTATCCAGAACATCTCGCTGGTATTAAGTTGCGAGTCCCACCCATAGTGTAAACTCAATGCAACAGACAACTGCATTAAAAGAACTTTGCGTAAAGTAAACAATCCTTGCACCCGTGGGCACAAGCACCGTTGTTTTCCCCCTTGTGGCAACAGCACATCCCCTAGACTCATGTTTCTGTCACTCAAGCTAGTCATCGAGGGGCATGAACCCACAATCGAGCATAATGTTCCCTCTTGGAGTCACTACCTACTACTCGGCCAAAGCAATAAATAACAACGGAGAACATGCAAGAATTACTTATGAACTAAAATATAAAAGAGGTGAATCAAATATATTACTCAAGATCAATCTGAACATAATCTCATAATCCATCGGATCCCAGCAAACTCAACATAGCAACAGCATAAGGATTACATAGGTGCCTCGATCATGTAGGGCAGCTCACGAGGACTAATTAGTGAAGCATAAGAACGGGAGGAGAACATCACATAGCTACTGGTCATGGACTCATGGTCCAAGGGAGACTACTCACGAGTCATCCGGGAGGCGTCCATGGTGGTGGAGAAGCTCCCGGTGGTGATCCTCCCCTCCGGCAGGGTGCCGGGAAGAGTTCTCCTGGTGCTCCCGATCTTGGAAGCGGCGGCGGCGGCGGAACAGAGATGGGATCGCGAAAAGAAGTCCTGTTTCAAGGGTTACGGGGGACCCTTTAAATATCTGCCAAAGTAGGGCACCGGGGGGCTCTCGGGGTGCCGAGGCGCCCCCCCGGCGCGGCCCAGGGGGGGCGCGCCCACAGGGCGCCTGGGGCCCCTGTGGCCCCCCCAGGCTCCCCTTCGGAAGCAGTGTCGTTCCCGATACGCTGATTTTTTATATATTTTTTCTGTATTTTTCTGGGCAGTTCTCGAAACGTGAAAACCTGAAATACAAAAACAGCCGAAAACAGAAACTGGCACTGGGGTGCACTGGATTAGTAAGTTAGTCCAAATATGATCAAAAGTGTATGGAAGTGTATGAATATCATAGCAATATCACCCAAAAGTGGCATGGAGCAAGCAGAAATTATAGATACGTTTTGGACGTATCAACATCCCCGAGCTTAATTCCTGCTCGTCCTCGAGTAGGTAAATGATAACAAGAATAATTTCTGTGGTGACATGCTATTAACCATATAGGACTTTCTCATAGTCATATGACAAAAGCTTACTGAGACAATGATTCTAAAGTAATTAAGTTGCCTCAAGAGAAAATCACAAATGACTGAAAGTTTTACAACATGAAACTGAAACATCAAAAAGATTTGCAATGAACATGATGTGCAAATATGATAAAGTGATATCTAGCTTGCCCCCTTTAGTGATGCAAAACATAAATGCAGGGGCACCTTCAAGGTTTAAGTGATGACTAGATACAATCATTTCAGAATAAACGATATCACAATCATGCAAAAGACAATGCTACTTTGGGACAATGCACATTACACTCAGAATGACAATCATGCTCTCAGTAGTTGGTGCTTGAAGTGCTAGAGCTTTTTATTTTGAAGCATGGAAGCAATTGTGTCAACGGTAGTAGTACTTCATATGTGTCATGCATAAAACATCCTATAAGTTGCAAGCCTCATGCATCGAATACCAATAGTGCTCGCTCCTTGTCCTAATTAGCTCGGATCCCCATGGGTTATCATTGCATTGCATATGTTTTAACCAAGTGTCACAAAGGGGTACCTCTATGCCACCTGTACAAAGGTCCAAGGAGATAGATCGCATTTGATTTCTCGTTTTTGATAGATCTCAACTTGAGGACATCCATACCGGGACAACATAGAAAATAGATGATGGACTCCTCTTTAATGCATAAGCATATTCTCATGAGAGATTGAGGATTAAGGTCCAAGCTAAAACTTCCACCATGATGCATGGCTTTGGTTGGCGGCCCAATGTTCTTCTCTAACAATATGCATATTAGTTCAACCCACGGTAAATCACCCTTACTTCAGACAAGACGAACATGCATAGCAACTCACATGATATTCAACAAAAGTGTGACAGTTGATGGCGTCCCCAGAAACATGGTTACCGCTCAGCAAGCAACTCATAAGAAATAAGATACATAGGCAACATATTCTTTACCACAATAGTTTTTAGGCTACTTTCCCATGAGCTATGTATTGCATGGTTAATTTGCTTAGTGCAGGTGTAGGTTAGCAAAAGACTGGGAGCGACCAACTAAGAGAGCAATGACGGTCATAATCATGCAGAGCGACAAAGCAATATTGAATCAGGCATGGTAGTTATATCGCTACTTAGAAATAAGAGATCATCAAGGCTTGACAGACTTTCTTTACAGTCTTGAATATGCGTGAGCATACGCCAAGTCAATCAAAATAAATTCTCGAAGGAAGATATTACTAAACCATACCACATCATAGGCAAACAAACCAAGTTGGTACTCCAATGACACATTGGGAACCCCCCAGCTATTCGAGATTAACCAAAAGAAAACCTGAACTACTAAGCACCATCATGAAAGTAGCATCTTTATCATAGACACATTAACCAATGCAACGGAAGCAAACTCTCTTAATAAGGTGAGCATGGTAATTAAAGAGAGTTCAAGCAACCAACTAAATAAAAGCTCTTGAAAAGATAAGCATGAATACTAAGAGCAGAGCACGATAGTAGCTATTTAAAGACAAAGAACACACACAGCATAGATAGACATGAAAATTCTATGTAATGTTCTAGGTAGAGGGTAGAGGTGGAGCGTGTTTCTCTCCCACATAATGGAATGCTGGGTTCCGATTCGTTATGAAAAACTAAAAAGAAAACTAAAAGCAAGACGCTCCAAGCATAGCACATAACACATGAAGTGATAAAAATATAGCGGAACGAAAGACGAACTGATAATGTTGATGGAGAAGGGGGTGCACGGGGGGCATCCCCAAGCTTAGACGCTTGAGTCTCCTTGAATATTTCTTGGGGGTGCACGGGGGCATCCCCAAGCTTGAGCGCTTGACACTCCTGAATCTTTTTATCATCTTCCCTCGCACACTTGAAAACTCCCTTCATACATAACTCATCATAATCTGATTAGCGAGGTTAGTACCCTTAATAAAATAATTATACCTTGCTGGAAATAAGGATATTCTTGAAGTTCTACTGTTTCTCAAGATTGCCAAAAGGTTTTTGCAAAGAAAAAGCAAGTTCTCAATTTGCAAAGTGAAGGTAAGGCAAAACAGGACAGAATCTGTGAAAAACAGAACAGCAGGCAGTAATTGACCCGTTCGGGATACTTCTGCAACTCAAATCAAAAAACTCAGAACTGACGCACGAAATATAATTATATAGAGAACGCTGTCGAAAAAATTCAGACCAAAAAGATGATCTGGTGATTTTATACGAATTTTTCTATCCGAGGACAGAATCTGTTTCCTGGACAGCACCTCACAACTTTTGAACTTTCTAGCAATCAGAGGCTATACTTGGCACAAATATGAAAAGCAAAGATACAATGATGATGCTACGGCAGTAAACAAAATCAAGACACAACAAAAGCAAAAATTTATTCATGTGGGCTGCCTCCCAAAAGCGCTTTCTTTTATGCCTTTAAGCTAGGCATAATGCAAAGATCAAGTTTTATCAAGAGTAAAAGAATAACTAGCCCGTACAACGGACTCAAAAGGTAACTTGACCTTCTTACGAGGGAAGTGTTCCATCCCTTTCTTGAGAGGAAACTGAAATTTTATATTACCCTCTTTCATGTCAATGACAGCACCAACGGTGCGCAAAAAGGGACGTCCCAAAATAATTGGACATGAAGGATCACATTCAATATCCATAATAGTAAAATCAACGGGCACATAATTACCATTGACAACAATAAGAACATCGTCGATCCTCCCCAAAGGTTTCTTTATGGAAGAATCAACGAGACGAACACCAAAAGAACGAGAATCATAAGGTTTCAATTTAAGCATATCATATATCCTTCTGGGCATAACAGAGGTACTAGCACCAACATCACATAATGCATAACAAGAGAAGTCATTCAAATAAATTTTTATCATAGGATCCCAACCATCTTCTAGCTTTCTAGGTATGGAGGCTTCTACTCTAAGTTTCTCCTCCCTAGCTTTGATGAGAGCATTAGTGATATGCTCTGTGAAGGCAAGGTTAAGCGTGCTAGTGAGGGGATCTCTAGACATTCTGTGAAGGAAATCAATAACTTCGGTAAGAGTGCAATTATCAAAATCAAGGTCACGAGCATCAAGTAAAGTGGTAGTGGTGTCCTTAAGGCTCACCTGTTTGGTAGTTTCTATAGCATCACCATTAATAGGTCCATTGGGACCAGGAGTACATTGGGTGCTAAGGGTGTGAACATCCTCAATAACTTGGATAGTAGCAACAGTGTGGTGGGTAGGAAGGCTCTTAATTCTTTCCTCTTCCTCCCTTTCTCTAGCCCATCTTTCTTTAAGCTTAGCCATCATCCTAATGTTTTCATTAATTTGCACTTGAGTAGCATTAATAGGGATGACTTCCCTCTCCTTAAGTGGAGAAGTTTCAATTTTTAGCAATTTTACCTCATTGGCTAAGTGGTCTACCTTAAAAGAAAGATCATCTAGTTTATGTAGTTTCTCTTCTACATTCTTATTAAAGGCTTTTTGGGTAGTGATGAAATCTCTAAGCATGCTCTCTAGTTCAGTATTGGAGTTCTTGGTACTAGGATAAGCATTGTTGTTCCCGTAAGAGTTAGAGGGGAACGGTCTAGAATTGTTACCAAAGTTACTCCTATAAGCATTGTTGTTGAAATTATTTCTAGAGATAAAGTTAACATCTACTTGTTCTTGAGCAATCAAAGAATTTAAAGGAACATCACGAGGATCAACAGTAGATTGCTTCGAAAGTAGAGACATGATCAAGTCAACTTTTTCATTGAGGGAGGAAATCTCCTCGACAGAGTTTACCTTCCTACCAGTTGGAGCGCGTTCGGTGTTCCATTGGGAATAGTTGGTCATCATCTCATCGAGAAGCTTTGTGGCAGCACCAAGTGTAGTTGACATAAAAGTTCCTCCCGCGGCTGAATCCAACAAGTTCCGCGAGGTAAAGTTCAAGCCTGCATAAAAAGTTTGGATAACCATCCAAGTAGTCAAACCGTGAGTAGGGCAGTTCTTGATAAGAGACTTCATACGTTCCCAAGCATGGGCAACGTGTTCATTATCGAATTGTTTAAAATTCATGATGTTACTTCTAAGTTGGATAATTTTAGCAGGTGGGTAGTATTTTCCGATAAAAGCATATTTGCACTTGTCCCATGAATCTATGCTATTTCTAGGCAAAGACTGAAACCAAATTTTAGCTCCTCCTCTCAAAGAGAAAGGAAAAAGCTTAAGCTTAACAATATTACCATCTATTTCTTGGTACTTTTGCATATCACAAAGTTCTACAAAATTGTTCAAGTGTAAAGCAGCATCATCTCCAGCACCGAAGAATTGTTCTCTCATGACTAAGTTAAGTAAAGCAGGTTTAATTTCATATGAAGGTGCTGAAGTGGCAGGTGTAGTGATAGGTGTGCTGATAAAGTCATCGTTGGTGTGACTAGTGAAGTCACACAACTTGGTGTTCTCGGTGGAACCCATAGTAGCAAGCAAGCAAGATAACTATTTTTGTGATTTTCGATAAAAAGGAACTAAAGCAAAAATGAAAGGTAAACTAACAAGACTAAAAAGCAAAGGTAAAAGATAGCATGCAACTCCCCTATCCTGAAGAGTGGAGTCCCCGGCAACGGCGCTAGAAAATACTCCTTGATGGGCCTCGAACCCCTCGTTGGTTACCCCAAGTGGAAGGTGTAAGATGCAGTAAGTAGAAGTGTTTTCCCCTAGCAAAGATGCCAAGGATCGAATCCCCAGAGACTCCTAGGTTCAACAGGTAGGTGTCAACTGCTAACGGCGCAATTAGCAATCAACGTGGACCTGCACACAGATACAAATAACTTTGCTCCCAACGAGTACAGAGAGGTTGTCAATCTCTCCGGCCTTGTAGTTCACAAAGGGTTAAAAGCAATATGATAGTAGTGATAGATAGTGTTTTGCAATAGTAAATAAAATAGCGAAAAGTAAATAGTGGATGTGATCAATGATGGTAATATGGACCGGAGTCTCATGATGTTCACTAGTGATGTCTCTCTCCCAAAAGACGATAAAACAGCAATGTGAGGTAAACAAATTACAGCTGGGCAATTGACAGGACCACGAACGCAAACCAATGCTGACTACATTGCAAGAAAGGTTGAGGTTCAAAGCATGGGCGGTACGCCAAAGTAAGTAGACCGAAATCCATCAATATCTACTACTAATCATCCACCTTGAGATATCTATCCAGAACATCTCGCTGGTATTAAGTTGCGAGTCCCACCCATAGTGTAAACTCAATGCAACAGACAACTGCATTAAAAGAACTTTGCATAAAGTAAACTATCCTTGCACCCGCAGGCACAAGCACCGTTGTTTTCCCCCTTGTGGCAACAGCACATCCCCTAGACTCATGTTTCTGTCACTCAAGCTAGTCATCGAGGGGCATGAACCCACAATCGAGCATAACGTTCCCTCTTGGAGTCACTACCTACTACTCGGCCAAAGCAATAAATAACAACGGAGAACATGCAAGAATTACTTATGAACTAAAATATAAAAGAGGTGAATCAAATATATTACTCAAGATCAATCTGAACATAATCTCATAATCCATCGGATCCCAGCAAACTCAACATAGCAACAGCATAAGGATTACATAGGTGCCTCGATCATGTAGGGCAGCTCACGAGGACTAATTAGTGAAGCACAAGAACGGGAGGAGAACATCACATAGCTACTGGTCATGGACTCATGGTCCAAGGGAGACTACTCACGAGTCATCCGGGAGGCGTCCATGGTGGTGGAGAAGCTCCCGGTGGTGATCCTCCCCTCCGGCAGGGTGCCGGGAAGAGTTCTCCTGGTGCTCCCGATCTTGGAAGCGGCGGCGGCGGCGGAACAGAGATGGGATCGCGAAAAGAAGTCCTGTTTCGGGGGTTTCGGAGAGTCCTTTAAATATATGCCAAAGTAGGGCACCGGGGGACTCTCGGGGGGCCGAGGCGCCCCCCCGGCGCGGCCCAGGGGGGGCGCGCCCACAGGGCGCCTGGAGCCCCTGTGCCCCCCCCAGGCTGCCCTTCGGACGCAGTGTTGTTTCCGTATCGCTGATTTTTTATATAATTTTCTGGATTTTTCTGGGCAGTTCTCGAAACGTGAAAACTTGAAATACAAAAACAGCCGAAAACAGAAACTGGCACTGGGGTGCACTGGATTAGTAAGTTAGTCCAAATATGATCAAAAGTGTATGGAAGTGTATGAATATCATAGCAATATCACCCAAAAGTGGCATGGAGCAAGCAGAAATTATAGATACGTTTTGGACGTATCAGGCGTCCATGGTGGTGGAGAGGCTCCCGGTGGTGATCCTCCCCTCCGGCAGGGTGCCAGGAAGAGTTCTCCTGGTGCTCCCGATCTTGGAAGCGCAGCGGCGGCGGAACAGAGATGAGATCGCGAAAAAGGGTTCCCGTCTCGAGGGTTTCGGGACGCGTGTTAAATATATGCCAAAGGGGGGCATCAGCGGAGGCCTGGGGGGCCCAGGCGCCCCCCGGCGCGGCCAGGAGGGGGGCCGCGCCACCAGGGCGCCTGGAGCCCTGGTGGCCCCCCTCCGGTCCTACTTCGGCTGCCGGGAAGCTTCTGGAACGCTGATTTTTTATATAATTTTTCCGGGATTTTTCTGGCAGTTTTCGTAATGGGAAAACCTGAAATACATAAACAGCAGAAAACAGAAACTGGCACTGGGGTGCACTGAGTTAATAGGTTAGTCCAAATATGAGCAAAAGTGTATGGAAGTGTATAAATATCATAGCAATATCACCCAAAAGAGGCATGGAGCAAGCAGAAATTATAGATACGTTTTGGACGTATCAACATCCCCAAGCTTAATTCCTGCTCGTCCTCGAGTAGGTAAATGATAACAAGAATAATTTCTGTGGTGACATGCTATTAACCATATAGGACTTTTCATAGTCATATGACAAAAGCTTACTGAGACAATGAATCTGTAGTAATTAAGTTGCCTCATGAGAAAATCACAAAGAACTGAAAGTTTTACAATATGATACTGAAACATCAAATAGATTTGTAATGAGCATGGTGTGCAAATATGATAAAGTGATATCTCGCTTGCCCCCTTTAGTGAAGCAAAACATAAATGCAGGGGCACCTCCAAGGTTTAAGTGATGACTAGATACAATAATTTCAGAATAAACGATATCATAAGCATGCAAAAGACAATGCTACTTTGGGACAATGCACATTACACTCAGAATGACAATCATGCTCTCAGTAGTTGGTGCTTTAAAAGAAGGTGGAGACACTCGAACCGTGGCTTTTGTTGGCAAGGTTGAAAACCCGTGGTCGGAAACAAAGACAAAGCATGTACCAGAGCTCTTGGTTTTAAAAACAGAGGTAATAATTATTTTTTTGGATATGCATGTTTCGTCAACGAATGCTAGTAGATAACTCAATTACTTCTTGAGATGGACAAGTTTCGAGGAACGGCTCCCGAATGAGGACGATCACATCCTCTTAAGCTCCTTTGTTTATCACTGCCAAAGTTTTCTGATTTCTCATGAACAAAGCGTGAAGGAGGGTTTGTTTGTTATATTATTTTTGAGCCGGGCGCACTCTTTGCCAGTTCCTTCTCGTATTATGGGTTTGCACATTAGACCTGCAATCCCGGGGTGAAGCTTGTCCAACTTAAAAAGATCATGAATTAACTACTACTTCCTCATGAACTAAAACAGAGGCACAAAATAGGAATGCATTTTTTTTGAATAATTTCGAGATGGTACATGAATGTTTCCATTAGGAATGGCAGGTAAATACCATGTATAGGAAGGTATGGTGGACCCATATGGCATAACTGGTTTAAAGGATTTTGGATGCACAAGCAGTCAGTCCGCTTAGTACAGGTGGAGGTTAGCAAAAGACTGGGAGCGACCAACTGAAAGAGCAATGACGGTCATAATCATGCAGAGCGACAAAGCAACATTGAATCAGGCATGGAAGTTATATCGCTACTCAGAAACAAAAGATCATCAAGGCTTGACAGACTTTCTTTACAGTCTTAAATATGCGTGAGCATATGCCAAGTCAATCAAAATAAATTCTTAAAGGAAGATATTACTAAACCATACCACATCATAGGCAAACAAATCATGTTGGTACTCCAATAACACATTGGGAACCCCCCAGCTATTTGAGACTAACCATAAGAAAACATGAATTACTAAGCACCATTATGCACGTAGCATTTTTATCATAGACATATCAACCAATGCAACAGAAGCAAATTCTCTTAATAAGATAAGCATGATAACTAAAGAGAGTTCAAGCAACCAACTAAACAAAAGCTCTTTAAAAAGATAAGCATGAAAACTAAGAGTTAAGCATGACAGTAGCTATTGAAAGACAAAGAACACACACAGCAAAGATAGACATGAAAATTCTATGTTATGTTCTAAGTTGAAGTGGAGCATGTTTCTCTCCCACACAAAGAAACCTGAGTTCCGACTCGTTATGAAAAGCTAAGGAAAACTAAAAGCAAGACGCTCCAAGCATAGCACATAACACATGAAGTGATAAAAATATAGTGGAACGAAAGACGAACTGATAATGTTGATGGAGAAGGGGATGCACGGGGGCATCCCCAAGCTTAGACGCTTGAGTCTCCTTGAATATTTCTTGGGGGTGCATGGGGGCATCCCCAAGCTTGAGCGTTTGACACTCCTGAATCTTTTTATCATCTTCCCTCGCACACTTGAAAACTCCCTTCATACATAACTCATCATAATCTGATTAGCGAGGTTAGTACCCTTAATAAAATAATTGTTCCTTGCTGGAAATATGGATATTCTTGAAGGTCTACTGTTTCTCAAGATTTCCAAAGGGTTCTTGCAAAGAAAAAGCAAGCTCAAGGTTTGCAAAATGAGGGAAAGGCAAAACAGGACAGAATCTGTGAAAAACAGAACATCAGGTAGTAAATGATTTTTTCGGGGCACTTCTGCAACTCTAATCAAAAAACTCAGAACAGACGCCCGAAAGACAATTGTATAGAGCACTCTGTCGAAAAAATTCAGACCAAAAAGATTATCTGGTGATTTTATACGAATTTTTCTATCCAAGGACAGAATCTGTTTCCTGGACAGCACGTCACAACTTTTGAACTTTCTTGCAATCAGAGGCTACACTTGGCACAAAGTTGAAAGGTAAAGATACAATGATGATGCTACTGTAGTAACAACATCAAGACACAACAAAAGCAAAATAAAATTTATTCATGTGGGCTGCCTCCCAAAAGCGCTTTCTTTTATGCCTTTAAGCTAGGCATAATGCATAGAGATCAAGTTTTATCAAGAGTAAAAGAATAGCTAGCCCGTATAACGGACTCAAAAGGTAACTTAATCTTCTTTCGAGGGAAATGTTCCATCCCTTTCTTGAGAGGAAATTGGAATCTTATATTCCCTTCTTTCATGTCAATGATAGCACCAACGGTGCGTAGAAAAGGACGTCCCAAAATAATTGGACAAGAAGGTTCACATTCAATGTCCATAATAGTAAAATCAACGGGAACATAATTGTCATTGACAATGATAAGAATATCGTCGATCCTCCCCAAAGGTTTCTTTATGGAAGAATCAACGAGACGAACACCAAAAGAACAAGAATCAAAAGGTTTCAATTTAAGCATATGATATATTCTTTTGGGCATAACGGAGGTACTAGCTCCAACATCACATAATGCATAGCAAGAAGTTATTCAACTTAATTTTAATCATAGTATCCCAACCATCTTCTAGCTTTCTAGGTATGGAGGCTTCTACTCTAAGTTTCTCCTCCCTAGCTTTGATGAGAGCATTAGTGATATGCTCTGTGAAGGCAAGATTAAGCGTGCTAGTGCGGGGATCTCTAGCCATTCTTTGTAGAAAGGTGACAACTTCCGAGATACTACAATTATCAAAATCAATTTTATCATTATTGGGCAGAATTGTAGTGTCATCTTCTTTGTTTGAATTGCTCTCTATTATAAGAGTTTGAACGTCTTCCCGAGTTTGGGGAAGCTTAGGAGCAACTTTAAACTGAGGCTCATACTCTTTTCCTGGAAGACCATGCCATGGGCATAACTCTCCATTAAGACTAACATAATCACAAGGTTTATTACTTTTGTAGATCCCGACAGTGGTGATTGGCGTGATGGAAGAAGGGGTGTACTCCTCCCATTTAGTGTTTTTGGTGGAACCCATAGCAGCAAGCAAGCAAGATAATTATTTTTGTGATTTTCGATAAAGGATACTAAAGCAAAAACTGAAAGGTAAACTAACAAGACTAAAAGCAAAGGTAAAAGATAGCGTGCAACTCCCCTATCTTGAAGAGTGGAGTACCCGGCAACGGCGCCAGAAAACTTTGCTTGATGGCTTCTCGCCCCTCGTTGGTTACCCCAAGTGGAAGGTTTGAGATGCAGTGTAGCGGAAGTTTTCCCTTGGCAAAGATACCAAGGATCGATTTCCCCTGAGACTCCCAGTTTCAACAAGAAGGTGTCAACTGCTAACGGCGCCAGATATTAGCAATCAACGTGGACCTGCACACAGATACAAATAACTTTGCTCCCAACGAGTACAGAGAGGTTGTCAATCCCTCCGGCCTTGTCGTTTACAAAGGATCAAACGCAAGTGATAATAGTGATAGGTATTGCTGCAAATAGTAAGTAAAAGCGGAAAGTAAATAGTGGATGTGATCAGTGATGGCAATATGGACCGGGGTCCCATGATGTTCACTAGTGATGTCTCTCTCCCAAAAGACGATAAAACAGCTATGTGAGGTAAACGAATTACAGCTGGGCAATTGACAGAATTATGTGCGCAAACCAATGCTAACTATGTTGCAAGAAAGGTAGAGGTTCAAAGCATGGGCGGTACGCCAAGGCAAGTAGACCGAAATCCATCTGCATCTACTACTAATCATCCACCTTGAGATATCTATCCAGAACATCTCGCTGGTATTAAGTTGCGAGTCCCACCCATAGTGTAAACTCAAAGCAACAGACAACTGCATTAAAAGAACTTTGCGTAAAGTAAACAATCCTTGCACCCGCGGGCACAAGCACCGTTGTTTTCCCCCTTGTGGCAACAGCACATCCCCTAGACTCATGTTTCTGTCACTCAAGCTAGTCATCGAGGGGCATGAACCCACAATCGAGCATAACGTTCCCTCTTGGAGTCACTACCTACTACTCGGCCAAAGCAATAAATAGCAACGGAGAACATGCAAGAATTACTTACGAACATAAATATAAAAGAGGTAAATCAAATATATTACTCAAACACAATCTGAACATAATCTCACAATCCATCGGATCCCAGCAAACTCATCATAGCAATAGCATAAGGATTACATATGTGCCTCGATCATGTAGGGCAGCTCACGAGGTCTAATTAGTGAAGCACAAGAAGGGGAGGAGAACATCACATAGCTACTGGTCATGGACCCATGGTCCAAGGGAGACTACTCACAACTCATCCGGGAGGCGTCCATGGTGGTGGAGATGCTCCCAGTGGTGATCCTCCCCTCCGGCAGGGTGCCGGGAAGAGTTCTCCTGGTGCTCCCGATCTTGGAAGCGCGGCGGCGGCGGAACAAAGATGAGATCGCGAAAAAGGGTTCCCGTCTCAAAGGTTTCGGGATGCGTGTTAAATATATGCCAAAGGGGGGCATCAGCGGAGGCCTGGGGGGCCCAGGCGCCCCCCCGGCGCGGCCAGGAGCGGGGCCGCGCCACCAGGGCGCCTGGAGCCCTGGTGGCCCCCCTCCGGCCCTACTTCGGCTGCCGGGAAGCTTCTGGAACGCTGATTTTTTATATAATTTTTCCGGGATTTTTCTGGCAGTTTTCGTAATGGGAAAACCTGAAATACAAAAACAATAGAAAACAGAAACTGGCACTGGGGTGCACTGAGTTAATAGGTTAGTCCAAATATGATCAAAAGTGTATGGAAGTGTATAAATATCATAGCAATATCACCCAAAAGAGGCATGGAGCAAGCAAAAATTATAGATACGTTTTGGACGTATCAATCACCGCGTCTGAAGAAAGAATTGAAGAGCTCCAAGGGCAAATTTATGATCTACATAAACAGAACTGTGAGTATGAACTAAGGTTTATGCGCATGGGTATGGGTGCTTGATGTCTACACACGCTTCTACTCTTGTAGACTATATTGGGCCTCCAAGCGTAGAGGTTTGTAGGACAGCAGCAATTTCCCTCAAGTGGATGACCTAAGGTTTATCGAACTCAGGGATGTAGAGGTTGAAGATGGTCTCTCTCAAGCAACCCTGCAACTAAGATACAAGAAGTCTCTTGTGTCCCCAACACACCTAATACACTTGTTAGATGTATAGGTGCACTAGTTCGGCGAAGAGATGTTAAATGGCAAGTGATATGGATGGCAAAACAAAGTAATATAAATCTGTAATAAAAAGTGCAGCAAGCAAACAAGTGGTAAACGTGAGCACAGATGGTATTGCAATGGTGGAAACAAGGCCTAGGGATCATACTTTCACTAGTGGCAACTCCCAACAACATTAACATAATCGAATCACATGATATTTCCCATAAAACATGCAATGGAGACGCACCCGGAGGTCATTCCTTCGTGGTCAAGAGAGGACGAGAATTATGTAGGGCTACAAAAGCACACCTCAAAGTTCGTAGTTCTCAATCTAAGGATTTCCCAATGTCACCGTGGCCATCCAAAGAGAGTCCCACAATCACCACAACATATCTAAAGGATAGTCAAAGACAAGCACCAAGAGACTCTCAATCTTCAATCAACACACAAGAGAGGAAATCACTCATGAAAATATTTTTTCTAATCCATGTCCAATAGACCGCTGTCACCTTGGTCTCGGGGATTATACTAGATAAAGACAAGTGAGTACATCAATCCAATACATAGAGGAAGGGGAAATATCATGGGATCACCCTAGATTAACATAGCCTATGATCACAACGAAGATCACATCATGGGAGAGAGAATTGACCACATAGCTACTGGTAAGAACCTCAGCCCCGAGGAGGAACTACTCCCGCATCATGGAGGGAGGAAGCAACGTCGATGGAGATGAATCCGAGGGCACTTCCCCGTCCCGGCAGGGTGCCGGCACAGGAATTCTGGTCCCCCGAAGCTTGATGGCGATGGCGGCGGAGATCGGAATCGCGTCTGGAGAAAAGGGGTCTGGAATCAGGGTTTCCTCGACGGGTGTTAAATATATGCCAAAGGGGGTCGCGAGGGGAGCTACGGGGGGCCCAGGCGGCCAGGGGTGGGGCCGCCTGGGCAGGGCGCCTGGAGCCCCTCTGGCGCCCCTCCGACCCTACTTTGGCCGCATGGAAGCTTCCGGAACGCTGATTTTTTATATAATTTTTCCGGGATTTTTCTGGCAGTTTACGTAATGGGAAAACCTGAAATACAAAAGCAGCAGAAAACAGAAACTGGCACTGGGGTGCACTGAGTTAATAGGTTAGTCCAAATATGATCAAAAGTGTATGGAAGTGTATAAATATCATAGCAATATCACACAAAAGAGGCATGGAGCAAGCAGAAATTATAGATACGTTTTGGACGTATCAGTGCTGCATGCAGGATTCTGGAGACAAACTTCTCATATGAGACTGGAGAACCCCTTCCATGGAAGCGTTTCGCCGAGGATTACATGATCAACGCCAACAAGAATGAGGAGTGAAATCTCCTTGGGTAACGGCATTCCCTTGGCTTGTTCCAAGCTTGGGGGAGTGCCCGATATCTTTATCTTTATCTTTTGTCTTTTAGAGTCAAGTAGAGTCATATCATGTTTAGGGAGGTTGCTATATGAAATAGGTGTGTGCATTGAGGTCTATCACTCCTTCGGTGGAGAGTGTATCCGTGAGTGTGGAGTCGTCTATGATGGAATATTAATGAGAAGTTTATTGGTTCCTTTTGCTGCAATCGGTATTCTCTTCACGCAATCGACCTTATATGATGATTCTTATGGGGAGTATTGACCTTATATCAGGTATGGCTGTGAAAACTTTATTTAATCTTGGCAAACATAGCTTTGCTCATAACAACAAGCATGATTTTCTTAAAGTATCGACATAGCCAAAACCTTTATGTTATTATGCTTGAAGTGTTATGCTGACAAGGAAAACAACTTGATGTGTTATGCTTATTTCAATGTTTATGCTTTATATTGTTTTGCATCTTAGTCATCATCAATTGTCTGTTCTATCAAAACCTTTGCTAGCCTAACTTTGTACTAAGCGGAATTCTGCTTGTGCATCCATACCCTTAAATCAATACCTTCCATATGAGTCCACCATACCTTCCTACTCGTGGTATTCCACTACCACCTCCTAAAGTACAGAATTTATGTGTTATCCTTAAATGTTCAAAATCTTTTATTTTTGTGCCTCTGCTTTAGCTCATGAAGAAGTAATAGTTAATTCATGGTCTTTTTGAGTTGGACAAGCTTCACCCCGGGATTGCATGTCTAATGTGCAAACCCATAATACGAGAAGGAACTGGCATAGAGTGCGCCCGGCTCATTAAAAAATATACAACAAACAAACCCTCCTTCACGCTTTGTTCATGAGAAATCAGAAAACTTTGGCAGTGATAAACAAAGGAGATTAAGAGGATGTGATCGTCCTCGTGCGGGAGCCGTTCCTCGAAACTTGTCCAGCTCAAGAAGTAATTGAGTTATCTATTAGCATTCGTTGACAAATCATGCACCTCTCAAAACTTGTTTTCATTCTGTTTGATTTAAGGATAGCACATGAGTTTTCCCTACTACCCTAGAGCAGGGCCTATCTTTTAATTTTAGGTTGAGTCAGTTATTCCTACTTCCTTCTATTCTTAAAGAGAGCAGACATTTGATGTTGACAAGGATTCATTCATATAAAGTTGCATTAAGATTTGTCATATCATATCCTTGTTGACATTATCATTTGATAAGTAAGTTGTTTGTCAAGCCCAGATAAGGCAAATATCTTCCTTTGTGTTAACACTTTCACTTCTTGCCTGATAACATGTTCTTTCAAAAGCTTCAATTAATCTCATCAAAACATAAGAGAAAGAGCGAAAGTTAAAACTATTTGTTGTTCTTTGACCAAAGGACATGTTTGCCATGATTTGATGAGTTTCCTTAGCCCTACTTCCGAATATAAGTGTTACCACTTTTTTATAAGGGCCTTATGAATTGAAGATTGCTGTTGAGGATATTTGAGTTGGTGAAGAAACTGTGATGCTTCTTGTCCGTATTCTATTTATCGACACTTCACTCTCTAAACATGTGGACAGGTTTACCGAGCTCAGTATTCGCTTGGGGACAAGCGAGGTCTAAGCTTGGGGGTGTTGATACGTCCAAAATGCATCACTATTTTGTATCATAATTTATTCTTAATCATTGATATATTTCACATTACGATGATGTTCTTATGTTGTTTTGGCCTATTTTACACAGTTTGCAACTTTCCGGTGCCGAAGCAGCAGACGCAGGATTCAGCGGTAAAAAGTGGACGCTGAGTTGCTGAAGAAGAATACCTCCAAATTACCTGAAAATCAACGGAGGATATTTTCCGGACGAATCACGAAGACATGCGAAAGGGCAACCAGAGGGGGGCCACAGGGCGTCCAGGCGCCCTGGGGGCGCCCCCCCCCCCTGGCCGCGCCGGGGGGGCGCCTGGAGCCCCTGGCCCACCTTCGGCTGCCCCCTTTTGCCTATATACTCTCCGTTATCCGAAAACCCTAAAAACGGGAGTTTTTACGGAGTTCCGCCGCCGCTCCGTGGCGGAAACCTACAGAGAAGAAAAAGCCATCTCCGGCGGGCAGATTCCGCCGGGGAGATCACCTCCCGGAAGGGGAGATCGTCGCCATCGTCATCACCATCGTCACGGGCATCATCGAGATCATCATCAACATCATCCCCAACATCAGCACCATCTCCATCTTCATCCAAATCTCATCTCACAATTGCAACTTGTGTTGTAACTCGTACTACCTATCCTCTCTACTCCATCGGTGTTGATTACTACTTTGTGGTGAATGCTATTGAGTTTTGTTGGAGAAATATTATTATGTCCAGATTGTTTATCACCCATTTATCTCCACTGATCATGATCTCTTTTATGTCTCGTGAGTAGTTACCTTAGTTCTTGAGGACATGGGGAAAGTCTTGTTGTTAGTAGTCATATGCTGTTGAAGTAATATGTGTTGTTTGATACTTAAGTTGTGTTGTCATTCTACTAGTGGTGTTGTGTGAGTCGAACACTCAACACTTCGCCTTATTAAGGACCTAGGGGAATACATTGTGTACAAAGAATGCTTACGGTGGGTTGCCGGAGTGACAGAAACCTAAACCCCAGTTCGCACGCTTTTGCACAAGGGAACAATGGATCATCGATCGTATTGCTATGGTTAGGCTTTTGCCTTAAATTCTATCTTGTATTTGCGGATGCTTGCAAGGTGTTTAATCATAAGAGTGCACTCATCTTAGTCTAGAGAGTGTACTAGCATAGATCCACCCACTCAACACTTATCAAAACATAACATAGCATCGATACGGAATATGGCGAAAGCACATGACTACCTCTCCCGTGTGTCCTCAGGAACGCTTTAGCCTTTATAAGTTCAGTTGCTAGGCCTCTCCTTTGTTAAGAAAGGATTGGGCCACTTGTTACTCTCAGTGCCTTTTACATTGCTTGCTTTTACTTTCCTGTTGCTTATATCGAGAAAACCCCTAAAAAGTTATCTTTCAGTGCTTGCAGTAATTTCTTGCTCAGAATCGCTTATCAATACCTTCTGCTCCTCGTTGGGTTCGACACTCTTACTTATCGAAAACGCTGCAATAGATCCCTTACGGTTGTGGGTCATCACACGCGTCTCCGGGACGTGGCCCCCACACGTACGGCGTCGCCGCCGGCATCTAGATGGGGGGAACGGACGCGTCGGGTCTACACTGAGGGGATGTAGATGAGGGTTTGGCCCGGATGTTGCTCCCAGGTGTCCCTCTGTGATGACTTGACACAACCGGGTGGAGAGGTCCACTGTTGAAAGCCCGTCTGTGGGATGTCAAAGGGCTAGATCTCGTGGTCAACTGCTCCAGGATTAGGCGGGACGGGGGCCCTGGGGGGGTAGCAATGCCACCGAAGCATTGCATCGGCCCCTCATAGATGCGGGGTGGTGTTGTGGCATGTCCGAAGAGGAGGCACACGTCTCCGGGACGTGGCCCCCC
>LR738712.1:652867967-652882755 GCA_902687465.1 Secale cereale
CTTCGATGCCCTCCTATACTCAGGCAGCTTCTGAGTCTGAGTCTGAGGAGTATGTTCCTGATGGCGAGGAGGAGGAGGGTGGGGAGGAGGAGGCCGAGGAGGAGGAGGTCGAAGAGGAGGAGGTTGAGGAGGAGGAGGCCGAGGGGGAGGGTGAGAAGGAGGGCGAGGAGGGTGGAGGGGAGGTTGACCCCGAGTTGTGGGGTGACTTGCCACCGGGTGCTCCGAAGGGGTGGCTGTGTGGTAATGCCGGACTACCTACAGCACCTTCTATCGAGGCGCACAAGTGGCTCATTGAACCTGCGGGGCGAGAGTAAGTGCCTCTGAGTCATACTTTCAACACATGACAACATTTTCTTATTGTACACATGGCAACCCTTTGATTCTTTTGCAGTAAATGGAACCTTCATGGAAAGGGCCGTAAACCGAACGGCCTTATCACTGTCCTGTTGAAGGAGTTTTGGCCTGGCCTATTCTGCCCGCGGCCAGACAGGGAGCCGCAGCTGCGGGTTTTGGACACGAGCTGGGCCCACTACGAGACTTGCACCAACGCGGAGTACGGGACGGCCGCTAAGGCCGTGATCACCAAATTTTGGGTAAGTTCTCTTCTGAATCACTTGTCTTAAGTTTCATTCATAGTTTATCATTGAATCACTCATGCCTTGTTTGCTTCCGGTTTATGCATGATTGCAGCAACTCTATAGAGTTCTTGATGAGCACAAGGCCCAAGCCGATGTGGTCTTGCTTGCGGCCGCGAAGAAGGCAGCTCGTCAGTTGCAGTACGAGGTGCGCTGGGTTGCCGTCTCGCAGTACTACCACATCTACCTGCATCAAAAGATGACCAAAACTCAAGCGCAGAGGCAACGGCTTACCTTGAACAGGGAGCAGTTCATGAAGGTAACTATTACTGACTTTTCAATGTTTCAAGCAGTCAACTATATGTTTCGTGATCACATGTCATGCTTCCAAATTTTGCATAGGTTGTTCCTCGTTGGTGCTATGCAAAGCATGACGGATGGGTGAGTTTGGTGGATAGGTGGCTCGACGACGATGCAGAGTTTGCTGCCAAGAGCAGCAAGGGCCGGGCTAACCGTGGAAAAGACGGGACACACGGCCAAGGAAACAGGAACCACTGGGGCTTCAAGGCCATGAAGGTATATCTATATGCATGATGTCTATATGGATGATGCATTTTTGTTCTTCTTTACAGTCATGTTGTTATGTATGGCTAACTTCTATTTGACGGCGCAGGAGGACAAGTTGAAGAGGCCGCTCTCAGACATGGAGTCATGGAAGATGGCCCGTGAGCGGAGTGATCGCAAGGACGGCGAGAGCCAGTACTATGGCAAGACCGAGGAGCATCTGGAGTCTTACACTCAGAACTATCAGAGGTTGCATCCTGATGTTCCTGTTGCTGAGGTCGCCCAGTCTCAGATCGACGACACGGCGGTGGTGGCCATCCAGGGGAAGTCACATGGCCGGTATCCGTGTTTCGATGGCTTGATCACTCCTTCGATCTCGTACACACGGCTTCGGGCTAGCAACCCGAGCCAGTTAGAGAGTACTGGGCGTTCACAGACTCCCTTGGCCCGTCAGCATGCTGTAAGTACTTCCCCTTTATCTCTAGCATTCTCAGTTTATTTTCAGCATTGCTCACTTAGAAACAACCTAAATTATGTAGGCATATAAGGCCTTTGTCGAGCATAGGAATCTCGAGGTGCAAGAGTACTTGCAACGAGTGAAGGCAAACGATGATTACAACCGTCAAATGATGGCGGTTAGTTTTGCCCTCTTAAAACATAACCAATTTTTGCACTTTTATTCCTTCCGACCTTTTAGTTTGCTTGTTTAACTAACATACAGGCTATGTTGGCGTCTTGGAGTAACCGCACGGATCCACCACAAGTGGGACCACCACCACCACCTGCGGGAGAACCCCCACACATTCCCATGTTCGATGAATGGGTGGCACTAGGCAGTGATAGTCCGGTTAGTACATTTGCCTAACTACTAACAAACTAGTTCAAGGTTCATTCAACACTATCATATCATATTTACCGTTAGAATCTTCTCTCATACATGTAGGGGACCGGTGGCTCGACTCCTGCTTCCTCGACCCCAGTCACTCCGATCTGGCAGAGTGGTGGTTTTGGCGGAGGTGGTTTTGACGGAGGTGGTCTTGGCGGTGCTGGTTTTAGCGGAGGTGGTGGTTTTGGCGGTGGTGGTCTTGCATGATGTCGATGATGATACCCGTGCCTGTGGCCGTCGTGACATACCTTTCATGTTCCTACTTTTATGATGTTCCATGTCTTGCACTACTTTTATGTTCATGAACTTTCGCCGGTGATGATCTTTAGATGATGAACTTGACTATGTTTAGATGATGATGATGAACTTTACTATGTTTAGATGATGAACTGTCATATTTCTGCACATGGCCATATTATTCTGCTTTGAAATGCTGTCAAATGAATTGAAAAGGAAAAAACAGGAAAAAAACTATGCCTACAGCAAAGCTGTCGGCATAGATGAGCCCAGGACTTCCCAGGGCGCGCCACGTGGCAGGCTATGCCTACGGCAAAGCCGTCGGCATAGATTTCAATCTATGCCGACGGCTTGGCCGTAGGCATAGCCTTGCCGCTAGAAAGAACCAGGTGACGCCAAGCCGTCGGCATAGTTTTCACCTATGCCGACGGCCGTCGGCATATCTCTGCCACGTGTCGTCCCGTGTTTCGTCCCCGCTTTTGACGGCGCCGTCCGTTGCCGTCAGGCGAAATACAATGCCGACGGCTAAACTACGCCGACGGTCTGACAAGACTTCGCTGACGTGATCTATGCCGAGGGCCCTATGCCGACGGCAGCCGTCGGCATAGATCTATGCCGACGGCAAAAGACCTATGCCGACGGCCCCTGGCTGTAGGCATAGCCCGCGAGTCCCGTAGTGGTTTATGCATGTCGCACGCGCGACATCCATTGTAATATCTGTGATTGATACCGCTGCTTGTTCCCTTATCTGTGTGGTGACTGCGCAAGATGTGGTTCCGTTCTACGACATGCACATGACACTACAGTGGTAGGATAGCAGGGTCAAAATCTTGATCGTTTCCTGCTGTTTAATCACCCGCTCTCGCCGTAGCTTCAGTTTTGGTCCCTGCTAATGCCTTGCGTGCGTTCTTGCTCAAAACTTCCTGGCGCTCGTCGCTCTGCATGCACTTTTTTTTCCCTTGCCAAAATTTTCCATGTCGATCCTCGCATTACTCTGTAGTCTCGTCTATCACAAATGAGTGGGTCAACCGGAAGCATTGATCTGCACAATAGATAGCGCTGTGGTAGTTTTAAACAGTCTGGAATATGATTACTTTGACTGACTTACTACCATTGTGACTTGCAGAACCCACTCACCCGGCCACAACCGTCATCAGTCCCAGTTCCGCACCTCTCTCGCGCAGCAAGCAGGTGCATTGTCTGGATTTTCTATGAATTGCCGGATCGTTGGCCGCTCGTAGCAATTAATGCTGTAGGCGTAGCAATTCAGGTAAATAAACTCGTACCCTTTGTTCTATTTATATACCTGCTTGCTTGGACCGTTTTCAACCTCTGCCCTGTGCTATTAGTGGAACATGTATTAGTACGTCTAAGCATCCGAGCGAGATTCTAGCATTAGAAAACATTGTCTACATATGCCCATCCTACCTTAGGAGCAGTACAGGACCAAGTAGGGTAACAAAACGGAGCCGGATCCTCTGACTTGCAAGAGGCAAGTCAGAGAGCTACAGTGCATTTGTACGTGGAATAAAGAAGAGAAGTCAGGGGCGAGAGTGCACTGGTTCGCGCATCACTGTTGCAGATTACTGTTAGTAAATCACTGGTTAAAGCATAATTTTTGGAAGGCTGGTGAAGGGAAGTTAGGCTAGTATACCATCCTCTGACATCCCTCCTAATGTCAAAGGATCTCAATTCTAACAAAACTTGTTTTTTACTTGTAATATCTAGCACAAAAAGACAAATGAGTGATCAATCTGTATCATGATGCAGATTGTCTATCTAGTCCTGTTTTTGTGGCATTCGCCACCTGTGGGGAAGGTGCGGATGGTGATTATCTTGGTGCTGATTGTTGGCCTCAGCGGCGTGCTTGCTGCGGCCGCTTTCTCCTTGCCCAAGGACCCCCGTATTCCTCTCGGCGTCATCGGCGACATCACCAGTATACTGATGTACGCGGGCCCACTACGACAGCTGGTAATCCTTTTTAATACTAGCTTCTGTTTTGCTAGTAGTTTAGTTGTGTTTCTAATGTTTTTATCTCCTCTAGATTTCCGTTTGGACAACGCACAACGTTGCCAACATGTCCCTGTTGGTTGGTTGGCTTGTTTTCGCTTCTTAATGGGGTTTGTTGGACATCGTACGGGTTCCTGGTCCGGCCACATGATGTTTTTATTATTGTAAGGTTATTCTTTCCCACTGTATTGTGCAGAGTCTTTGGTGCTTGGATGTAAACTTAAGTCCCCACTGTTTTGTGCAGGTACCCAATATTGTCGGCATTGTATCCGGCGCATGCCAGGTGATGACCTGGGTAAAGTTCAGATTTTTCCCGTGAAGGTCGCACAAGATGAACCGCGTTGGAATTAGCGTTGAGCGAAACTAGTTAATGCCCTTTGTTGAACTACTAGTACTACTTTAATGCCCTTTGTTGAACTACTAGTACTATTCTGTAATGGTCCGCTTTCGGCTAATCCCGCAAAGAGCGATCAGACCTTGTTTTGTGAGCAGTAATGGTACACTTTTGGCTAATCCCCTGTAATGGCAAAGAGTGATCAGACCTTGTTTTGTCAGCAGCATGCTATGCTCAAATATTTCTAGCATTTTCTCATATCATGGTGCCGTCAGTTGAATAGTATGTACTGATGTTGAAGCGGCAGTCGCATCTAGAGCAAACATTGCTTCGCCATGAACGCTCGGCCGCTCCCGGCATCTAGAGCAAACATTGCTTCGCTGGGTTCTACAGATGCCGCACACCCTATTGCCGTCGCCCGTGCTCGCTCCTTCAGAGCTTCGCGGACCGCCATGGCTAGCCCGAGCTAGGGAGAATCGCGGGCAATGGCACCATCACCGCCGTGTTGCCCGCTGCCGACGACCAGCACAGCACGGTGAAGTCGGTGGTGACGAGGCCACACGTGAGGTTGCCGCCGCGGACAAGGAACACGAACTCCGTCCCATAAGCTGGGTAGTACACGTTAGGCGTCGGCCCCGCGAGGCTGCGGTGTGGTTGCGCCACCGAGAGCCCGCACGCGTGTGAGTCGCCGACGGCGAGCCCGTGGGGGTCGAGATTGTTAGGATTGATCTCCTCTGTTTTGGGCCCAACGGCCCAAGGACCCTTAGATCCGCGCCCTGATCGGGGGCGCACAACCCATTATGGTTGTTGGGCCCCTGTGACCCGCGCTATATAAAGAGAGGTGGGGGGTCGGAGCACGATCACGAAGTTGAACGTCGCCACAAACCCCACCTACAAACCCTACCGATCTAGGGTTAGCGCGGTGCTCACGGGAAGCACCACCACCGCCGCCATCTCGACCTCATCTCCGGCCCCTACAACGCCATGGCCGGAGCTGGATCGAGTTCATCCGGTCACCAAGAAGGTAGGTTCACCGGAATGCATCTAGCCTACAAGATCCATGGGGTCTTTCATTGGTTTCAGAGCCATCTAGGCTTAGATCAATTCGGTACAAAGGCAATACAGAAAAGAAAAAGATCCCCTCCCCAAAGAACCCTAGCAGGGCAAAGAAACTATCCTATCAAAGGAAAAAGTTGCGCCGCCGCACGGCCGCGCCGTTCCTCTCGATCCCGAATCGCATCGGCAAGCCGAGGATTCGGGACGAAGAATCACCGGAAGCCCCAAAGCTTTTCGGAAAAGAAAAGATCACAGACAAAAAAAAAACAGCAGGGGGGGCACCGCGGCCACGCCGTTCGACGGCGGCGCGCTTCCGCTAAGGGAAACGCACCACCGGCGAAGGGGAGGCAACGGTGCCGCAGAGAACGCCTCGCTTCGACCTCGCATCTCTCTCTCTCTTTTTCACTGGAAGGAAAGGGGAAGAGGGAGAAAAAGAAATAGAAAGGGCGCGGCGCGGCGCCGTGGCTCTCGCCGCCGGCGGCCGGGGCGGCCGGCCGGGGGGAGCATCCCTCTTGCTCCCGCCGATCGGGACAGAAGGAGCCACAGGCGCCCGAACGGGAGAGGGACAGAGAGATCGAGAGTGGCCATCGAGAGCGGCGCGCGGGGGGGAGAAGTGTCGAGGGTTTCCCTCGGTCGCTTCGGTCCCTCGTTTTTGTTCCAGCGAACAGCGCGCTCGACCGTCCGATTCGGATTGACGGCCACGATAGAAACCCTAGAAGCTGCCGGGCCACCTGGACCGAAAGAGGCAGGCCGCCGCCAGGCTAGTTGGGCCGCGCCCCAGGCAGGCCACTGCGGGCGTGCGGGCGCTGCGAGGCCAGCTGGCCCGAGCCGGCTAGCAGCGGGCGCTGCGGGCGCGCGCGCGCTGGGCCGTGATTCCAGCCGCCGCGGGCGCTGGGCCGGCCTTGCTGCTGCCGTTTTCTTTTTATTTTTTCTTTTTCTGTTGTATCTTATTATACAGTTTTATTCAAAGTACAGAAAAAGAAAAAGGAAAAGTATTTTTATAAAAAGTTCACGAATTTTATTCGTGTTTTCCGCTGCGTAAAAAGTAACAGTGCTCTTTTTTAACACAGAAAATAAAAGTACTGTATTTTCTTTAAGAGCATGTTTTATGAATATGATTATGTTATTATATATAACCAACGTTGTAAATAGCATGACCGTATTTCAGTATTAAAAAATTAAAGAAGCATTTAATTCTTATATTTGCCCAACGGTAATATAGTTTTTTAAATGCTTAGATAATTATGTGTTTAATTTAACCAACGTTAGATTCATACATGTAATTGTTATATTGACATCACTTCATTGTGATTTCAGGAGGGTACCTCCTCATGAGTTGCTTAAAAGATGTTTCGACACTCAGGGGTGACAACTACACTGAGTGGAGGAAGAAAGTGGACATGGCATTTATCTGTGCCGATGTTGACTGGGTTGTGGAACAAGCACAACCAGTCATACCTACAGAACCAGTAAGAGAAACTACTGATGATGACGCTGCATGGGCAAGAAAGAAGAGGGATTATGCCCCTCTGGAATTGTCATATTCAATAGACAATCAAAAGTGGGTTAATGCGAATAAAAAGTGCATGGCCTTTGTAAAGAACACAATTGAGAACGCAATCGTGGGCTCAATTGCAGAGTGCACAGCTGTTGGAGAGCTGCTGACAAAGATAAAGAGCCAGTTTACTGGCTCTTCAAAGACATATGCCACCCAGCTGTTGAAGCAACTGGTTTCACAGCACTACACTGGGGGTGGCCATGGCATAAGGGAGCACATCCTTAGGATGAGCAATATGGCAGCGAAGCTCAAGCCCATGGATGAGGATCTGGAGATAAAACCAACTCTCCTGGTCCACCTGGTCATGGCTTCTTTGCCAAAGGAATTTGAGACATTTGTGGTGAACTACAACATGTCACCTGGAACATGGGATCTTGAAAAGACCATTGCCATGTGTGTCCAAGAGGAAGAACGGCTTAAAGCTTCACATGGTGGTTCTATCAACTATGTGAAGGAAAAGAAAAAGAATTTCAATGACAACAGTAAGGGTTCTCCCTCAAAGCCTCATGGGAAAGCTCCCTATCAGCGTCAGAATCAGCCAAAGCACTTTGCAGTGGGCAAAGACACATGTCTCCACTGTCACCAGTCTGGTCACTACAAGAAGGACTGTCCTGAATGGCTGAAGCATATTATGGCAAAGCAAGGTAACGATGTTGTTTCCTTGGTTAATGAATCCCTTTACACACAGTTTTCTAAATCCACTTGGTGGATTGATTCTGGAGCAACTGTTCACGTTGCTAATTCTTTACAGGGATTCCATTCGACCCGGATTACGCAAAGAAGAGAAAGAGGAATTGAAGTAGCAAATGGAATAAAAGCGGAAGTTGAAGCTATCGGCGACATCTCCTTGGAGTTAGCTGGTGGATTCAAGCTTCTACTTAGAGATGTTTTATTTGTTCCTTCATGTAATAGGAATTTGATTAGTGTTTCTTGCTTGGACAAAGATCATTATGAATGTTATTTTGGACATGGCAAATGTGCCATATGGTTTAATAATGCTTATGTGGGTGATGCTTTCCTCCACGATGAGCTTTATTTATTATCACTTCGTGAAAAAGATTATTCTGTATGCAATGTGAATGAGCGTATTTCCGCGTCGAATAAAGAACAAAAGAAAAGAAAGAGAAATCACGACTCATCGAAATTATGGCACTGTCGTTTGGGCCATATTTCCAAGGGGAGAATAGAGATACTCGTTAAAAGTGAAATTCTTCCTCCATTAGAGTTCTCTGACTTAGAACAATGCATAGATTGCATTAAAGGAAAGTATGTAAAACAAATCAAAAAGGGTGCAAACCGTAGCACAGCAACACTAGAAATCATCCACACTGACATTTGTGGACCTTTTCCGGTGCAAAGTGTGGATGGCTATGACTCGTTCATAACATTCACAGATGATTACTCTCGCTATGGTTATATTTATCCAATCAAAGAAAGATCAGAAGCGTTGGATAAATTTAAAATATTCAAAGCTGAAGTTGAAAATCAGCATGACAAAAGAATAAAAATAGTAAGGTCCGACCGGGGGGGGAGAGTACTACGGTCGGCACACTCCATATGGCCAAGTCCCTGGACCTTTTGCAAAGTTCTTGCAGGAGACTGGCATAGTCGCCCAGTATTCAATGCCGGGCGAGCCTCAGCA
The DNA here is from genome assembly GCA_902687465.1 of Secale cereale. Taxonomy (NCBI): domain Eukaryota; kingdom Viridiplantae; phylum Streptophyta; class Magnoliopsida; order Poales; family Poaceae; genus Secale; species Secale cereale. The sequence goes on from LR738712.1 coordinate 652,876,830, forward strand.
AAATGGAGTAGCTGAAAGGCGTAACCGTACCCTTATGGATATGGTGCGCAGCATGATGAGTTACTCCACCTTGCCATTGGGATTATGGATGGAGGCACTTAAAACCGCCATTCACATTCTCAATAGAGTACCAAGCAAGTCGGTGCCCAAAACACCGTACGAGCTGTGGACAGGAAAAGTTCCCTCCCTTCAACACTTCAGGGTGTGGGGGTGCCCCGCAGAGGCCAAAATGTTTAATCCAAACATTGCAAAGTTAGATCCAAAAACAGTAAGTTGCCACTTCATTGGCTACCCAGATAGATCAAAAGGTTTTCGTTTCTACTGTCCAGACAGATATACAAAGTTTGTAGAAACAAGACATGCAGTCTTCTTAGAGGACGACATGATGAGGGGGAGCTTGGTAGCTCGGAAAATTGATCTTGAGGAGAAGAGGGTGCATGCACCTAATCCGATCATTCAGGAGCCATTTTTCTCACTACCGGTTGCAACTCCACCCATGACAACTTTGGGAGAAGACCCGGAACTTGTCCATCAGGAGCCGACTGAACCTTTTGTTGAGCATGAAAGGGAGGTGCAACAGCAAATTTTAGAAGAAGTGCCAGACGTTGAGGCACATAATGTGCCAGAAACTGAGGCTCTTAGAAGGTCTACAAGACCAAGAAAGTCAGCTATTTCTACTGACTTTAAAGTTTATAACACAGAAATGGTTCAAATGGAAAAAGATCCCACCTCATATGAAGAAGCCATGAGAAGCTCTCATTCATCGGAATGGATGAAGGCTATGGAAGATGAAATGAAGTCGATGAGTTCCAAAGATGTTTGGGACTTAGAGGAAATTCCTAAAGGAGCCAAAACAGTAGGCTGTAAATGGGTCTACAAAATTAAGTATGACTCTAAAGGGAATATAGAAAAGTATAAAGCTCGACTCGTGGCAAAAGGATTTACACAAAGAGAAGGGATAGATTACAATGAGACTTTTTCTCCGGTCTCATGTAAGGATTCCTTCAGAATCATAATGGCATTAGTTGCTCATTTTGATTTAGAGTTACATCAAATGGATGTAAAGACGGCATTTCTCAACGGAGATTTAAAAGAGAATGTCTACATGAAACAACCCAAGGGTTTTATCATGGAAGGCAAAGAAGATATGAGATGTCACCTGAAGAAATCCATTTATGGATTAAAGCAAGCCTCTAGACAGTGGTATCTAAAGTTTAATGAGACAATTAAAAGTTTTGGATTTAAAGAAAATGTTGAGGATAATTGCATTTATGCAAGGTTTAAAAATGGGAAATATATTTTCCTAATCTTGTATGTGGATGATATCCTGCTTGCTAGCAGTGATGTTAGTCTACTACAAGAAACAAAGAAGTTTTTATCCTCAAATTTTGACATAACAGATCTTGGTGAAGCATCATATGTTTTGGGCATAGAAATTCACCGAGATAGGAAAAATGGAGTCTTAGGACTATCGCAGAAAGCATATTTAGAAAAGGTTCTTAAAAAGTATAATATGCATGCGAGTAAAGCCACACCTGCTCCTATAGTCAAGGACGATAGTTTTGGGAAATACCAATGTCCCAAGAATCAGTATGAGATCGATCAAATGAAAGGAGTACCATATGCTTCGGCCGTTGGAAGCTTACAGTATGCACAAGTGTGCACTCGCCCGGACTTAGCTTTTATCACCGGTGTACTCGGTAGATATCAATCCAATCCAGGCATAGAGCACTGGAAGATGGTAAAGAAAGCATTGCGTTATGCGCAAGGCACAAAGGAATGCATGCTAACATTCAGGAGATGTGAATCCCTAGAGATAAAGGGGTATTCAGACGCAGATTTTGCGGGGGACAGGGATGATAGAAAATCCACGTCCGGATACGTATTCACTCTCGCTGGGGGAGCTATTTCGTGGAAAAGCTCCAAACAGTCAAGGAAATAGCTCCAAACAGTCAATAGTTGCATCATCCACGATGTATGCAGAATTCATAGCATGCTTCGAAGCAACAGGGCAGGCGATATGGCTAAAGAAATTTATACCCGACTTGAAAGTGGTAGATTGTATTGACAAACCACTAAAGATGTACTGTGACAACGAGCCCGCAGTATTCTACGCTCACAACAACAAGTCGAGTAATGCTGCAAAAACGATAGAGATAAAGTATTATGTTGTGAAGGATAAAATCCAGGATCACACTATAAGTCTCGAGCATATAAGGACAAAAGATATGCTTGCGGATCCGCTAACGAAAGGCTTACCACCCAATGTGTTCAAGGAACACTTAGCCGGCATGGGTTTAAGGGAAAGCCTATGATTCCTGGATAGGCCCAAAAGAAACGGAATTTGCTTCTGAACAGAACGTATGTTGTAGCTGTATGATTCTATCGGCAATTAAGCCGTGACGATGAAACATGCTCTATGTACCAATATGTGATGAAACAAATAAACTAGAAAGTATAAGGTTAAAAGTAAAGATGAGATCAAGGGGGAGAATGTTAGGATTGATCTCCTCTGTTTTGGGCCCAACGGCCCAAGGACCCTTAGATCCGCGCCCTGATCGGGGGCGCACAACCCATTATGGTTGTTGGGCCCCTTTGACCCGCGCTATATAAAGAGAGGTGGGGGGTCGGAGCACGATCACGAAGTTGAACGTCGCCACAAACCCCACCTACAAACCCTACCGATCTAGGGTTAGCGCGGTGCTCACGGGAAGCACCACCACCGCCGCCATCTCGACCTCATCTCCGGCCCCTACAACGCCATGGCCGGAGCTGGATCGAGTTCATCCGGTCACCAAGAAGGTAGGTTCATCGGAATGCATCTAGCCTACAAGATCCATGGGGTCTTTCAGAGATCGCTCTGTGGCCCGAGCTGGAGCAGAGCACCCAGCAGACACCACGCCGCAAGCTTGGGAGACCCCTGCGGCGAGTGACGAGACAGAGGCATTGGCGAAGGGCGCTTGCACGGCGCTACTACGCGGCCCCAGCAACGGACCGCGGAGGAGGAGCTCGCTCGCCGCGTCCATCGTACCTCAGCTCGCGGCGCTCCTCCTGCTGCTCGCGCCCCGACGCTCGTCATCGCGGGGGCTCGGCCATCTGCACAGCCCTCCGCATGGAGCCGCCGGCGCCTCCGCCCACGCTGCCACCGCAGCTGCACCTGCGAGTCATGGACAGTGGACAGCGTCAGGCTCCCCCCGGCGCCGCTCTCCTGCCTCGACATCTCCTTCAGCTTCTTCCCTGCCTACCAGGTCTCTCTGGACCCGCTCGGCGTCCTCCGGGCAGCGGTCGCCGATGCGCTCGGCCTCTTCCCGCAGCTCGCCGGCTCACTCCTCCGAGACGACGGCCACGTCGTGCTCTTCGGGACAGGCGAGTACGCTGTGGCCCTCTTCCTCGCGGCGACGGAACTTTCGGTGGCCGACGTCACGCGGACAGGCCGGACTCGCCGCTGCTCGACCACCTCGCACCTCGCACCGGGCGACAGCGACGGCGGACCGGCAACGCATGCGCTACAGATCACGCGGTTCACGTGCGGCGGCGTCACGCTGGGTATGCGGGTGGCGCACGCGCTCTGCTATGGCGCCAAGTTCCATGTCGCCCCGGGGCGGTTCGCGCGGGGGTTGGAGGCAGAGGCCGCGGCGGAGCCGGTGTGGGACCGACGGGAGCTTCCGGGACCCAGGAACCCGCCGCGGGTGGTGACGCCGTCCTATGGACCGACGACGAAGTCGCGCGGCTTGGCCGGGGCGGCGAGCGACGGGCATGGGCACGAGCGGCTGGCGAGGGAGTGCTTCCACGTCAGCGACGGGCGCGTGGATGCGCTCAGGGTGCATCTTGCCGCCGACGCGGTCCTATGTCGACCTGCAGGAGTTGCGGTGCAGGAAGGGCGGCGTCACGGCGGGGCGGCGCGGCGTGAGCGCGTTCACAGCGGCTACTCGGAAGCACGCAGTCGTGCTTCCTTCTGTCGTACGGCGCCGGGGACGAGAGGCGGCTGTTGTGTTAAACCTGACACGGCGCCGACGGCGGCGGCTCTACCACCTCGGCAGTGACGACGAACAGGGGAGAAGAGGAGCGATGCTAGAGTCACGGGGGGTTTTATTAATCACGGGCATTTTTGCAAGAAAAACCCTGCCTTGCTGCCTATTGCGAACGAGCGTACATCGCAGTCAGTGCACAGGTGGCAAGGGTTGACTTTTGGACCAGATCAGCGGGTATGTATAACAAATCGTATAATGGACCGTACATGGACTCTAGAGCAAGTTTGGTGGTCGAATTTCATGTACTCCTATTTGTAACCACGGGGACTAAAGTGGTCACCAGCCTTGACCAAGGAACTGTCCCAGCCCCCGTGTTGCTCTACTCGGGCGGCTCGGCGGAACTCCGCGCGTCGCCGGTGGCCCCCTTCCCTGCGCCTTCTCTCCTCCGCCGCTGCTGCTGGCCTCATCGCGGTGGCGGCGCCCCTGCCTCCGAAGGTGGCTCGGGGAGATCAGCGACGGGCGCGTGGTGGATGGGGTCGTCTCGGTGGCTTCTTCACCCGAGCTCGATGCCGAGGGCGCGGTGAGCGCTGGGGGGCGTCGAGGTGGGGCCCAGCCTGCTCGCCGCCGCCTGGTCATGGCGCTCACTGGTGCTCCCCTCAGCGGCGGATCTGGCCGGCGCACTGGATCCGGGCTAGCGGCTGGCTTTGGGCGTCGGGGCTGCATCCCTAGCCTCGACGTGGTGGTCTTGCCACCTCCTGTGGCTGCTCGGGTGGAGTGGGGCCGGGCAGGCAGGTGGCCAGCCATTTCATCTCTTCCGGCCAAATCCAGGTCGGTGTGCGAGGTGCCTCAACCCGCATCCTCCCGCGAATCTGGCACCCCCCGGCGCGTCGTGCTCAGTTCTACCCCCTTGTAGCTACTTGGGCGGCATGGTGTTGGTTCTACGGGTGCTCGGTAGCCGTCATTGCAGGAGGTTGGTTGCCTCCGGGCGGTGGTGACTCCGGTTTCAACAGCGACGTGGCTCAACAAACGGGTGGCGCGGAGGATGCTACGGGTGAAAGCCCTGTGTCGGCTTCGATCGACACCAGCGATAGCGACGCCCATTGGCGTCGGATCCCTCCTTGGAGGTGCCGTTGTGTGATGCATTGGTTCCCCGCCTACTCTGTTCGTTCTCTGGGTGAAAGCCTTAGATCCAGCTACTGGATCGGACGGCGGCGACGTCCTTGACGTCGTTTTTACCACCTTGGTGGCGCCTGTCTTCGGAGACGTTGCTCCATGATGCTTGCCTGAGGCTTGGGGCGGTGTTTAGCCAGATTGAGGTGGGTGGTCGGTGGTGGTGGTGCGACCGGTCTGGGGTCGACGGTGGTGTGTGTCGTGTTGAGTGCTCCTTGGTGCGTCTCTACTTGGCGGTGCCCTGCGGCTATGCTGTTGGCACACAGGTGTTGTCGCGTCATCTCGGCCTCGCATAACCTTTCGAATGTACCCCCGACACAGGTGGTATCACGGCGTCGTGCGGTCTCGGTTGTGGGGGGGCTTTCGATTGCGTCGACAATGCAGTGCCGCGGTTTGGTTTGCTAGGTGATGCCCTTCGACTATGCCGGTGGCACACAGGTGCCGTGGCGTCATCTCGGCCTCGCGTGGCCCTTCGAATGTGCCTCGCAACACAGGTGGTGTCGCGGCGTTGTGCAGTCTCGGATGCGTGGAGCCTTTCAATTGGGTCGACGGTACAGTGTGGTGGTTTGGTTTCGTCTGGCCAATGCCGTTACATTTCTCCTATGGTGCTATTTGTTGTGTTTTCCCTCATTGTTCCCCTGTTATGTTCCCCTGTTATGTGAGTTGTTTTTTGTTTATCTCTTGTTGCTTGTCCCCCTTGTACTTCTGGTTCACTTGAACTTATTTTGCAACGGGCTGTAAAGCATTATAGGCAAATGAATACAATTCAGGTGAGGAAATCTCGC
>LR738712.1:652886299-652904767 GCA_902687465.1 Secale cereale
AAAAAGAAAAAAAAAAAAAGAAAAAAAAAGAGGCGTTGCTTGGCACTCTTGTACTGGTAGGGGAGCTTGCAAGATGTAGGCGCAAAGACTATCGGCTCTGTAGGTTTGGGGACGAGTAAGACTAAGTACAATAGAGCTGAGTCGGCGGACTATAAAGAATAAATTAGTGGAGTATATTTCTACTTAGTTAGAGAAAAGAGAATAGGAGAGAGAAGGTAAACGGGCTCTTCGTGAAGAGCCAGCTCTAGCACGTGCTCCTAAGCACTTTGTGAGAATGAAAGGTGGGCCACGTAATAAAAAAGTAGTACACTCTTTTGATCTACTATTGTATATGTTGGCTATAAGATGGGCTATAGATGACATGTCACTGGCTTATAGCCAGCAGCTGGCTGTACTATTAACCATGCTCTAAAGTGCAAGCGCGGTCCTAATTCTTTCTCAAAAGTGTCGATTGGGTCCTATTTCTTTGAAAATGCACATCTCGGTCCTAATTCTTTATAAGTTGTTCACCCGAGGTCCTATTTTCGTCTGACCGATGTTGACTAGCTCACGTGGCGCTTTGACCGCCGCCACGTGGACTCGAGGGCCCATGCGCGAGATTTTCCGCGGTTGGAGGTTGGGAATTTAAGCAATTAGCCCCCAGGAGTTTATGCTTTCCTCATTCCCCGGTCCCTAGGTGTTCTGTTCGCTCTCTCCCTCTCTCTGGCGTCGCACCATCGCCGCCATGTTCGCCGCCACTAGCTCGTCTGCCGTGAAGCACCGCGGGAAGAAGGCTGCCCAAGCGCCTCCTCCATCTCCGGCATTAGCCCTTTTCTCACTGCCCATCTCATCGCCGGCACCAGCGGGTCTGCTGCCGTTGGTACCATGCCCTAGCTGCCGCATTCGATCTACAATTTGCACTATTTGCTTCACAATGTACTCTTGATTTGCTGCTCTTAGTTCAATGACAGACAAGAACACCATGCCTATGTGAAAACTAACTTCTTTCATGTTCTCATGCCTCTATCTTTTCAGCTTCACTTTCTTTTTCATTTTTTCCTTCCTTGTGCATCTACTATTTCCACTTCCTCTGTTGAATCACTATCTTCAAGCTCTGAATCTTGTAGCTCCTACAGTTCATCTATATCATAGTCACTGTCCTGCTCCCATTCAATTTCTTCCTTTTCTTCTTCTCAAATTTTTCATCAACCCATTCTTCATATAGATCATCATCATCTTTGCCTACTTCGTTGTCAGAGTCAATCCAGTCTGAATCTCATTCACCTAAATTCTTTCCATGTAGTAACCAGTAAACAACATGCTTAGACTGGTCACTATATCCCAGTTGCTGCATAAAATCAGTGAGCCAGAGAGGAGACCATGTATCTACTTCGCAACCATTGAACACAACAACTTTCCCATCAACATACGTCTTCGGTCGGCCAAATCCGCAGAAAAATCCAGCATAGTTGATTTCTACGGTAAAAACCTCCTCTTGTGGTCCTAGATATAGAGGGATTCAGTCAAATACTACCATCGATTCGAGCTAAATCGGAATTCGCAGAAAAAGAGGATCGAGGGTTAGGGTTACGGGCACGACACTGACCGTATCGCGGAGGAGGATCTCCGTGCCGCCGCAGCACGGGCGCCATCCTAGTAGCACAGTCGTCAGACAAGCGCCTGCGATGGCCTCTTCTCACCGGACCACCGCCGTCGATCGCCCCTGTTTCGGCAGAGCAGAGAGAGGTGGGGAAGTGGAGAGGAGAAGGACCACGTGTGCAGACAGATTAGGGTTGGGGGGCTCTTTTGCAAAAATTCATGGTTGGTCGTTATCCCGCGTGGGCCCTTGAGTCGACGTGACGGCGGTCAAAGCACCACGCGAGCTGGTCAGCGGTGGTCAGACGAAAATAGGACCTCGGATGAACAATTTAGAAAGAATTAGGACCCAGATTTGCATTTTCAAATAATTAGGACCCAATCGACACTTTTGGGAAAGAATTAGGACCGCGCTTGCATTTTACTCTATATTTATTCCCAAGCGAAGACATGATGTAGTACGTACATATATCCCTAACAACCTGTATTTATCTCTTGCTTAAATCGATACTGCCTTTGGGAACACGTAACTAAAAGGCCGGAGTTGTTACGGAGATCACACGGATTTTCATTAATTAAGGAGAAGAGTTTTGATTACATAAGAACCGGCTTTACAACATAGCCCATCAAGCTCGTGTGCTAAGGAATTACTCTCGCGGCATGATTATGCTCAGGTGTGTAGCCCCCGCGGTGACCCAAGTCTTGGCCTCATCTTGGATGAGTTTTAGGATGTAGTGCGGCGGCGTCGATTTCTTCCGGAAAACTCGAGAGTTTCTCTCATTCCAGATGACCCAGCAGACGAGCATTGTGAGAGAGGCCATGGCCTTCCTGCTTGTTGTGTTTGGTTTGGACATGCTTGTCCACCAACACTTGATGTTACGCTCCGCCCCCCACATATTCGTCTCCAGCGCGCCAAGCCCCAGCCATGCCTTGACCATTCTCCAAATGCGCAGTGTGAACCGGCAGCTAAAGAATAGGTGACCGGCTGTCTCGTAGGCCCTTCTGCAGAGTGTGCTGTAATGCCCAGGATGGGACTATACCTCCTACGTGTCGAGGCACGACTTAAAGGTATAAGCCCATCCTAGAATAATCTCAAGTTTGGTATCTTTGCACGACTCATGTAAAAGAGGGATTAAATTGCAAAAGGAGATAGTTGGCTTACACTCGCCACTTCACACAATACATTACATAAGCAAAACATCATTCAAAACATCACAGCCCATCTAAGGGTAAGATCCAAAAGACAAGATACCAAACAAACATAAAGCCACAGGCCTAGGTCGAATCCTAGTAGAAACCACTACTGATCGTCGAAAACGTCACAAGCATACGGCCACTCTCTTCAACGAGCTCCCAGTGAAGTACTTGAACCAGCTCCTGCATCAATCTTGGCTGAACCTGCATCTGGTGTTGTAGTATCTGTGAGCCACGAGGACTCAGCAATCCCATAACCATGGGTAACAAGACTAGCAAAGCTTTATGGGTAGGAAGAGATAAAGTGGTGAGGTTGCAGCAGCGGCTAAGCATAATATGGTGGCTAGCTTACGAGTACAAGAATAAGATGAGCATCTACGCAAACGGTCGCAAAAGTAGTGATCGCTAAAGATCATGAACTACATACGAATCAAACATAACCCCATCGTGTTCTCTTCTCAAAGTGAAAAGAGACAGTCACGGTTACTCACACAGTTGTGTGTTTTACCTCGGATCATCTGTCAAGTTTTCTACAACCGGACATTAACAAATTCCAATCTGCCACATAACCGCGGGCACGGCTTTCGAAAGATCATAACCCTGCAGGGGTGTCCCAACTTAGCCCATCACAAGCTTTCACGATTAGCTGAAGTGATAAATATAATATCATCACTCCTTATCTTAGGGAAAACCGATCAGGCTCGGCATCCCGGTAGCACAAGACATTTCGACAATGGTAAAACTAGTCCAGCAAGACCTCCCGGTGTGTCGACACCCTGATAGTAGCCGCGCGTATCTCGTCTCAGGCCACGACCGGATGGGCGATTATACGAGTAAAACCAAACCTCGAGTTTCCCCGTGGTGGCCCCGCATACTCCCCGTTTGGGACCAACACCATCAGCACTGGCCCCCCCTGCTATGTAGAATTAAGAACCCGAGGGTGCGACCCCCTATGCAAATTTAATTAATTAAATAAGTTGTTGTTATGAGGCAAATTAAAACCAATGTTGGGCCTTGCTGGAGGAGTTTTATTCAAAGTCGAACTGTCAAGGGGTCCCCATCCACCCATCGTGTAAGGAACGCAAAATCAAGGAACATAATGCCGGTTTATCGGCGCCTAAGGTGGCATGAGTGGAACAAAACACCGAGCAAAAGGCCAAGCCTTCCACCCATGCCCAGTATATAGGTGTGTTAATAATAATATAACATATTGTGATATAACAACAACAAGTTCCCTCCTGGAATGAACTTCATCTTCACCTGCAACTAACAACGCTATAAGAGGGGCTGAGCAAGCGGGTAACATAGCCAAACAGTGGTTTTGCTAGGAAGGTGTCAAGGTTAGAGGTTTCATGGCAACAAGGAGAGGCTGACATAAAAGATGGGTAGCGCGACATGTAACGATAGCATCGAGACAACTAAGCATGGCAATGGTAGTAAAGGTATCCAAGGGTATGATCATCTTGCCTGGGATTCCACAAGGGAGAAGAACGGATCCATGAAGTAGACGGAGCAACAAAGTCGAGCGAATCCTCACAACTCCGGAACGAAACCGAAGCTAACAAGAGAAGCAACCGGAAAGAAGCAAACAACACGGTAAACACACAAGCATAACATGACATACGATGCACATCCAAGTATGATGCATGTCCGGTTTAAATATGCATGTCATGGCAAAGTGCACAAACAAGACTACAAGTTAAGTGGAGCTCAATATGCAACGAGTTGCATATGACGAAACACCACATGTTATTTATTTAGTTGACTCTCGTTTATTTACAAGACAAGATTAAAAGTTTGTTAACATGGCAAGAGGTGAAGCATTAAAAAAACTACACTATTTAGGCAATTTAAATGAGGCCGGAAATAACAACAACAATTCCGGGAAAAATCCCCATGAGCATGTTTAGTAATTTTAAGCAAACAACAATTCACACATTTAAATGTTGTTAACATGATGCGGATGACATGAACAAGTTTATGCAATTTAGTTAAACATTAACATGAAGAGATAAGAAGCATTTGTCACCGTGGTGGAAGGAAAAGGGTGCCACGGCAACGATCCGAAAATGATGCAACGGCATCATATCGGTTCCGGTAACTCGTTGAGAGTCCGGAGCAAAAGAAAGATGGCGTGAGCGAGTCGAACGAGATGAAAGGTGGGGTGATCCCGGCTTCCGGGTTCCCACGGGTCGGCGACGAGGCAACTGAGGAGCACGACAAAAGATGATACGGGCACGGTGCAAACAAGGGAAAACAACTCATACATCACATAGCATTCATCCACGATTCATCGCCTCGGGGGTATACCTTCGAAACAATCGTTTCGGGGCGGTTCGAGATCGTAGAGGGACGTAGTGGAAGTAGTGGTACACGGCCGTAGAGGAAGTAGTTGTTCTCATTCGTAGTCGTACACGGGGCGACGGTAGTCGTTCACGTAGGCGTTTTCATAGAGGTACACGTTATGTAGCCGTTCAAGTTCCCGTAGATGTTCGGTTCGTCGAGGTACTTGGCGAATTCCTCGTTTCCGGGGCGACGGTAGTGGTACATGCCGTAGAGGGAAGTAGTTGTTCTCGTTCATCGGTAGGGGTACTTGTCGCGGCATCGGACGTAGTGGTACTCGTTCGTAGAGGTACTTGGCGCATCGGTCTCGTGTAGTCGTACATGAGGGTCTTGTGTAGAGGTACTCGACGCGTCGATGAACTTGACGAAAAAATCTGCTGGACTAAAAACAAAAACACGAGGCCGACGACGAAGCACAGCAGCAGCAGGCTTAGCGCGCCGGTGGCGGGACTCTTGGACGGGGAGGGCACTGGCGCAGGGGAGAAGCAGACCACGGCGCATCGAGGAGGCCCGCAGGCGCTGCTGTCGAGGAGGGGAGCCGCAGGCTCGGCGCTGGAAATCGCAGCGGAGGCGCGCAGGAGACGGGCCGGGCTGCTCCAGCGCTGGAGGCGAAGCAGAGCGGCTGGACGGCCCTGGTGGCGCGGCTGTTTCTGGCCGCTGGAGGCGAGGAAGGGCCCGGACGCAGGGAACGAGGCGGCGCCGGCCTTGGCGACGGAGGGAGGTTGGGGTTCGGGCGCTGGACGCTGGAGACGACGGCAGCAGCTCGCCGGGCTTGGGGCGGAGGGCGCGGAGGGCCACGAGAGGAGGCGCGGAGAGGTCCCGCGACGAGGGACCTGGGAGAAGGACGGCGCGGCGAGGGAATCGGGGTGCGGTCGGCGCTGGGAGTGGGGTCGAGGGAAGAGAGTGAGAGGATCGGGCTCGGGGAGATGGGGACTGGATGCGGGAGACAAGGGAGGTCAAGGGATCTCTCTAGCGGCGCTAGAAGGAACGGAGGGACGGAGGGACGATTAGCTAGGGTTAGGCCTGGCTGGGCCTCAACTGGCCAGATGGGCCGGAAGGGGGGAAATGGCCTTAGGCCTAAGGAGGGAGGCGGCTATGGGTTGGAGGCCCAGGAGGCCTGGGCCGCGGCTGGAATGGCCTAGAGGCCAGGCTGCTCTTCTGCTATGATCTTTTAAATAAAAAAAACGAAGCAGAAACAATTAAAAGAAGAGGAAAGAAAAGAAAGGTTAGGGGAAGATTTAGCACAAGGGACTAATTTTCTCGGGCTCAAAAAAATGAGCACGGTCCGAGAAAAATATAAGTGACACGATTGAAAGATATGAATTCAAATTCATTTGAATATGGTCCAAATGGATTTGAATATGAATGGGGTATTTGAAGAGTCCAAAAATGTTGAGGTTTTTTGGAGGAACCTCGATAAACGAGAAAAGAATTATAGGGAAGGTTTTTGACGGAAACTTGAAGCAAAAGATGTCTGGAGAATAAATGCAAGTGTGTTGGGTTATTCCGAAGCAATGGAATATTATTATAATAGCTCCCTAAAATATTGGGAGAATATGTTATAAAGAGAAGTCACACTTCCCTCGATTTAAATGGACCGAGGTCCACACGATTTATTTAGGTTGAGATGCAAAATTAATGACATGATGGCATGATGACATGATGCAATGCAAAAATAAATAACACAAGCACAAAAGAAACACACGGGAAAACCCAGAACATCTGGAATCTTCAGGAATCTTCTGGGACGTCGGTCTTCGGGCGTCACAACTCTCCCACACTAACAGAGGATCTCGACCCGAGATCCTAGAGATAGCACCAGGTAGAAACGGAAGAGGAAGAGGTAAAACAAAGTTGCTTCTTTGACAAACGAGTGAAAACCAAAGAACCTTGAGAGGTTGAACAATCTTGAAGGAAAGAATACAACGGAGATGAACGAAGTTAAGAGCACTCCGTCAGAAAAGAGGAACAAGGAACATTATGAGAACCTTGTAGGTTAGAAGACATGAAGCAAGAGCTTACGAACCAAAAGAATATGAAACTGCAACGGTATAGCCAAGGAATAAGAATGACAGAATTTGGACAACACTCCGACTGAAAATGGAAGGAATTAACAAGAACTTGCCAAGTTGGGATAATACTTGATGAAAACAACAACACACAGCCTCCGGAACAATAAAAAAAAATGGCACAAGGGGGTAAGAAGACTCAGACAACACTCCGGTTAAAAAGAGAGGCAAAACTTGATAAGATTAGAGAATTAGAATGGAGGACACAACACTCCGGATAAATAGATAAACAAGGAAAGAACATGATCTCGATAAAAACGAGATGATGGTTAAAGAGAGCAATATCACAATGCCTCCGGAATGAAAGAATAGCATATAATCAATGAAAGACTTGAACGGAGAAAAATATGACAAATTCTCTCAAAATTGAATTTGAAAGAGCATCCTGACCAAGATGGATTGAATAGAGTTTTGGAATTCCAACAACAAAAGAATAAGCTTGATGTGGGCTTATGGAAAAACATCTCAAAATTAAGAGGTGACAACCGGCCACTAACGGAAACATTGATTTGATTGAGATCAACAAGGAGACGATAAACTTATCTCACCGGAATGATAAATGAAGAACTTGGGTCATTTATAAGCACCATAATAGCAACAATCCTTAGGGAAGGCTTTAGGTGAAATACAACCCAAGATAACTCCAAGAGATAAAAATGAGGGGGGTGAAAGGATCTCCTAAAGAGAAAGAAATGATGGTTTTAATTATCTCATTCTTGATAACTTGTGATTCATGAAACATGAAGGAATTGTCAAGAATGACATAACACCATCTGAAAAGATACGGGAGAAAGAATTGCACTTGGAAAGCATGATCAAGAATGCTTGAGCTCCAACAAGAATCTTGATGAAAACTTCGAGGATGAATTAGAATATGATGAACCACCATGAGAACTCCGGTAATGAAAGCATGAGAAGCGAAAGATGAAAAGAATAAGATTCAAGGCCTGTGATGAATTAGATGGAGCTTTGAAATGATGTAATAGAAATAACTTGGAACTCCGGAAAACAAGATGAAGAATTTAGAACCGAGAATATGATATGATGAACAAGCTCCGGGAAAGAGATTAATCACTTCGAGGAAATAAGAATAAGATTTACTGTATGCTTATCCTTCATCAAATTAAATTGATGACAAGCAACGGATTTGGCCTACTACTTATTCTTCTTGAAAAAGGATTGGAGAGAGATAGAGCCAAACTTGAGAATAATCTTGAATGACTCACCGGTAGGATTATGAAAAGAACAAACGGATTGAAACGATAACAGTGGAAGAGTAATCCTGAAAGAACCACCGTAAAAATATGGAGACGAACGAAGAGGCATCAATGAAGAATATTTGGAGGACAAGGTTGAAAACTGAGAACGAAGAAATCTTCTGAAATGATGGCCTTCGGAGGATCACAAAGAAAAGAATTCATGAAATGCTTCGGACGGGTATAAAAAGAATTCCTCACAATCGGAACAATAATGAGGATGGCATGAAGCTAGAACCACAAATCTTCAAGAGAACGGACCAAGATTTAAGAGAAACTCTTCTCCGGTTTTCAATTGTTGATAGTGAAGGCGAGAAATGCCATGAAGAATTGTTGAGCACTCCGGAATGGAGAATTAAAAGGTTGAACCAACGAAGAAAAGAATTTGTAAGTGATCTTGGAGAAGGCATGTGACTGATGGGAATCATTCTTACGTCACACTTTAAAAGAATTTGAGTATAACTCCAGAAAATAATTAGAAGAGTCAGGTAAGATCCTGGGAAAAGACCTGTGGGTTAGGGCCCACTCAAAAGAAATCACCGTTGAAAAGATTGCTTAAGAGATATTGCACCGGTTGAATTAAATGGCTTGAATAAGATGATAGTCCTCAAAATAGCTTGAACGGATTAACAATGGAATTATGAATCTTCAGCACTCCGGATATGAATAGCAAGAGGAGAATGACTAATTGGTGCACCGGAATAAGAAAGCATTGTGAAATGAGGAAAAGGATGAGATCAACACCGAAATCTTGAATTACATCCACCGCCGAATTTGAGAATAAAAGAATGATGAACTTGAAGCTCTTGAGCATCTTCACGACAAATCACCGGATAAGAACATTGAAGGAAATGAATGAAGAAATATCACATGAATAAAATGGATACTTCATCTGAGAATTTCTTGCTCCGAGAAGAAGAAGGGTGGGAGGGCGGGAAAAACAAAGACAACTTGGGGTGAATGAAACAGACAAATCGTCAGATTTCTCAACGACGTCCGTATGGAATAGCTTGAAGAGAAGGCACACCGGTTGAAAAGGATTAACATGAAGATCTTGATGATTAAGAAGGACTAGCACTCCCATAGAAATATGAGAACACCGATTAGGAAAGGTATGGAATCAACATTTGACATCGAAGCAACTCGAATACCAGAATCAAAACGAAACAAAGGATAGATATGTTTATGAAGAAGATTATGTTGCAACACATCTATCCGAACAGAGAATTGAACGAATGAATTCCGCAGGTACATCAGCTTGACGAGAAGCAACTTGGAGAACAAAAAGGTAAATAAAAAGGAACAAGGAACAGATAGAACAAATACAAGATAGAAGCTTCATTCCACATCTTTGTGCTGAAAGCTTATGGAACGTGTTACAAAAGGGTTTTGCAATCCCCGGATCAGCATAACCAAGGACCCTTTAAGATGCAACTCCCGATCGGAACAAGCCCATAAAACTACTTCACTCAATGTAGAACCCCAAACTTCATATCATGCATTCGTTGGAAGAATGCCTACGATCTACTGGAAGAACCCACCTATTAATTTCCGAAATTTTCCAGTTATGCAATCAGGTGTTGGGGATACAGGGGAAGCACCGCGCACTCAACTCTAATCCTACATCCAGCTGTATCCATCCTTCAACACATAACCAGTCTTTTCCGGAAACCGTTTACCTCGGACCTTCGAAACGCATCTACTATACAAGCTATGGCAATACTCCCGAACTACCTCCCCAGTACTGGGTGATGTCGGGGTTATCTTGCCACTAACCGCATAGGAGAGTTTTCGATGTCGGCCGTCTTAAGTATTCTAGTACTGCCGCGATGGATTTGCGACGACAACACCTCGGAGCTCAACTCCCCGGGACACTGCCACAACCCCTAATGACAGGAGGCATCGAGAACAATGTTCTCGTCACAAAGACATCGGAACAATCCAAACAATACTCGCGAGATCCTAAAATTTTTTTTTGGTGAATTTTGAGTGTAGAAGAGATAAGAGTAATCGTCAGGAGTCCTCACCAGAGTGAAAAGAGATGAGGAGCAAAAGAAATCCTACTCTCCGATATATATATATATATATATAGGACTCAAGATATTTTCAGTGTGTGCCTAGACTCAACCGTCAACGATTCGATCAATCAGTGGGGGCTTCTAGGTCGGAGAAGGCTCTGAATACCAACTTGTAATGCCCAGGATGGGACTATACCTCCTACGTGTCGAGGCACGACTTAAAGGTATAAGCCCATCCTAGAATGATCTCAAGTTTGTTATCTTTGCACGACTCATGTAAAAGAGGGATTAAATTGCAAAAGGAGATAGTTGGCTTACACTCGCCACTTCACACAATACATTACATAAGCAAAACATCATTCAAAACATCACAACCCATCTAAGGGTAAGATCCAAAAGACAAGATACCAAACAAACATAAAGCCACAGGCCTAGGTCGAATCCTAGTAGAAACCACTACTGATCGTCGAAAACGTCACAAGCATACGACCACTCTCTTCAACGAGCTCCCAGTGAAGTACTTGAACCAGCTCCTGCATCAATCTCGACTGAACCTGCATCTGGTGTTGTAGTATCTGTGAGCCATGAGGACTCAGCAATCCCATAACCATGGGTAACAAGACTAGCAAAGCTTTATGGGTAGGAAGAGATAAAGTGGTGAGGTTGCAGCAGCGGCTAAGCATAATATGGTGGCTAGCTTACGAGTACAAGAATAAGATGAGCATCTACGCAAACGGTCGCAAAAGTAGTGATCGCTAAAGATCCTGAACTACATACGAATCAAACATAACCCCACTGTGTTCTCTTCTCAAAGTGAAAAGAGACAGTCACGGTTACTCACACAGTTGTGTGTTTTACCTCGGATCATCTGTCAAGTTTTCTACAACCGGACATTAACTAATTCCAATCTGCCACATAACCGCGGGCACGGCTTTTGAAAGATCATAACCCTGCAGGGGTGTCCCAACTTAGCCCATCACAAGCTCTCACGATTAGCTGAAGTGATAAATATAATATCATCACTCCTTATCTTAGGGAAAACCGATCAGGCTCGGCATCCCGGTAGCACAAGACATTTCGACAATGGTAAAACTAGTCCAGCAAGACCTCCCGGTGTGTCGACACCCTGATAGTAGCCGCGCGTATCTCGTCTCAGGCCACGACCGGATGGGCGATTATACGATTAAAACCAAACCTCGAGTTTCCCCGTGGTGGCCCCGCATACTCCCCGTTTGGGACCAACACCATCAGCACTGGCCCCCCCTGCTATGTAGAATTAAGAACCCGAGGGTGCGACCCCCTATGCAAATTTAATTAATTAAATAAGTTGTTATTATGAGGCAAATTAAAACCAATGTTGGGCCTTGCTGGAGGAGTTTTATTCAAAGTCGAACTGTCAAGGGGTCCCCATCCACCCATCGTGTAAGGAACGCAAAATCAAGGAACATAATGCCGGTTTATCGGCGCCTAAGGTGGCATGAGTGGAACAAAACACCGAGCAAAAGGCCAAGCGTTCCACCCATGCCCAGTATATAGGTGTGTTAATAATAATATAACATATTGTGATATAACAACAACAAGTTCCCTCCTGGAACGAACTTCATCTTCACCTGCAACTAACAACGCTATAAGAGGGGCTGAGCAAGCGGGTAACATAGCCAAATAGTGGTTTTGCTAGGAAGGTGTCAAGGTTAGAGGTTTCATGGCAACAAGGAGAGGCTGACATAAAAGATGGGTAGCGCAACATGTAACGATAGCATCAAGACAACTAAGCATGGCAATGGTAGTAAAGGTATCCAAGGGTATGATCATCTTGCCTGGGATTCCACAAGGGAGAAGAACGGATCCATGAAGTAGACGAAGCAACAAAGTCGAGCGAATCCTCACAACTCCGGAACGAAACCGAAGCTAGCAAGAGAAGCAACCGGAAAGAAGCAAACAATACGGTAAACACACAAGCATAACATGACATACGATGCACATCAGCTAGGTGGCTTCTCACCCCTCGTTGGTTACCCCAAGTGGAAGGTTTGAGATGCAGTGTAGCAGAAGTTTTCCCTTGGCAATACCAAGGATCGTTTTCCCTGAGACTCCCAGTTTTAACAAGAAGGTGTCAACTGCTAACGGCGCCAGATATTAGCAATCAACGTGGACCTGCACACAGATACAAATAACTTTGCTCCCAACGAGTACAGAGAGGTTGTCAATCCCTCCGGCCTTGTAGTTTACAAAGGATCAAACGCAAGTGATAGTAGTGACAGATATAATTGCAATAGTAAATAAAAAGCGAAAAAGTAAATAGCGGATGTGATCAATGATGGTAATATGGACCGGAGTCTCATGATGTTCACTAGTGATGTCTCTCTCCCAAAATACGATAAAACAGCTATGTGAGGTGAACGAATTACAGCTGGGCAATTGACAGAACCATGAACGCAAACCAATGCTGACTACATTGCAAGAAAGGTTGAGGTTCAAAGCATGAGCGGTACGCTGATACATCCAAAACGTATCTATAATTTCTGCTTGCTCCATGCCACTTTTGGGTGATATTGCTATGATATTCATACACTTCCATACACTTTTGATCATATTTGGACTAAACTACTAATCCAATGCACCCCAGTGCCAGTTTCTGTTTTCGGCTGTTTTTGTATTTCAGGTTTTCACGTTACGAGAACTGCCAGGAAAAATCCAGAAAAATTATATAAAAAATCAGCGTTCCAGAACCTACCTTGCGCCCGAAGGACAGCCGGGGGAGGGGGCCACCAGGGCTCCAGGCGCCCTGGCGGCGCGCCCCCCCTGGGCCGCGCCGGGGGGGCGCCTGGGCCCCCCGAGCCCCGTCTGGTGCCCCCCTTTGGCATATATTTAGAGCGTCCTTCAAAACCCTCGGGACGGGAACTCTTTTTCGCGATCTCATCTCTGTTCCGCCGCCGCCGCCGCTTCCAAGATCGGGAGCACCAGAGAACTCTTCCCGGCACCCTGCCGGAGGGGAGGATCATCATCGGGAGCTTCTCCACCACCATGGACGCCTCCCGGATGAGTTGTGAGTAGTCTCCCTTGGACCATGAGTCCATGACCAATAGCTATGTGATGTTCTCCTCCCGTTCTTGTGCTTCACTAATTAGTCCTCGTGAGCTACCCTACATGATCGAGGCACATATGTAATCCTTATGCTGTTGCTATGATGAGTTTGCTGGGATCCGATGGATTATGAGATTATGTTCAGATTGATCTTGAGTAATATATTTGATCTACCTCTTTTATATTTATGTTCATAAGTAATTCTTGCATGTTCTCCGTTGTTATTTATTGCTTTGGCCAAGTAATACGTAGTGACTCCAAGAGGGAACGTTATGCTCGATTGTGGGTTCATGCCCCTCGATGACTAGTTTGAGTGACAGAAACATGAGTCTAGGGGATGTGCTGTTGCCACAAGGGGGAAAACAACGGTGCTTGTGCCCGCGGGTGCAAGGATTGTTTACTTTACGCAAAGTTCTTTTAATGCAGTTGTCTGTTGCATTGATTTTACACTATGGGTGGGGCTCGTAACTTAATACCAGCGAGATGTTCTGGATAGATATCTCAAGGTGGATGATTAGTAGTAGATATTGATGGATTTCGGTCTACTTACTTTGGCGTACCGCCCATGCTTTGAACCTCAACCTTTCTTGCAATGTAGTCAGCATTGGTTTGCGTTCGTGGTCCTGTCAATTGCCCAGCTGTAATTCGTTTACCTCACATAGCTGTTTTATCGTCTTTTGGGAGAGAGACATCACTAGTGAACATCATGAGACTCCGGTCCATATTACCATCATTGATCACATCCGCTATTTACTTTTCGTTATTACTTACTATTGCAAACACTATCTATCACTACTATCATTTGCGTTTAATCCTTTGTGAACTACAAGGCCGGAGGGATTGACAACCTCTCTGTACTCGTTGGGAGCAAAGTTATTTGTATCTGTGTGCAGGTCCACGTTGACTGCTAATATCTGGCGCCGTAGCAGTTGACACCTACTTGTTGAACCTAGGAGTCTCTGGGGATTCGATCCTTGGCATCTTTGCTAAGGGAAAAACTTCCACAACACTGCATCTTACACCTTCCACTTGGGGTAACCAACGAGGGGTTAGTGGCCCATCAAGGAGTTTTTCTGGCGCCGTTGCTGGGGACTCCACTCTTCAGGATAGGGGAGTTGCATGCTATCTTTACCTTTGCTTTTTAGTCTTGTTAGTTTACCTTTCAGTTTTTGCTTTAGTATCCTTTATCAAAAATCACAAAAAAAATTATCTACCTTTCTGTTAGTAGTCCTATCTGTTTAGCCAAGCATGTTAGGATATGGTGCTTTGAGGGAATCAGAAGTTCTAGATTTCCATCAAAGGGATGGAGAAAATATGAAGAATGCATGGGACATAATTTCTGATGCACATAGAAGAATTATGCCTTGGATACCTATAAAAATTGTGCTTAGAAATTTTTACCAGGGTCTTTTTAAATGGTGTAAACACTCTCTTGATATTATAGCCGAGGGAGATTTCCTAGAGTGTGATGAAGCTAGAGCTCTTGAAATTATACATGGTCTATCTAGTTACTTTGTTTATGATCATAATTTTGATACTGTCATAGATAGACTTGCTACTATTGAAAAGACAATGGATGCTCTAGACTTAATGAAGGTAGAGAAACCCAAACCCAATAAGCGAGATATTTTGGAAATAGATAATGATTGGGAGCCTCTTGTTAGGATTAGCATCTCTAATCAAGACTTCCTTGCTTATTGTGATATTCGATCTATGGTTTCTACTATGCCAAAAATTGTTCATGATTCTTTAAAATTTAACATGGATAGATTACCATCTTATCATGAACACACTAATGGAGATATTTCTGAAATCCAGGGAAGAATAAAAGATGTGCCGGTTAAATTCCTTAAAGGGATTGCAATGGTTGATTTCTTCATCATGGAGCCAAACCAAGGAAATATAGTGCTTGGAAGGGACTTCCTCCGAGCGGTAAAAGGCTTCATCGATATAGGTAAGGAACAAATCCGCTTACGCGGGAAGGCAAAAGGTGTGTACCCCTTTCCTAGAAGGAACAAGAGTGAACTTGTTGAGGAACCATATGAATAAATTTATAACTCCGATTATTATGATGGTTATTGATTCCTCTATGCATTATGCCTAGCTTAAAGGCATAAAAGAAAGCGCTTTTGGGAGGCAGCCCACATGAATAAATTTTTTGCTTTTGTTGTGTCTTGATGTTGTTTACTACAGTAGCATCATCATTGTATCTTTGCTTTTCATATTTGTGCCAAGTATAGCCTCTGATTGCTAGAAAGTTCAAAAGTTGTGAGGTGTTGTCCAGGAAACAAATTCTGTCCTTGGATAGAAAAATTCGTATAAAATCACCAGATCATCTTTTTGGTCTGAATTGTTTCGACAGCGTTCTCTATATAATTGTCTTTCGTGCGTCTGTTCTGAGTTTTTTGATTTGAGTTGCAGAAGTACCCCGAACAAATCAATTACTACCTGCTGTTCTGTTTTTCACAGATTCTGTCCTGTTTTGCCTTTCCTTCATTTTGCAAATCAAGAGCTTGCTTTTTCTTTGCAAAAACCTTTTGACAATCTTGAGAAACAATAGAACTTCAAGAATATCTTTATTTCCAGAAAGGTGCAATTATTTTATTAAGGGTACTAACCTCGCTAATCAGATTATAATGAGTTATGTATGAAGGGAGTTTTCAAGTGTGCGAGGGAAGATGATAAAAAGATTCAGGAGTGTCAAGCGCTCAAGCTTGGGGATGCCCCCGTGCACCCCCAAGAAATATTCAAGGAGACTCAAGCGTCTAAGCTTGGGGATGCCCCCGTGCATCCCCTTCTCCATCAACATTATCAGTTCGTCTTTCGTTCCACTATATTTTTATCACTTCATGTGTTATGTGCTATACTTGGAGCGTCTTGCTTTTAGTTTTCTTTTTAGTTTTTATAACGAGTCGGAACTCAGCATTCTTTATGTGGGAGAGAAACACGCTCCACTTCTACCTAGAACGTAACATAGAATTTTCATGTCTATCTTTGATGTGTGTGCTCTTTGTCTTTTAATAGCTACTATCATGCTCTGCTCTTAGTATTCATGCTTATTTTTTTCAAAGAGCTTTTGTTTAGTTGGTTGCTTGAACTCTCTTTAATTATCATGCTCACCTTATTAAGAGAGTTTGCTTCCGTTGCATTGGTTAATATGTCTATGATAAAGATGCTACGTGCATAATGGCGCTTAGTAGTTCAGGTTTTCTTATGGTTAATCTCAAATAAGCTGGGGGATTCCCAATGTCTTATTGGAGTACCAACATGATTTGTTTGCCTATGATGTGGTATGGTTTAGTAATATCTTCCTTCAAGAATTTATTTTGATTGACTTGGCGTATGCTCACGCATATTTAAGACTGTAAAGAAAGTCTGTCAAGCCTTGATGATCTTTTATTTCTGAGTAGCGATATAACTACCATGCGTGATTCAATATTGCTTTGTCGCTCTGCATGATTATGACCGTCATTGCTCTCTTAGTTGGTCGCTCCCAGTCTTTTTGCTAA
This sequence comes from Secale cereale, assembly GCA_902687465.1. Taxonomy (NCBI): domain Eukaryota; kingdom Viridiplantae; phylum Streptophyta; class Magnoliopsida; order Poales; family Poaceae; genus Secale; species Secale cereale. The sequence goes on from LR738712.1 coordinate 652,903,348, forward strand.
CCTCCACCTGTACTAAGCGAACTAACTTTGCAATACATAGCTCATGGGAAAGTAGCTTAAAAACTATTGTGGTAAAGAATATGTTGCTTATGTATCTTATTTCTTATAAGTTGCTTGCTGAGCGGTAACCATGTTTCTAGGGACGCCATCAACTGTCACAATTTTGTTGAATATCATGTGAGTTGCTATGCATGTTCGTCTTGTCTGAAGTAAGGGTGATTTGCCATGGGTTGAATGAGTATGCATATTGTTAGAGAAGAACATTGGGCCGTCAACCAAAGCCATGTATCATGGTGGAAGTTTTAGCTTGGACATTAATCCTCAATCTCTTATGAGAATATGCTTATGCATTAAAGAGGAGTCCGTCATCTATTTTCTATGTTGTCCCGGTATGGATGTCCTCAAGTTGAGATCTATCAAAAACGAGTAATCAAATGCGATTTATCTCCTTGAACCTTTGTACAGGTGGCATAGAGGTACCCCTTTGTGACACTTGGTTGAAACATATGTAATGCAATGATAACCCATGGAAATCCGAGCTAATTAGGACAAGGTGCGAGCACTATTGGTATTCGATGCATGAGGCTTGCAACTTATAGGATGTCTTATGCATGACACATATGAAGTACTACTACCGTTGACAAAATTGCTTCTATGTTTTTAAAATAAAAAGCTCTAGCACATAACCATTCTTTTACTTTTATGTAGAGTCTCCACCTTCTTTCTTAAAGCACCAACTACTGAGAGCATGATTGTCATTCTGAGTGTAATGTGCATTGTCCCAAAGTAGCATTGTCTTTTGCATGATTGTGATATCGTTTATTTTGAAATCATTGTATCTAGTCATCACTTAAACCTTGAAGGTGCCCCTGCATTTATGTTTTGCATCACTAAAGGGGGCAAGCTAGATATCACTTTATCATATTTGCACATCATGTTCATTGCAAATCTTTTTGATGTTTTAGTTTCATATTGTAAAACTTTCAGTCATTTGTGATTTTCTCATGAGGCAACTTAATTACTATAGAATCATTGTCTCAGTAAGCTTATGTCATATGACTATGAATAAGTCCTATATGGTTAATAGCATGTGACCATAGAAATTATTCTTGTTATCATTTACCTACCCGAGGACGAGCAGGAATTAAGCTTGGGGATGTTGATACGTCCAAAACGTATCTATAATTTCTGCTTGCTCCATGCCACTTTTGGGTGATATTGCTATGATATTCATACACTTTTGATCATATTTGGACTAACCTACTAATCCAATGCACCCCAGTGCCAGTTTCTGTTTTCGGCTGTTTTTGTATTTCAGGTTTCACGTTACGAGAACTGCCAGGAAAAATCCAGAAAAATTATATAAAAAATCAGCGTTCCAGAACCTACCTTGCGCCCGAAGGACAGTCGGGGGGGGGGG
>LR738712.1:652904833-652921875 GCA_902687465.1 Secale cereale
CGCCCCCCCCCCCTGGGCCGCGCCGGGGGGCGCCTGGGCCCCCCGAGCCCCGTCTGGTGCCCCCCTTTGGCATATATTTAGAGCGTCCTTCGAAAACCTCGGGACGGGAACTCTTTTTCGCGATCTCATCTCTGTTCCGCCGCCGCCGCCGCTTCCAAGATCGGGAGCACCAGGAGAACTCTTCCCGGCACCCTGCTGGAGGGGAGGATCATCATCGGGAGCTTCTCCACCACCATGGACGCCTCCTGGATGAGTTGTGAGTAGTCTCCCTTGGACCATGAGTCCATGACCAGTAGCTATGTGATGTTCTCCTCCCGTTCTTGTGCTTCACTAATTAGTCCTCGTGAGCTACCCTACATGATCGAGGCACATATGTAATCCTTATGCTGTTGCTATGATGAGTTTGCTGGGATCCGATGGATTATGAGATTATGTTCAGATTGATCTTGAGTAATATATTTGATCTACCTCTTTTATATTTATATTCATAAGTAATTCTTCCATGTTCTCCGTTGTTATTTATTGCTTTGGCCAAGTAATACGTAGTGACTCCAAGAGGGAACGTTATGCTCGATTGTGGGTTCATGCCCCTCGATGACTAGTTTGAGTGACATAAACATTAGTCTAGGGGATGTGCTGTTGCCACAAGGGGGAAAACAACGGTGCTTGTGCCCGCGGGTGCAAGGATTGTTTACTTTACGCAAAGTTCTTTTAATGTAGTTGTCTGTTGCATTGAGTTTACACTATGGGTGGGGCTCGCAACTTAATACCAGCGAGATGTTCTGGATAGATATCTCAAGGTGGATGATTAGTAGTAGATATTGATGGATTTCGGTCTACTTACTTTGGCGTAACGCCCATGCTTTGAACCTCAACCTTTCTTGCAATGTAGTCAGCATTGGTTTGCGTTCGTGGTCCTGTCAATTGCCCAGCTGTAATTCGTTTACCTCACATAGCTGTTTTATTGTCTTTTGGGAGAGAGACATCACTAGTGAACATCATGAGACTCCGGTCCATATTACCATCATTGATCACATCCGCTATTTACTTTTCGTTATTACTTACTATTGCAAACACTATCTATCACTACTATCATTTGTGTTTAATCCTTTGTGAACTACAAGGCCGGAGGGATTGACAACCTCTCTGTACTCGTTGGGAGCAAAGTTATTTGTATCTGTGTGCAGGTCCACGTTGACTGCTAATATCTGGCGCCGTAGCAGTTGACACCTACTTGTTGAACCTAGGAGTCTCTGGGGATTCGATCCTTGGCATCTTTGCTAAGGGAAAAACTTCCACAACACTGCATCTTACACCTTCCACTTGGGGTAACCAACGAGGGGTTAGAGGCCCATCATACGCCGAGGTAAGTAGACCGAAATCCATCTGCATCTACTACTAATCATCCACCTTGAGATATCTATCCAGAACATCTCGCTGGTATTAAGTTGCGAGCCCCACCCATAGTGTAAACTCAAAGCAACAGACAACTGCATTAAAAGAACTTTGCGTAAAGTAAACAATCCTTGCACCCGCGGGCACAAGCACCGTTGTTTTCCCCCTTGTGGCAACAGCACATCCCCTAGACTCATGTTTCTGTCACACAAACTAGTCATCGAGGGGCATGAACCCACAATCAAGCATAACGTTCCCTCTTGGAGTCACTACCTACTACTTGGCCAAAGCAATAAGTAACAACGGAGAACATGCAAGAATTACTTACGAACATAAATATAAAAGAGGTGAATCAAATATATTACTCAAACACAATCTGAACATAATCTCATAATCCATCGGATCCCAGCAAACTCATCATAGCAACAACATAAGGATTACATATGTGCCTCGATCATGTAGGGCAGCTCACGAGGACTAATTAGTGAAGCACAAGAACGGGAGGAGAACATCACATAGCTACTGGTCATGCACCCATGGTCCAAGGGAGACTACTCACAACTCATCCGGGAGGCGTCCATGGTGGTGGAGAAGCTCCCGGTGGTGATCCTCCCCTCCGGCAGGGTGCCGAGAAGAGTTCTCCTGGTGCTCCCGATCTTGGAAGCGGCGGCGGCGGCGGAACAGAGATGAGATCGCGAAAAAGAGTTCCCGTCTCGAGGGTTTCGGGAGACGCTTTAAATATATGCCAAAGGGGGGCATCAGCGGAGCCTCGGGGGGCCCAAGCGCCCCCCCGGCGCGGCCCAGGGGGGGCGCGCTGCCAGGGCGCCTGGAGCCCTGGTGCCCCCCCCCGGCTATACTTCGGGCGCACGGTAGCTTCTGGAATGCTGATTTTTTATATAATTTTTCTGGATTTTTCCTGGCAGTTCTCGTAACGTGAAAACCTGAAATACAAAAACAGCCGAAAACAGAAACTGGCACTGGGGTGCACTGAGTTAATAGGTTAGTCCAAATATGATCAAAAGTGTATGGAAGTGTATAAATAACATAGCAATATCACCCAAAAGAGGCATGGAGCAAGCAGAAATTATAGATACGTTTTGGACGTATCAACATCCCCAAGCTTAATTCCTGCTCGTCCTCGAGTAGGTAAATGATAACAAGAATAATTTCTGTGGTGACATGCTATTAACCATATAGGACTTTTTCATAGTCATATGACAAAAGCTTACCGAGACAATGAATCTATAGTAATTAAGTTGCCTCATGAGAAAATCACAAAGAACTGAAAGTTTTACAATATGATACTGAAACATCAAATAGATTTGCAATGAGCATGGTGTGCAAATATGATAAAGTGATATCTCTCTTGCCCCCTTTAGTGAAGCAAAACATAAATGCATGGGCACCTCCAAGGTTTAAGTGATGACTAGATACAATGATTTCAGAATAAACGATATCACAATCATGCAAAAGACAATGCTACTTTGGGACAATGCACATTACACTCAGAATGACAATCATGCTCTCAGTAGTTGGTGCTTTTAAAAGAAGGTGGAGACTCTCGAACCGTGGTTTTTGTTGGCAAGGTTGAAAACCCGTAATCGGAAACAAAGACAAAACATGTACCAGAGCTCTTGGTTTTAAAACAGAGGTAATAATTTTTTTTAGATCATGCATGTTTTGTCAACGAATGCTAGCAGATAACTCAATCACTTCTTGAGATGGACAAGTTTCGAGGAACGGCTCCCGAATGAGGACGATCACATCCTCTTAATCTCCTTTGTTTATCACTGCCAAAGTTTTCTGATTTCTCATGAACAAAGCGTGAAGGAGGGTTTGTTTGTTATATTATCTTTTTGAGCCGGGCGCACTCAATGCCAGTTCCTTCTCTTATTATGGGTTTGCACATTATACATGCAATCCCGGGGTGAAGCTTGTCCAATCTTAAAAAGATCATGAATTAACTACTACTTCCTCATGAACTTACAACAGAGGCACAAAATAAGAATGCTTTTTCTTTGAATAATTTCGAGATGGCACATGCAAGTCTCCATTAGGAATGGCAAGTAAATACCATGTAGGAAGGTATGGTGGACTCATATGGCATAACTGGATTAAAAGGATGTGGATGCACAAGCAGTCAGTCCGCTTAGTACAGGCGAAGGTTAGCAAAAGACTGGGAGCGACCAACTAAGAGAGCAATGACGGTCATAATCATGCAGAGCGACAAAGCAACATTGAATCAGGCATGGAAGTTATATCGCTACTCAGAAATAAAAGATCATCAAGGCTTGACAGACTTTCTTTACAGTCTTAAATATGCGTGAGCATACGCCAAGTCAATCAAAATAAATTCTTGAAGGAAGATATTACTAAACCATACCACATCATAGGCAAACAAATCATGTTGGTACTCCAATAACACATTGGGAACCCCCCAGCTATTTGGGACTAACCATAAGAAAACCTGAACTACTAAGCGCCATTATGCACGTAGCATCTTTATCATAGACATATCAACCAATGCAACGGAAGCAAACTCTCTTAATAAGATAAGCATGATGACTAAAGAGAGTTCAAGCAACCAACTAAACGAAATCTCTTTAAAAAGATAAGCATGAAAACTAAAAGCTAAGCATGATAGTAGCTATTAAAAGACTAAGAACACACACAGCAAAGATAGACATGAAAAATTCTATGTTATGTTCTAGGTAGAAGTGGAGCGTTTTTCTCCCCCACATAAAGAAAGCTGAGTTCCGACTCGTTATGAAAAGCTAAAGAAAATTAAAAGGAAACTAAAAGCAAGACGCTCCAAGCATAGCACATAACACATGAAGTGATTAAAATATAGTGGAACGAAAGACGAACTGATAATGTTGATGGAGAAGGGGATGCACGGGGGCATCCTCAAGCTTAGACGCTTGAGTCTCCTTGAATATTTCTTGGGGGTGGCATCCCCAAGCTTGAGCGTTTGACACTCCTGAATCTTTTTATCATCTTCCCTCGCACACTTGAAAACTCCCTTCATACATAACTCATAATAATCTGATTAGCGAGGTTAGTACCCATAATAAAATAATTGTACCTTGCTGGAAATAAAGATATTCTTGAAGTTCTACTGTTTCTCAAGATTGCCAAAAGGTTTTTGCAAAGAAAAAGCAAGCTCTAGGTTTGCAAAATGAAGGAAAGGCAAAACAGGACAGAATCTGTGAAAAACAGAACAGCAGGTAGTAAATGATTTGTTCGGGGCACTTCTGCAACTCTAATAAAAAAACTCAGAACAGACGCACGAAAGACAATTATATAGAGCACGCTGTCGAAAAAATTCAGACCAAAAAGATGATCTGGTGATTTTATACGAATTTTTCTATCCAAGGACAGAATCTGTTTCCTGGACAGCACATCACAACTTTTGAACTTTCTTGCAATCAGAGGCTACACTTGGCACAAAATTGAAAAGAAAAGATACAATGATGATGCTACATTAGTAAACAACATCAAGACACAACAAAAGCAAAATAAAAATTTATTCATGTGGGCTGCCTCCCAAAAGCGCTTTCTTTTATGCCTTTAAGCTAGGCATAATGCATAGAGATCAAGTTTTATCAAGAGTAAAAGAATAGCTAGCCCGTATAACGGACTCAAAAGGTAATTTAATCTTCTTTTGAGGGAAGTGTTCCATCCCTTTCTTGAGAGGAAACTGAAATTTTATATTACCCTCTTTCATGTCAATGATAGCACCAACGGTGCGTAAAAAGGGACGTCCCAAAATAATTGGACAAGAAGGATCACATTCAATATCCATAATAGTGAAATCAACGGGAACATAATTATCATTGACAATGATAAGAACATCGTCGATCCTCCCCAAAGGTTTCTTTATGGAAGAATCAACGAGACGAACACCAAAAGAACAAGAATCAAAAGGTTTCAATTTAAGCATATCATATATTCTTTTGGGCATAACAGAGGTACTAGCTCCAACATCACATAATGCATAGCAAGAGAAGTCATTCAATTTAATTTTTATCATGGGATCCCAACCATCTTCTAGCTTTCTAGGTATGGAGGCTTCTACTCTAAGTTTCTCCTCCCTAGCTTTGATAAGAGCATTAGTGATATGCTCTGTGAAGGCAAGGTTAATCGTGCTAGTGTGGGGATCTTTAGACATCTTGTGAAGGAAATCAATAACTTCGGTAAGAGTGCAGTTGTAAAAATCAAGGTCACTAGCATCAAGTAAAGTGGTAGTGGTGTCCTTTAGGTTCACTTGTTTGGTAGTTTCTATAGCCATAGCATCACCATTAATAGGTCCATCGGGACCAGGAGTGCATTGGGTGCTAAGAGTTTGGATATCCTCAACAACTTGGATAGTAGCAACAGTGTGGTGGGTAGGAAGGCTCTTAATTCTATCTTCTTCCTCCCTTTCTCTAGCCCATCTCTCTTTAAGTTTAGCCATCATCCTAATATTTTCATTAATTCGCACTTGAATAGCATTAATAGGAGTGACCTTCCTCTCCTCAAGAGGAGAAGTTCTAATTTTAAGCAATTCTACCTCATTGGCTAAATTGTCTACCTTTAAAGAGAGATCACCTAGTTTGTTTAGTTTTTCTTCTAACTATTATTAAAAGCTTTTTGGGTAGTGATGAAATCTTTAAGCATAATCTCTAGTTCAGTAGTGGAGTTCCTGGTGCTAGAATAAGCATTGTTGTTCCCATAAGAATTAGAGGGGAACGGTCTAGGATTGCTACCAAAATTTCTCCTATAAGCATTGTTGTTAAAATTGTTTCTAGAGATAAAGTTCACATCTACTTGTTCTTGAGCAATCAAAGAATTTAAAGGAACATCACGAGGATCAATAGAAGATTGCTTCGAAAGTAGAGACATGATCAAGTCAACTTTTTCATTTAGGGAGGAAATCTCCTCGACAGAGTTTACCTTCCTACCTGTTGGAGCGCGTTCGGTGTGCCATTGGGAATAATTGGTCATCATCTCATCGAGAAGTTTTGTGGCAGCACCAAGTGTAGTTGACATAAAGGTTCCTCCCGCGGCTGAATCTAACAAGTTCCGCGAGGTAAAGTTCAAGCCTGCATAAAAAGTTTGGATAACCATCCAAGTAGTCAAACCATGAGTAGGGCAGTTCTTGATAAGAGATTTCATACGTTCCCAAGCTTGGGCAACGTGTTCATTATCCAATTGTTTAAAATTCATTATGTTACTTCTTAGTTGGATAATTTTAGCAGGTGGATAGTATTTTCCAATAAAAGCATCTTTGCACTTGTCCCATGAATCTATGCTATTTCTAGGCAAAGACTGAAACCAAATTTTAGCTCCTCCTCTCAAGGAGAAAGGAAAAAGCTTAAGCTTAACAATATTACCATCTACTTCTCGGTACTTTTGCATATCACAAAGTTCAACAAAGTTGTTTAAGTGTAAAGCAGCATCATCTCCAGCACCGGAGAATTGATCTTTCATGACTAAGTTCAGTAAAGCAGGTTTAATTTCATATGAAGGTGCTGAAGTGGCAGGTGTAGTGATAGGTGTGCAGATAAAGTCATCGTTGTTGTGACTAGTGAAGTCACACAACTTGGTGTTCTCGGTGGAACCCATAGTAGCAAGCAAGCAAGATAACTATTTTTGTGATTTTCGATAAAAGATACTAAAGCAAAAACTGAAAGGTAAACTAACAAGACCAAAAGCAAAGGTAAAAGATAGCGTGCAACTCCCCTATCCTGAAGAGTGGAGTCCCCGGCAACGGCGCCAGAAATTGCTTTGCTAGGTGGCTTCTCACCCCTCGTTGGTTACCCCAAGTGGAAGGTTTGAGATGCAGTGTAGCAGAAGTTTTCCCTTGGCAATACCAAGGATCGTTTTCCCTGAGACTCCCAGTTTCAACAAGAAGGTGTCAACTGCTAACGGCGCCAGATATTAGCAATCAACGTGGACCTGCACACAGATACAAATAACTTTGCTCCCAACGAGTACAGAGAGGTTGTCAATCCCTCCGGCCTTGTAGTTTACAAAGGATCAAACGCAAGTGATAGTAGTGATAGATATAATTGCAATAGTAAATAAAAAGCGGAAAAGTAAATAGCGGATGTGATCAATGATGGTAATATGGACCGGAGTCTCATGATGTTCACTAGTGATGTCTCTCTCCCAAAAGACGATAAAACAGCTATGTGAGGTGAACGAATTACAGCTGGGCAATTGACAGAACCATGAACGCAAACCAATGCTGACTACATTGCAAGAAAGGTTGAGGTTCAAAGCATGAGCGATACGCCGAGGTAAGTAGACCGAAATCCATCTGCATCTACTACTAATCATCCACCTTGAGATATCTATCCAGAACATCTCACTGGTATTAAGTTGCGAGCCCCACCCATAGTGTAAACTCAAAGCAACAGACAACTGCATTAAAGGAATTTTGCGTAAAGTAAACAATCCTTGCATCCGCGGGCACAAGCACCGTTGTTTTCCCCCTTGTGGCAACAACACATCCCCTAGACTCATGTTTCTGTCACTCAAACTAGTCATCGAGGGGCATGAACCCACAATCAAGCATAACGTTCCCTCTTGGAGTCACTACCTACTACTTGGCCAAAGCAATAAGTAACAACGGAGAACATGCAAGAATTACTTACGAACATAAATATAAAAGAGGTGAATCAAATATATTACTCAAACACAATCTGAACATAATCTCATAATCCATCGGATCCCAGCAAACTCATCATAGCAACAACATAAGGATTACATATGTGCCTCGATCATGTAGGGCAGCTCACGAGGACTAATTAGTGAAGCACAAGAACGGGAGGAGAACATCACATAGCTACTGGTCATGGACCCATGGTCCAAGGGAGACTACTCACAACTCATCCGGGAGGCGTCCATGGTGGTGGAGAAGCTCCCGGTGGTGATCCTCCCCTCCGGCAGGGTGTCGGGAAGAGTTCTCCTGGTGCTCCCGATCTTGGAAGCGGCAGCGGCGGTGGAATAGAGATGAGATCGCGAAAAAGAGTTCCCGTCTCGAGGGTTTCGGGAGACGCTTTAAATATATGCCAAAGGGGGGCATCAGCGGAGCCTCGGGGGGCCCAGGCGCCCCCCCGGCGCGGCCCGGGGGGGGGGGGGCGGGGGCGCGCCGCCAGGGCGCCTGGAGCCCTGGTGGCCCCCCCGGCTGTACTTCGGGCGCATGGTAGCTTCTGGAACGCTGATTTTTTATATAATTTTTCTGGATTTTTCCTGGCAGTTCTCGTAACGTGAAAACCTGAAATACAAAAATAGCCGAAAACAGAAAATGGCACTGGGGTGCACTGAGTTAATAGGTTAGTCCAAATATGATCAAAAGTGTATGGAAGTGTATAAATAACATAGCAATATCACCCAAAAGAGGCATGGAGCAAGCAGAAATTATAGATACGTTTTGGACGTATCAACATCCAAGTATGATGCATGTCCGGTTTAAATATGCATGTCATGGCAAAGTGCACAAACAAGACTACAAGTTAAGTGGAGCTCAATATGCAACGAGTTGCATATTGACGAAACACCACATGTTATTTATTTAGTTGACTCTCGTTTATTTACAAGACAAGATTAAAAGTTTGTTAACATGGCAAGAGGTGAAGCATAAAAAAAACTACACTATTTAGGCAATTTAAATGAGGCCGGAAATAACAACAATAATTCCGGGAAAAATCCCCATGAGCATGTTTAGTAATTTTAAGCAAACAACAATTCACACATTTAAATGTTGTTAACATGATGCGGATGACATGAACAAGTTTATGCAATTTAGTTAAACATTAACATGAAGAGATAAGAAGCATTTGTCACCGTGGTGGAAGGAAAAGGGTGCCACGGCAACGATCCGAAAATGATGCAACGGCATCATATCGGTTCCGGTAACTCGTTGAGAGTCCGGAGCAAAAGAAAGATGGCGTGAGCGAGTCGAACGAGATGAAAGGTGGGGTGATCCCGGCTTCCGGGTTCCCACGGGTCGGCGACGAGGCAACCGAGGAGCACGACAAAAGATGATATGGGCACGGTGCAAACAAGGGAAAACAACTCATACATCACATAGCATTCATCCACGGTTCATCGTCTCGGGGGTATACCTTCGAAACAATCGTTTCGGGGCGGTTCAAGATCGTAGAGGGACGTAGTGGAAGTAGTGGTACACGGCCGTAGAGGAAGTAGTTGTTCTCGTTCGTAGTCGTACACGGGGCGACTGTAGTCGTTCACGTAGGCGTTTTCATAGAGGTACACGTTATGTAGTCGTTCAAGTTCCCGTAGATGTTCGGTTCGTCGAGGTACTTGGCGAATTCCTCGTTTCCGGGGCGACGGTAGTGGTACATGCCGTAGAGGGAAGTAGTTGTTCTCGTTCATCGGTAGGGGTACTTGTCGCGGCATCGGACGTAGTGGTACTCGTTCGTAGAGGTACTTGGCGCATCAGTCTCGTGTAGTCGTACATGAGGGTCTTGTGTAGAGGTACTCGACGCGTCGATGAACTTGACGAAAAAATCTGCTGGACCAAAAACAAAAACACGAGGCCGACGACGAAGCACAACAGCAGCAGGCTTAGCGCGCCGGTGGCGGGACTCTTGGACGGGGAGGGCACTGGCGCAGGGGAGAAGCAGACCACGGCGCATCGAGGAGGCCCGCAGGCGCTGCTGTCGAGGAGGGGAGCCGCGGGCTCGGCGCTGGAAATCACAGCGGAGGCGCGCAGGAGACGGGAGCGGCCTGGCCGGGCTGCTCCGGTGCTGGAGGCGAAGCAGGGCGGCTGGACGGCCCTGGTGGCGCGGCTGTTTCTGGCCGCTGGAGGCGAGGAAGGGCCCGGATGCAGGGAACGAGGCGGCGCCGGCCTTGGCGATGGAGGGAGGCTGGTGTTCGGGCGCTGGACGCTGGAGACGACGGCAGCAGCTCGCCGGGCTTGGGGCGGAGGGCGCGGAGGGCCACGAGAGGAGGCGCGGAGAGGTCCCGCGACGAGGGACCTGGGAGAAGGACGGCGCGGCGAGGGAATCGGGGTGCGGTCGGCGCTGGGAGCGGGGTCGAGGGAAGAGAGTGAGAGGATCGGGCTCGGGGAGATGGGGACTGGATGCGGGAGACAAGGGAGGTCGAGGGATCTCTCTGGCGGCGCTAGAAGGAACGGAGGGACGGAGGGACGATTAGCTAGGGTTAGGCCTGGCTGGGCCTCAACTGGCCAGATGGGCCGGAAGGGGGGAAATGGCCTTAGGCCTAAGGAGGGAGGCGGCTGTGGGTTGGAGGCCCAGGAGGCCTGGGCCGCGGCTGGAATGGCCTAGAGGCCAGGTTGCTCTTCTGCTATGATCTTTTAAATAAAAAAAACGAAGCAGAAACAATTAAAAGAAGAGGAAAGAAAAGAAAGGTTAGGGGAAGATTTAGCACAAGGGACTAATTTTCTCGGGCTCAAAAAAATGAGCACGGTCCGAGAAAAATATAAGTGACACGATTGAAAGATATGAATTCAAATTCATTTGAATATGGTCCAAATGGATTTGAATATGAATGGGGTATTTGAAGAGTCCATAAATGTTGAGGTTTTTTGGAGGAACCTCGATAAACGAGAAAAGAATTATAGGGAAGGTTTTTGACGGAAACTTGAAGCAAAAGATGTCTGGAGAATAAATGCAAGTGTGTTGGGTTATTCCAAAGCAATGGAATATTATTATAATAGCTCCCTAAAATATTGGGAGTATATGTTATAAAGAGAAGTCACACTTCCCTCGATTTAAATGGACCGAGGTCCACACGATTTATTTAAGTTGAGATGCAAAATTAATGACATGATGGCATGATGACATGATGCAATGCAAAAATAAATAACACAAGCACAAAAGAAACACACGGGAAAACCCAGAACATCTGGAATCTTCTGGAATCTTCTGGAATCTTCTGGGACGTCGGTCTTCGGGCGTCACATGTGCAAAGGCCACAATTCTCTCAACCCCTCTTTTGCAGTCTATCCGCAGTCCATATCCTGTTTTGGATGGCCAACCAAGAGAAGAACTTGACCTCGGGAGGCGCCCAAACCTTCCAGATGGTCTTGTTCATGACTGTGGAAGTTGAACCCAAGAATTGTGCCCTATAAGCGGACCGTGTTGAATATTCGCCATTTGCCTCGAACTTCCAAATAATGTCGTCTTCAACGTCCACTTGTAATTGTATGCCTCGGAGCCGCACCCAGAGGTCAACCAACTGGACAATGTGCCCCACCGTTAGGTTGGTAGAATGGTTAATCTTTTTGCGCCCAAGCCATGTCACGCATGGCTTCCCTTACGCACCATTTTTTGCGCTTGCAGGCCGCAAAAATGAGTGGTGCAATATCCTTTGGCCTTTTCCCTCCTAACCATGGTGCATCCCAGAACGGTGTCTTCCCTCCGTTGCCTAGTGTGATGACTGTGGAAGCGTAGAAAAGGTTCATATCTACTTCAGAGCATGGGTCGCCAAGGCCGACCCACAACCTGGACGGGTCCTTCCAGGCAATCCAGGGCCATCTCAGCCTAAGAGCTCGCGCAAATTTGTCCAAGTGGAGTATGCCAAGCCCACCCAGCTGTATGGGGCGACAGACAGTCTCCCAGTTGACCTTGCATTTTGCGCCCGTGGTTGTGTCACTGGCTGACCACAAAAAAGCCCGCTCGATCTTGTTGATACTTTGTAGCACACCAGGGGGGATTGTGAGAGGGGTGATGTGGTAGATAACTTGCGAGGTGAGGACCGATTTCACCAAGGCCGCCCGTCCGATCGTGGTGATGTTTCGCCCCTGCCAGGGGGACAGCCTCGCCGCAACCTTATCCTCAAGGTGCTGAAAGTCCACCCTTTTTAGCTTCCATATCGAAAGGGGGAGGCCCAGATATTTCATCGGAAAGGACGTCCGCCGAGCAGGAAGGCTCGCAAGAATGTCATCTAGGTTCATGTGAGCGCACCGGATAGCGACCACAGAGCTCTTTTGAAAGTTGGTTGACAGCCTGGTGACCTCGCCGAAGTATCTGAGGATGGCAGCAAGGTTGTGGACATCCTCCCGTGTCGGCGAGATGAAAATCGCCGCGTCATTAGCATATAGGAAGGTTCTAACATGCGATCCCCTCCCTCGAAGCTTGTGTAGGAGGTTGTGGTTTGTCGCAACTTCGAGGACCTGCTGCAGCGTGTCGATTGCGATGACGAAAAGCAGGGGAGACAGAGGGTCCCCCTGTCTAAGTCCACAACCATGTAGAATCGGTGGCCCGGCGATACCGTTGAGGAGAACACATGACGATGAGGTGTAGAATAGCGCAGCAATCCAATCCCGAAAGCGGTCCGGAAAGCCCAATCGACGAAACAGGTCCAAGATATATTCCCATCGCACCGAGTCGAAGGCCTTCCGAATGTCCAACTTGAAAAGCTGGGAAGGGGTATTGTTTCGGTGTAGACGACGTGCAAGGTTTCTGACGTACATGAAGTTGTCATGGATACTTCTTGTTTTAATGAAAGCACTTTGTGCGTTGGAGACCAAGCTGTTCATGAATGGTGTAAGACGAACAGACAACACTTTGGCTATGATCTTGGCGATAGCGTGGATGAGGCTGATGGGTCGGAAGTCCCCAATCTCTTCTGCCCCCTCCTTCTTTGGGAGCAAGACAATATTTGCCGAGTTTGGCCATTGCAGATTTGTCGTTTGGAGGTTGCTGAATTGATGAATAACTCGCATGACATCCTCCCTGACAATGGGCCAACATTTCTTGAAAAAGCGCCCGTGAAGCCATCGGGTCCCGGTGCCTTGTCGCCCGGCATGAGGTTGATGGCATCCCTGACCTCATCCTCAGTGATGGGGGCGTCAATACCGGTCAGATCAACCGTCCTCAGATTTAGGTTCTCCCAGTTTAGATCAGCATGACGGCGTTGTCCTCCGCCTAAGGTCCCAGAAAAGTGCTCATGGATGATTTCCTCTTTGACCTTGTGATCGGTGACCCATCCACCGTTGCTCTTTAGTCGGTGGATGTGATTCTTCCTTCAGCGCCCATTTATTCTTAGATGGAAGAATTTGGTATTGGCGTCGCCCTCCCTGATATTTGCAATGCGAGCACATTGCTTTTTCCTCGCCCTCTCAACCGAGGCTAGGGAAATTACACAGCGCTCGAGGCGACCCCACAGGTCTCTTTCCGCCATGGAAAGAGGGCGCGTATCCTGTGCAGTGTCGAGTTGGAGTATGATGAATAGGGCCGCGTGCAGGTGGAGCTTTGCCTTTGAGAAAAGACCCCTGCTCCATTTAGCTAGTAGCCATCCCGTGTGCTTTGGCTTGAAGAAAAGCCGCTGGCAAGGCTCGGCGTGCTGACATGGATCCGTCCAAGCTCTGAGCACGATGTCCCGGAAACCTGGAAGGCAAGTCCGGAAGTTCTCGAATTTGAAGCTTCTTGGTCGCTTTGGCCCTTTATCATCAGTGAGAAGGAGACGGCAGTGGTCCGAGAGTGAGGAAGAGATGGCATGTAGCACGTGCGATCCAAAGTGTAAGTCCCAATCAGCATTACAAAATACCGAGTCAAGCTTGCATAAAGTTGGGTTTTGCCATTCATTACTCCAAGTGAAACGTCTGTTCTGTAGGTGAATTTCTCTTAGCTCGCAAGAGTCTAGGGCATCACTAAAGCGGTTGATACGACTGCGGTTGACATTTATGTTATTCTTGTCTCGAGCTCTTGAGATTTGATTGAAGTCGCCCATGGCTATCCATTTGGTTCCAGGAGTTGGTTTTTGGCCGATCAAATCGTCGAAGAAATCATCCTTCCCGTTGGATGCCGTGGGGCCATAAACCGTGGTTAACTTGAATGACGTCTCGGAGTAAAGCACTTTGACCGTCACCGAGAGGCAAAATTCGGAGGTGTGAACGTCCGAGATGCAGACGACACTGTCATCCCAGAGCATCAGCGTGCCACCTCTAGTGCCCACCGCAGGCCGTTGGGCAAAGCTCCGTAGTCGATTTCCGCCAAGGAAGGAGGCGACAAATTGGTCCACATCCTCCAGCTTAGACTCCTGGAGGCAAACAATATGGCATGGAGTGGAGGCGATCGTCTCGTGCACCGTGGCGCGTCTATGGGGATCGTTCAACTCTCACACGTTCCAACTGAGGAAGTCGATCTTTTGTTCCGTCATGAGGAGATGGAGCTTCTCCTGGCGGTAAGGCAGAGTGCCCAACACGGTTGCCACGCATGGTGGCATGAAGTAGGCCAGGGTAGAGCTGCAGTGGAGAGCTGCTGCACTTGAGGGAGACTCCGATGCACATCAGAGGCAGAAAACCAAACATTCTTCATGGAACTAGGAAGCATTACAACAACGATACATCCAACCACAGGGTTGTAGCAGTCCAACACACAGATAGAACCATCAGGGGGGCAAGAGAAGCTTGTCCAGGGAACACTAGGACCATTAGATATAGCTAGGAACACTAACATAGGAAACTAGATAGAACTCGCGCTCGCAGCTGCTCTTGTGTGCTGCAAGGGTTCAGGCAGCTCCTGAAGCCTCGGCCACCTCTTGGTCCAGCGTAGCCTGACCACCGCGGTTGATTAGGGCATCTTCGACAGCCGTGGCCTCCTCGTCATCAAGCTGAAACAGAGCACGAAGCGCTGAGATAGCCGCCGGCGGTAGCTCATGCTTGAATCGGCGGCCCAGTTCATCTAGTGCGTCCTTAGTTACATCCTTGCCGTCCTGCACGATCCCAAGGTTCCGGCAGACGAGCTTCTCGGCCTCCACCGAGACCGGAGCAACAGCCCGCCGCTCCCTAGAGCGCGCAGCAGTGCGCCTCAGGGAGAAGCCGGCGCTGGAGTCAATCGTGACGCCTGCCAAGGTCTTCCTCCGAGCGATCTGTGAGCGAGCCAAAGGAGGAGGTGGCTCAGATAGGAGCGCTGCCACCGGCTGCTTGAAGAGAACGTCGAGGCTGTCGTGGCCGTGGCCAGCCGGCGATGGGGTGTGACGAGCTGGCTGGCCTGCGACATGGAAAGGCGTGGCCAGCGAGGGGGGCATCTGGCTGGAAGCCTGAAGAGGCGAGCTGAGCGGAGCGGAGAGCTCAAAACCTGGTGGGCGCACCGGCGTTGAGGCAGACAGCGAGGATGCAATGCCCAGGGCATGGCCAGCAATGGTGCCCCCACCCGAGACAGCAGCATCAGGCATAAGCACGGGCGAAGGTTGAGCTGGGAGGATGGACGTAGGGGATGTCGAGCGCGCCGCATCCAGAGGGTGCGTGCACCTCGAAGAGCCACCCCGCGGGCTCCTGGCGGGGCTGGCGAACGAGTCTGAAGCTCCGGCACGCCGACGCCGGTGCCCGTCCCGTCCCTCACGGTCCTGTCTTCCCTGCCCCTTGGTGTCGCCGTTGTTGCCGTCATGGCCACGAGCAGCACGCGAACGGCTGCGTCCTGGCCACCTAGAAGCCCCGTCGTCCCGCCCGTGGTCGCGGCCTCGCCGCGCGTCATCTTCATCGTCGTCGCGGCGCCCACGGTCGTGCCCGTCACGGTGCTCCTCCTGAGCATCCGACGGCGCCCTGTCACCGTCGACCACCCGATGATGCCAGGTGTGCTCGTAGATGTCCGGGTTAGCCCTTGTGTCGTCGTCGTTGGCGGCGGAGTAGTCCTCGTGGAGCCCCAAGTGGACGAGGACTCGGTAGCGGAGACGGCGCCGACCATGTCCCGGCCCCTGGAAGCGCCTGGCAGGCAGCGAGAGCTGCATCACCTTCGGGATGCAGCTCGGGTTCGTCGTCCACGCCCAGATGCCGAGCGTGCGCACATCCTCCTTGTTGGTGGAGCGTGGGAGGACGTAGTCGAGCTCGCTATCAACACCAATGACGCGGCCGATGGTGTCTTCGTTCCAGGCATGCAGAGGAATGCCCTCCAGGCTTAGCTGGACGTGGTGCTTCATCTCTTGGTGCTCAGCCTGCGCCTCCATGATCCATGGCTTTGGGTGAAGTTGCAGATGGTCGCGCTCGAAGTTGCCGCGGGTGATGACGTCGTCACGGTGGTGAGGGTGGGTGAACTTGGCGAGGAAGTCTTCCGGGACGTGGCGCACGACGGTGACGAGGTTGATGGGCACGTTGAACTCCTTGTGCAGAGCATGGGCGACGCCCGAGGTGGAGACCGAGCGCCGGCGGTCGCCACCCAACGAGATGAGGACGCAGCAGCTGGCGAGGGTGCCAGCCTGCACCTCCATGTCCGGCGTTGCGGGCGCGACGACCCGCCCCATCACATGCCTGAGCTGCGGGTCGCCAACGCGAAGCTGCGGAGCGCCGGCGCGACGAGCCATCAAGGCGTCACGGTAGGACAGATCTTGCGGTGGAGGCGGGCGTAGAGGAGGCGCGGCCTGGCGAGGCCGAGCTGGAGCAGCAGGGCGAGAAGAGGCAGGCGGACGCCCCTTGTTCGGGCACCCTTTGGCGCGGTGGCCGGGCCGGAAGCAGGCGTTGCAGCGCACCTCCTCCGTGCAGACCCTGATGTGGTGGAGAGGAGAGAAGCAATTGAAGCACTTACCCACAAGGTGCGGGGGGATTTGAAGGCGCCTGCGATGGGTAGGGGGCGGCGGAGGCAGACGCGGCCGCGGGGAGTCGCGCGCCGAGCCCACGCGCGTCCAGCCTGGCTCGCCTTGAAGGCGCGCGGCGGGGGCAGCGGGAGACCGGGGAG
>LR738712.1:652926234-652946083 GCA_902687465.1 Secale cereale
TCCCTCCCCGAGGTGCTCCCGCGGGCGCCCCCGGGAGGAAACCCAAGCGCTGCCCCCGTCTCCCCTTCGCCTCAAACCCCTCCCCTGGGGCATCGCCGGCCAAAGGCCGTCTGCCGTTGGCGGCGGCGGGGCGGCTCTCTCCCGCACGCAGTTGGGGACTCCGCGGGGCGTTTCCATCTGCCTGGTGGTGCCGGGCGTCGGGCCGTCCCTACCTCCGTTCCTTCTCCCCCTCCCGACGTCCCTCGCTGGCGCCGCCTCCTCCCCTCCGTGGTGGTGGGTTGTGGGGGATGGATCTGGGATCCCTGCCCAGATCCGGTGGATGGTGGGGTTGGTGTTGGCAGCGGTGGCGGCGAGTCTAGCGGCCTCTGGGCATCGTGGAGGTGCCGGGGGCGGTGATTGCTTAGCCTAGTGGTTGCGGTGGCCGTGCACGGGAGTTGGATTCCTTTGAACAGATCTGGGTGAAAACTTGCTTTCGGCTATTGCCAAGGCCGGCGGTGGCGGTGCTATCTGCATCGTTCCCTTCTTGAAGGCATCGTCGTAGAGAAGTTCAAGGCCACTCTCTGCTACCTCTGGGGGAAACCCTAGATCGGATGACGTCGGCGCTCTTGTGTCATTCCCCCTTTTGGGGCATCATTCTTGGAGGTGCACACGTGATCGAGGGACCAGAGGACGAATTCTTTGGTGGAGCGGTGCTTCATCTCACTCATTGATGGCGACGGATCTCGGCGGCATGGTGGTGACTCGGCGTCTGATGCGCGGAGATGGACTCGCACAGTAGGATGACACGGTCTGGCGTCGTGGTGGTGTCGACGGCAACTAGACCGGGTAAGGTAGATGCAACAGTACAGTTCTGAAAATGGATTGGTGGCAGGTGGCTGCGGCGGCCTCATACGCGGCAGGCGTCCTGATTGAGGAGTGCGCCCGACCGGGGGTGCCCCATACCCGGCAGGTGTCCTAGATGGGACCTCAGGTCTTAGATGGTAGGTTTGGCTGCGAGGTCTGTTTGGTATTAGACCCAGACTATCAGCATCCCTTCAACAATTGGATAGGAGTAGTGATACGTCCAAAACGTATCTATAATTTCTGCTTGCTCCATGCCTCTTTTGTGTGATATTGCTATGATATTTATGCACTTTCATACACTTTTGATCATATTTGGACTTGTTGGGAAACGTAGCATAATTCAAAAAAATTCTACGCTTTCACCAAGATCCAACTAAGGAGACATCTAGCAACGAGCAAGTAAGAGTGCATCTACATACCATTATGTAGATCGCGAGCGGAAGCTTTCGAAGAAGCGTGGATGAAGTAGTCGTACTCTTCGCGTTCTTCGTCACCGATGATCTAGCGCCGAACGAACGGCACCTCCGCGTTCAACACACGTCCGGTGCAGCAACGTCACCTCCTTCTTGATCCAGCAAGGGGGGAGGAGAAGTCGTCAGAGATCCAGCAGCACAACGGCGTGGTGGTGGATGCAGTGGAGATCGAAGCAGGGCTTCGCCGGGCGCCCTGCGTTTGAGGAGACGGAGTTGTGACTGGAGGGGGAGAGGTGCCAGGGCAAAAGGTGCGGCTGCCCTCCCCCCACATATATATAGGGGGCCAGGGGGGGTGCGCCAGGGCCCTACAGATCCAATCTGCAGGGGGGCGGCGGCCAGGGGGGTGTCCTTGCCCCCCAAGGCAAGTGGGGCGCCCCCTCCCCACTAGGGTTTCAACCCTAGGCGCATGGGGAGGTGGGCCCCTAGTGGTGCGCCAGCCCATTAGGGCTGGACACTTCCCCTTGCGGCCTAGGGGCCCCACCGGGATGGGTGGCCCCACCCGGTGGACCCCCGGGGCCCCTCCGGTGGTCCCGGGACGCTCCCGGTGACCCCTGGAGATCACCCGATGGCCGAAAATGGACTTCCTATATATCAATCTTTACCTCCGGACCATTCCGGAACTCCTCGTGACGTCCGGGATCTCATCCGGGACTTCGAACAACTTTCGGTTTTCCACGTGCATGTATCTCTACGACCCTAGCGTTACCGAACCTTAAGTGTGTAGACCCTACGGGTTCGGGAGACACGTAGACATGACCGAGACTACTCTCCGGTCAATAACCAACAGCGGGATCTAGATACCCATGTTGGTTCCCACGTGTTCCTCGATGATCTTCATCGGATGAACCACCGTGTCAAGGATTCACTCAATCCCGTATGTTATTCCCTTTGTCCATCGGTACGGTACTTGCCCGAGATTCGATCGTCGGTATTCCCAATACCTTGTTCAATCTCGTCATGGCAAGTCTCTTTACTCGATCCGTAATCCATCATCTCGTGACTAACTACTTAGTCACATTGAGCTCATTATGATGATGTCTTACCGAGTGGGCCCAGAGGTACCTCTCCGTCATACGGAGTGACAACATCCCAGTCTCGGTTCGTACCAACTCAACAGACACTTTCGGAGATACCCGATGCGTACCTTTATAGCCACCCAGTTACGTTGTGACATTTGGCACACCCAAAGTATTCCTACGGCATCCGGGAGTTGTACAACCTCATGGTCTAAGGAATAAATACTTGACACCGAAAAGCTTATGCATTACGAACTATACGATCTCGTGCTATGCTGAGGATTGGGTCTTGTCCATCACATCATTCTCCTAATGATGTGATCCCGTTATCACTGACATCCCATGTCCATGGTCAGGAAACCGCGACCATCTGTTGATCAACGAACTGGAAACTAGAGGCTTACTAGGGACTCACTGTGTTATGTGTATCCACACATGTATCGCTGTTTCCGTACAATACAATTCAAGCATGAATAACAGACGATTATCATGAACAAGGAAATATAATAATAATACTTTTATTATTGCCTCTAGGGCATATTTCCAACAGTCTCCCACTTGCACTAGAGTCAATAATCTAGTTACATTGTGATGAATCGAACACCCATAGAGTTCTGGTGTTGATCATGTTTTGCCCGTGAAAGAGGTTTAGTCAACGGGTCTGCGACATTCAGATCCGTATGCACTTTACAAATATCTATATCTCCATCCTGAACATAATTCCGGATGGAGTTGAAACGGCGCTTGATGTGCTTGGTCTTCTTGTGAAACTTGGGCTCCTTGGTAATAGCAATAGCACCAGTGTTGTCACAGAAGAGAGTCATCGGGCTTGACGCGCTTGGTATGACTCCTAGGTCGGTGATGAACTCCTTCATCCACACTCCTTCTTGCGCTGCTTCGGAAGCAGCTATGTACTCCGCTTCACATGTAGATGCTGCCACGACGCTTTGCTTGCAACTGCACCAGCTGACTGCCCCTCCGTTCAAAATATACACGTATCCGGTTTGTGACTTAGAGTCATCCAGATCTGTGTCGAAGCTAGCATCGACGTAACCCTTTACGACGAGCTCTTCGTCACCTCCATAAACGAGAAACATATCCTTAGTCCTTTTCAGGTACTTCAGGATGTTCTTGACCGCTGTCCAGTGTTCCGTACCGGGATCACTTTGGTACCTCCCTACCAAACTTATGGCAAGGTTCACATCAGGTCTGATACACAGCATGGCATACATGATAGAACCTATGGCCGAGGCATAGGGAATGACACTCATTTTTTCTCTATCTTCTACCGTGGTCGGCGACTGAGCCTTGCTCAATCTCATACCTTGCAAAACAGGAAAAAATCCTTTCTTTGACTGATCCATATTGAAACTTTTCAATATCTTGTCAAGGTATGTACTTTGTGAAAGACCAATGAGGCGTCTTGATCTATCTCTATAGATTTTGATGCCTAATATGTAAGCAGCTTCTCCAAGGTCCTTCATTGAAAAACTTTTATTCAAGTAGGCCTTTACATTTTCCAAGAATTCTATATCATTTCCCATCAGCAATATGTCATCCACATATAATATGAGAAATGCCACATAGCTCCCACTCACTTTCTTGTAGATACATGCTTCTCCATAAGTCTGTATAAAGCCAAACGCTTTGATCACTTCGTCAAAGCGAATATTCCATCTCCGAGATGCTTGCACCAGCCCGTAAATCGAGCGCTGGAGCTTGCATACCTTGTTAGCGTTCTCTGGATCGACAAAACCTTCCGGTTGCATCATATACAACTCTTCCTTGAGGAAGCCATTAAGGAATGCTGTTTTGACGTCCATTTGTCATATCTCATAATCATAGAATGCGGCAATAGCTAACATGATTCTGACTGACTTCAGCATCGCTATGGGAGAGAAAGTCTCGTCGTAATCAATCCCTTGAACTTGTCGATAACCCTTAGCGACAAGCCGAGCCTTATAGATGGTCACATTACCATCCGCGTCTGTCTTCTTCTTAAATATCCATTTGTTTTCTATGGCGTGCCTATCATCAGGCAAGTCCACCAAAGTCCATACTTTGTTTTCATACATGGATTCTATCTCGGATTTCATGGCTCCAAGCCATTTATTGGAATCCGGGCCCGCCATCGCTTTTTCATAGTTCGAATGTTCACCGTTGTCTAACAACATGATTTCCAGGACAGGGTTGCCGTACCACTCTGGTGCGGAACGTGCCCTTGTGGACCTTCGAAGTTCAGTAGTAACTTGATCTGTTTCTTCATGATCATTATCATTAACTTCCTCCCTTGTTGATGCAGGCACCTCAGGAACAATTTCCTGCGCTGCGCTACTTTCCGGTCCAGGAGGGGTGACTGTCACCTCATCAAGTTCTACTTTCCTCCCACTCACTTCTTTCGAGAGAAACTCTTTCTCCAGAAAGCATCCATTCTTGGCAACAAAGACTTTGCCTTCGGATCAGTGGTAGAAGGTGTACCCAATCGTTTCCTTTGGGTACCCTATGAAGACGCATTTTTCCGATTTGGGTTCGAGCTTTTTAGGTTGAAGCTTGACATAAGCATCGCAACCCCAAACTTTTAGAAACGACAGCTTCGGTTTCTTGCCAAACCAAAGTTCATATGGAGTCGTCTCAACGGATTTCGACGGAGCCCTATTTAAAGTGAATGCGGCAGTCTCTAAAGCATAACCCCAAAAAGATAGCGGTAAATCGGTGAGGGACATCATAGATCGCACCATGTCCAACAGAGTACGATTTCGACGTTCGGACACACCGTTACGTTGAGGCGTTCCGGGCGGTGTCAATTGTGAAACAATTCCACAGCTCCTAAGGTGTGTGCCAAATTCATGACTTCAATATTCACCCCCACGATCCGATCGCAAGAACTTTATTTTTTTGTCACGTTGATTCTCAACCTCAATCTGAAATTCCTTGAACTTTTCAAAGGTCTCAGACTTGTGTTTCATCAAATAGATATACCCGTATCTACTCAAGTCATCCGTGAGGGTGAGAACATAACGATAGCCTCCGCAAGCCTCAACACTCATTGGACCGCACACATCGGTATGTACGATTTCCAACAAGTTGGTTGCTCGCTCCATTGTTCCGGAGAACGGAGTCTTGGTCATCTTGCCCAAGAGGCATGGTTCGCACGTGTCAAATGATTCATAATCAAGAGACTCTAGAAGTCCATCTGAATGGAGCTTCTTCATATGTTTGACACCAATATGACCAAGGCGGCAATGCCACAAGTATGTGGGACTATCATTATCAACTTTACATCTTTTGGCATCTACACTATGAATATGTGTATCACTACGTTCGAGATTCATCAAAAATAAACCATTGACCAGCGGGGCATGACCATAAAACATATCTCTCAAATAAATAGAACAACCATTATTCTCCGATTTGAAAGAGTAGCCATCTCGCATAAGACGAGATTCAGAAACAATGTTCATGCTCAAAGCTGGTACTAAATAACAATTATTGAGGTTTAAAACTAATCCCGAGGGTAGATGTAGAGGTAGCGTGCCGACGGCGATCACATCGACCTTGGAACCATTCCCGACGCGCATCGTCACCTCATCCTTCGCCAGTCTCCGTTTATTCCGCAGCTCCTGTTTTGAGTTACAAATGTGAGCAACTACACCGGTATCGAATACCCAGGAGCTACTACGAGTGCTGGTAAGGTACACATCAATAACATGTATATCATATATACCTTTGACGTTGCCGGCCTTCTTGTCTGCTAAATATTTGGGGCAGTTCCGCTTCCAGTGACTCGTTCCCTTGCAATAAAAGCACTCTGTCTCAGGCTTGGGTCCATACTTTGGCTTCTTCCCGGCAACTGGCTTATCGGGCGCGGCAACTCCCTTGCCGTCCTTCTTGAAGTTCTTCTTACCCTTGCCTTTCTTGAACTTAGTGGTTTTATTGACCATCAACACTTGATGTTCTTTCTTGATGTCCACCTCCACTGATTTCAGCATCGAATACACCTCGGGAATGGACTTCTCCATCCCCTGCATATTGAAGTTCAGCACGAAGCTCTTGAAGCTTGGTGGGAGCGACTGGAGGATTCTGTCAATGACCGCTTCATCTGGGAGATTCATTCCCAGCTGAGACAAGCGGTTGTGCAATCCTGAAATCTTGAGGATGTGCTCACTGACAGAACTGTTCTCCTCCATCTTACAGCTGTAGAATGCGTCGGAGACATCATATCTCTCGACTCGGGCATGAGCTTGGAAAACCATTTTCAGCTCTTCGAACATCTCATATGCTCCGTGGTGCTCAAAACATTTTTGGAGCCCCGACTCTAAGCTGTAAAGCATGCCGCACTGAACCAGGGAGTAATCATCACTACGCGACTGCCAAACGTTCAAAACATCTTGGGCCGCATCGGGAGCAGGTGCATCACCTAGCGGTGCTTCTAGGACATATGATCTCTTGGCAGCTATGAGGATAATCCTCAGGTTACGGACCCAGTCCGTGTAGTTGCTACCATCGTCTTTCAGCTTGGTTTTCTCTAGGAACGCGTTGAAGTTGAGGGAAACTGGAGCGTGGGCCATTTGATCTACAAGAGATATTGTAAAGAATTTAGACTAAGTTCATGATAATTAAGTTCATCTTAATCAAATTTTAATGAACTCCCACTCAGAATGACATCTCTCTAGTCATCTTAAGTGATACACGATCCGAATCGACTAGCCCGTGTCCGAACATCACGTGAGACGGACTAGTCATCAACGGTGAACATCTTCATGTTGATCGTATCTTCTATACGACTCGTGTTCGACCTTTCGGTCTTCCGTGTTCCGAGGCCATGTCTGTACATGCTAGTCTCGTCAAGTGAACCCTAAGTGTATCGCGTGTGTAAATCTGTCTTACACCCGTTGTATGCGAACGTTAGAACCTATCACACCCGATCATCACGTGGTGCTTCGGAGCAACGAACTTTAGCAACAGTGCATAGTTAGGGGAAACACAATTCTTGAAATTTTAGTGAGAGATCATCTTATTTACTACCGTCGTTCTAAGTAAACAAGATGCATAAACATGATAAACATCACATGCAATCAATTAAAGTGACATGATATGGCCAATATCATCTTGCTCCTTGGATCTCCATCTTCGGGGCACCATGATCATCTTGTCACCGGCTCGACACCATGATCTTCATCATCGTGTCTTGAAGAAGTCGTCACGCCAACTATTACTTCTACTACTATAGCTAACGTTTAGCAATAAATTAAAGTAATCACATAGCGTTTATTCAGTGACACGAGGTCATACAATAATTAAGACAACTCCTATGGCTCCTGCCGGTTGTCAAGTTCATCGACATGCAAGTCGTGATTCCCTATTACAAGAACATGATCAATCTCATACATCACATATATCATTCATCACA
The DNA here is from genome assembly GCA_902687465.1 of Secale cereale. NCBI lineage: Eukaryota > Viridiplantae > Streptophyta > Magnoliopsida > Poales > Poaceae > Secale > Secale cereale. Next base: position 652,933,977 of record LR738712.1, read on the forward strand.
TCTTCGTTTTGGCCATACCACGTCACATAGCACATGCTGCAAAAACAAGTTAGACGTCCTCTAATTGTTGTTGCAAGTTTTACGTGGCTTCTATAGGATTTCTAGCAAGAACGTTTCTTACCTACGCCAAAACCACAACGTGATTTGTCAATTTCTATTTACCCTTCATAAGGACCCTATTCATCGAATCCGATCCAACTAAAGTAGGAGAGACAGACACCCGCCAGCCACCTTATGCATCTAGTGCATGTCTGTCGGTGGAACCAGTCTCACGTAAGCGTGCGTGTAAAGTCGGTCCGGGCCGCTTCGTCCCACAATACCGCCGAATCAAGATTGACTAGTAATGGTAAGAAAGTTGAACAAACTCAAATGCCCACAACTGCTTTGTGTTCTACTCGTGCAAGATGCTACGCATAAAACCTAGCTCTGATACCACTGTTGGGAAACGTAGCATAATTCAAAAAATTTCTACGCTTTCACCAAGATCCAACTAAGGAGACATCTAGCAACGAGCAAGTAAGAGTGCATCTACATACCGTTATGTAGATCGCGAGCGGAAGCTTTCGAAGAAACGTGGATGAAGTAGTCGTACTCTTCGCGTTCTTCGTCACCGATGATCTAGCGCCGAACGGACGGCACCTCCGCGTTCAACACACGTCCGGTGCAGCAACGTCACCTCCTTCTTGATCCAGCAAGGGGGAGGAGAAGTCGTCAGAGATCCAGCAGCACAACGGCATGGTGGTGGATGCAGTGGAGATCGCAGCAGGGCTTCGCCGGGCGCCCTGCGTTTGAGGAGACGGAGTTGTGACGGGAGGGGGAGAGGTGCCAGGGCAAAAGGTGCGGCTGCCCTCCCCCGCCCCACATATATATAGGGGCCAGGGGGGTGCGCCAGGGCCCTGCAGATCCAATCTGCAGGGGGGCGGCGGCCAGGGGGGTGTCCTTGCCCCCCAAGGCAAGTGGGGTGCCCCCTCCCCCCTAGGGTTTCAACCCTAGGCGCATGGGGAGGTGGGCCCCTAGTGGTGCGCCATCCCATTAGGGCTGGACACTTCCCCTTGCGGCCTAGGGGCCCCACCGGGATGGGTGGCCCCACCCGGTGGACCCCCGGGACCCCTCCGGTGGTCCCGGGACGCTCCCGGTGACCCCTGGAGATCACCCGATGGCCGAAAATGGACTTCCTATATATCAATCTTTACCTCCGGACCATCCGGAACTCCTCGTGACGTCCGGGATCTCATCCGGGACTCCGAACAACTTTCGGGTTTCCACGTGCATGTATCTCTACGACCCTAGCGTTATCGAACCTTAAGTGTGTAGACCCTACGGGTTCGGGAGACACGTAGACATGACCGAGACTACTCTCCGGTCAATAACCAATAGCGGGATATGGATACCCATGTTGGTTCCCACGTGTTCCTCGATGATCTTCATCGGATGAACCACCGTGTCAAGGATTCACTCAATCCCGTATGTTATTCCCTTTGTCCATCGGTACGGTACTTGCCCGAGATTTGATCATCCGTATTCCCAATACCTTGTTCAATCTCGTCATGGCAAGTCTCTTTACTCGATCCGTAATCCATCATCTCGTGACTAACTACTTAGTCACATTGAGCTCATTATGATGATGTCTTACCGAGTGGGCCCAGAGGTACCTCTCCATCATACAGAGTGACAACATCCCAGTCTCGGTTCGTACCAACTCAACAGACACTTTCGGAGATACCCGATGCGTACCTTTATAGCCACCCAGTTACGTTGTGACGTTTGGCACACCCAAAGTATTCCTACGGCATCCGGGAGTTGTACAACCTCATGGTCTAAGGAATAAATACTTGACACCGAAAAGCTTATGCATTATGAACGATACGATCTCGTGCTATGCTCAGGATTGGGTCTTGTCCATCACATCATTCTCCTAATGATGTGATCCCGTTATCACTGACATCCCATGTCCATGGTCAGGAAACCGTTACCATCTGTTGATCAACGAACTAGTAACTAGAGGCTTACCAGGGACTCATTGTGTTCTGTGTATCCACACATGTATCGCTGTTTCCGTACAATACAATTCAAGCATGAATAACAGACGATTATCATGAACAAGGAAATATAATAATAATACTTTTATTATTGCCTCTAGGGCATATTTCCAACAGGACTAACCTATTAACTCAGTGCACCCCAGTGCCAGCTTCTGTTTTCTGCTGTTTTTGTATTTCAGGTTTTCCCATTACTTAAATTGCCAGAAAAATTCCGGGAAAAATATATAAAAAATCAGCGCTCCAAAAGCTTCCATGCGGCAGAAGTAGGGCCAGAGGGGGGCCAGAGGGGCTCCAGGCGCCATGGGGGGGTGGTCCCACCCCTGGCCGCGCCGGGGGGCGCCTGGGCCCCCCCCCCTCCGCCTCTGGTGCCCCCCTTTGGCATATATTTAACACGCGTCCCGAAACCCTCGAGGACGGAACCCTTTTTCGCGATCTCATCTCTGTTCCGCCGCCGCCGCGCTTCCAAGATCGGGAGCACCAGGAGAACTCTTCCCGACACCCTGCCGGAGGGGAGGATCACCACCGGGAGCTTCTCCACCACCATGGACGCTTCCCGGATGAGTCGTGAGTAGTCTCCCTTGGACCATGGGTCCATGACCAGTAGCTATGTGATGTTCTCCACCCCTTCTTGTTCTTCATGGATTAGACCTCGTGAGCTGCCCTACATGATCGAGGCACATATGTAATCTTTATGCTGTTGCTATGCTAAGTTTGCTGGGACCCGATGGATTATGAGATTATGTTCAGATTGTGTGTGAGTAATATATTTGATTCACCTCTTTTATATTTATGTTCTTGAGTAATTCTTGCATGTTCTCCGTTGCTATTTATTGCTTTGGCCGAGTAGTAGGTAGTAACTCCAAGAGGGAACGTTATGCTTGATTGTGGGTTCATGCCCCTCGATGACTAGCTTGAGTGACAGAAACATGAGTCTAGGGGATGTGCTGTTGCCACAAGGGGGAAAACAACGGTGCTTGTACTTGCGGGTGCAAGGATTGTTTACTTTACGCAAAGTTCTTTTAATGCAGTTGTCTGTTGCTTTGAGTTTACACTTTGGGTGGGACTCGCAACTTAATACCAGCGAGATGTTCTGGATAGATATCTCAAGGTGGATGATTAGTTGTAGATGCAGATGGATTTTGGTCTACTTGCCTTGGCGTACCGCCCATGCTTTTGAGCCTCTACCTTTCTTTGCAGCATAGTTAGCATTGGTTTGCGCACATAATCCTGTCAATTGCCCAGCTGTAATTTGTTTACCTCGCTTAGTTGTTTTATCGTCTTTTGGGAGAGAGACATCACTAGTGAACATCATGGGACCCCGGTCCATATTACCATCACTGATCACACCCGCTATTTACTTCCTGTTATTATTTCCTAGTTGCAGTCATACCTATCACTATTATCTCTTGCGTTTGATCCTTCGTAAACGACAAGGCCGGAGGGATTGACAACCTCTTTGTACTCGTTGGGAGCAAAGTTATTTGTATCTGTGTGCAGGTCCTGTCAAGCGAAAGTTTCTGGCGCCCTTGACACCTTCTTGTCGACCCTCGGAGTCTCACGGGATTCAATCCTTGGTATCTTTGCCAAGGGAAACTTGCCGTTACGCTACATCTCAAACCTTCCACTTGGGGTAACCAACGAGGGGCGAGAAGCCATCAAGCAAAGTTTCTGGCGCCGTTGCCGGGGACTCCACTCTTCAAGATAGGGGAGTTGCACGCTATCTTTTACCTTTGCTTTTTAGTCTTGTTAGTTTACCTTTCAGTTTTTGCTTTAGTGTCTTTTATCAAAAATCACAAAAATAGTTATCTTGCTCGCTGCTACTATGGGTTCCACCGAAAACACTAAGTTGGAGGAGTACACCCCTTCTTCCATCACGCCAACACCACTGTCGGGATCTACAAAAGTAATAAACCTTGTGATTATGTTAGTCTTAATGGGGAGTTATGCCCATGTCATGGTCTTCCGGGAAAGAGGTATGAGCCTCTGTTTAAAGTTGCTCCCACACTTCCCCAACTTGGGAAGACGTTCAAACTCTTATAATAGAGAGCAATTCAAACAAAGAAGATGACACTACAATTCTGCTCACTAATGATAAAATTGATTTTGATAATTGTAGTCTCTCAGAAGTTGTCACCTTTCTACAAAGAATGTCTAGAGATCCCCACACTAGCACACTTAATCTTGCCTTCACAGAGCATATCACTAATGCTCTTATCAAAGCTAGGGAGGAGAAGCTTAGAGTAGAAGCCTCCATACCTAGAAAGCTAGAAGATGGTTGGGATCCTATGATTAAAATTAAGTTGAATAACTTCTCTTGCTATGCTTTATGTGATGTTGGAGCTAGTACCTCCGTTATGCCCAAAAGAATATATGATATGCTTAAATTGAAATCTTTTGATCCTTGTTCTTTTGGTGTTCGTCTTGTTGATTCTTCCATATAGAAACCCTTGGGGAGGATCGATGATGTTCTTATAATTGTCAATGACAATTATGTTCCCGTTGATTTTACTATTATGGATATTGAATGTGAACCTTCATGTCCAATTATTTGGGGACGTCCTTTCCTTCGCACCGTTGGTGCTATCATTGACATGAAAGAGGGGAATATAAAATTCCAATTTCCTCTCAAGAAAGGGATGGAACACTTCCCTAGAAAGAAGATTAAGTTACCTTTTGAGTCCGTTATACGGGCTAGCTATTCTTTTACTCTTGATAAAACTTGATCTCTTTTTGCATTATGCCTAGCTTAAAGGCATAAAAGAAAGCGCTTTTGGGAGGCAGCCCACAATGAATAAAGTTTTATTTTGCTTTTGTTGTGTCTTGATGTTTGTTACTACAGTAGCATCATCATTGTATCTTTACTTTTCAGCTTTGTGCCAAGTTTAGCCTCTGATTGCACGAAAGTTCAAAAGTTATGATGTGCAGTCCAGAAAACAGATTATGTCCTTGGACAGAAAAAATCGTATAAAATCACCAGATCATCTTTTTGATCTGAATTGTTTTGCCAACGTGCTCTATACAATTGGCTTTCATGCGTCTGTTCTGAGTTTTTTGATTTGAGTTGCAGAAGTGCCCCGAAAAAATTATTTACTACCTGCTGGTCTGTTTTTCACAGATTCTGTCCTGTTTTGCCTTTTCTTCGTTTTGCAAACCTTGAGCTTGCTTTTTCTTTGCAAAAACCTTTTGGCAATCTTGAGAAACAGTAGCTCTTCAAGATTATCTTTATTTCCAGCAAGGAAAAATTATTTTATTATGGGTACTAACCTCGCTAATCAGATTATGATGAGTTATGTATGAAGGGAGTTTTCAAGTGTGCGAGGGAAGATGATAAAAAGATTCAGGAGGGTCAAACGCTCAAGCTTGGGGATGCCCGCGTGCACCCCCAAGAAATATTCAAGAAGACTCAAGCGTCTAAGCTTGGGGATGCCCCCGTGCATCCCCTTCTCCATCAACAATTATCAGTTCGTCTTTCGTTCCACTATATTTTAATCACTTCATGCGTTATGTGCTATACTTGGAGCGTCTTGCTTTTAGTTTCCTTTTTGGTTTTCTTTAGCTTTGCTTGCTGTTCAAAACGAGTTGGAACCCAGCTTTCTTTGTGTGGGAGAGAAACACGCTCCACTTCAACCTAGAACACAACATAGGATTTTCATGCTTATCTTTGTTGTGTGTGTTCTTTGTCTTTCAATAGCTACTGTCATGCTTAGCTCTTAGTTTTCATGCTTTCTTTTTAAAGAGCTTTTGTTTAGTTGGTTGCTGAGCTCTCTTGAGTTTTCATGTTTATCTTGTTAAGAGAGTTTGTCTGTTGCACTGAGTTGTGTGTCTTAACTTAAAATAGGTAATTGAGGTTGCTATTTAATTTTAGTAGTAACTTGCAATAGTTTTGAGGTATTGCCATGAGTAATGTTTGAAATTTTGGTGTCAAGAGCTTTAGCCTATTAGTGATAGATGTCGTATTTTGGGCAATCCGTGTTTATTTTCGAAAACCTACAAAATAGTTGAGAACTTTAGCTACCAAATGGATCACTAATCTTTGGAGGGATCGAATATTAGAGTACACTCACGTACAATGGGTCGAGGATGCGCAAGGGTAACCAAACCCCCATACACTCCTCCTCGGGGTACTTGTCTCTTTGTGAACCTCCTAATTAGATTGAGAGTTACCGATAATAAGTGCATGAGTTCTTCGGACTAATGTGAGTATTCGAAGGTTGACACTTCCACCTGTCCATATTTTTCTAGCCTCTTCGGTACCGTGCATTGCCCTTTCTCACCTCGAGAGTTGGTGCATACTTCGCCGGTGCATCCAAATCCTTGGCACGATACGCTCTGTCATCATAAGCCCCATTATATCCTTCCTCAAAACAGCCACCATACCTACCTATTAAGGCATTTCCATAGCCTTTCCGAGATACATTGCCATGCAACATCCATCCTCTCATGACTTGATCTTCATGTCATACATGCTTTTTGCTTGATCGATGAGCCGCATGCTAGTTGGGCCTTGCCCTAATCATTGCTACATGACGCACTAGTATCATTGCATATCCTGCTACACTGGCAGAGGCATACATTTGCATACATCATGATAGTTTCATTTTCTTTATGTTGAGTACTTTTGTAAAGTGTGAAAGATCTTCTATACTTCTTGTAATACATAGAGTGTAGCCCCTAAAGTGAGGAAAAGATCCCAAAGATGACAAATCAAAAGATCCCAAAGAGGACAAAATCAAAAGATCCCAAAGAGGACAAATGAGAGATAAATAGAAAGAGCCATTGAGGCCACGAAAAAAATTAAAAAAATAGAAAAAAGAGAAAAAGAAATAAAAAGAGAGAAGGGGGCACACTACTATTTCTTTTGAGAGATCCACACTCGTACTCCATCTTATACCTTGTACTCCATAGAGATTATCATTCATGCATATAGCTATGTGGGGACCTTTACACTATAGAACTTGGCTTGTATATTCCAATGATGAGCCTCCTCAAAAGAGCTCTAGGTCTTCTTGAGCAAGCAAGTTGGATGCACCCCCACTAGTTCCATTGGAGAGCTTACCTTAGCTCATATGTGCATCCGTTGCATGGCAATCCCTACTCCTCGCATCATATCTATCATTTGGCTTTCTCTCGCCGATGATTGTCCTCATTGATGTGAGCCTTTCACACCTTTTTGCCTTCCCCCTCTATCATTTTTATCTCTTTGCCATCCTAAGTGTCGACTTTCTTGCTTACGCTCATCCATTGCATGAGTGCTCAAAATATCGAAAGGGAGTGGATCGTTTTAACTTGTACCTGGCTGACGGTCTGGGAATGAGTCAAGATATGATTCCAAAAAAGACCAAGTGTGAAACTTTAGTAGATTAAGTTCTCAACAATATAAAAACTATGTTTTACTCTCATATATCCCTATCCCCTTTCTTGCACGCAAACACCATTTGGAGACATTTGAGTCACGGACATCGAGAGCTCTTGCACCTTTATGTTCTTATGTTACTTGTTATAATGCTAATATAGACTCTTGCTTGTTATGACTTTAATTAGATTACATGCCTTGATTACTTTACTTAAAAGTTCTTATATGGTTAATAGCATGTCACCACAGAAATTATGCTTGTTATCATTTACCTACTCGAGGACGAGAAGGAATTAAGCTTGGGGATGTTGATACGTCCAAAACGTATCTATAATTTCTGCTTGCTCCATGCCTCTTTTGTGTGATATTGCTATGATATTTATGCACTTCCATACACTTTTGATCATATTTGGACTAACCTATTAACTCAGTGCACCCCAGTCCCAGCTTCTGTTTTCTGCTGTTTTTGTATTTCAGGTTTTCCCATTACTTAAATTGCCAGAAAAATTCCGGGAAAATATATAACAAATCAGCGCTCCAGAAGCTTCCATGCGGCAGAAGTAGGGCCAGAGGGGCTCCAGGCGCCCTGCGGGGGGGGGGGGGCACCCCTGGCCGCGCCGGGGGGCGCCTGGGCCCCCCTCTCCGCCTCTGGTGCCCCCTTTGGCATATATTTAACACGCATCCCGAAACCCTCGAGGACGGAACCCTTTTTCGCGATCTCATCTCTGTTCCGCCGCCGCCGCGCTTCCAAGATCGGGAGCACCAGGAGAACTCTTCCCGGCACCCTACCGGAGGGGAGGATCACCACCGGGAGCTTCTCCACCACCATGGACGCTTCCCGGATGAGCCGTGAGTAGTCTCCCTTGGACCATGGGTCCATGACCAGTAGCTATGTGATGTTCTCCTCCCCTTCTTGTTCTTCATGGATTAGACCTCGTGAGCTGCCCTACATGATCGAGGCACATATGTAACCTTTATGCTGTTGCTATGCTGAGTTTGCTGGGATCCGATGGATTATGAGATTATGTTCAGATTGTGTGTCAGTAATATATTTGATTCACCTCTTTTATATTTATGTTCTTGAGTAATTCTTGCATGTTCTCCGTTGCTATTTATTGCTTTGGCCGAGTAGTAGGTAGTAACTCCAAGAGGGAACGTTATGCTTGATTGTGGGTTCATGCCCCTCGATGACTAGCTTGAGTGACAGAAACATGAGTCTAGGGTATGTGTTGTTGCCACAAGGGGGAAAACAACGGTGCTTGTACTTGCGGGTGCAAGGATTGTTTACTTTACGCAAAGTTCTTTTAATGCAGTTGTCTGTTGCTTTGAGTTTACACTTTGGATGGGACTCGCAACTTAATACCAGCGAGATGTTCTGGATAGATATCTCAAGGTGGATGATTAGTAGTAGATGCAGATGGATTTCGGTCTACTTGCCTTGGCGTACTGCCCATACTTTTGAGCCTCTACCTTTCTTTGCAGCATAGTTAGCATTGGTTTGCGCACATAATCCTGTCAATTGTCCAGCTGTAATTTGTTTACCTTGCTTAGCTGTTTTATCGTCTTTTGGGAGAGAGACATCAGTAGTGAACATCATGGGACCCCGGTCCATATTACCATCACTGATCACACCCGCTATTTACTTCCTGTTATTATTTCCTAGTTGCACTCATATTTATCACTATTATCTCTTGCGTTTGATCCTTTGTAAACGACAAGGCCGGAGGGATTGACAACCTCTCTGTACTCGTTGGGAGCAAAATTATTTGTATCTGTGTGCAGGTCCTGTCAAGCGAAAGTTTCTGACGCCCTTGACACCTTCTTGTCGACCCTCGGAGTCTCACGGGATTCGATCCTTGGTATCTTTGCCAAGGGAAACTTGCCGTTATGCTACATCTCAAACCTTCCACTTGGGGTAACCAACGAGGGGCGAGAAGCCATCAAGTAGCGACATATGTTGCCTAGAAGATGGCTTTAGTCTTACTGTTGTATTACTTTGTAAGATCTTGTGTGAACAATTAATAAAATGGATGCATGCATTGTTCAGATGCAGAGGCCGACGGTCTTCCTCCATTTCTAAAGGAATAAAATAAAAATAAAAAATGCATTTAAGACGAAAAGGTTTCCCATGCATTTAAGACAAAAACATTTGGGCTTTGTTTGCCCACCTGTTAATGGGTCAACATAGATTAATCGTCCTAAAAACTGATTAATCTGTCTAACAACTCAATTAACCGGCCTGACAAGTTAACGCGACGAATATGTGCTATTCAATTCGGCCACGCTATGAGTAGCGATTAACTGGCTTGTTAACTGATTAATCAAGTGAATTCTTGAACGGGGTAATACCCATTTACGGTGAACATCCACTGATTTTCATATCTGCTTTTCGGCAATAGTTGGACCTCTTGACATTTGCATCAGAGGTCGAAGAATTGTTGGATGAGAGCAACAAAGAGGTCATCTTGCATGTTAATTGTTCAGCAATGACTCAGTAGTGGGTGCGTTTGGAAATAGCGAAGATGCCTGGGGCAATGTCCTTAGGCTTAGATTTTTATATTTCTTTGAGATGTTTTTACTCCACGGTTTAAGATCATATCTTAGATTTTTATATTTCTTGCATAGAAGTGTGGCACATTTTGAGGCGTCAACCGGTTTGTCCCAATCTGCCTTTACAATATCCATGAAGCCAGTGTGTTATGCCCAAAAGGATTCAAACCTGAAAATATTACATTGCTCCAGCAAAGCGCCAAGACGGTGGTGAAAATCTCTTGCTCTTGTCTGACCTAAGAATGGAAATAGTGCGAGAAACTCACATGTTCCCATTGTTAGGAATGCGACTCTCTTAAGCTCAAACAAACATATTGTCTTGAGAGAAAAATGGCGAAGGACAGAGAGGACTAGGTTTCGGATATCTAGTATGAATAGAATGTAGCTCAAACAATTCTCAAGACGAAGCAGGTTCAAACCTTTGTTGTTTTTCGGCCGATGAGGCTCAAAGAAAACCTTGACAACGAGGGGATGATTATATCCCCTTCCTTCTGATTGATTAGGGAATCATTGATAATGACACCGTGTTTGTAGCATCTACTGCAATTGCAAGGCCCAATGGACTTGGGAGTGTTTGTTTTTTCTGGAACGGATTCGCAAAAGCAAGCAAGCGTGTTATGTGGCAGGGAAGCCTAAAAGAAGCCTTTGGGAGGCAGTGTGGTGACGCTTGTTTGGCGCATGTGAATTCACTAATCTAATACGTACTATATTCATAACTGTCTGTGGGCTCACACACCACTCCTTGTGTTCAGCTAAAAAGCCTTCCAGGGTCAATTTATTAAATAATACAAGATTATAGAATGCCAACGGACAAAGCCAAGTCTCAAATACAATGAAGAAGTGCTACTGCCAACACACGCAACCAGGATCCCAATTCAGAAGATTATAAGGAAGGTGAGTTAGGCAAAGATTTAGGAAAGGCGAGTTAGTTATCAAATGAGAGAGCTCTCTACGAGCTTGATCGCCCAGGTTTTTTTTTTTTGCGAAAAAACTTCCAATCTATTCATCTTCAATCATGACAGTACAACGAACACAAGAAATAAAAATTACATCCAGATTCGTAGATCACCTAGCGACGACTACAAGCACTGAAGCGAGCCGAAGGCGCGCCGCCGTCATCACCCCACCATCACCGGAGTCGGGCACACCTTGTTGTAGTAGACAGTCGGGAAGTCGTCGTGCTAAGGCCCCATAGGACCAGCACCCCAGAACAGCAACTGTCGCCGATAAAAAATAACGTAGATCGGAAGGATCCAAACCAAAGACACACGAACGTAGACGAACAACGACGAGATCCGAACAAATCCACCAAAGATAGATCTGCCGGAGACACACCTCCACACGCCCACCAACGATGCTAGACGCATCACCGGAACGGAGGCTAGACGGGAGACCTTTATTCCATCTTAATGGAGCCGCCGCCGTCTCGTCTTCCTGAGCAGGACACAAACCCTAGCAAGATTGAAAAAATCGACTAAAAGCGAAGCCCTCCCGCCGGCCCTTGTCAGGATCCACCGCGCTCCATGGCCCTAGGGCCATCGGAGACGAGGCGGACCTACGCTGGCGCCGGCGAGAGGCAGGAACCCTAAACTTTCTTTCTTGGAGGAGGAGGAGGCGGCCGTTGTTCTCTAACTGGGTGGAATACTTTGATCGCCCAGGTTGACTGATCCAATTTAGAGTCGCGTTCAAGGCTTCCACGCGTGTGGTAAATTCCTATTTTGATATCTTGATGAGAGTCCCAATATAGCTATTTAGATACTCCACACGTGTTCTCATCCATATAAAATGAAAAAGTTTATCATAAGACATATAGAGCTGCGATATTATATTCGTATTAAAATTGTCATGACAACTTTGACATCAATAAATTGTCATGGCAACTTTAACATCAATATTGTAACATCTTTGGTCGTGGCAAATTTATCTACTTCATGATGAGATTTCTTATTTACTGAATCATAGTCATACGGGTCTAGTCTCTAAGACCTCATCGGTGGTGAGAACAGATTGTCAATCAGGCGGTTTAAGCTATCGATTTTTACGAACACAAAAGCCATGAAATGCGCCTTTACTGAATTTGATTTACTTCTGGCATGCGTAACGAGCTGCTCCTTTCGTCTCATAATAAAAATGGGGTCTGTCTATATCACATCTAGATGTGA
>LR738712.1:652946123-652963408 GCA_902687465.1 Secale cereale
ATTATCTCACATCTAACTCTCTCATTCTTCAAATTCATTCATGAAAGACTTAAAAAAAACTAGGGTGAGAGAGTTTCTTTTAACACTAGGATGAGAGAGTTAGATGTGAGATAATATCTCACATCTAGATGTGAAATAGCAAACCTTATAAAAATGTCTTATACTATAGGAACATTTTTAAGGCTATATTAGCTCGCAAAAATGCCTTATATTATTATGGGACAGAGGGATGTCACATCAACAAAATAAAAAGAAGTGTAATAGCATCTACAGCCGGACCTCTCAAATCCGCCTGATACGTCCGGGCGGGCCGCCCGGTCACTGACTGGCTACGTTTTTTTACCCGAGACAGACGCCTCAAACGGGCATCAAACTTCCGGGCTAACCGGTGCCCTCCATATCCAGCCCAATAATGGGGCGGATATGAGGGCGTCCGGGAACGCCCGCCACGTCGGACTCGGCCCACGCTGGCCCACCCGACCCCACATAAAATCCTCCCCATCCGCTCATGGGACGAAACTCTAGCCACTTCACCCCCCTCCCCTCCACTCCCCTTCGCCACCCAAGTTCGTCTCCGGCTCCTTCCGGTCGTCTTCGACATGGCGGGCAGCGAATCCAAGTTCTTCACGTCCAGATCCATCGACCCCGAGCTCATCCCGCGCGGCCCCGAGGAGGAGATGGCCGTCAGGCTTATGCTCCGCCGTGCCCGGGAGGACGCCCGTGGAAAGTTGTGCTCGAAATCCATCTGTCGGGAATCCATTGCGTCCGATCAAATGGGGCATGGATCCGACGCTAGGCCGGCCATAGCTGCCTCGCCGTAGCCCGTGCGGTTCGTCTGGCGTCCGAACACGCTGACGGACGTGCAATCCCTCCGGTGGCACGCCGATATTGGGGACGCACCATCGTCCCACGAGGCCATGGCACGGCGTGCAAGCCGTGCAAGGCACCATCGTGTCCCTGTGACTGTCTTTCATGCTTTATACAACTGCCATATTATTCATACTAAATTTGTCATGGCAACTTTGACATCAATATTCTGATAACTTGGTAGTGGCAAATTTATCAAAAACTGAATGGCAACTTTTATGATGATTTTTCTCACTGAACATAGTCATATGGATGGAACTCTCATCGGTGGTGAGAAGGATTGTCGATCAGGCGGTTTATGTTGCCAAATAATTTTAATCATGTACTACGAACACAAAGCCCATTAAACGTGCATTGAATTTGATTGATTATATCTTGCATGGTATTAGCGAATTAGAAAATTGACTTCGATGTACCATAAAGTGCGTGCAGTACATGCAACGTGATGAATTGGATGACAAGTACTGTGACAGCACGCGAAAGAGATGGAGCGAAAGTTCGCTCGGCGTGTTTATTGGATATTGACTTGAAAAATCAAGTGTTTGGCTTGAATCTAACACCGCGTTTGGTTCAGGACAGGTAACATTTTCAGAATTGTAATCAGAATGTAGTGTATTAGGCTGGGGAGTGGGTGATTACTTGATGTGTTTGGTTCAACGAAGGTTTGGTTTCTCAAATCAGAGCGTCTAGAAAAGAAGTAAGGAGAAGGGAGAAGCCCGGCCAGCATGCTTGCAACGGAAAGGCGGAAGTCCGGCCTGCGTGGCTGCTCATGACGGGATCGGGAGATGTCCCCGGCCAGAGTGACTGCTAGCGACGGAGAAGGGGGAGATCCAGCCAGAGTTGCTGCTCGTGGCAGAACAGAGGGAGGCCCTACCGGCGCCGCCGCTCGTGGTAGGGATGGGGGAGGTTCGGTTGTCGTCACTGCTCATGGCGGGGAAGGGGGAGTAGGGTCCGGCGTCTCTACCGCGAGGGAAAAGTTTGGCCGTCACACACACACAGTCCTGGTGGTGGCGAGGCCGGGACGAGCCGAGAAGGGGGTCGAGCGTTTTCGGTTCCCACAGGGTACATCCCGTTTTGGGCTTTCCGAAGCGATGTATCGGATTACGCCATGATCGAAACCGGCGCAGCCGTACCAAACGCTGGTAACGCATTCGCTAAGCGATGTAATCGAAAGACGGCCGAAAATTGCCAAACCAAACACGTAGTAGAACAACGAGAAGATACCACATTAATGAAATACAAAAAGATAACAACATAAAATTACTCTCTCCGATCCAAAATAAATGTCGTGATAATTATGACATGAATTCAGTACAATGAAGGAATACTATATTAACTCTACCAAGGAACAACGCACACATCGAACTTTGGATCGAACAGCGAACTAGCTACCCAAAAAAAATCAACATGGAATTGGATGAACCTATCTATGAGTCTCCCACGTCCCTTTGTATCTCCGAGGATGGGGTGGTCTTCAATGAAACGGAAGATAAGCGATATCCAAGTCAAGGCAACAAGCATGCCTATGATCCCCATGACTAACGCAACGACGGCGAGCTTGGTCTCAGGATAGGTGTACTGGAAGAGTTGGACTAGGCGTAATGAAAGGAATAGTAACGCAAAAGCAAAGAAGATCAGCGTGCATATGGCCGCGATCCTGACGAAGTTGCTCCGCTCCGCCACCATCACCACGAGGCCGTGGCCGTCCTTCTGGGGACCAGGATTCTCGATGTCGGCCATCGACCTCCTTCTAGCTTGCTAGGCTGACTCGCGATCGACGATCGATCTATCTAGTACGCAGGGCCGGCGTCGATGATGGGATGCGATCGTTGATTGAGAGAAGAGGTAGCCTGCGTCCTAGGCTTCTTTGGGTAGATATTTATTGGTTGTTTAAACCGATACTTCTCGGAACACGTAACGTACTACTCCCAGTCCCAACCGTGCTCCAGCCCAACACGTAACGTGAATCTCAGTGTTGTCCTCTTTCTTTTTTCTTCCTATTTTAGCCGAACACGTAACCGTGCTCCAACCGTCCTTGTTGGGACCTGCAGGATTCACGAACCGGACGCACTCGCTCGGCTCCGCCACCACGAGCTCACCTTGGATTGGATATACGGATCCCTCAAAAAAAAAAAAAAAGGATTGGATATACGGACGGCGCGGTATCTTAGCTAGCTCTACCTGGAATGGTGCAGTCGAGTGACTAGGTCGTGTGTTTGGCTAAAATAAACACGTGAAAACAATAATCACTATATTTAGTTCCATACATTTGTACTTTATATAAAATTTTCCGGCTTTATAATTCATTAAGAAAAAAAATCCGTCCGTAGTTGGTTTGAAGAGTCAAGAATTCATTAAGAAAAAAACTTGGGCCAATAATAGGAATCTGAATGAACGGCTATGATCTATTCATGTCAAATCTGAATGAACGGCTATGATGATCTAAAGAGAGGACCGATCCGTGGGAGACAATCCGTTATTAGGCTGGTTGTAATTACTAGTATATGATACTGCGTCCGTAATTCATAGTATCATATGTGCGTATCATAGAGGACTATATTTATTGCCATGCATGACACAAAGTAGCACATCATTTAATATGATACGGTACCATGATATGATACTCAAGCCTCTCTTTCTTCATTTAATTCTATGACACATCATCAAAATGGTTTAGTTGGCATGCATGATACTACATATGATACTCCCATTACGGACAGCCTTATCGATGCTCGCCTCGCTTCTTTCGCCGTAATAATAACGGATGGATGGATGTATGGATGGATGGAAAATAATTAAGTATCGCCAGAATGTGCGCGCGTGATTTGATTTTGGTCCAACCGAAGCAACCAAAGCGTCGGTCTTCCTCCTCCTCCTCTCCCCATTCCCAAATCCCCAACCCAGCCGCCGCCCGCCTCTCACCCAACCCCGCCGCCACTCCTTCCCCCGCTCACCTTCTCTCCCTCCCAATCTCAAGGCCCGGATCCAGCAGACAATTTCAGTCCGAGAAAAGTATACATAACCCCCTAAAGTATCATGTTTCGGCTACATTACTCCCTCAACTATAAAACCGGATTCTTAATCCCCTGAAGTTTATAAAACTGGACAAAACAACCCCCAGACCATCTTAAGCTGTTTTGGCAGGTGGTTTTGCTGACGTGGACACCTGGCTCCGCCTATATACCGTACGTGTATGCGTTCGGTGCCTTTTATGTCCCGAGGCAAGACATGTCCAGCGTCTCCTTGAATCCTTGTCCACCGTCTGACCGGCGCTGGGGCGCCTGTAGTAGCAGCTCACTGTAGATGATGTGGTGCCCTTGGAAGCTTCATGCACGCGTAATGGTGTCACTGGTGTGCTTCGCCACAGGCGTCGTGCAGGCGGAGCAGCGTCTTGGCGCACTGCAGCTCGGCCTCGTCGATCTTGTCGGATACGATGAAGAGCATAACGTTCTTGCGGTGTAAATGGATGCGGCATTGTACGTGTGACCCCGTCTCGTGGATGACGCCAACGACATGGCACCGGTTCAGCCCGACGTATGTCGTGAACTGGTGATCACCAGCTTGGGCTCACACCCCGACTCTAGGGGGGCGATGTCCAAGACGTTGCCCGCATCGACAGACGATGCCGCGCCGATGGCCGCTGTTGGCATAGGCCCAGCTCATCGCATACGTTTCGACTAGCGTTTCCCCATGCCTAAGGCTGGTCACAATGGGCAGGAACATAAGGTAGTAACATACACACTTATCTAGACTATGTTACTACCTCCACAGTGGGTAGGAACATATAGGTAATGTGGCAACGATGCATTTATTAGCTTATAGACTCATTGTTTCTTGAAGTGTGTGATGTTTCGATAACTTAGCTAGTTATCACAAGCACCTCACTCTTCATTAAATATGTGCCATATCAGCAACGTTGTATTGAAATATGTGATGTTACTCCTAAGTTCCACCCCATTGTGACCAGTCTAAGGCTGGTCCCAATGGGCAAGAACATAAGGTAGTAACATACACACTTATCTAAATTATGTTACTACCTCCACAGTGGATAGGAACATGTAGGTAGTGTCATGCAACGATGCATTTATTAACTTATAGACTCATTGTTTCTTGAAGTGTGTGATGTTCCGGTAACTTAGCTAGTTACCACAAGCACCTCACTCTTCATTAAATATGTGCCACATAAGCAACGTTGTATTGAAATATGTGATGTTACTCCTAAGTTCCATCCCATTGTGACCAGCCTAACGGGCAGGTGCTGTTATCCATATACGTACGTACCCAAAGTTGGCTTTGGTTGCCTGGAGAATTCACTTGAATGAACTAGCTAACTGATCAATTCAACCAGCTAAACGCATACGTACACGGAAGCCGATCGCTTCGGCTGGAAATACACACGAGAATCCGCATGTCGCATCGGCGCCGGAGTTTGACGCCGTGGCCAGCGCGACTGCTGCCGGACATGGTCCTCTCGGCCTTGCCCCGCAACCAGACTGGGATCGGAGTGGCTCAAGGTCGCCGCAGTGCACCTCGCCCCCGACCACGCGCTAGTTTATACCGCCATCAACGAGTTGTCCAAGCGCAAGCCTCCGCCCTCGCCGCTCTCGTAGATGGCAACCCACTTCGCCGGCGAAGACACGGCCAGGATCACCAGGAGCCACTCGTCGAGGATTACTAACTGCTGCCTGCAGCCTGCTTCTGTAACCAGGTTCCTGCACCGGGGCTCCGCGAGGACGCGTACTCTCGAGGTCGGCCCTTGGCTGGTGAACCAAACAACTCCACGGTGCACTGTGCCACGTCCACGGCTGCGCATAGCCATTGACTAGTATTTGACTGCCGGATAGACAATACCGCCCACAGAAACCACTTAAAACGGGCTTAGGAGGTGTTTTGTCCGGTTTTAGAAACTTCAGGGGATTAAGAATCTGCATATTGGGTGCATATGCATGATAAAAGCATGGAGGGGCTGAGAGGTGTTGCTTCGGGGGCCGAGGAAGTGAACAAAGTGTTCCCTTGGAAGAAGATCTGGCGGATGACGGTCCCAGGTAAAATAAAACACTTTATGTGGAGGTTGGCTCACAACTCGATGGCTGTTTGCGTGAACCTGCGAAGAAGAGGACTGGATATCTCCATGCGGTGCCCTATTTGTCAAGCCAATGGGGAGGACGGGGGCCACCTGCTCTTCAAGTGCAAACAAGTTAAGGAGATCTCGAGGCTGTGCGGGCTGGAGGAGGAAAGACTGCTGCTTATGGATCAGAGCACAGCTTTAACAATGATGGATAAACTGAAAAATCTTGCTGGGGAGAAGCAAGCCCTTATTGCCACTCTCATGTGGAACTCGTGGTGTGAGCGCAATAATCGCAGAGGAGGAGGAAAAGGAAGACGAATCGAAGAGCTTGTTTGGATTATTGAGCATCAGACGAACGAGTTTCGAGAAATCCAACTGGAACCAATGAATTATGGGCTGACCCCAAAGCATCGCTGGAAACCACAGTCGGCTGAGTGGATTAAAATTAACATTGATGGCTCTTTTAAACCGAACGTTTGCAATGGAGGATGGGGGGTTGTGTTCAGGGATCATATGGGTGAGGTGTTGGCGTGTGCTGCTGGCTTCCTGCCAAACTTGCTGAACCCGCTACATTCCAAGATGCTAGCTGCTGAAGCTGCTCTTCAATTGGCGTCAGACTTGGGAATGGGCAGAGTCTACGTGGAAACTGATGCTATGCTGCTGAAGGAAGCGTTGGATGATACTAGTATTGATCTCTCTTGCCTAGGTGTTGTAGCTGACTGCTTTAAAGCTATCATCGTGTGTGACTTCATTGAGTGCAAGATTGTGCACTGCTCTAGAACCTGTAATCAAGTAGCGCACACCCTTGCGACAAAGGGCTCGCTGATGGCCGGGGTGCCAAACAGTGTAACTGATGGGTCTGACCCATGTGTATCAGCTTTAGTGGCGAGCGATTTGGCTTCGCTTACTGTTTAATGCAATTGCATTGAATCTCAAAAAAAAGAATCCGGTTTTAGAGTTGAGGGGGTGATGTGGCTGAAGCGTGATACTTTAGGGGGTTATGTATACTTTTTTCATTTCAGTCCGCGGCCAGATCCGAGCCGGGCCACCGCAACCACAGACCGGAGAGGACGACGCCATGGCAGAGGAGGAGTTCCCCTTCTCCACAACCACGCAGTGGCAGAGGAGGAGTTCCTCCGGACGACAATAGCCGAAGCCACCCATGGCGCCCACCCAAACCCTAGATGGCCCTTGTACGGCCACCCATGGCGACCGAGCTCAAGTCTGTCGCCTCTCCTCCCCAACAACAACAACAACAACAGGAACTTCTCGACAAGGGTACGAATCCCTCTTCTTCTTCTTCTCGTCTTCTTCTTCATCTCCGCATCTCATCTGATGCGTGTGTGCGCGCGGTTTGTGCAGGCAGCATCTCATCTGCTTGTGTAGAGGAAGGAAGGCGTCAAGATGCAGGCGGACACGGGCGGGCTGCACTCACCCGGCGTCCGGCTCGGCTACCCCGGCGACTTCTCCGTCTCCCCCCTTCTCTGCCTGTCAAGCAGGATGGCCGGCGTAGCCGAGGAGGAGGGAGGACAACAAACCAGAGGAGTTCCCCTCTCCCACCATCTGACGTTTTTTCCCTTCCATTGAGAGAGACGCACCTTCTGTCATTGGTGTTGGTGGACACTGTAATTTGACTTGGAAGTTTGTCAGTCAACAAACAATACATACAGGAGATAAAGACTCTATTATATGTATATTTCATCCCAAATACAAGAGGACCAAGATATCCTTTCTGATGCTCTTAAAATCAAAGTCAGCATAATACAATTTTGCTGGGAGTAATTCGTCTCGACAGGCAGATGTCATCTCATCATCTGATGCGTGCATGCGTGCTGTTTGTGCAGGCAGCATCTGATCTGGTTTTGTGAAGGAAGGTGCAGGCGGACACGGGCGGGCTGCTCTCACCCGGCATCCCGCTCCGCGCGCTGCCCCGGCGGCTTCTCTGTCTTCCCTGCGGCACCCGGGGCCAGCCTGTCGATCTTTCTCTGCCCATGGAGCTAGCGGGATGTCTGGTGCAGCCGAGGAGGAGAACAACAGACCGGAGGAGGAGGTCAAGGTACATGTCTGTACCCCTCTCCCACCTTCTGACATTCTTATTTCCATTGAGAGAGATGCACCTTCTGTCATTGGTGTTGGTGGACACTGTAATTTTGACTTGGAAGTTTGTCAATCAGCAAACAATACAGGAGATAAAAACTATATTTTCTGTAAATTTCGTCCCAAACACAAGTGGACCAACATATCCTTTCTAATGCTTTTTATCTATCAAAGTCGGCATAACACAATTTTGCTGGGAGTAGTAATTCGTCTAGATATTTCATAGCCTCATTGGTCGAAATACAAGTGTATGTGGATCTCAACCAATTTGCAGCTGACGAAAAGCAGAGCACCATGTAGTGGAAATACAAGTATAGGCATACACATTATTTTTCTTACTGTGTCACCTATAGTTGTAATCTAGTTGCCTTGATCTGATGACACATGGTAATTGCCAACCTTAGTGCCTTGAATGGCTGGGTCATTGTAGGACTTTGCATTGGGTGTTTTAGCTTGTAGCGTAGCGTAGTCATCTACAGAGAAGCATTTTTCCTGTCCATTAGAAGTACTAAATAACATTCATTTAGCTCAGCCTGTGCAGTTTGCTGCTGCAGTCCAGTACATGACCAAATAAACGCATTTGAACAATAACGTCATGTTCATTCAGTCATTATATAGTCATGTTTGTTCATTCAGTCATTATGCATGAGGTGATGTAATTTCTTATTTGCTGATGCCGGGGGAAAAGAACAACAGTGATTTCTTCCACCTTGAATGAGATGAATTGAGTGTAAGGAGAGAAGAGAAGAATTGGTTTTAGGATGTTCATGCGGTTCTCTTGTTTGTCGATCTGCGGTAGTACAACATTAACATTCTTATTACTCATGTAGTTAGTTGTCTTCTTGATGTGAATATGACCGAGGTGCAGAACTCTTACCCACTCCGTTCCACTATATTCCCAAACCAAACACACCCTCACTGTGTTCTGGGCTGATATGCTCTTCTTTCCTGATGTGATTTCCTCGTGCAGGTGCACAATAGACCGGTGTTTGGTTTGCATAGGGGAGAAGGCGACCATCATCACGAGCAAGTCCGGCCGCATGCGCCGGTACTCACTCTGACGCCTCCTGCACTGCCCCTCCAGTGGCTTCTTCTTCGACTTTAGCATTGGTACGCCACTGGTTCCTCTCCTCATCTCTCTTTCTCTCATGCTCTGTATGTCTATGGCCATCTCTCTTTCTATCTTTCTCTCATGAGCACTACTAAATTTTGTGCTAGCAAGAAGTCAAGTATGCATTCACCAGTTGGGTCATGTTCTGTTTGTCTTCCTATTCTTGAAAGGTCTTTGTGCTCGAGAAAATGACCAAGGCAGCCATGTAGATTACATATTCCCATTTTTACCTGCCTTGTCATCTCAATTCATCGCACTATGCACATGAACCGAATTTGTCACATGCATTTTATAAACAACTCTTTTCCTTTTTGAACTGTGCAACATGAACACATGCAAAGTGAAAGCTTTGTTTAAAACCATCTAAATTTCTCTTGATAGAAGCAGTAGTCATGAGTGCATGATGTTTCTTCTTTCCGAAGTATTTTAGTATGGATATAGAGTAGAGTGATCATAATAGTTGAGTTATCATTGGAATATGGTGCATTAATTCAGTTTTTATCTATGTTGGGTAATCATAAGCAGCGGTCTATGTTCAATTCTTAGATCTGGTGCATTAGTTCATATTTCTTTTGATACACATGCCCTTGTGTTCAACTTCGTGCTCTCATATTTTGATGTTAACATTCAACATGATCTAAACACGCAGGAATTGCTAATGCAGCAAGGTAAGAAGAAGGGCATAGTGGCATCACAAAAGAATTTCAAAGTGTGATGTATATCAAGGGCATGTGTACAACAAGGCGTATATGGGCTCATCTCCGGTTCATGGGGCTGTTGCAATGGACGCCGGCGTGGCAGCATTCGAGACCGAGTATGGCAACTGAGTTGGCAAGAAGATGACAATTATGTAATGAATTTGTCGGCCTTCTTTATCCATCAATTTTGTTTTCTCCCTGTGTATGCATCTGACATAGCCAGGATCAATGACAAGTAATGATAAGATCATTTGATCAAATGTGTGGGCAATCCTACTTCTTGGCTGTTGTTCTTGTAAGCTAGGCTCAATGATAAGTAGGGTTTCTGTCAGAGTTACCATCTTACTAGCATCATACATACTAGAGCCTACAAATACATGGCATGTGTATCTTCTAGTCCTTGTTGTGTTGAAAGGAAGACATGATTTTTTTCCGGTGCTTAGATAGATTTCAGCTTCTCATCAATAGCTGTGTCGTCTTGAATGTCGGTCTGTTGTGTCTAAATTATTGCTTGTTTTGCTTATTTTTAATGGGACTGCAAATTGCTAGTACAATGGTAACGAACTAACCTTAGAAACTGCATAATTTCAAATACTTCTGGTATGGATGATGTGATGGAATAGCTCTTCTTTCCTGATGCAATTTCCTCATGCAGGTGCACAAAATACTGGTGTGTGGAATGCGTAGGGGAGAAGGTGGCCATCATCACCAGCAAGTCAGTGTGGCAAGCACTGACCCTCACTCTGAGTCTGCCTGCCCTGCCAGGCTGCCCCTCCGGTGGCTTCTTTTTCGACTCGAATATTGGTAGCCACTGGTTCCTCCTCCTCCTCTCTCTCTCTCTCTCTCTGTGTGTGTGTGTGTGTATGCCTATGACCATCAATTGGGCCTTTTTTCTTTCTTTGTGTTCTTGAAAGGTCCGTGTGCTCGCCAAATGACAAAGGTAGATGAGTAGATTATATATTCCCATTTTTACATGCCTTGTCATCTCAAAGCACCACACTGTACACATGGAAACGAATTTGTCACATGCATTTTACCAACATCCCTTTTCCTTTTTGACAGACTGGCGCTTGATGTAGTGCCTCTTCATCAGTGTTACTTTCAACTTCAATCCTTTGACAGTGCATCATGAACACATGCAAAGTGAAAACTTTGTTTAGAATATCAAACTTGGTTTTCCCGGAAACAATAACTATTAAGACGTCCATATTTTCTTGATTCACATTTGTTATTTAAAATTTTGCGTCTGATCTTCTGTACCCCGATTTGGTTTTTCATATTGAACTGAAGTTACTATAAATGTGCATTTCATTTCCATACGAAATATGGTCTTCAAATTGATTTGTTAGAGAGTGCATGGCAATTTACAAGTAACAAACTAACTCTTACAAGATGTGTCGGGGATATACCCCGCGGCGTAACCCGGCCGGAAGTATAACCCGGCCAGACTTGGCGGTTTACTTGAGACGGTTTACACTTGGCGATTCACTGGTAACCCGACGGGCGGATCACGGATGACAAGGCCCAAGGCCCAAAAGGCCGGTTCATGTTATGGTGGGCCGGTTTATGAAGAAAGCAAAAGGAATATTCTCCTACAAAGGAAGCAAGACTAGGACTCCTTGTAATAGAGTAATCCTAATCCTACTAGGACTAGTCATGTAACCCGCCCCTTCAACATATATAAGGAGGGGCAGGGCTCCCCAAAGAGGGAGAAGTTCTCACAAGTTAGAGGCGCCATATTCTTTAGGGCTAGACACAACTAAAGGAGAGCCAGTTTACCAGCGACTCCATGAGGGTCATAATGAGATCTAGCCTGAAACAGCATGTAGGGCTATTACCGGACGATGTTTCCCGGGGCCAGAAGCTGTCTAAATCTTTGTCTTGCGTGTTTCGTTTCCCGATTCTGCTCAACCCCTCTCAAGTTACCACATAGATGCGTTGGCCTCACGACTAAGTCCTTATCCTAGGACATCTGCCGTGACAAATCCACGACAAGATGGTTATGTTGTTCCAAGGAATAGTTCTATAGTTAAGATGCAAGATGCAACACAGAATTACATTTATTTTGCTGAGAGAAAGGCATGTACCTCAGCCTTCCACATGATAGCTTATTGTGCTTGCGTCAGTTGTAGTTTCTACTTCAACATGGGTGCCAATGATTTCTTTTCTTTCTTTTGGTTTTGTTTCCAAACGGTGTGCTTGTTCTGCTATCTCTGATAGTGGAACCTGGAGAAAATTGTTTTTGTTGCTAGTTCGCAAAATCATCATAATGTTTTTTTCTTGGCCGTATGTCTTGCCCATGACATAAAGAAGTTGATTTCTTGCTTATAACACTAGTCAACCAAAAACATCCTAGATGTGCTTGTGCAACTGGTTCGATGCCCGGAGAAGCAAATATATCGATGCTGAAGCAGTGCCTTCAAAGCTTCGTTTGACGAGAGATGAAGCTAGCTTCCGCCTGGTGGCACCAGTTCCCCAATCGTTGGACCATCCTCGTCGCCTGTTTGCTTCTCCTTCCCGCTCTTCGACATGAACCATGTGAGTTCCTTTGTACCCAGACCTACTTATCTGGTTTGGCTACTACAGTGGTCATTGCGTTTAACAAGAAATTTCTTATCCATCCCTCATGATATCTCAGTGATGCCATTGTTTTGGGACTGAATTTTTTGGCCACTTGTACTCCCTCTCATTCATTGAACAAGAAAATGGCTGGGACTTAGTATAAACTTGAATGTATACAATTGTTCATCACTGTTTTATTTATGTTTTGCATTTTTGCCGATTGTGCTATTCTCTGGGCTTTTCTTCATCCTCTAGTCTTTTCCATTGCTATGGGCATGTAGTCATCCATGGCCTTTTTGCCTTGGCTACTTTGGCCTTGATGACCTCAATAGGCTCAGTAAATGATGCTTGATGCCATAGTTTCTGATAGCTAGTAAAACGACATTGGATGTGTGTTAAGTCGGTGCGTCTATTCCAATCTGCTTGATAGATGTCTATTTTATTTTCTGCACTGTGTGACTATTTCTGCTACTCTGCGTTTTAGTTTCATATTCTTTTGAAGTGCCGATGCATTTCAAACTGTTTAATTTAAGTGCTGCACTCTTTTAATTTAAGTGATAGCTGATACTACATGTCAGTCAAACTAGCACTACATGTCCTCACATATTGAGAAAAGAACAAAAAATATCTCCTATGATATTTGTTGTAGCACCTAATCTCTCCTATGTTGTTTTGACAAATTTTTGTGTTCATCAATAATCATCAACTTGTGCACCTCAACTTGTGCACCAAACGATATAAGAAAACTAATGATGCATATAATCGTATAGGTTGTTTATAGTGATTAATGACTATGTATGGGTAATATCAATTCAGAAAAGCATGAGGCTACCGAATGTATCTAAGAAACCTTTTGTTTCCTCTACAGATATGACCATAATGTGTTGTCTTCACAAGCAACACTATCCTAAAGAAGAGAAAAGCCATGCCAAACATCATCTTGGGGGCCTTACTTTAGCCACCTCCTGTCACCATCTTTGCCTGTGGAAGCATTACACAAGTAATTACAACCTGCCAAACCTTGCAGCAAATTTTGTTTGGAATATATAATACACCTACTGCTTAATTCACATACAATACTCACTAAGTCTGCCATATACTCATATTCTGAAGAAAAAAATAGAGCTGTTTAAATTGATTTGAATAGAATAATTTTTATTTTCTGTTGCAGACAAAGCTTTCCTCTCTGGACTAGGCATTGTGGAGGAAGAGTTCCATGCCATGACATGGTTTAGTAGTCAGGTAAGGAACCATTAAACAAGTGTGAGCAACATTGCAAAAGATCATGTTTTACAATCTTGGTAGGATCTTTGTTATCACCCTTGCACTACCTCTGACGAGCGAAAATTGAAATTTGGTGACATTGTAAATATTCACATTATTCATTCTGGAACATTTTAACCTTGGCACAGTTAATGGTGCTACAGACAACAAGTTATGAAGTATGGTCCTGGTCTCCCTTAAGGAGACTCCTTCTGTACCATTCTATCATTTTTATGTACCGAAGAGAGCTTCTATGCTACAATACTAATCATACACAGCTAGATTTGTATGATCTGTGTGTATAGATAAAGTTGATGGTTTGTTTTTGTGTTTACTACCTCACTTTCTTGCTAGATGTATTGAGAAAAACTTGAACATTTTTTTGTATGTAATTTGGCAGCCAGTTGTGTGTCAGAGCGTCAGTGCATTGTGGAGGCCGACTATCACCTGTCAATTATCTAGCATACGCTATCACCCCATGCGATGGCAGAAAGTTGTCCGTGCTTCAACCGCCTCTCTTTGAATGCCATTCAGGTAAGTATTTATCCCCTCCCTACTCTACCCAATGCTCTGTAGTGCTTCGCCACTGAGCCGAGGTCATGCTGTGATGAGGAGGGTACTACCTTCTGAAGTCGAGAGGCTCGTTTCCACTCATGGTTGATTTGGGTACTTGAATGTGAATTGGTGAGTGACTAGATGGTCATGTTCCTGGTCTCGGTTCATTGTTCACGTTGAGTAACAGAGAACCATTCATTGGTATGGTTGAGTAACAACGAACCATTCATTGGTATGGTTTTAGACTCGTAGATTTAGTCCGTTGATTTTGCTATGGTTGTGCTCAGTTTGTGTGAAGGATGACTATGTGTCCTATGCTTGTCCCTGTTAAAGCTACTGTTTGGAGCTGCTAATGTTTAGGTTTAGTGTTGTTCATACTCAATACCTGTGATGGCAGGTGTATTATTTCAAACCCACGTGAATTCTGAAATTGCTCTAACAACCCTGTTTAATTATTACAGGAGAGGGCGGAGCGATTGCATCCTGGGCGAGAGGACACGGTGATGAATGTGATGTTTTGGTGGTGTGGATCGGATCAGTTCTTGTTTGGATGCCTTGGCTAGTTTTGTATTCAAGTGATGCTAGCTCTTAGCTTGCGACTGAAGGACGGCGTGGTGAACCCCGAGGCCATCATTTTGGATGGATCCGTCTTGGATTAGATTATCATCAGATTTGTAGTAGGTTGTCTTCTTCCTTTTCAGAATTGTGAATAACAAACATATATTAGCTGTGTTTTATTTTTGCTTTCGGGGGATGGTTTGACCTTATCCTCCCTGATTTGATCTGGAGGGCATGAATATATGAATGAATTCTGTACAACTTCATCCTTGTTTGCAGTGAAATGAATGAATGATTTCTGAACGGATCATCATTCTGTTTCTTGTGGTTGCGACTAAACAAAATCATATTTTTCATGCTTTTTTATGTATGCAAAGGAGAGGGAGAAATTTTGGAACAATTCAACTATATATGTACCGTCATTTGTTTACATTTTGTAAGCTTCTTATATGTCTCTCGCGACGTCATTTGTTTACATTTTGTAAGCTTCTTATTTGTCTCTCGCGACGTCATTTGTTTACATTTTGTAAGCTTTCTCAGTTATACTCTTGGTATACTGGAGAAAATCCTGGACAATTAAATGGCCGGGACTCAACAAATCCTCGACCGGGCCAGTGTGGTATTCCATTCCAGATTTAAATGCCAAACCAAACTCAACTCAGCAAATGCATCGCACATATCACTCTCTTCTGCACCTTCTTTGACTTTGAGAGATCCGTCCTTCAATTGCTGCAAGGTAGCAGAGTTCTCCATTACTAATGCCAGAAAGTGGTCAAGGTGGAAAATATATGCACATAGATTATTATGAAAAATGATCAGGCAAATCTGTAGATGGATTATACAAAACTAGCAGAAAACATAACACACTTTATGGGTTCATAGAAAACTGGCCTGCAAGTAACTAGGAACTAGAAGAAACAACCATGCATGTATATGTATATTCGGATTACATTACCGGGCCTGATTATGGATTTGATTTGTGTTACCAAGAATAGGACCTGTTTGATAAACTTTCCTATCCAGTTGCAACTCCTAAAAGGAAATACTAGTTATAATTAGCGATCCTGATTATTATGGGATTAATAATAGGTTAGAATAATTAGGGAATACTAAATTATAGCTAGTCCCACGATCTGCATGGAAGCATTATTCAAGGGAGTCCCACGCTGCTGCTTATTAGGAGGGAAGTTAACAAAAAAAAAGTCTTCCACATTCCAAGGCATATCATCAATCCTCTCCGGAATCAATGCGCCGCCTCCTCCTTCCCAATTACTCCCTCCCTCTCATTCATCCAACCTGCGTTGTGATCCAATCCATCGGCTCTCACTCTCCTCACGCGGATCGCCCTCCCATCCGATGCCTCCCCGCGTTCCTCGCCCGTTCCTCTCCATACCGCGCGCCCTCCTTGCTCTCTCTATAAATGGCCTTGCTCTCCATCCAATCCCTCCCCCTTACTCCTCCTCTCCTCAGTCCAACGCCAAGTACAACTGTCTTTTCTCGTCAATCCAATGCCAGTACAGTCGGACGAGAGAAGTTTGAAGCCCCCCACCCATTTAACTCATTCAATCCCAAACTAATCTTCGATTCATCCATGGAGACACTGATTTGCAATTTGGGAGCGGAAGGCAACCTCTTGTCCCTTCAGACAACTAGCCAGAGAGGTACATACTAATTCTTCACAAGTTATTAATATTGGTTTGCCTATGTCTAGTTGTTTTCCTTCTCTGATCTGAATGTTTGTGTGTAAAATCCTGCACCTAATCTAGCTCTCTAATAACATGTCAAAATTAGGTAATACTTTATATTCAACAAGTACGAGCTACATTCCTGACTAGTAGCTTTGTTAGGAATTTCTTTGGTTATCTTTTAAGTGTCGCTTCTTTGGCAGGCATATATATATATACTTTCTTAGTTTACCAAATAACCATTCTGGCTTTGGCAGGCAATGTGTTCTCTCTCGTTCTCTCTCTCATCATCACCTGTACATGCCTTTGAAACTAGCTAGTGATTAATTGATAACATATGCTATGTTTTCACATGGGTATTCATATGGCCATAAGAAAATATCTCTCTCGGACTATGTTCTCTAATCAGAACAACTGGTATACTAGAGGATAACCTGTAGTCGCGGACAGTTTCAAACATTGGTATGCTGAAAACATAGATAATAGGTTAATAAAAGGAATAGTTGGGACGATTAATTATCATGAGATGGTAGGCCACACTTAGGGCAGACGGGATACAATGAGACCAAGCAAATATGTGTATGTGCACAGGTTGGTGGTGTGGTGTGTTTCACTCACCTTGGTCTTCATAGAAATTGTATTAAAAAAATTGTATCACACAATCGGACAGGCTGTAGTAAAAGAACACGATGAAGCGGACTATTTACATGGCTAGAAGACTAGCTGTAGGTCTTGGGTCATTTTCATTTATTGCACAAGTGGTCTGATCACCATCTCCTTTCCAGGGACGGAGCCAGGATTTCGATATAGGGGGGGGGGGG
>LR738712.1:652963468-653059588 GCA_902687465.1 Secale cereale
GAGGTTTCACACTAAGACTAATACCCAACGGTTATATTGTAAAAAAATAGGGCCTGGTCTAGTGGCCATGGTGTCAACATACCCTTTTTGTGTCTATTCATTGCATTCACATGATCAAAACTTGATAGAAAATTGACAAATGACAAAACAAATTCACAACACTAGAAACACCAGATAATCTTATGAAATAATAATTTATAGTAATAGAATGTGGGTAAATAATATATTACATAATATCATTATTTATTGGAATTGGCGAGATGGACCTCACTGACTCAACCCGGTCCCAAAACCTGAATCAAAAATTTATGAATCGATTTTGCTCTCTTATTCTTCATGTTTACACAAGCACAAGTAGGAATGTTATAATTGATTCTAAATCTGTCTGACTATACTTCTACAATTTTTCAAGCAAAGAACTAACCTGATGTCAGAATTAATTACCTTTTACCCTTGTGTGGTTGTTATTCATCCGTGTATCCGCTCTTCTGGGAACCGGCAACATGTGTGTGGATCGACACCTGCTACTTCTCGAGCTTGCGTTATATTCCCTCGAAGAGGAAAGGGAGATGCAACCCAGTAGCGTAAGTATTTCCCTCAGTTTTGAGAACCAATGTATCAATCCAGTAGGAGACCACGCACGAGTCCCTCGCACCTGCACAAACAAATAAGAACTTCGCAGCCAACGCGATAAGGGGTTGTCAATTCATTTACGGTCACTTACGAAAGTGAGATCTGATAGATAGGATAGTTTGATATTTTTGGTATTTTTGGATATAAGAACAGAAAGTAAAAGCGGAAAAGTAAAGTAGATTGTAGATTGATATGTTGAGAATAGACCCGAGGGCCATAGGTTTCTCTAGTGGCTTCTCTCATGATAGCAGAATTCTACGGTGGGTGAACAAATTACTGTCGAGTAATTGATAGAAAAGCTAATACTTATCAGAATATCTAGGCAAGATCATTATATATAGGCATCACATCCAAAACAAGTAGACCGAAACGATTCTGCATCTACTACTATTACTCCACACATCGACCGCTATCCAGCATGCATCTAGAGTATTAAGTTCATAAGAACAGAGTAACGCCTTAAGCAAGATGACATGATGTAGAGGGATAAACTCAAGCAATATGATATAAACCCCATCTTTTTATCCTCGATGGCAACAATACAATACGTGCCTTGCTGCCCCTACTGTCACTGGGAAAGGACACCGCAAGATTGAACCCAAAGCCAAACACTTCTCCCATTGCAAGAACTATAGATCTAATAGGCCAAACCAAACCAATAATTTGAAGAGACTTGCAAGGATATTATAATCATACATAAAAGATTTTAGAAAAGAACCAAATATTTTTCAAAGATAATCTTGATCATAAACCCACAATTCATCGGATCTCGACAAACACACCGCAAAAAGAGATTACATCGAGTAGATCTCCTCGAAGACCGAGGAGAACTTGGTATTGAGATCCAAAGAGAGAGAAGAAGCCATCTAGGTACTAACTATGGACCCGAAGGTCTGTGGTAAACTAATCACAACTCATGGTGAGGCCATGATGATGATGTAGAAGCACTCCGTGGTAGATCCCCCTCTGGCGGAGCTCTGGAACAGTCCCCAAGATGGGATCTCACGGGAACAGAAGGTTGCGGCGGTGGAACTAGGGTTTTTTCTGTTCTTCTAACGGTTTCGGGGTATGTACGTATATATAGGAGGAAGGAGGGCACCGGGGGCTAGGCGTGGGGCCCACGAGGTAGGGGCGTGCCCCCCACCCTCGTGGACGCCACGTCAGCCCTATTCCGTGGTTCTCAAGTCTCCCGTGTGATACGTCCAAAACGTATCTATAATTTCTGCTTGTTCCATGCCACTTTTGGGTGATATTGCTATGATATTCATACACTTCCATACACTTTTGATCATATTTGGACTAACTTACTAATCCAGTGCACCCCAGTGCCAGTTTCTGTTTTCGGCTGTTTTTGTATTTCAGGTTTTCACGTACGAGAACTGCCAGGAAAAATCCAGAAAAATTATATAAAAAATCAGCGTTTCGGAAACTACCGTGCGTCCGAAGGACAGCGGGGGGGGGGGGGGGGGGGGGGGGCACCAGGGCTCCAGGCGCCCTGGCGGCGCGCCCCCCCTGGGCCGCGCCGGGGGGGCGCCTGGGCCCCCCGAAGCTTCCCCGATGCCCCCCTTTGGCATATATTTAAGGCGTCCTCCAAAACCCTCAGAACAGGAAACTCTTTTCGCGATCCCATCTCTGTTCCGCCACCGCCGCCGCTTCCAAGATCGGGAGCACCAGGAGAACTCTTCCCGGCACCCTGCCGGAGGGAAGGATCACCACCGGGAGCTTCTCCACCACCATGGACGCCTCCCGGATGACTCGTGAGTAGTCTCCCTTGGACCATGAGTCCATGACCAGTAGCTATGTGATGTTCTCCTCCCGTTCTTGTGCTTCACTAATTAGTCCTCGTGAGCTGCCCTACATGATCGAGGCACATATGTAATCCTTATGCTGTTGCTATGTTGAGTTTGCTGGGATCCGATGGATTATGAGATTATGTTCAGATTGATCTTGAGTAATATATTTGATCTACCTCTTTTATATTTATGTTCATAAGTAATTCTTGCATGTTCTCCGTTGTTATTTATTGCTTTGGCCAAGTAGTAGGTAGTGACTCCAAGAGGGAACGTTATGCTCGATTGTGGGTTCATGCCCCTCGAGGACTAGCTTGAGTGACAGAAACATGAGTCTAGGGGATGTGCTGTTGCCACAAGGGGGAAACAACGATGCTTGTGCCCGCGGGTGCAAGGATTGTTTACTTTACGCAAAGTTCTTTTAATGCAGTTGTCTGTTGCATTGAGTTTACACTATGGGTGGGACTCGCAACTTAATACCAGCGAGATGTTCTGGATAGATATCTCAAGGTGGATGATTAGTAGTAGATATTGATGGATTTCGGTCTACTTACTTTGGCGTACCGCCCATGCTTTGAACCTCAACCTTTCTTGCAATGTAGTCAACATTGGTTTGCGTTCGTGGTCCTGTCAATTGCCCAGCTGTAATTTGTTTACCTCACATAGCTGTTTTATCGTCTTTTGGGAGAGAGACATCACTAGTGAACATCATGAGACTCCGGTCCATATTACCATCATTGATCACATCCGCTATTTACTTTTCGCTATTATTTACTATTGCAAACATTATCTATCACTACTATCATTGCTTTTAATCCTTTGTGAACTACAAGGCCGGAGGGATTGACAACCTCTCTGTACTCGTTGGGAGCAAAGTTATTTGTATCTGTGTGCAGGTCCACGTTGACTGCTAATATCTGGCGCCGTAGCAGTTGACACCTACTTGTTGAACCTCGAAGTCTATGGGGATTCGATCCTTGGCATCTTTGCTAAGTGAAAAACTTCCACAACACTGCATCTTTCACCTTCCACTTGGGGTAACCAACGAGGGGTTAGAGGCCCATCAAGGAGTTTTTCTGGCGCCGTTGCCGGGGACTCCACTCTTCAGGATAGGGGAGTTGTGAAGGAAATATGCCCTAGAGGCAATAATAAAGTTGTTATTTTATATTTCCTTATATCATGATAAATGTTTATTATTCATGCTAGAATTGTATTAACCGGAAACTTATTACATGTGTGAATAAATAGACAAAACAGAGTGTCCTTAGTATGCCTCTACTAGACTGGCTCATTGATCAAAGATGGTTATGTTTCCTAACCATAGACATGAGTTGTCATTTGATCAATGGGGTCACATCATTAGGAGAATGATGTGATGGACTAGACCCATCCGTTAGCATAGCACTATGATCGTTTAGTTTTACTGCTATTGCTTTCTTCATGACTTATACATGTTCCTATGACTATGAGATTATGCAACTCCCGAATACCGTAGGAGCACCTTGTGTGCTATCAAACGTCACAACGTAACTGGGTGATCATAAAGATGCTCTACAGGTGTCTCCGAAAGTGTTCGTGGTGTTGGCATAGATCAAGACTAGGATTTGTCACTCCGAGTGTCGGAGAGGTATCTATGGGCCCTCTCGGTAATGCACATCATAATAAGCCTTGCAAGCAAAAGACTAATGAGTTAGTCACGAGATGATGTATTACGGAACGAGTAAAGAGACTTTCCGGTAACGAGATTGAACTAGGTATAGAGATACCGACGATCGAATCTCGGGCAAGTAACATACCGATGACAAAAGGAACAACGTATGTTGTTATGCGGTTTGACCGATAAAGATCTTCGTAGAATATGTAGGAGCCAATATGAACATCCAGGTTCCGCTATTGGTTATTGACCGGAGATGAGTCTCGGTCATGTCTACATAGTTCTCGAACCCGTAGGGTCCGCACGCTTAACGTTTGATGACGATATGTATTATGAGTTTATGAGTTTTGATGTACCGAAGGTTGTTCGGAGTCACGGATGAGATCACGGACATGACGAGGAGTCTCGGAATGTCCGAGACATAAAGATTGATATATTGGACGACTATATTCGGACACCGGAAGTGTTCCGGAAAAGTTTCGGATTTAACGGGATTGCCGGAGGGGGTTACCGGAACCCCCTACGAAGGGGGATGGTCCATAGTGGGCCTTATGGAAAAGAGAGAGGCAGCCCATAGGGGCTGGCCGGCGCCCCACCTAGGGTTCCTAGTTGGACTAGGATTGGGGGGCGCCACCTCTCCCTCTTTTCCTTTCCCTCTCTTCCTTCTTTGGTAGTTCCTACTAGGAATAGGATTGCAATCCTATTCCTAGTAGGATTGCACCCCTAGCCGCACCATAGAAGGGCCGGCCGGCCTCCCCCCTTGCTCCTTTATATACGGGGGCAGGGGGGCACCCAAAGACACACAAGTTGAATTGTTCCAGCCGTGTGCGGTGCCCCCCTCCACAAAAACACACCTCGGTCATACCGTCGCAGTGCTTAGGCGAAGCCCTGCGCCGGTGAATACATCATATCCGTCACCACGCCGTCGTGCTGACGAAACTCTCCCGTGAAGCTCAACTGGATCAAGAGCTCGTGGGACGTCATCAAGCTGAACGTGTGCTGAACGCGGAGGTGCCGTACGTTCGGTGCTTGATCGGTTGAATCGCGAAGAAGTTCGACTACATCAACTGCGTCACTTGACGCTTCCGCTTTCGGTCTACGAGGGTACGTAGACACACTCTTCCCTCTTGTTGCTATGCATCTGGTAGATAGATCTTGCGTGATCATAGGAAAATTTTAAAATACTACGTTCCCCAACAGTGGCATCATGAGCCAGGTCTATGCGTAGATGATATGCACGAGTAGAACACAATGAGTTGTGGGCGATACTAGTCATACTGCTTACCAGCATGTCATACTTTGCTTCGGCGGTATTGTGAGATGAAGCGGCCCGGACCGACATTACGCATACGCTTACGCGAGACTGGTTTCACCATTACGAGCACTCGTTGCTTAAAGGTGACTGGCGGATGTCTGTCTCTCTCACTTTAGCTGAATCAAGTGTGGCTATGCCCGGTCCTTGTGAAGGTTAAAACAGCACATACTTGACGAAACATCGTTGTGGTTTTGTATGCGTAGGTAAGAACGGTTCTTGCTAAGCCCGTAGCAGCCACGTAAAACTTGCAACAACAAAGTAGAGGATGTCAAACTTGTTTTTGCAGGGCATGTTGTGATGTGATATGGTCAAGACATGATGAGTTATATGGCTTTGTATGAGATGATCATGTTTTGTAATCGGCAACTGGCAGGAGCCATATGGTTGTCGCTTTATTGTATGAAATACAATCGCCATGTAATTGCTTTACTTTATCACTAAGCGGCAGCGATAGTCGTAGAAGCAATAGTTGGCGAGACGACAACGATGCTACGATGGAGATCAAGGTGTCGCGCCGGTGACGAAGGTGATCATGACGGTGCTTTGGAGATGGAGATCAAAAGCACAAGATGATGATGGCCATATCATGTCACATATTTTGATTGCATGTGATGTTTATCTTATTATGCTTCTTATTTTTCTTAGAACGACGGTAGCATTATAAGATGATCCCTTACTAAATTTCAAGGTATAAGTGTTCTCCCTGAGTATGCACCATTGAGAAAGTTCGTCGTGCCGAGACACCACGTGATGATCGGGTGTGATAAGCTCTACGTTCAAATACAACGGGTGTAAGACAGTTTTGCACACGCAGAATACTCGGGTTAAACTTGACGATCCTAGCATATGCAGATATGGCCTCGAAACACTGGAGACCGAAAGGTCGAGTGTGAATCATATAGTAGATATGATCAACATAAGATGTTCGCCATTGAAACTACTCCATCTCACGTGATGATCGGACATGGTTTAGTTGATTTGGATCACGTGATCATTTAGATGACTAGAGGGATGTCTATCTAAGTGGGAGTTCTTAAGTAATATGATTAAATTGAACTTTAATTTATCATGAACTTAGTCTTGGTAGTATTAGCATATCTATGTAGTAGATCAATAGCTCGCGATGTTGCTCCCCGTTTATTTTATATGTTCCTAGAGAAAACTAAATTGAAAGATGTTAGTAGCAATGATGCGGAATTGTTCCGTGCTCTGAGGCTTATCCTCATTGCTGCACAGAAGAATTATGTCCTTGATGCACCGCTAGGTGACAGACCTATTGCAGGAGCAGATGTAGACGTTATGAACGTTTTGACAAAAGCTCGGTATGATGACTACTTGATAGTTTAGTGCACCATGCTTTACGGCTTAGAACCGGGACTTCAAAAAACGTTTTGAACGTCACGGAGCATATAAGATGTTCCAAGAGTTGAAATTAGTATTTCATACTCATACCCGTGTCGAGAGGTATAGGACCTCTGACAGTACTTTGCCTACAAGATGGAGGAGAATAGCTCAACCAGTGAGCATGTGCTCAGATTGTCTGGGTACTACAATTACTTGAATCAAGTGGGAGTTAATCTTCCAGATAAGATAGTAATTGACAAAGTTCTCTAGTCACTATCACCAAGTTAGTAGAACTTCGTGATGAACTATAATATGCAAGGGATGACAAAAGTAATTCCCGAGCTCTTCGCGATGCTGAAATCGGCGAAGGTAGAAATCAAGAAAGAGCATCAAGTGTTGATGGTTAACAAGGCCACTTGTTTCAAGTAAAGGGCAAAGGGATAGAAGGGGAACGACAAGCAAGTTGTCACTCCTGTGAAGAAACCCAAAGCTAAACTCAAGCCTGAAACAAGTGCTTCTACTGCAAAGGAAATGGTCACTGGAAGTGGAACTGCCCTAGATACTTGGCGGATAAGAAGGATGGCAAAGTGAACAAAAGGTATATTTGATATACAGATTATTGATGTGTATTTTACTAGTGTTCATAGCAACCCCTCGGTATTTGATATTGGTTTAGTTGCTAAAGAGTAGTAACTCGAAATGGGAGTTGCATAATGAACAGAAACTAGTTAAAGGATGAAGTGACGATGTGTATTGGAAGTAGTTCCAAGATTGATATGATCATCATCGCACACTCCCTATACTTTCGGGATTAGTGTTGAACCTAAATAAGTGTTATTTGGTGTTTGTGTTGAACATGAATATGATTTGATCATGTTTATTGCAATACGGTTATTCATGTAAGTTAGAGAATATTTGTTGTTCTGTTTACATGAATAAAACCTTCTATGGTCATACACCCAATGAAAATGGTTTGTTGGATCTCGATCGTGTGATACACATATTCATAATATTGAAGCCAAAAGATACAAGGTTAATAATGATAGTACAACTTATTTGTGGCACTGCCGTTTAGGTCATATTGGTGTAAAGCGCATGAAGAAACTCCATACTGATGGACTTTTTGGAATCACTTGATTATGAATCACTTGGTGCTTGCGAACCATGCCTCATGGGCAAGATGACTAAAACTCCATTCTCCGGAACTGTGGAGCGAGCAACATAGTTGTTGGAAATCATACATACTGATGTATGCAGACCAATGAGTGTTGAAGCTCCCGGCGGGAATCGTTATTTTCTGACCTTCAGTGATGATTTGAGCAAATATGGGTATATCTACTTAATGAAGCACAAGTCTGAAACATTTGAAAAGTTCAAAGAATTTCAGAGTGAAGTGGAGAATCATCGTAACAAGAAAATAAGAGTTTCTATGATATGATCGTAGAGGTAAAATATTTGAGTTAGCGAGTTTGGCCTTCAGTAAAAACAATGTGAAATAGTTTCACTACTCACGCCACCTGGAACACCACAGTGTAATGGTGTGTCCGAACGTCATAACCGTACTTTATTAGATATAGTGCGATCGATGATGTCTCTTACCGATCTACCACTATTGCTTTTGGGGTTATGCATTAGAGACAGCTACATTCACGTTAAATAGGGCACCATCTAAATCCGTTGATACGACACCTTATGAACTATGGTTTGGCAAGAAACCAAAGTTGTCGTTTCTTAAAGTTTGGGGCTGCGATGCTTATGTGAAAAATCTTCAACATGATAAGCTCGAACCCAAGTCGGAGAAATGTGTCTTCATAGGATACCCAAAAGATACTGTTGGGTACACATTCTATCACAGATCCGAAGGCAAGATATTCGTTGCTAAGAATGGATCCTTTCTAGAGAAGGAGTTTCTCTCAAAAGAAGTGAGTGGGAGGAAAGTAGAACTTGATGAGGTAATTGTACCTTCTCCCGAATTGGAAAGTGGAACATCACAGAAACTAGTTCCAGTGATTCCTACACCAATTAGTGAGGAAGCTAATGATGATGATCATGAAACTTCAGATCAAGTTTCTGCTGAACGTCGTAGATCAACCAGAGTACGTTCCGCACCAGAGTGGTACGGCAACCCAGTTCTGGAAGTCATGTTACTAGACCATGATGAACCTACGAACTATGAGGAAGCGATGATGAGCCCAGATTCCACAAAATGGCTTGAGGCCATGAAATCTGAGATGGGATCCATGTATGAGAACAAAGTGTGGACTTTGGTTGACTTGCCCGATGATCGGCAAGCCATCGAAAATAAATGGATCTTCAAGAGGAAGACCGACGCTGACGGTAATGTTACTGTTTACAAAGCTCGACTTGTTGCGAAAGGTTTTCGACAAGTTCAAGGAGTTGACTACGATGAGACTTTCTCACCCGTAGCGATGCTTAATTCTGTCCGAATCATGTTAGCAATAGCCGCATTTTATGAAATCTGGCAAATGGATAACAAAACTGCATTCTTTAATGGATTTATTAAAGAAAAATTGTATATGATGCAACCCGAAGGTTTTGTCAATCCTAAAGGTGCTAACAAAATATGCAAGCTCCAGCGATCCATCTATGGACTGGTGCAAGCATCTCAGAGTTGGAATATATGCTTTGATAAGTTGATCAAAGCATATAGATTTATACAGACTTGCGGTGAAGCCTGTATTTACAAGAAAGTGAGTGGGAGTGTTACAACCTTTCTGATAAGTATATGTGAATGACATATTGTCGATCAGAAATGATGTAGAATTTTCTGGAAAGCATAAAGGAGTGTTTGAAAGGAGTTTTTCAAAGAAAGACCTTGGTGAAGCTGCTTACAAATTGAGCATCAAGGTCTATAGAGATAGATCAAGACGCTTGATAAGACTTTCGATGAGTACATACCTTGATAAGATTTTGAAGTAGTTCAAAATGGATCAGTCAAAGAAGGAGTTCTTGCCTGACTTGTAAGGTGTGAAGTTGAGTAAGACTCAAAGCCAGACCACGGAAGAAAAATATAGAGAGAATGAAAGTCATTCCCTATGCCTCAGCCATAGGTTCTATAAAGTATGCCATGATGTGTACCAAACATGTTGTGTACCTTGCCATGAGTTTGACAAGGAGGTACAATAGTGATCCAGGAGTAGATCACTGTACAGCGGTCAAAATTATCCTTAGTAACTGGATAACTAAGGAAATATTTCTCGATTATGGAGGTGATAAAGAGTTCGTCGTAAAGGGTTACGCCGATGCAAGCTTTGATAGCAAATCCAGATGACTCTAAGTATCAATCTGGATGCGTATTGAAAGTGGGAGCAATTAGCTAGAGTAGCTCCATGCAGAGCATTGTAAACATAGAAATTTGCGAAATACATACGGATCTGAATGTGACAGACCCGTTGAGTAAACTTATCTGACAAGCAAAACATGATCACACCTTAGTACTCTTTGGGTGTTAATCACATAGCGATGTGAACTAGATTATTGACTCTAGTAAACCCTTTGGGTGTTGGTCACATGGCGATGTGAACTATGGGTGTTAATCACATGACGATGTGAACTATGGGTGTTAAATCACATGGCGATGTGAACTAGATTATTAACTCTAGTGCAAGTGGGAGACTGAAGGAAATATGCCCTAGAGGCAATAATAAAGTTGTTATTTTATATTTCCTTATATCATGATAAATGTTTATTATTCATGCTAGAATTGTATTAACCGGAAACTTAGTACATGTGTGAATAAATAGACAAAACAGAGTGTCCCTAGTATGCCTCTACTAGACTGGCTCATTGATCAAAGATGGTTATGTTTCCTAACCATAGACATGAGTTGTCATTTGATCAATGGGGTCACATCATTAGGAGAATGATGTGATGGACTAGACCCATCCGTTAGCATAGCACTATGATCGTTTAGTTTTACTGCTATTGCTTTCTTCATGACTTATACATGTTCCTATCACTATGAGATTATGCAACTCCCGAATACCGTAGGAACACCTTGTGTGCTATCAAACGTCACAACGTAACTGGGTGATCATAAAGATGCTCAACAGGTGTCTCTGAAAGTGTTCGTGGTGTTGGCATAGATCAAGACTAGGATTTGTCACTCCGAGTGTCGGAGAGGTATCTCTGGGCCCTCTCGGTAATGCACATCATAATAAGAATTGCAAGCAAAAGACTAATGAGTTAGTCACGAGATGATGTATTACGGAACGAGTAAAGAGACTTGCCGGTAACGAGATTGAACTAGGTATAGAGATACCGACGATCGAATCTCGGGCAAGTAACATACCGATGACAAAAGGAACAACGTATGTTATTATGCGGTTTGACCGATAAAGATCTTCGTAGAATATGTAGGAGCCAATATGAACATCCAGGTTCCGCTATTGGTTATTGACCGGAGATGAGTCTCGGTCATGTCTACATAGTTCTCGAACCCGTAGGGTCCGCACGCTTAACGTTTGATGACGATATGTATTATGAGTTTATGAGTTTTGATGTAACGAAGGTAGTTCGGAGTCCCGGATGAGATCACGGACATGACGAGGAGTCTCGGAATGTCCGAGACATAAAGATTGATATATAGGACGACTATATTCGGACACCGGAAGTGTTCCGGAAAAGTTTCGGATTTAACGGGATTGCCGGAGGGGGTTACCGGAACCCCCTACGAAGGGGGATGGTCCATAGTGGGCCTTATGGAAAAGAGAGAGGCAGCCCATAGGGGCTGGCCGGCGCCCCACCTAGGGTTCCTAGTTGGACTAGGATTGGGGGGCGCCACCTCTCCCTCTTTTCCTTTCCCTCTCTTCCTTCTTTGGTAGTTCCTACTAGGAATAGGATTGCAATCCTATTCCTAGTAGGATTGCACCCCTAGCCGCACCATAGAAGGGCCGGCCGGCCTCCCCCTTGCTCCTTTATATACGGGGGCAGGGGGGCACCCAAATACACACAAGTTGAATTGTTCCAGCCGTGTGCGGTGCCCCCCTCCACAGAAACACACCTCGGTCATACCGTCGCAGTGCTTAGGCGAAGCCCTGCGCCGGTGAATACATCATATCCGTCACCACGCCGTCGTGCTGACGAAACTCTCCCGTGAAGCTCAACTGGATCAAGAGCTCGTGGGACGTCATCAAGCTGAACGTGTGCTGAACGCGGAGGTGCCGTACGTTCGGTGCTTGATCGGTTGAATCGCGAAGAAGTTCGACTACATCAACCGCGTCACTTGACGCTTCCGCTTCCGGTCTACGAGGGTACGTAGACACACTCTTCCCTCTCGTTGCTATGCATCTGGTAGATAGATCTTGTGTGATCGTAGGAAAATTTTAAAATACTACGTTCCCCAACAAGTTGCACGCTATCTTTTACCTTTGCTTTTTAGTCTTGTTAGTTTACCTTTCAGTTTTTGCTTTAGTACCTTTTATCGAAAATCACAAAAATAGTTATCTTGCTTGCTTGCTACTATGGGTTCCACCGAGAACACCAAGTTGTGTGACTTCACTAGTCACAACAACGATGACTTTATCAGCACACCTATCACTACACCTGCCACTTCAGCACCTTCATATGAAATTAAACCTGCTTTACTGAACTTAGTTATGAGAGAACAATTCTCCGGTGCTGGAGATGATGCTGCTTTACACTTAAACAACTTTGTTGAACTTTGTGATATGCAAAAGTACCAAGAAATATATGGTAATATTGTTAAGCTTAAGCTTTTTTCCTTTCTCCTTGAGAGGAGGAGCTAAAATTTGGTTTCAGTCTTTGCCTAGAAATAGCATAGATTCTTGGGACAAGTGCAAAGATGCTTTTATCGGAAAATACTATCCACCTGCTAAAATTATCCAACTTAGAAGTAACATAATGAATTTTAAACAATTGGATAATGAACACGTTGCCCAAGCTTGGGAACGTATGAAATCTCTTATCAAGAACTGCCCTACTCACGGTTTGACTACTTGGATGGTTATCCAAACTTTTTATGCAGGCTTGAACTTTATCTCGCGGAACTTGTTAGATTCGGCCGCGGGAGGAACTTTTATGTCAACTACACTTGGTGCTGCCACAAAGCTTCTCGATGAGATGATGACCAACTATTCCCAATGGCACACCGAACGCGCTCCAACAGGTAGGAAGGTAAACTCTGTCGAGGAGATTTCCTCCCTTAATGAAAAAGTTGACTTGATCATGTCTCTACTTTCGAAGCAATCTACTGTTGATCCTCGTGATGTTCCTTTAAATTCTTTGATTGCTCAAGAACAAGTAGATGTGAATTTTATCTCTAGAAACAATTTTAACAACAATGCTTATCCTAGTACCAAGAACTCCACTACTGAACTAGAGACTATGCTTAAAGATTTCATCACTACCCAAAAAGCCTTTAATAAGAATGTAGAAGAAAAACTACATAAACTAGATGATCTTTCTTTTAAGGTAGACCATTTAGCCAATGAGGTAAAATTGCTTAAAATTAAAACTTCTCCTCTTGAGGAGAGGGAAGTCACTCCTATAAATGCTATTCAAGTGCAAATTAATGAAAATATTAGGATGATGGCTAAACTTAAAGAGAGATGGGCTAGAGAAAGGGAGGAAGAGGATAGAATTAAGAGCCTTCCTACCCACCACACTGTTGCTACTATCCAAGTTGTTGAGGATGTTCACACTCTTAGCACCCAATGTACTCCTGGTCCCATTGGACCTATTAATGGTGATGCTATGACTATAGAAACTACCAAACAAGTGAACTTAAAGGACACCACTACCACTTTACTTGATGCTCGTGACCTTGATTTTGATCATTGCACTCTTACCGAAGTTATTGATTTCCTTCACAAGATGTCTAGAGATCCCCGCACTAGCACGCTTAACCTTGCCTTCACAGAGCATATCACTAATGCTCTCATCAAAGCTAGGGAGGAGAAA
Source organism: Secale cereale (assembly GCA_902687465.1). Lineage (NCBI taxonomy): Eukaryota > Viridiplantae > Streptophyta > Magnoliopsida > Poales > Poaceae > Secale > Secale cereale. The sequence goes on from LR738712.1 coordinate 652,977,147, forward strand.
CTTAGAGTAGAAGCCTCCATACCTAGAAAGCTAGAAGATGGTTGGGATCCTATGATAAAAATTAATTTGAATGACTTCTCTTGTTATGCATTATGTGATGTTGGTGCTAGTACCTCTGTTATGCCCAAAAGAATATATGGTATGCTTAAATTGAAACTTTATGATTCTTGTCCTTTTGGTGTTCGTCTCGTTGATTCTTCCATAAAGAAACCTTTGGGGAGGATCGACGATGTTCTTATTGTTGTCAATGATAATTATGTGCCCGTTGATTTTACTATTATGGATATTGAATGTGATCCTTCATGTCCAATTATTTTGGGACGTCCCTTTTTGCGCACCGTTGGTGCAATCATTGACATGAAAGAGGGTAATATAAAATTTCAGTTTCCTCTCAAGAAAGGGATGGAACACTTCCCTCGAAGGAAGATCAAGTTACCTTTTGAGTCCGTCGTACGGGCTAGTTATTCTTTTACTCTTGATAAAACTTGATCTCTATGCATTGTGCCTAGCTTAAAGGCATAAAAGAAAGCGCTTTTGGGAGGCAGCCCACATGAATATTTTTTTTGCTTTTGTTGTGTCTTGATGTTGTTTACTGCTGTAGCATCATCATTGTATCTTTTCTTTTCATATTTGTGCCAAGTATAGCCTCTGATTGCTAGAAAGTTCAAAAGTTGTGAGGTGCTGTCCAGGAAACAGATTCTGTCCTTGGATAGAAAAAATCGTATAAAATCACCAGATCATCTTTTTGGTCTGAATTGTTTCGACAGCGTTCTCTATATAATTGTCTTTCGTGCGTCTGTTCTGAGTTTTTTGATTTGAGTTGCAGAAGTATCCCGAACAGATCAATTACTACCTGTTGTTCTGTTTTTCACAGATTCTGTCCTGTTTTGCCTTTCCTTCATTTTGCAAATCAAGAGCTTGCTTTTTCTTTGCAAAAACCTTTTGGCAATCTTGAGAAACAGTAGAACTTCAAGAATATCCTTATTTCCAGCAAGGTATAATTATTTTATTAAGGGTACTAACCTCGCTAATCAGATTATGATGAGTTATGTATGAAGGGAGTTTTCAAGTGTGCGAAGGAAGATGATAAAAAGATTCAGGAGTGTCAAGCGCTCAAGCTTGGGGATGCCCCCGTGCACCCCCAAGAAATATTCAAGGAGACTCAAGCGTCTAAGCTTGGGGATGCCCCCGTGCATCCTTGTCGGTGTACTAAAGTAGGGGTACCTTAGTATCCCGACTTGTGCACGGGCAGTAGCAGCGCCCCGTGGTCGGGCTCACCACGCGCCCGCCAAAACCCACTCTGGACCCCTTGGAGCCATTCAAGAACAAAGTATTCAAGATTAAGAGACAAGACCCCGGCAAGAGGAGCTTGCCGGGAAGGCCGCACCAGGCTCAAGGTTATCATTCCAGCACAAGACCCTGGCAAGAGGAGCTTGCCAGGAAGGCTAAAGAACAACACCTCAGGAGATATATCGTGGCGCATCACGTGCCCCGGCAGGACCCGGAGAGCGACAAGCTTCCGGGCCCGGCAAGATAGCAACCCCGACAAGGTGCTTGCGGGGGAAGCTTACGCTGTGTGCCTGCGCTCCAGCTCATCTGGCCACGCGTCGTCCTGGGCCCTTCCAGGGGCACGTGGCAGATGGCTGTGCAGCCTGGGGTACACGGTGGCAAACCGCGGTGACGAGGCCATCGTCGTGGCGAACGGAGACGCCCGGGCGGACGCTTTTTGGGGTGACGGCGACGGGCATTCAATGCCCTTGTCCCCCACCGTCAGGGTTAGGTATAGACCACTGTGCATACACTATTCATGCACTGTTCCATCTACCACCAATTTTACACTTTTACCCTCCTCTACGTTGACACCTGTTGGTGACCCCTTTGAGCTATAAAAGGAGGCCCTTGCACTACGTAGAGGGGGTTCGGTTCCAGAAACTTGATCACTCCCACACTCGGTGTAGCTAGTACTATAGATCTTCAAGCTCCCGAGCCCAAGAACTCAATACAACCAAGGCAGGAGTAGGGTTTTACGCGTCCGCGCGGCCCGAACCTGGGTAAACTGCCCGCGTGTGTCCCTCGATCTGCTCTTTGTGCTCCCTCCGCTCCCTTGCCGTACCGTAGAAGGGGCTCCGGTCCCATAGGTGTTCGTGGGCGACCAGTTTCCCCGACATCTTTGGCGCGCCAGGTAGGGGGTGTCGAGGTTGTGCGAACCTGATCTGGCGCTCACGCGGGCGCAATCTTCAGCAACTTTTCCAACTTCATCAACCTCATCGACTGCATCAACATGCCGCCGAAGAAGAAAGCTTCGGAGGTCGGAGGCCCGTCCGCGTCGATCCCGCCACCACCTGAACCCGCAGTTGGTGCGGTAGACGCTGGCGGAAGGGTGGAGGCCTGTGAGGACACTCACGGCGCCGCCAAGTCCAAGGACAAGACGGACGACCGAGCCCACTCCAAGACCTCGGCGTCCGTGCACGCACCACGTCCCTCTCAGGAGGTACCGGACCAGCAGCGACATGGTACCGGGGGTACCATACGCTTGCTGGGGCGTGGCCAAGCCAGTGGGTCGCGGGACGCTCAAGGCCAACGCGTCGGCACGAGCAGGGCGCGGTCGCCGGGGCGGGATCCTGCTCCTTCTAACGCTGTAAGAAATCCGAGCATATCTCGCTCCTCGCACCGCTCCCCACCGCTTCCCTCCTCTCCAGCAGAAGCTCTAGCCAGAGCCCAGCTGCTCCTCGACTTCCCTCCAGGGCCGACAAGGCCGAAGACTGGAGGGCTACGATCCAGAGCCTCATCGCCTTCGCCAACAATGACACGCCGCAGCAGCCGGCAACATCACGGCCGCGGCAAGTCAACCAAGTGAAGGCCGATGGAGACAAGACCGCCGGGGGTGCAACTACCGTGCACTCCCCGTCGCGGAAGCAGAAATCGCCGACCCGCCGGATCAACGTCGACGATGACTCCACAACGTCGTCAGATCCGCGGGCTCGCCGCGATCAACGCCAAGTCCTCAACGACAGGCGACAAGAAGACGCTCAAACTCGCATCGAGCGTCGAAGGGAAACGCGAAGACAGTCCGACCAGCGTGCTGGGACTGCTGTCGACATGCATGCGCCCGGTGAACCAGGCGACTTGCCGTACGCGGCAGGCTGCCCTGCGTTCACCCGAGAGCTGCGGCAAGTCCAGTGGCCCAGCATGAAGAACTTTAAGCCCGACGTACTTGAGAAGTACGACGGCAAGACCCATCCCTCGGAGTTCTTCAGCATCTACACCATTGCGGTGCAGGCTGCCGGGGGACGCGACGAGAAGATCTTAGCGAACTACTTCCCGCTCGTGCTTAAGCCAAACGTCAGATCTTGGCTTATGCACTTGCCGGAGAACTCCATCTCTTCTTGGGCAGATCTGTGCCACCAGTTTGTAGGCGCCTTCACGGGCGGCCACAAACCCCACGGCCAGGAGAGCGATCTCCACATTCTTGCCTAGAAGGAGGGAGAGTCCCTGCGCAAGTACATCCAAAGGTTCAGCCGCGTTCAGCACAACATCCCGGATGTCCACCCTGTCGCGGTTATCAGCGCGTTCCATCAGAACGTGCGTAACCGCCGGATGAGGGAGGAGATGGCGATGACCAAGATCCGGGACGTCAGCGAGCTTTACGCTCTGGCTGACAAGTGTGCCCGTGCTGAGGAGGGGAGGAGACTTCTCGGAGAGGATACTGGAGCAGGAGGAACGGACAGCGAGGATGCCGCCCCGGCAAGGAAAAACCGGCGGCGGAACAACAAGAAGAAGAAGAACAAGGAGGTACTGGTTGTCGAGCAGTCCGGTAAGGAGGCTGCCGCCAAGAAGACACAGGCTGGTGGCTCCGGCAAGGAGGCCACCCCTGTAGCGGCAGCCGACAAGCAGGACGGCTCCGACAAGCAGTACTGCAAGATCCACCGCACCAAGGGCCACGATCTCCAGAACTGCAAGAGAGTAGAGTACCTCGTAGAGCAGCAGAAGGCTGAATACGAGCAACGCGACAAGGAGAAGGCCCAAGGAGGCGGAGGAGAGCCCAGCAAGAAGCGGCCGTTCAATGGCCGGGGAGGACTCCGCGGCAAGGCCAAGCAGTGGCAAGGAGACAGGCCTCCCCGGGGCCGCGACAAGGATGAAGACGAAGACGATGACGAGGACATGGATGACGGAGATAACAGCGAGCAGGAGTTCCAGATGGCCACAGAAGTTCTGTGCGTCGATGGAGGTGCCTCTCTGCACACTTCCCACCGCCAACTCAAGAAGTGGGTGCGGGAAGTGAATGCAGCTGAGCCACCCGTCGAGTCGCGCAGGCTGCTGAAGTGGTCCGGCACGCCCATCGTCTTCGACCTTGAGGACCACCCTGACCGCACAACTGCGGTCGGGTGCTTGACGATGTTGGTTTCACCAACTATCCGCAACCTCAAGGTCACCAAGATGTTGGTTGACGGCGGGGCCGGCCTCAACTTGATCTCCTCCGCTGTGATCAAGAAGCTGCAGATCCCCGACAGCGAGCTCGAAGAAACCGGAACTTTTCAAGGGATCAACCCGGGAAGGAGCAAGCCGAAGGGGAAGATCACGCTGCCGGTGACCTTTGGCGGAGAGCTTAACTTCAGGACGGAGAGGATCACCTTCGACGTGGCCGATATCCCATTGCCATACAATGGGATACTTGGCCGTCCTACGCTCGCCAAGTTCATGGCAGCCTCCCACTATGCATACAATATGCTCAAGATGCCAGGACCCATAAGCGTCATTTCTGTCCCCGGCGACAAGAAGGACGCGCTCATTTGCGCCGATAAGATCTACCGGGACGCAGCAGCTGCGGCAGACAGCAAGACACTTGCCGCTGAAGCTCCCGGGGGGAAGACCAAGACCAAGTCCGGCAAGAGCTCCGGGGCCTACTCCGGCAAACGCACCTCTTCGGAGTGCTGCGCTGCCATCGAGGACGCACCATCGAGCTCCACCGGCAAGTGCAAGAAAGGAATGGCAGCTCCACCGGCAACCAAGAAGGTGTCCGCCAAGGAGGACGGCACTGGTGGTACCTTCACCATCAGTGCTACGCTCGACCACAAATAGGAAAGCGCGCTCGTTGCCTTCCTGTAGGCGAATGTCGACGTGTTTGCATGGCAACCGTCTGACATCCTCGGCGTTCCCAGGAAGGTAATTGAGCACAAGCTTGCTGTTTGTCCTCACGCGCGGCCCGTCAAGCAGAAGGTCAGGAAGCAAGCAGTGGAGCGCCAAGAGTTTATAGCTGAGGAGATCAAGAAGTTGGAAGCAGCAGGCCTTGTTAGAGGTGTACTCCATCCCACGTGGCTGGCCAATCCAGTTGTCGTGCGCAAGGCCAATGGGAAGTGGAGACTTTGTATAGACTTCACTGATGTGAATAAAGCTTGTCCCAAGGATCCATTTCCCTTGCCGCGCATTGACCAGATCGTTGACTCCACGGCCGGATGTGAGTTGCTTTCATTTCTTGATGCGTACTCCGGATACCACCAGATATTCATGGCTGAGGAAGATGAAGAGAAGACTGCATTCATTACTCCATGTGGCACATATTGCTTCATACGCATGCCCTTTGGATTGAAGAATGCGGGCTCAACATTTGCAAGGGTGGTCCACACTGCTTTTGAACCACAGATACACAGGAATGTAGAAGCCTACATGGATGACATAGTGGTCAAGAGCAAGGACAAGGATACCCTGATTCAAGACCTGGATGAGACTTTTGCAAATCTGCGCAAGATACAACTCAAGTTGAACCCCGAGAAGTGCGTCTTCGGAGTCCCCTCCGGCAAGCTTCTCGGGTTCTTTGTGTCCCAGAGGGGGATTGAAGCCAATCCCGACAAGATCAAAGCCATCGAGCAGATCGAAGCACCAAAGCGCGTCAAGGATGTACGAAGACTTGCTGGTTGTGTGGCTGCCCTCAGCAGGTTCATTTCAAAGTCTGCAGAACGCGCCCTGCCTTTCTTCAAAATCTTGAAAAAGGCAGGCCCTATGAAATGGACTCCGGAAGCGGAGGCAGCGCTGCATGACTTGAAAGAATACCTGTCCTCCACTCCAATACTTGTCGCACCTAGGCCACAAGAGAAGTTGCTGCTGTACCTAGCGGCAACCAATCAAGTGGTTAGTGCTGCGCTGGTAGCGGAGAGGGAGGCAGATGAGGAACCCACATCCCCGGCAAGCGCATCCAGCGACAAGCAGGGGGCTTCCCCGACGAGCTCTGGCCCCGACAAGGACGAGTCTGCGCAGATACAAGGAGAAGTGCGAAAGAAGATGGTGCAGCGCCCAGTTTATTTTGTAAGTTCCCTCTTGCAAGGAGCTAGATCAAGATACTCTGGGGTGCAGAAGTTGCTTTTCGGCCTCCTCATGGCCTCGAGAAAGCTGCGCCATTACTTCCAAGCACACGAGATAACGGTGGTTACTCGCTTTCCGTTGAAGAGGATATTGCAAAACCCAGAAGCAACAGGAAGGATTGTCGAGTGGGCACTGGAGTTGTCAAGCTTTGGTCTCAAGTTTGAGAGTACTTCAACAATACAGAGCAGAGCTTTGGCAGAGTTCATAGCAGAATGGACACCAACACCAGATGAAGAAGTCCCAGAGACAAACGTCCCCGTCCGAGAAGCAAGCAAGGAATGGATAATGTACTTCAATGGTGCCTTCTCGCTGCAAGGCGCCGGTGCTGGTGTGCTGCTTGTCGCACCCACCGGGGAGCACCTCAAGTATGTTGTCCAAATGCACTTTCCCAAGGAGCAAGCGACAAACAATACTGCTGAGTATGAAGGTTTGTTTGCCGGCCTCAGAATTGCGGCCGAACTTGGGATCAAGAAGCTAATCATGCGGGGAGATTCACAGTTGGTGGTCCGACAAGTAACCAAGAGTTACCAGAGTCCTTTGATGGAAGCTTATGTCGATGAAGTGAGGAAGCTTGAAGAACACTTTGAAGGCCTGCAGATGGAACACGTTCCAAGAGCTCAGAATGATATTGCAGACGACCTGTCAAAGTGTGCTGCATTGAAGTTACCTGTGGAACCAGGGACCTTCATGCTCAATCTAACTCAACCATCCGTTACACCATCAGCTGGGCAATGCAAGAAGAGGAAGTTGGTCTCCGGTGACTACTTGCCGGCGGACCTTCCTGAAGCCACCGCCAAGGTCCCCAAGATCAACGACCAAGTTGCTGAGGAACAGTCTGCTCCTGCAAGCCCCAGGGTTCGTACAGTTGAAGCAGGCGTTCCCGACAAGTCTTGCCCCAGCAAGCTTGCCGGGGAACGTTCAGCTCCGGCAGGCCAACAGGTTCTTGCCGTAGAAGCCGACGTTCCCGCAGCAGTACTGATGCCTTTAGTCCTTGTTGTTGAGCCTCAGGCTCCAGCATGGGCACAGCAAATCGTCCGCTTTCTTCAAACTGGGGAACTTCCCGAAGAACCAGAAGAGATAGAGAGGATTACCAGGCAGTCAAGTATGTATCAGTTCGTCGGCAACGAGCTATACAGAAGAAGGATCAATGGTGTCAGATTAAAGTGCATTTCCCGGGAAGATGGACAGAAGCTGTTGGCAGAGATACACGGAGGCATATGTGGCCACCACATTGGCGCCAGAGCACTTGCCGGGAAGGCGTTCCGGCAAGGGTTCTTTTGGCCAGAAGCCCTCCAAGATGCAACTGCACAAGTAACCAAGTGTGAAGCGTGCCAGTTCCATGCCAAGCAAATACATCAGCCAGCTCAAGCTCTCCAGACGATCCCTTTGTCCTGGCCCTTCTCGGTCTGGGGGCTCGACATCGTCGACCCCTTTCCCCGCGCAGTCGGGGGCTTAGAATACTTGTACGTTGCAATCGACAAGTTCACAAAGTGGCCAGAAGTGGAACCAGTAAGAAAGGTGACCGCACAGTCAGCAGTGAAGTTCTTCAGATCAATTGTTTGCCGTTTCGGAATCCCTAACAGGATCATCACCGACAACGGCACACAGTTCACGAGTCGCACCTTCATGCAGTACGTCTAAGACCTTGGCGCCAAGGTCTGCTTTGCTTCTGTTGCTCACCCAAGGAGCAACCGTCAAGCGGAGAGGGCCAATGCTGAAGTGCTGCGCGGACTAAAGACAAGAACGTTCGACAGGCTACACAAGTGCGGAAGAAACTGGATAGAGGAGTTGCCGGTGGCTCTTTGGTCAATCAGGACGACGCCAAGTCGAGCCACCGGGCAGACACCCTTTGCTCTTGTCTATGGAGCAGAGGCAGTTCTCCCCATGGAACTCGTATACGGATCTCCTCGAGTGCTCGCTTACGACGAGCTCGAGCAAGAGCAACTGCGACAAGATGACGCACCGCTCCTCGAGGAGGACCGTCTCCAGGCTGCTGTACGAGCTGCTCAATACCAGCAAGCTTTGCGCCGCTATCATAGCCGCAAAGTCAAGGCCAGGAGTCTCGAGGAAGGTGACCTTGTTCTTCGGCGCGTTCAGTCCGCCAAGAATTCCAACAAGTTGACGCCAAAGTGGGAAGGCCCTTATCGGGTGAGACAAGTCACAAGGCCCAGCGCTGTCCGCCTTGAGACCGAAGAAGGCTTACCGGTGAGCAACTCCTGGAACATTGAGCATCTTCGCAAGCTTCACCCATGAGGCGCGGTTGCCGTGATCCGCTCCGGTAACCACCTTTTGTACAAGTCTTGTCGTTGTTGCATGTAAACCTTTGTACAAAGCCGGGTGCAGACCCCGTGCATTAGTAAAACTTTTGTGCTTCGCACCATTTGTCATTTCATGACTTTCCTTTTACTTGCATGTATCACCTGACACTTTGTGCAGCACACATCCCCGGTAAGCAGTAACAAGCCGCAAGGCTCCATACTCGTGTTTCCTCCCCTTTTCCTTTCTCTCTTAAACAGAAAAAGTGCCGGGGGGAAGGAGATAGTGGTATGGACCAAGTGCTGTTCAAGAAAGGGAAGCCCCGCCGGGAAGCGAATAGCACACATAAGATAAGTTGACAAAGTTTGAGCATTCAAAATTTTAAATTCTTAGTTGTCTTTCTTGAGCAACCACACTTTGTATGGAAAACCTGTGCACGGAGGAACCTACCCGTGGCTAGCCGCACCCTTACTTTGTTTCGAGCATGCTCAACGACTTAAGTGAGCTACGACAAGTGTCGCGCCCTTACTTCGTTTTCGAGTTCGCTCAACAACCTAAGTGTGCTGCGACTAGCTGCGGCAAGGTTTCTTGCCGGCAAGGGCATTGCCGGCAGGCTGCTAAGAGTCCCGTACTCAGCGCTCGCGGCAAGGGCCCCTTTGCCGGCAAGTTCCCTAGAAGCGTAGGGTGAGAAGCATACAAAGTGAAGGAACAAAGCAAGGGAGATAACACTACATTGACTATCCGAAATAAAGTTATATTACAAAAAGACTTGCCGTTGTTCTAACGAACTACTGTCTGTGACTTAATTGGCAGCGGCAAGGGAAGCAGAAAGAAAGCTACCTAGTCTTCACGGTCGCCGTCAACCCTCTTGATCTTGCCCACTTTGACCAAGATGTGGGCAATGCGCGCCTTCAACGCCTCCTGATCAGCTTCCGGCGGCAGGGTCCGGAGGACGTTGTTAAGGTTGATCCCGGGGTTGCGGTAGACGATCTTCGACAACACCCGCTCCATGGTGCCCGTGCAGAGCCTACGCGCCTCGTTCGCCAGCTGCAAGGGGATCCTCTTCCGTAGCTGCGCGAGGGCTGGCGCCACTCCCCTGAAGAACAGGCTCAGCTTGGCGCTGTGGGGGAGATTCTCGTCGGGAGAGTACACGAGGTGCTCTGTCCCAAGCGCCACCATCTCCTTGTCAATGTTGGCGGCGGCGGCGACGAGCCCCTCGGTCCACTGCTCCATCGTCTCCTTGAAGTTGTTTTGCGAGATGGCGGCGCTGTCCAGCAATGCCCTCTCGGCGCGGAGATCATCCTTCAGCTTCGTTTCGCGGTCCCGGGCGGCGTCAAGCGAGTCGGTGAGGGTGGAAACCTTCAGCTCCAAGTCTGCAATGGAATCCTTGGCGTCATTGAGCTCTTTCCCCTTCTCGGAGAGACGGACTTGCAGCTCTGAGTTGGTGTGGGCGTCCTTCTCCCGCGCCACGTTGAGCGCGGCAACCCTGTCCTCGCTCGCCTTCAAGCCCGTCTCCAACTGCGCCACCCTGGCCTCCAGATCCCTCTTGGCGGTCTCTGCGGCAGCAGCGGCGTCCCTCGCCTCCTGCAGAGCCCCGCCAATGGCCTGCTCGTGAGCGGTGAGGTCGTCCTCATGGCTATCGAGGTCGACCTTCCGCTGGTTGAGCTCTCCCTCCCGCCGAGACAGATCCTCGGCGGTCAGTCGCTGCTGCTCCTCCACCTCGGCCTTCTCAAGGAGGAACGCCTGGTGTGCTCCGACAAGCTCTTCACGCTCCTCCGCCAAGTTCCGGAGGGCCGCCTGGTTGGCGGCACGGAGCTCCGCGGCGCGCTTCTCCAGATCAGCACCGCCTTGGCAGCCAGAGCCTCTCGGAACTCCAGCTTGGCTTGCCTGGCCCGGTACAAACCCAGGAGTCGACGTAGGAGTTGCTCCTCTTCGGGCTCGTTGCTGCTGCCGGGCGCGTCGACAACCCTCAGCCCGGCGAAGGCGAGAACTTCTCCGTCGAAGGTCTCCCCCTCCGCGGGTACACTTGATGAGGACGCCCACGGGACTTGGATGAAGACCCCGTTGGCGGCCTCCAGATAGACACCCGACCCAGCCGCGGGGGCGGAGGGGTCGGCGGCCGGCGCAGCGTCCGGCGCTCCTGCGGCCTCAGGGCCAGCAGTGCGGTCGCCGGTCCCTTCCCCAGCTGCCACGTCAGCGGTCGGGGCAGTCTCCTCGACGGCTGGCTCGTCAGCGTCGGCCGTTCCTTCAGCGGTGGTGGCGTCGCCAGCATCACCGCGCACTTCCTCCTCAGTGATGGTCTCCGTCTCCATCGGCTCCGGGGCGGGCAGATCTGACAGAAGAAAAAGAAAAGAAAGAATCGTCAAGCAAATATCCAAAAAGATGAATTAAAGGAAAGAAGAGTACAAGGGCTACCTGCGCGGGCATCTTCGGTAACGGGGTCCCTCGCCGGGGAGTTCTCCCTTGGCGGCGTAGTAGAAGCCCCCGCCGGCGGAGGGCCGCTGGCGCCTTCCCTTGGCGGGGTGTCCACCCTTGTCGGGGAGCTCGCTCTTGGCGGGGTACTCGCCCTTGGCGGAGTACCCGCCCTTGGTGGAGCACCCTCCCTCGCCGAGGAGCTCCTCCTTGGCGGGGATGGTGGGGCGAGCGGCTCGTCGGGAGCAGCCTCCTGATGCTCCTGCGGCTGCGGCTCCATTTCTGCACAAGACAACAAGCAAACAAGACGTTAGTAAGGATAAAAAGCTCAAGCGCACTCGATAAGCAGAAAAGTGAATAAGGAACTTACGCTGGGGGCTGCACTGGGGGCTCCTCTCCGGAGCAGCCGGCTGGTCCGGCAAGCCTGTCGCGGGTGCATCCCCGGCCGCGGCGATGGGCTCGTCATCCTCAAGGTCAACCACCGGAATCTTGGCCCTCTTCGTAGCTCTCTGGGCCAGGGTCCTGGAAGATAAAACAAAATTAGAGTCAGGAAAAGAGAAATCAAGACAAGAGCAACCAGAATCAGAAGAAAAGAAAAGTTACAAGTGCTTACTCTTCCTCCTCCTCGTCGGAGCTAAGGGCGGAAAAGTCGAAATCCGCCTCGCGCGTCGCGGCGCGAGGAGCTGGAGGAGAAGGCTCCCTCGGGCGCTTGGCGGGCTCCGGAGCTGCGGGTTGAGAAGAACCTGCTCCGGTCGTCGCCGAGGACCGAGGGGCGGAAGGAACACCAGAACCGCTCCGAGAAGATCCCCCTCCGCTTGCCGCTGGGGCACGGGGCGCCTCCTTGACGACCTTGCTCGTCGTACGCGTCGACCGACGCTGCGGCTGCTGTCGAGGTGCTGGATGCCTCGCCATCTCAGTGGCCTTGCGGAGGCGCTTCTTCAGCTGTGGCGGAGGACTTGGTGGTGGCGGAGAGTTCTCTGAGGATGAGGAGGCGTCGTCGAGGTTCAGTGACCCGCCAGAGTCTTCGTCAGAATCGCCCAATTCGGCGTCCTCCTCGGCGGGCTCACTGGACTCGGAGCCCTGCCCGGCAGCCTCGCTCGTCCCGGCAGGCTCCCCGGCGGGCTCCCAGGCAAGCTTCGCGGCAAGCTTCCCCGCGGGCCTCAGCAGTTTGAGGATCACCTCCTCCTCGGCCTGGCTCACCGCGTCCGCCGCTTCTGCTTCCTCCACGGTGTACCCAAACTCACCCGCGGCCGCCGCAGCGGCGGCCTCCTCCATCCTGTTGGCTATATATGCCACATCCCGGTCGGTGGTCGCCCGGGTGAGGCCCTTTTTCTCCTTGGGGTTGCGTGGCCGTTCAACCAGGCTGTCGAAGAAGCTCTGTACGGTCTCTGCTGAAGGCGTCAGCCAGGTGGGAACAACCCCGTGGGAGTCGCACTCAGGCATTGCCGCGCGGATGGCACTAAGAGCAGTATTGTTGCACAATGGAACTACTCCCCGGGACGGGGTGAACCACTCCTTGTGCTTGGGGTCGTGCTTAAACAGCGAGCGGACCATTCCCTTGAGCTCCAAGACAGTGAAGTTATAATTCAGCCCGAGGTGCAGCCTCATGCGGTCTGCCGCGTTACCGAACTCTCAAGCAGGCCTCTTCCTTTCCTGCAAGGGAGCAATGCGGCGGCGAAGGAAATCAGCCCCAACCTCGCCTACAGTAAGGTTGGCGGTCCGGAGGCGAAGGATCCTAGTAAGGGCAATCTGCAGCTTATCGTCCTCCGGGGCCAAGTCACTCCAATCCTTGCCGCGCACTATTGCAGTCCGGCGCGGCGAGGTGAACTGCTGGGGTTCCTCTTCCATAACCCAGCACCAATCAGCCCTCCACTCCTCCCACTTGCCGCGGAGCTCTCCAATCAAGTACGCCTCCTTCTTATTGAGCCTGAAGATCCAGGAGATACCGCCGGAGAGTGGGGATCCAGACTCTACTCTAGGTGTGAAGAAGTGGCGGAAGAGAGCTACGTTTGGGTGGACCCCGACATAGTTTTCGCACAGATGTGCGAAAACGGCCAAAGTGAGGACAGCATTCGGGGTAAAATCTAGGAGGTGGAATCCGTATGTGTTGATCACATCACAGAAGAACTCAGAGCACGGAGGACAAAGGCCACAGTGGAAGAACAGGGCGAAGAAATGGTAACCTCCCGGGTACATGTCGATGGCTTTGGCGGGGAGGACTCTGGTGCGCGGGTGAGCCTTCGTCTCCCTTGCCCAGAACAAGTAATACTTGTCCCGCAGCTCCCTCGCGCTGAGCCTCGGCGGGAAGACCACCATCCTTTTCCGCATGGCTGCCAGCTTCGCCGCTTTGTCGGACTTCTCTTTCTTCGCCTTGTCGCTCTTCGCCTTGTCGCTCTTCGGGGCCATGGCGGGGGCGGCGAGGGGGGTCGACGGCGCCGCGGATGCTGGAAACGGTGGAGGAGGGGTGGAGCTCGGCTCTCTGTCGACCTTTGGGGAGGCGAAGAGCGGCGGGGGTTTCTGGAGATTCAAGACACAATGAAAGCAATGGGGGGAAACTGCCCCTGCTTCCTCTGCTTTTAAGGGGGAAGTGGGGGACGTTCCGCATTTTCCCATTAAAGAAACAAGCCACGATCTCTCCCACGACGCCGCAATCGACGCGTGCCGTTAGGGAGAGATGTGGCGGATGCGGAGTGGGAAACGGCGCGCCGTGGGCCGCGTGTGCCCGTGCACTATTTTGGGCCTGGCCCAACAGCGCTCGGCAGGGTGTGTGGCCCTGGCCCGGGGGCTCCTGTCGGTGTACTAAAGTAGGGGTACCTTAGTATCCCGACTTGTGCACGGGCAGTAGCAGTGTCCCGTGGTCCGGCTCACCACGCACCCGCCAAAGCCCACTCTGGACCCCTTGGAGCCATTCAAGAACAAAGTATTCAAGATTAAGAGACAAGACCCCGGCAAGAGGAGCTTGCCGGGAAGGCCGCACCAGGCTCAAGGTTATCATTCCAGCACAAGACCCTGGCAAGAGGAGCTTGCCAGGAAGGCTAAAGAACAGCACCTCAGGAGATATATCGTGGCGCATCACGCGCCCCGGCAGGACCCGGAGAGCGACAAGCTTCCGGACCCGGCAAGATAGCAACCCCGGCAAGGTGCTTGCCGGGGAAGCTTACGCTGTGTGCCTGCGCTCCAGCTCATCTGGCCACGCGTCATCCTGGGCCCTTCCAGGGGCACGTGGCAGATGGCTGTGCAGCCTGGGGTACACGGTGGCAAACCGCGGTGACGAGGCCATCGTCGTGGCGAACGGAGACGCCCGGGCGGACGCTTTTTGGGGTGACGGCGACGGGCATTCAATGCCCTTGTCCCCCACCGTCAGGGTTAGGTATAGACCACTGAGCATACACTATTCATGCACTGTTCCATCTACCACCAATTTTACACTTTTACCCTCCTCTACGTTGACACATGTCGGTGACCCCTTTGAGCTATAAAAGGAGGCCCATGCACTACGTAGAGGGGGTTCAGTTCCAGAAACTTGATCACTCGCACGCTCGGTGTAGCTAGTATTGTAGATCTTCAAGCTCCCGAGCCCAAGAACTCAATACAACCAAGGAAGGAGTAGGGTTTTACGCGTCCGCGCGGCCCGAACCTGGGTAAACTGCCCGCGTGTGTCCCTCGATCTGCTCTTTGTGCTCCCTCCACTCCCTTGCCGTACCGTAGAAGGGGCTCCGGTCCCATAGGTGTTCGTGGGCGACCAGTTTCCCCGACAATCCCCTTCTCCATCAACATTATCAGTTCGTCTTTCGTTCCGCTATATTTTTATCACTTCATGTGTTATGTGCTATGCTTGGAGCGTCTTGCTTTTAGTCTTCTTTTTAGTTTTTCATAACGAGTCGGAACTCAACATTCTTTATGTGGGAGAGAAACACGCTCCACCTCTACCTGGAACATAACATAGAATTTTCATGTCTATCTATGTTGTGTGTGTTCTTTGTCTTTTAATAGCTACTATCATGCTCTGCTCTTAGTATTCATGCTTATCTTTTCAAAGAGCTTTTGTTTAGTTGGTTGCTTGAACTCTCTTTAACTATCATGCTCACCTTATTAAGAGAGTTTGCTTCCGTTGCATTGGTTGATATGTCTATGATAAAGATGCTATGTGCATAATGGTGCTTAGTAGTTCAGGTTTTCTTATGGTTAATCTCAAATAGCTGGGGGGTTCCCAATGTGTTATTGGAGTACCAACATGATTTGCTTTCCTATGATGTGGTATGGTTTAGTAATATCTTCCTTCGAGAATTTATTTTGATTGACTTGGCGTATGCTCACGCATATTTAAGACTGTAAAGAAAGTCTGTCAAGCCTTGATGATCTTTTATTTCTGAGTAGCGATATAACATGCCTAATTCAATATTGCTTTGTCGCTCTGCATGATTATGACCGTCATTGCTCTCTTAGTTGGTCGCTCCCAGTCTTTTGCTAACCTCCGCCTGTACTAAGCAAACTAACTTTGCAATACATAGCTCATGGGAAAGTAGCTTAAAAACTATTGTGGTAAAGAATATGTTGCTTATGTATCTTATTTCTTATAAGTTGCTTGCTGAGCGGTAACCATGTTTCTGGGGACGCCATCAACTGTCACACTTTTGTTAAATATCATGTGAGTTGCTATGCATGTTTGTCTTGTCTGAAGTAAGGGTGATTTGCCATGGGTTGAATGAATATGCATATTGTTAGAGAAGAACATTGGGCCGCCAACCAAAGCCATGTATCATGGTGGAAGTTTTAGCTTGGACATTAATCCTCAATCTCTTATGAGAACATGCTTATGCATTAAAGAGGAGTCCATAATCTATTTTCTGTGTTGTCCCGGTATGGATGTCCTCAAGTTGAGATCTATCAAAAACGAGAAATCAAATGCGATTTATCTCCTTGGACCTTTGTACAGGTGGCATAGAGGTACCCCTTTGTGACACTTGGTTGAAACATATGTAATGCAATGATAACCCATGGAAATCCAAGCTAATTAGGACAAGGTGCGAGCACTATTGGTATTCGATGCATGAGGCTTGCAACTTATAGGATGTCTTATGCATGACACATATGAAGTACTACTACCGTTGACAAAATTGCTTCTATGTTTTCAAAATAAAAAGCTCTAGCACTTAACCATTCTTTTACTTTTTGAGTCTCCACCTTCTTTTTAAAGCACCAACTACTGAGAGCATGATTGTCATTCTGAGTGTAATGTGCATTGTCCCAAAGTAGCATTGTCTTTTGCATGATTGTGATATCGTTTATTCTGAAATGATTGTATCTAGTCATCACTTAAACCTTGAAGGTGCCCCTGCATTTATGTTTGCTTCACTAAAGGGGGCAAGCTAGATATCACTTTATCATATTTTCACATCATGTTCATTGCAAATCTATTTGATGTTTCAGTTTCATGTTGTAAAACTTTCAGTCATTTGTGATTTTCTCATGAGGCAACTTAATTACTTTAGAATCATTGTCTCAGTAGGCTTTTATCATATGACTATAAAAAGTCCTATATGGTTAATAGCATGTCACCACAGAAATTATTCTTGTTATCATTTACCTACTCGAGGACGAGCAGGAATTAAGCTTGGGGATGTTGATACGTCCAAAACGTATCTATAATTTCTGCTTGCTCCATGCCACTTTTGGGTGATATTGCTATGATATTCATACACTTCCATACACTTTTGATCATATTTGGACTAACTTACTAATCCAGTGCACCCCAGTGCCAGTTTCTGTTTTCGGCTGTTTTTGTATTTCAGGTTTTCACGTTATGAGAACTGCCAGGAAAAATCCAGAAAAATTATATAAAAAATCAGCGTTTCGGAAACTACCGTGCGTCCGAAGGACGACCGGGGGGGGGCACCAGGGCTCCAGGCGCCCTGGCGGCGCGCCCCCCCTGGGCCGCGCCGGGGGGGCGCCTGGGCCCCCCGAAGCTTCCCCGATGCCCCCCTTTGGCATATATTTAAAGCGTCCTCCGAAACCCTCAGAACAGGAAACTCTTTTCGCGATCCCATCTCTGTTCCGCCGCCGCCGCCGCTTCCAAGATCGGGAGCACCAGGAGAACTCTTCCCGGCACCCTGCCGGAGGGGAGGATCACCACCGGGAGCTTCTCCACCACCATGGACGCCTCCCGGATGACTCGTGAGTAGTATCCCTTGGACCATGAGTCTATGACCAGTAGCTATTTGATGTTCTCCTCCCGTTCTTGTGCTTCACTAATGAGTCCTCGTGAGATGCCCTACATGATCGAGGCACATATGTAATCCTTATGCTGTTGCTATGTTGAGTTTGCTGGGATCCGATGGATTATGAGATTATGTTCAGATTGATCTTGAGTAATATATTTGATCTACCTCTTTTATATTTATGTTCATAAGTAATTCTTGCATGTTCTCCGTTGTTATTTATTGCTTTGGCCAAGTAGTAGGTAGTGACTCCAAGAGGGAACGTTATGCTCGATTGTGGGTTCATGCCCCTCGATGACTAGCTTGAGTGACAGAAATATGAGTCTAGGGGATGTGCTGTTGCCACAAGGGGAAAACAACGGTGCTTGTGCCCGCGGGTGCAAGGATTGTTTACTTTACGCAAAGTTGTTTTAATGCAGTTGTCTGTTGCATTGAGTTTACACTATGGGTGGGACTCACAACTTAATACCAGCGAGATGTTCTGGATAGATATCTCAAGGTGGATGATTAGTAGTAGATATTGATGGATTTCGGTCTACTTACTTTGGCATACCGCCCATGCTTTGAACCTCAACCTTTCATGCAATGTAGTCAGCATTGGTTTGCGTTCGTGGTCCTGTCAATTGCCCAGCTGTAATTTGTTTACCTCACATAGCTGTTTTATCGTCTTTTGGGAGAGAGACATCACTAGTGAACATCATGAGACTCCGGTCCATATTACCATCATTGATCACATCCGCTATTTCCTTTTCGCTATTATTTACTATTGCAAACATTATCTATCACTAATATCATTGCTTTTAATCCTTTGTGAACTACAAGGCCGGAGGGATTGACAACCTCTCTGTACTCGTTGGGAGCAAAGTTATTTGTATCTGTGTGCAGGTCCACGTTGACTGCTAATATCTGGCGCCGTAGCAGTTGACACCTACTTGTTGAACCTAGGAGTCTCTGGGGATTCGATCCTTGGCATCTTTGCTAAGGGAAAAACTTCCACAACACTTAATCTTACACCTTCCACTTGGGGTAACCAACGAGGGGTTAGAGGCCCATCACCGTGCAGATTTTGCTCCAAAAATATCTCTCCCGAAGGATTCATTCCGTTTGGACTCCGTTTGATATTCCTTTTCTGTAAAACCCTGAATTAGGCAAAAAAACAGCAATCTGGACTCGGCCTTTGGGTTAATAGGTTAGTCCCAAAAATAATATAAAAATGTATAACAAAGCCCATTAAACATCCAAAACATCATAAATAATAACATGGAACAAATAAAAGTTATAGATACGTTGGAGACGTATCAAGCATCCCAACCTTAATTCCTGCTCGTCCTCGAGTAGGTAAATGATAAAAACAGAATTTTTGATGTGGAATGCTAACCAACATAATTTTCAATGTATTTCTCTTTATTGCAAAGACCTAGGGCATTTGAGGAAACCCGTCGTTGGAATATACAAGCCAAGTTCTATAATGAAAAATTCCTAATAGTATATGAAAGTGACTAAACATGAGACTCTCTATCATGAAGAACATGGTGCTACTTTGAAGCACAAGTGTGGAAAAAAAGATAGTAGCAATTGTCCCTTTTCTTCTTTTTTTCTTTTTTTTTCTTTTTGTTTCTATTTTTGATCTTTTTTTCTTTTCTTTGGAGGGGCCTTTTCTTTTGTTTTGCCTTTCCTCACATGAGACAATGCTCTAATAGTGATCATGCCTGGTGCTCTGGCCGCGGCGTGGTCAACGTGGTCAACGAACGACATCCATCAGAAGTGGACTGTACGTGGAGAGGCTGACAGCTAGATCCACAGTCGCACACAAGGAAATGCCTCCTTATTACGCGCAAAATAATGATTCCTCCACCTGACATCTGAGACCCGCCGGAAGGGCCTCTGTATTTCGCGAAAAAAACGTTCCCTCCGCTCAGAGGTCGGACCCACCAACTATATTTTCGCACGCAAGGAAGTGCCTCCTTATTGCGCACAAAAAAATGAATACCCCCTGCCAGCTGGGACCCACCACGGTGGGAGGCTGACTTGTGGGCCTACTAAGTTGATGGGACGGAGGGCTTTGTCAACTTAGTCAATATGAACGATTCTAGCTCTAGTGACCGCACGATGTCCATCCAACGGCTTAGTGCTTCTTCAACCTCTGATCTTCTTGCTCTAGCCGCCCAAAGAAGCGCCAGTCGTGCCGCCTGCTCCTGCCTCCCGTGGTCGGCTCTGCTGCCACGGAGGCCTCACCGGCCCCATACTACTCCCACCGATGGCCATGCCATCCCTCCACTCACCCACACCCCCTGTTATTCTGCGGCGACGACAGCCTCACACCGCAGCCGAACCAGTGAACCCTCGTACTCCTCTCCGCCTGGGCATCCACTGTCGCGTCTTCCTCGGCACCGCATCGTCCCCTTCCTAGGCCTCGCCGTCATCCACCGCCTTGGTGCTCTCGGCACGGCGTTGTCAATGTGGTCAACGACCGACTTCTATCGGAAGAGTACTGTACGTGGAGAGGCTGACAGCTGGGTCCACGGCCACAGCCCAGTTTTTTGTGATTTCCCAAGTAAGTCGCTTTGTCAGGCCTGTTGTGCTGCAAATCTTTCAAGACGAGGAGAGCTTCATTCGGTTGGCCGAGAAAATGGCCTATCAGTAATGAGAAATGGGTTGTACACTTTTAAAACACATCAAACCGGTAATTAGTTTCAAATTTCTTTTTTTTTTTCATTTCGAGATTTTAAATTGCATTGATTTTTATGCATGGACAATATGTTGGATTTTATATTGATATACAGTTATTTTTAAAATTAGTTCGAATGTGACTCGAAATTTCGAGATTAAAAACAGTTCAGACCGCACCGGAATATGCAAAATTTCGTATAATTTTTTAACCGTGGCCATAATATGGGCTGTAATGCTAACAAAAAGAAGATGGGCTCCAAAAAAAACCTTAAGAATTAGCAAATGGGTTGTAAATTATTAGAAATAATGGCAGATGGGCTGTATGATGTTTCCCACAGATTTGAGGCTTTCCTAAAAAAAGTTTGACGCACAACAGTGACTGTTGGATGTCCATCCAACGACCGTCGTGCTTCTTCAATCTCTGCTCTTCTTGCTCCAGCCGCTCAAACAAGCGCCGGTGGGACTGCCTGCTCCCTCCTCCCCGCGACCGGCTGTGCTACCGCGCAGGCCTCACCACCCCACCGTACTCCCATCACTGGCCTAGCCATCCCTCTACTCACCCACACCCGCTGTTATTCTCCGGCGACGTCAGACGAACCAGTGAACCCTCGTACAGTCGTACTCCCCTCCGCATGGGAAACAACTGCCGAATCTTCCCTGCCTCTGTGTCGTTCCCTTCCTAGGCCTCGCCGTCGTCCACCGCCCTGGTGCTCTCGACGCGGCCTGGTCAATGTGGTCAACGACCGACATGCATTTGAAGTGGACTGTACGTGGAGGGCTAACAGCTGGGTCCACGGCCGCACGCAAGGAAATGCCTCCTTATTACGCGCAAAATAATGATTCATCCACCTGACATCTGGGACCCACCGAAAAGGCCTCTGTATTTCACGAAAAAACGTTACCGCCGCTGACAGCTTGGACCTACCAGCTATATCTTCGCACGCAAGGAAGTGCCTCCTTATTACGCACAAAAAAATGAATACCCCCCTGCTAGCTGGGACCCAATATAGTGGCAGGCTGACTTGTGGGCCTACTAAGTTGACGGGGACGGAGGGCTTTGTCAACTTAGTCAATATGCACGATTCTAGCTCCAGTGATCGTACGATGTCCATCCAATGGTCGTAGTGCTTCTTCAACCTCTGGTTTTCTTTTTCCAGCCGCCCAAACCAGCGTCGGTCGTGCCTCGTACTCCTACCTCCCGTGGGCGGCTACGATGTGGCGGAGGCCTCACCGCCCCTACTACTCCCACCGCTGGCCAGGCCATCCCTCTACTCACCCACACCCCCTGTTATTCTGCGGCGACGGCAGCCTCACACCGTAGCGAACCAGTGAACCCTCATACTCCTCTACACGTGGGCATCCACTACCGCGTCTTCCCCGGCTCCTCGTCGTCCCCTTCCTAGGCCACACCGTCATCCATCGCCCTGGTGCTCTCGGCAACGTGGTCAAGGAACGACTTCCATCGGAAGAGTATTGTACATGGAGAGGCTGATAGCTGGGTCCACGGCAGCCGCAAGCAAGTGCCTCCTTATTACGCGGAAAATAATTATTCCTCCACCTGACTGCAGGGACCCATCGGACGGGCCACTGTATTTGGCGAAAAAACGTTTCCCCCCTGGCTGCTCGGACCCACCGGACGGGCCATCGTATTTCGTGAAAAAAATGTTCCCCTCGCTATCAGCTCGGACCCACCGGAAGTGCCGCCTTATTACGCATACAAAAATGAATACTCCCCCTGCTAGTTGGGACCCACCTTGGTGGGTGGCTGACTTGTGGGCCTACTAAGTTGACGGGGACGGAGTGCTTTGTTAACTTAGTCAATATGAACGATTCTAGCTCCAGTGACCGTATGATGTCCATCCAACGGTCGTAGTGCTTCTTCAACCTCTGGTATTCTTGCTCCAGCCGCCCAAAGCAGCGCCGGTCGTGCCGCATGCTCCTGCCTCCCGTGGCCGGCTGTGCTGCCGCGGGGGCCTCACCGCCCCCTACTATTCCCACCGCTGGCTAGGCCCTGCGACGACGGCAGCCTCACATTGCAGCCAAACAAGTGAACCCTTGTACTCCTCTCCGCGCGGGCTTCCACTACCGCGTCTTCCCCGGCTCCGTGTCGTCCCCTTCCTAGGCCTCGCCGTCGTCCACCGCCCTGGTGCTCTCGGCGCGGCGTGGTCAACGTGGTCAAGGAACGACTTCATCGGAAGAGTACTGTACGTGGAGAGGCTGACAGCTGGGTCCACGGCCGCAGCAAGGAAGTGCCTCCTTATTACGCGCAAAATAATTATTCCTCCACCTGACATCGGGAACCCACCGGACGGGCCACCGTATTTCACGAAAAAAACATTTCCCCCTGACTGCTGGGATCCACCAGCTACATCTTCGCACGCAAGGTAGTGTGTCTGGGCAAAAAAAACAATTCGCCCCCTGACTGCTAGGACCCACTAGCTACATCTTCGCACGCAAGGAAGTGTGTGAAAGTCGGGACCCACCTGGTCGAAGCGTACGTAGCGTTGTCATTCTGGTCGCGAACGTGTACGTACATACTGGTCGATGTAGAGGCACGCACGTGTCGTAGCAGAGGCGCACATGTAGCTTGTACACGTACGTACAGCGGCCAGGGTGCAAGAAAGTAAATACGGCCACGTACGTACATACGGGCGGGGTCTCGAACGCCTACTCGTGCATACATATGGCCAGGGCTCGTGTACATGGCGGGGTCGGAACGGAGAAACAACGTCGTTAGCATGTTGATGGGGAGCCAACCGGCTGGGGGTCGGAACGAAATGTGTCGTCGTGTTCATCGGGAGGGCTTGGATGGAACAACCGATGGAAACGAGGCCTGGCGTACCGCAGAACGGAGGAAACGGCCTTGTGTTCGACCGGACACGTTTGAAACGGGGTCCTGTTCATCGGGAGGGGTCTGGCGTACCGCAAAACGAAGGAAACAGACCTCCAACGGTCGAAACGGGGGTCCTATTGATCGGGAGGGGTGTGGCGTACCGCAAAACGGAGGAAACGGACTTGTGTTGGAGCTCTATGGTTGAAACAGGGGTCTTGTTCATTGGGAGGGGTGTGGCATACCGCAAAACAGGACTCCACGGGATACTGTTCATCTCCACCGTCGACCCCCTCCAGCCTCCGCGGGCTACTGTTCATCCATCGTCGACCTCCTCCTGCCTCCATCTGCGTCCGTTCAGCCTCCACCGCGCGCTACTCCACCGGCTACTGTTCAACCAGCCCTCTCCACGGGCTCCTGTTCAACCACCCCTCCACGGGCTACTATTCATCCAGCCCTCTACCGTCTACTGTTCATCCAGCCCTCCACGGGGTGGTCCTGTTCATCCAGCCCTCCATGGGGTCCTGTTCATGCAGCCCTACCCGGATCGATCGATCGGGGTCCTGTTCAACACCACGAGGTCCTGTTCATCCACCCCCATCAGGAACTGTTCATCCAACCCCCCCCTCCCAGTAACGCTCACTGTTCATGCAGAGGCAGCATCGACCGGCTTCAGTTAGCAGTAGTAGCGAAGGAATTGCTCGATCAGGTTCAGTTAAGAGCCATCAATCGATCGCTCAGATTCAGTAACGCGTAGCCTGCAGGCAATCGCTCGGGTTCAATTAGAGCCCAACGCCTCGCACCTATGCGCGTGCGTGTATGAGAGAAACATGCATCGCTCATCCCCGACCACCCACCGTAACCGGGAACACCCTGATATTTTCCTCGCCCTCGCTTCTACCATGATTTTTTCCGTCATGGACGGCCCAAAGAATGTCATGCAGCTACGTTTCCGGCCCGCCCAGGACGAAAAGCCCATTTTCTGTCATGATTTTTTGTCATAGAAGTAGGACCCCACCACATCTATGACGATACCGGGTTTTGTCACAATTATCGTCATAGAAGTGTCATAAGTATGACAGAAAAAAGTTTCGTTCGGCCCAAAAT
The DNA here is from genome assembly GCA_902687465.1 of Secale cereale. Lineage (NCBI taxonomy): Eukaryota > Viridiplantae > Streptophyta > Magnoliopsida > Poales > Poaceae > Secale > Secale cereale. The sequence continues at coordinate 653,000,997 of LR738712.1, forward strand.
GTCACGGATGTGTCTCTTTTTTGTAGTGTGTGCATATGGGTAGTGAATTTTCCCCCTAGACCTCATTCTATTCTAATCTCTTCCCTCTGAACCCATCAGATGCCTCCGAGACGTGAGCCCGGGTTTGAGTTTCCCCCTGAGCTCACCCAGTTGATCCAGCAACAGAACACAACACTTTGATGCAGCTTCTTGTCCAGAACCAGAACAACCAGAACAACAACAACAACAACAACAACAACAACAACAACAACAACAACAACAACAACAACAACAACAACAACAACAACAACAACAACAACAACAACAACAACAACAACAACAACAACAACAACAACAACAACAACAACAACAACAACGACGACGACGACGACGACAACCCTCCACCACCACCACCAATGGACAACCTAGCCCGTTTTCTGAGGTTGTAGTCGCTGGTGTTTTCCAGTAGCGTAGAGCCAATAGTTGCTGTTGACTGTCTACGCAAGATTGGAAGGGAGTTGACCACCACAGGTTGCATAGATGCTGAGAAGGTGCATTTTGACGCGCATCAATTGGATGGACCAGCAGCCTCATGGTGGGAGAATTACACATCCACTTTCCCTATAGTCAATGTCACTTGGGATCAATTTCAACAAGCTTTTCGCACTGCCCATGTCTCAGCTGGGGCTATGAGCATGAAGAAGCATGAGTTTCGCAACTTACGCCAAGGAAATCATACTATGGCTCAGTACGTAGATGAGTTTAGTACTCTATCTTGCTATGCCCCTGATGATGTGGCCACAGATGTCGCGAAGCAGGAGAAGTTTATGGAAGGGATGAATGACGAGATGAGCATATAGTTGATGGTGGCAACATTCAACGAACTACTAGGAACTGGTAGATAAGGCTCTTATGATTGAAGGGAAGCAGCAGCAGATTGAAAGCCGCAAGAGGAAGTATGGACTAGGAAAGAACAATTCCAGAGCCCAGCAGAAGCCTCGTTTCACCTCGAACTCGGGAGGATATACCCATAACCATGGAGGCCACACCCATAATGGAGGGAGTTCACATAACCACAATGGCCCCAAGAACGGGAATGGGATTGGAGCAAGCAATAATCAGAACCGCTCCACTCCAGACACACCCGCCAAGAGGGATCTAGGTCACATTACCTGTTTCAAGTGCGGGAATAATGGACACTACGCCACAGAGTGCCCTGAAGCGAAGAATGGGAACGACAATGGAAGCTCTAGAAAGAAGCCCAACCCTTTCAACAGGGGACAAGTGAACCACGCGAATGTGGAGGAGGTTGAAAAGCAGCCTAATGTAGTTGTCGGTAAGTTTTTGGTTAAGTCATTTACTGCAATAGTTCTTTTTGATACTGGTGCATCACATTCATACATTTCAAGGGGATTCGTGGATAGATATAAGTTGCCCACCCAAGTACTTAAGACACCTATGTTAGTAAGCTCACCAGGAGCGGAGTATATGGCAAGTCAAGGATGTTTTCAAATGCCATTGACCATTGGACGCCATGTTTTCCCCTCAGACCTGATAATTTTAGAGTCACAAGGATTGGATGTGATACTAGGTATGGATTGGCTATCGATGTATGGAGGGAACATCGATTATGCCAGTAAGTCGATTCTACTAACCACCCCGGAGGGAAAAAGGATCAAGTATGTATCTAGGCACGCGCCTAGGAGGACACAAGTAAATTCTCTCTCGGGAGTTGTTCGGGAGGAAGTGCCTGTAGTGAAGGATTACCCTAATGTATTTCCAGAGGAGGTGCCAGGTATGCTGCCAGATCGGGACATTGAGTTTTTTATAGAACTATTACCAGGCACCGGACCAATATCGAAGAGACCATACCGGATGACAGCGAATGATCTGGAGGAGATCAAGAAGCAGATTAAGGAGTTATTGGAGAAAGGATTCATTCAACGAAGTTCATCACCCTGGGGAGCCCTAGTGCTCTTGGTCAAGAAGAAGGATGGATGCTTAAGACTGGTCGTTGATTATCGGGCACTGAATGAAGTGATGATTAAGAATAAGTACCCACTGCCGATGATCAATGATTTGTTCGACCAACTTCATGGAGCTAAAGTATTCTCCAAGATCGATCTACGATCAGGATACAACCAGTTGAAGATCCGGGAAAAGGATATACCCAAGACAACATTCACCACAAGGTATGGGTTATATGAGTGTACGGTTATGTCATTTGGATTGACTAACGCCCCTGCCTATTTCATGAGTATGATGAATAAGGTGTTCATGGAGTTCATGGATAAGTTTTTCGTGGTATTCATCGATGATATTTTGGTGTATTCGAAGAACAAAGAGGAACACAAGGAACATTTGCGTTTGGTTCTTGAGAAGCTCAGAGAACACCAGTTATATGCCAAGTTTAGCAAATGTGAGTTTTGGTTAAAGGAAGTTGGATTCTTAGGGCATGTTATATCAGGAGAAGGTATAGCAGTGGACCCTACCACGGTGCAGGCAGTCACTAAGTGGTTGGCACCCACCTCAGTTGGAGAAATCCGCAATTTTCTTGGACTCACGGGATATTACCAAAGATTCATAGAGAATTTCTCCACGATTGCGAAGCCTATGACGACATTTTTGAAGAAGGACACAAAGTTCCATTGGACTGAAGAGTGCGAAGAAAGTTTTCAAGAGTTGAAGAAACATTTAACGACATCCCCAATGTTGATCTTGCCAGATATACGCAAGGATTTTCAAGTGTATTGCGACGCTTCTCACTTAGGACTTGGAGGAGTACTCATGCAGGACGGAAGAGTTATTTCCTATGCATCCCGTCAACTCCGATCACACGAGTTGAATTATGCTACACACGATTTGGAGCTAGCAGCTGTAGTGCATGCGCTCAAAACCTGGAGACATTTCCTTATTGGAAACCGTGGTGATGCGTACACGGATCACAAGAGTTTGAAGTACATTTTCACTCAGAAGGAACTGAACCTCAGACAGAGGAGGTGGTTGGAACTCATAAAGGATTATGATATGAAGCTGCACTATCATCCAGGCAAGGCCAATGTCGTAGCAGACGCTTTGAGCCGGAAGAGTTATGTCAATACCCTAGTAAACGGAGGATTGCCAAAGGAGTTAGCAGAGGATCTCAGGGAGCTTCGTTTGGAGATAGTTCCTAGAGGTTTTGTTGCAGCCTTGGAGGTTCCGTCAACATTATTGGGAAAGATACGAGAAGCTCAGAAGGATGACAAAGAAATTGCAGAAATAAAGGAGAAGATGAGCGAAGGAAAAGCCAAGGGTTTTTGTGAGGATGAACACGATACCTTGTGGTTTGAGGACCGAGTCTATGTGCCCTACAACGCCGAGATCAGGAAGTTGATACTACAGGAAGCACATGATTCGTCATACTCGATAGACCCTGGAAACACTAAGATGTATTTGGACTTGAAGGAACGTTTCTGGTGGACGGGAATGAAGAAGGACATTGCCGAGTATGTAGCCGTATGTGATGTATGTCAGAGAGTGAAGGCAGAACATCATAAGCCAGCATGATTACTGCAGCCTATGTTGATACCCGAATGTAAATGGGATAAGCTTGGCATGGACTTTATCACCGGATTACCCAGGACCCGATCGGGATATGACTCTATCTGGGTAGTATTGGATCGCTTGACCAAAGTAGCCCACTTTATCCCCGTGAAAACCACCTATACCAGTACGAAGTTGGCCAAGATATACATGACCAGGATCGTATGTCTGCATGGAGTTCCGAGGACCATCGTATCAGATAGAGGAACACAATTTACTTCAAAGTTTTGGCATCAGTTACACCAGAATTTGGGTACCAGGCTATAATTCAGTACAGCCTTTCACCCGCAGACTGATGGACAAACCGAAAGAGTCAATCAGATTCTGGAAGACATGTTGAGAGCTTGTGCGCTAGATTAAGGATCTAGTTGGGATGACAACTTGCCCTACGCGAATTCTCATACAACAATAGTTACCAGGCCAGTTTGAAGATGGCACCGTTCGAAGCATTGTATGGAAGGAGATGCCGAACGCTGTTGATGGGGGGTGAAGTCGGAGACCGTCAGTTATTTGGACCGGATCTGGTCAAAGAGTCAGAAGAGAAGGTTAAGCTGATTCGAGATAGACTGAAGGTAGCTCAGTCCATCCAGAAGAGTTATGCAGACTGAAAACGCAAGGAGGTAGTCTATGAAATTGGAGACCGAGCGTACCTGAGAGTGTCACCCTTGAGAGGTGTTAAGTGTTTCGGAGTTAAGGGAAAGTTAGCCCCAAGATTTGTGGGACCATACCATGTTTTGGAACGCATGGGAGAGGTTACCTACAAGTTAGAGTTACCCGAAGGATTGTCAGGAGTTCATGATGTGTTTCACGTTTCCCAGCTAAAGAAGTGTCATGCTGAGATGGCCGATATTCCTCTAAGGGATACAGTGCCCCTGGAAGCAATTCAGCTGGATAGTGATCTAACTTATGAGGAGAAACAAGTCAAGATCCTCGAGTTTGCAAGCAGAGTCACCCGCAGCAAGGTTATCAAGTTTTGCAAAGTTTAGTGGAGCCACCACACCAAGCATGAAGCCACCTAGGAATGAGAGGATGATCTACGCAGAGACCACCCACACCTATTTTCGAGCCAGCCCAAATCTCAAGGGCGAGATTCATCTTAAGGGGGGTAGGTTTGTAACATCCCAAATTTTCAATTTGGAATGTTATACATAGGTCATTTTGCATATCATATTTTATTTGCATTTGGGTGTTGTGATCCTCGAAATTCTAAGCAACTCAAGGACCCACGGAGAGAGTTGGGGATTTCACCGTTTTCATATTTGAATTTTCTCAAATATCGGAAAAAGGACCATTTTGGTTTTAATTGTTTTTCTCTCCGAAAATATTTCATATTGAAATATATGAGTGGGGATAATATGACTTCTCCAAAATAATTGGAATATTGGAAGAAAATATTAAAATCAATTATTTTATTTTATTTGGTTTTCCTCCTATTTTATTTGAATTACAAAAATTTGCATATTTTAGAATTTGCATTTTAGGGCCACGAAAATGTTCATCATGTTCTAAATATTTTATTTAGTTGGTGAAAATTTGTTTTGGCATTTTTCAGATTTTTATTTATTTTTCTAGGATTTTTTCGGCGAAATCCATTAAAAAAAGATAAAAGAAGTTCGGACCGACTCGGCCGAAGCCCAGCCGGCCCAGCCGTGCTGCGCCGCCTTCCCGACCTCAGGGGGAGTCCGCCGCCCGCCCGACCGAGCCATCGTGGCCAACTCGGCCACCGCCGCCGCCCTGCCCCCGTCCCCAAGCGCCCCCCTCCCCCTTTATATACGCCGCCACCCCGCCTCCCCATCGCCCCACCTCACTGGAGCCGCCACCTCGCCGGAGCCGTCGCCGTCCCGATCCTCCGAAGTCGCCGATTTTTTTTGGTTTTAGGTAAAAACCGTATTTTGTTTAGAAAACCCTAGATCGGTTTTTTTTAGATTAGATCGGTTCGGCTTTTTTTCGCGGTTTAGTTATTTAGCGAACGTTCGTCCATTCGTTCGTTTTAACGAATGCTTTTTATCTTTTAGTTACAGACAGCGAACGTTCGTTCGTTAGCCTATTCGTCTCGTTTTCTTTTTCAGGGTTTTTTCGCGATTATTTTCGATCACGATTTGTGCCCTGATCTTCGTTTTAGTATAACTTTTCGCTCGTTAGTCGGAATCAGGTGAAACAAGCGCCTAGATCTTCGTCTCGAAGCCCTCTTTCTGTTTAACCAATTTGAACAAGATTTTGGTACTTTAAAATTTGACTTTAGTACAATTTAGTAAATGGATCTTGTTTCTTTCGTGGTTTGAGTTTTGTTGCTCCGTTTAATTTGATTCTTTTTGCAAACCGGAGTTCTTCAGTTGAACTTTCTAGTTAGATCTTCTTATTTGAGTTTTACCCGTGCATCTTTGCTTGGTTGCTTATGTATGCTATTGTTTGTTTGCGATAGAATTCCCGGAGTGCGAAGCGTGCTACTGCGAGTCCCTAGGTTTTGTGAATCATCAGCAAGGCAAGTAACACTTTGATCATACCCTTTATTACCCAGGTTTTATGCATTAGTTCAACCCTCACACATTGCATGAGTCGGATCTCTTAACATGTGGGTCTGGGAAGTAGATTGAGGTAGAACCTATTACCTGCTTTATTATCAAACCCTTGGGTGTTAATTCTACGTTATGCTTAGGTGGCCATGCTATGCTCGTAGACGTGGATTGGGTTTGAGAGTATCCATGACAGATGTGAGATTGTTAATTAATGGTTCAACTTAAGGTGGCTACTTTAATACACATCTGGGTGGATTGGTTGCAGGGCACCTGGAGAATCTAGTGTTGTCCTAGGAAATCCCGGTGGAACCGTGTGATTATCCTATTGAATGCCACCCAGGCTCAAAGGGATCATAAGACAATTCATTCTAGAAACTTCCGTGTGCAGCCACAATGCCATTATGGGCTCTGGCATAGTTGAGTATGTTGTGTGAGCTCTTTCAGTGGTGGAATAGCAGATGTAGGGGAAAGTAGCTGTACCGGTCCACCCGGGGTAAAGAGTAAATGCTTCTAAAGACTATGTCTCGGTCATCCGTTTCTCAAACACCATGAAGTGCGAGAAAATCAACGGAGGAGATCGAGCCTTGTGGGGAAAAGTGTGCAAACCTCTGCAGAGTGTACAAACAAATCATGATTAGTCGTGTCCCCGGTTATGGACATCTTGAGTATCTGGTATTTGAATTATTGGATTGATCTCATCACTCTAAAACTAATTTGTTGGGTTAATAAAGATGGCTTTAATTGGGATTGAGATGGAGGAACCTTCTGAATGATGTTTCAACTACCATGATAGTTAAAATAAATTTATTCCTTTGTTGCAGGAAAAAATTGGCTTTATGCAAAAACATTATAACCTTAGAGCCTCCACCAGCCATATATACATGTAGTGTTAGCATTTATTCTGTTACTTTCTCTATTGTGTTATCTTGCCAGCATATTCCATGTGCTGACCCGTTTCGGGCTGCAACATATTGCTACTTCTTGAGCTTGCGTTGTATTCCCTCGAAGAGGAAAGGGAGATGCAGCATAGTAGCGTAAGTATTTCCCTCAGTTTTTGAGAACCAAGGTATCAATCCAGTAGGAGATCACGCGCGAGTCCCTCTGTGACACCCCGAGACCGTTGCGCCAGGTGTCAGCTAGTTATTCGTCGTCGTTGCCATGTCATCTGCTTGTGTGTTGCATTTTGGCATGTCATCATGTGTGTTGCATCAGCATGTTTTAAAAACTTGCATCCGTCCGAGTTCCCTCGTCCTCTCAGTTGTCCGTTCTGAGCCCAGACACACTCATACGCGCCTGCGGTGCCTCCGAATATTTATTTTATGAGTGGCCGGAAAATGTTCTCGGAATGGGATGAAACTTGGCATGTGGTCTTATTATAGCATAGACAGGGCGCCTACCAAATTTCATCGCATTCGGAGCTCGTTTGATAGTACAACCGTTAAATATAGCGGCACTATAGCCAGTTTAAACGTCGGATGTTTTCGGTCTCCGAAAACCCCGTGGGCCTCTTCTCTTCTCTCCCCACAACCCCTCCAACACAGCCCACTAACCTCCCCTAGGCCCATCCTACCTCACCTCGCGATCGGATCCGTCGGATCGCGATCGGACGGCTCGAAACACCCCTAAACACCCCCCAAACTCCCCTAACCTAGCCCTTGTCTATAAATAGACACCCAAACCTGCCATTTTTGGCCTAACCTACCCTTCCCCTACCTCCTAGCTCCCTCCTCCTCAAATTCCGCGCTCAGCCGCTACCCCGTCGCCACTTGTCGTTGCGCCAGCCACCAGCCGCCGAAATCCGCGCCGTCAGCCGCTGAGGGCGCTCCACGTGTCCCCCCGTGCCTCCACCCTTAGCTCCCCGCCACCAGGGCCCACGTGACCCAGATCCGGCCTGCCCGGGCCCCGATCTGGCCCGAGGCCCGCATCGCACGCCGCCCCGCGGGTCTCGCCTCCACGTGGTCCTTTCCCGAGCCCCGCCGCGCGCCGCTCTCAGCCCCGCCGCATGCCGCCGGCACGCGCCGCCCGCCCCTCGCCTCTCTGCCCCACCGCCGAGCCGGCAGTAGCGGTCGCCGCGGAGCCCCGCCGAGGAGCTCCTGGATCCGGCGAGATCCGGGGCTGGTTCGAGCTCACCGTCGCGCATCACCGGAGTGGCAGCAGTGTGAAGCCCCGCCGGTGTGCCCCTCTCCGTCATTCTCCGTTCTCGCCGCCGGTGGATCCTCGCCGGGTCCATGCCCGGACCCGACCCGCTCCGGCTGTTGGATCCGCATCCGCCCGTGAGCCGATGCCAAGTGGGCCCCGCGCCCGCCTCCGCCGACGGACATGTCCGTCCGGGCACGGACATGTCCGCCCGCCTCACCTGTGTCTCTGACTCATGGGACCCAGCCGTCCGGACGTGTCCGCTCTAGCCGGACAATGTCCATTTCCCCCGAGGTCTAATTTCTTCTAAGTCCTGAGATGTTGTATTGTGTTGCATACTTCTAGTGGCTGTAACTTTTTGTGTGTATGTCCAAATTGAGTGTATGATATGTCAAAATGATCGTGGTGATATGCTCTACACTTTGTTCCATTGTGCCATGCTTTTTTGACTTCATCTTGATGCTCTAATCTCTGTTGCAAGAGTGATACTTGTTATAAACTGCTGTTACTTGTTAATTTGATGCCATGTTTGAGATATGATAACTTGATGCATGTTTACCCAAATGATGCTTATGATATGTCACAATGTTCATTGTGAAGTGTACTACACGATGGTTGTTGTAGGATGCTTGTTTGAGTCCATATTGCCATGTTAATCTCTGTTGCAAAAGTGCATTTGACTGTTAAGTGCTGAAACTTGTTATGAGATGCTGATTTCAATTGCTCTTTGCTATTGATGTGTTTGTCCTCATGCCACATGTCTAGATGTTTTAGAAGCACCATTATATGGTCTTTGATGTGGTGCAATTCATTTTCCATGATATGCCTTGAGGTGACTTAAACAAGCTTGTAAACATGCCATGTTGTTGTTACTGTTTTATACTTAGTGAAAAAACTGCTAAGTCTGGAATCTGTTATAACCTGATGCTATGTTTGCTTGATGCCCCACTCAAATCCATGTTTGTTTTGGAGTGGCCAATGATCATGTCTTGTTGTCCATGTTATTGTCTATCCATTCATGCCCTTACTTGCTCATATGGCCGGCTGTAGCTTATTTATTTCTTGCTCTCAAGTTGCTATAAATTATACCTGTCAGGATTTTATCAGCATGTTCAATTTGGTGGAGCTTGTTGTTATTGATCCATGCCTCCTCTGGAGTTGCTCCAATGGAGTTGTTGGATGTATGCTATGTCTACTACATGTCCATGATCTTTATGTTCTTATTAGAGTTGATATGCTTGTTGTTTTGTGCCTCCGAAGGCAGCATCGTGATGATGTTTTTGCCTTCCCAGATTTTGGCTAAGTCTGAATAATTTTATTGCAACTTGCCATGCTTGTTTAAATGTGTTCCAACAAGCTTTTGGGTGTGTTCTAAGTTCCTACTTGTTAAGTATCATGTCTACTTCAGATCCATGCTTCTTGTTATGATGTTTGGGTGATGTAGCTTATATTTACCTTGCTCTAAAGTTGCTATGTGGCTGTTAACTTCAGCTTTGCATTGTAACTTGTTTTGCTTTTATCTTTTAGCCCATTGCTCCGTTTTGAGTGTGCCCTATATGATACTTGTGTGGTTTTGCATGTAGAATCATAATATCATGTTGTTTTCATGTTTGGAGTGAGTTTGCTTGATGTTTGGGTGCATCTTGCACCGTTGCCTTGCTTGTCTTGTTTTTCTCACATCTTCTAGATCGTAGCTCCGAATTAAACAAACTTTATATGAAACTTGACTAGAATTTTGTGTAGATCGTCTTGGTGCATGTTAACCTGCTGTTTAACAACTTTAACTTAAGGTTTGTTCAGATCTGGACTAATTTCAAATTATGCACATGAGGACTTACCGGATTTGTTATGTGTAGTTTCCGGCCTCATTTAAACTTGTTGGTTTGGTGTTGTTCTTGTGTGCTTCATCCCTTGCCATGTATTGCATCATATATAGACTTGTCTTGCATCATACTTGGTTGAGCATCTTGTCATGTTCTTGTGTTGTGTGTTTACCGTGTTGCTTGCTTCTTCTCGTTAGTGCTTTTTCCGTTGCGACCGTGAGGATTCGTTCGTCTACCCGTGGTTCATCTTCAAGGCTTCTTCGTCTTCTTCATGAACTCATTCTTCTTCCTTGCGGGATCTCAGGCAAGATGTCCATACCCTTGGATACCTTTACTACCATTGCCATGCTTAGTTGTCTCGATGCTATCGTTACATGTCGCGCTACCCATCTTTTATTGTCAGCCCCTCTCCTTGTTGCCATGAAACCTCTAACCTTTGACACCTTCCTAGAAAACCATTGTTTGGCTATGTTACCCGCTTGCTCAGCCCCTCTTATAGCGTTGTTAGTTGCAGGTGAAGATGAAGATTGTTCCATGTTGGAACTTGATGCTTTGGGAATATTACAATATCTATTATTATTATTATTATTAACACACCTATATACTGGGCATGGGTGGAAGGCTTGGCCTTTTGCTTGGTGTTTTGTTCCACTCATGCCACCTTAGGAGCCGATAAACCGGCATTATGTTCCTTGATTTTGCGTTCCTTACACGGTTGGGTATATGGGGACCCCTTGACACTTCGTCCTTGAATAAAACTCCTCCAGCAAGGCCCAACATTGGTTTTATTGCAACATAATAAAAACTTAATTAATTAATTAATTGCATAGGGAGTTAGCGCTACTCAAGGATTCTTTCTACATAGCAGGGGGGGCAGTGCTGATGGTGTTGGTCCCGAACGGGGATACTGCGGGGCCACCTTTGGGAAACCCGAGGGCTGGTTCTACTCGTAGGATCACCTATCCAGTTGTGGCCTGAGACGAGATACGTGCGGCTACTATCAGGGTGTCGGCACGCCTCGAGGTCTTGCTGGAATTGTTTTACCATTGTCGAAATGTCTTGTGCACCGGGATACCGAGCCTGATCGGATTGTCCCTAAGATAAGTTGTGATATTATTATTATTATTATTACTTCAGCTGATCGTGAGAGCTTGTGATGGGCTAAGTTGGGACACCCCTGCAGGGTTATGATCTTTCGAAAGCCCGCGGTTATGTGGCAGATTGGAATTTGTTAATGTCTGGTTGTAGAAAACTTGACAGAGGATCCGAAGTAAAACACACAACTGTGTGAGTAACCGTGGCTGTCTCTTTTCACTTTGAGAAGAGAACACGGTGGGGTTATGTTTGACTCGTAGGTAGTTCAGGATCTTTAGCGATCACTACTAGTTTGCGACCATTTGCGTAGATGCTCATCTTATTCTTGTACTCATAAGTTAGCCACCATACTTTTGCTTAGCCACTGCTGCAACCTCACCACTTTACCTCTCCCTTCCTATTAAGCTTTGCTAGTCTTGTTAACCATGGTTATGGGATTGCTGAGTCCTCGTGGATCACAGATACTACAACAACAGTTGCAGGTGCAGGTTTCCGATATGTTGACATCAGAGCGATGTCGTTGTGTTAGAGTTCTTTCTTCTTCTTCTTCTTCAGTCTTGGGTTAGGTTCCGGGTCGGCAGCCTGGGATAGCAGATGGATGTCGTTGAACCTTCAAGTTTGCATCCGTAGTCGGATGCTTTGTATTGATGTTGTTGTATTCATGTGACTTGTATGTATTGTTGTATCCCCCATGTATGTATGTAATGGTACGATGTAATGATATCCATCTTGCTAAGCGCCCGAAATGCGGTTGTGCCCCAATCACGTAAGTGTCACGTGATCGGGATAGAATCGCATCTTGGGCCTGACAAGTTGGTATCAGAGCCTCGACCGACCATAGGAGCCCCCTTGATTGATCATAGCTTGGCCGTTGTTGAGTCTAGCAGAAAACTTTTTGCGGAGTCTAGTTATATCGGAGAGTAGGAATTCTTTTTACTCCCCCGTCCCTTCGTCGCTCTGGTGAGGAATCTTGAAGTAGGTGTTTTGAATTACTCATCTTCCCCTTCAAATTTTTTTAGGGTCACGTGGTTAGTTTCGTTCGTTGCGTTGTTAGTTCTTTCATCTGGTGCATCTCTCGTCAAGTGGATTCAACCCTTTTCTTCTTTGCAAGTTCAACCTTGGTTCCTTCCAACCGATATTGTTTTCCCCGTTCGATGTGGTCTTTCTTTTTCCCACCCGCCCACCCTTTTTGCTTCTCGGAGCTAGAGTCCTTAATCGAGTATCCACCCTACTCGTGCAAAGTCTTTGCTTTCTTTCATCAATTATTCCAACTGGTAATTTTCTCATCTAGTTCGTCCTTTTTCATCTCTTTTCTTTTCCGGCGGATTTCAATTCAAGTTTTCGGTGTTGATCATATTCTTTCCCTTGGCTTAGATATTTTCCCCTTGCTCGTTCACCTCTCACCATTTAATTGTTCTGGAGTTCTGAAGATATCTCAGAAGATTCGTGTTTGCATTCAATTTATTCGAGGTTGTCACCTCATTCGAGCCTTTTCAATCGTTCCGGTGCATCGTTTCTCACTCGAATAATCCTTTCAACGGTGTTTTCTCTTCGGTGGGCTCATAACCCACAGGTCTTTTCCCAGGATCTTACCTGACTCTTCTAATTTTTTGGAGTGTTCACAAATTCTTTTCAAGTGTGACGTAAGTATGGATTCCATCAGTCATATGCCTTCTCCAATATCGCTTTCAATTCTTTTCATTGTTGGTCCAACCTTTCTTCATCCGGAGTAGTTCTTGAATTATTTTCTTTGTGTTCCTCTGAAGGCCATCATTTCTGAAGATTTCTTCGTTCTCAGTTTTCAACTTCGCCCTCCAAATATTCTTCATTGATGCCTCTTCGTTCGTCTCACATTTGTCCGGTGCTTCGTTCAAGCATTGTTTAATCAGTTCACGATCTCTTTGTTCTCGTCATTCTAAATTCCCCAAGTGCTTAATTCTTCCCGGCGATTCATTCTCTTGTATTCACTCAGTTTCAATTCTTTACGGTGGTCGCTCTCTTTCATCACTCAATTTTAATTCTTCCCGGTGGTTCGTTCCTTTTTCTTCACTCGGCCTTAATTCTTACGGTGGTTCGCTCAAGAATTTTTTTCCGATGTTATCATTTCAATCCATTCTTTTTATTCCAATCCTACCGGTGTGTCATGAAGAATTTCGCAAGTTCGCGATATATCCCTCTTTAATCATTTCAACGAGAATAAGTGATATGCAAATCCATTGCTTCGCATCAATTTAATTGGTGGAGGATAAGCATAACATAATTCTTATTCTTCTTTGTGAATTCGATTTAATCCCTTCCTTCGGAGTTTATTCTTGATGAATAAATTCTAAGTTCCAAGCGCCTTAACCTTTTCTTTTCCGGAGTTCAACTATTCTCGATTATCTCGTCGGAAGCTCTTTCTAAATCATCGCAAAGCTTTAATCTTATTCTTTTCATCCGTCATTTCTATATCATCCTTTTCGTTACCGGAGTTCTTCTTGAGTTAATTCATTCTTCAAGTGTTCATCAAATTCTTCTGGAGCCGCTCAAGCATGCTTCTTCTTGCCTCTCGAGTGCAAATAATTCTCCGTATTCTTTTGAAGTGGAGTTTTGCATTTCTTCGTTCATCTCAGCTATTAAGTCTTTTCGTTGTGGCATAATTCACCTCAACTTTTGGGATGATTGTCATAAGTCCACTACAAGCTTATTCTTTTGTTGTTGATTTTCTGAAAAACTCCGTTCAAACCTTCCTCTTCAAGATTCTCTTTCAAATTCTTTCGTGGTGAAATTTTTCATCTTCTTCTCGGTTCTTTCATTCCATTTTTCAACTCTTCCAGAGGCATTGTCTTGTTCATTTCGTCATGTTTTTATTCCATCTCCTCAGGTTCTTGTCCTATTCCATTCATGTTCAACCGGTGTACTATTTATTTTAGTTTCAGCCGGAGTGTTGCCCGAATTCCTTCGTGGAGATTCCTTTCTTTCTCTTACTAACCGGAGTGGTTTCGAATTCATTATTGCTCCTTCAGCTCTCGATTTTGTGCCTTTCAACCTCCTTGATTCTCGTCGTATTCCTTCTTCCTTTTGTCTAACGAAGTCTTTGCAACTTCGTTCTTCTTCGTCGTGTTCATTCTTTCAAGTTGTCCAACCTCTCAAGGTTCTGTGGTTTCAATCTTTTTTCCTCGAAGAACTTTGTTCTTCCTTTTTCTCTTCCGTCTCGTTCCTAAGATCTCGGGACGAGTTCTCTTGTTAGTAGGGGAGTGTTGTGACACCCCGAGACCGGTGCGCCAGGTGTCAGCCAGTTATTCGTCGTCGTTGCCATGTCATCTGCTTGCGTGTTGCATTTTGCCATGTCATCATGTGTGTTGCATCAGCATGTTTCAAAAACTTGCATCCGTCCGAGTTCCCTCATCCTCTCCGTTGTCCGTTCTGAGCCCAGACACACTCACACGCGCCCGCGGCGCCTCCGAATATTTATTTTATGAGTGGCCGGAAAATGTTCTCGGAATGGGATGAAACTTGGCGTGTGGTCTTATTATAGCATAGACAGGCCGCCTGCCAAATTTCATCGCATTCGGAGCTCGTTTGATAGTCCAACCGTTAAATATAGCGGCACTATAGCCGGTTTAAACGTCGGACGTTTTCGGTCTCCGAAAACCCCGTGGGCCTCTTCTCTTCTCTCCCCACAACCCCTCCAACACAGCCCACTAACCTCCCCTAGGCCCATCCTACCTCACCTCGCGATCGGATCCGTCGGATCGCGATCGGAGGGCTCGAAACACCCCTAAAAACCCCCCAAACTCCCCTAACCTAGCCCTTGTCTATAAATAGACGCCCCAACCTGCCATTTTTGGCCTAACCTACCCTTCCCCTACCTCCTAGCTCCCTCCTCCTCAAATTCCGCGCTTAGCCGCTACCCCGCCGCCACTTGTCACCGCGCCAGCCACCAGCGCCGCCGCCAGCCGTCGAAATTCGCGCCGCCAGCCGCTGAGGGCGCTCCACGTGTCCCCCCGCGCCTCCACCCTCAGCTCCCCGCCGCCAGGTGTTGGGGACCATAGTATTTTAAAATTTTCCTACGATCACGCAAGATCTATCTACCAGATGCATAGCAACGAGAGGGAAGAGTGTGTCTACGTACCCTCGTAGACCAGAAGCGGAAGCGTCAAGTGACACGGTTGATGTAGCCGAACTTCTTCGCGATTCAACCGATCAAGTACCGAACGTACGGCACCTCCGTGTTCAGCACACGTTCAGCTTGATGACGTCCCACGAGCTCTTGATCCAGCTGAGCTTCACGGGAGAGTTTCGTCAGCACGACGGCGTGGTGACGGATATGATGTATCTACCGGCGTAGGGCTTCTCCTAAGTATTGCGATGGTATGACCGAGGTGTGTTTCTGTGGAGGGGGGCACCGCACACGGCTGGAACAATTCAACTTGTGTGTCTTTGGGTGCCCCCCTGCCCCCGTATATAAAGGAGCAAGAGGGGAGGGCCGGCCGGCCTCCTATGGTGCGGCTAGGGCAATCCTACTAGGAATAGGATTGCAATCCTATTCCTAGTAGGAGTCCATCAAGAAGGAAGAGAGGGAAAGGAAAAGAGGGAGAGGTGGCGCCCCCCAAATCCTAGTCCAACTAGGATCCCTAGGTGGGGCGCCGGCTAGCCTCTATGGGCTGCCTCTCTCCTTTCCTCAAGGCCCACTATGGACCATCCCCCCTCGTAGGGGGTTCCGGTAACCCCCTCCGGCAATCCAGTTAAATCCGAAACTTTCCCGAAACACTTCCGGTGTCCGAATATAGTCGTCCAATATATCAATCTTTATGTCTCGGACATTCCGAGACTCCTCGTCATGTCCGTGATCTCATCCGGGACTCCGAACTACCTTCGGTACATCAAAACTCATAAACTCATAATACCTATCGTCATCAAACGTTAAGCGTGTGGACCCTACGGGTTCGAGAACTATGTAGACATGACCGAGACTCATCTCTGGTCAATAACCAATAGCGGAACCTGGATGTTCATATTGGCTCCTACATATTCTACGAAGATCTTTTATCGGTCAAACCGCATAACAACATACGTTGTTCCTTTTGTCATCGGTATGTTACTTGCCCGAGATTCGATCGTCGGTATCTCTATACCTAGTTCAATCTCGTTACCGGCAAGTCTCTTTACTCGTTCCGTAACACATCATCTTGTGACTAACTCATTAGTCTTTTGCTTGCAAGGCTTATTGTGATGTGTGTTACTGAGAGGGCCCAGAGATACCTCTCCGACACTCGGAGTGACAAATCCTAATCTTGATCTATGCCAACACCACGAATACTTTCGGAGACACCTGTAGAGCATCTTTATGATCACCCAGTTACGTTGTGACGTTTGATAGCACACAAGGTGTTCCTACGGTATTCGGGAGTTGCATAATTTCATAGTCATAGGAACATGTATAAGTCATGAAGAAAGCAATAGCAGTAAAACTAAACGATCATAATGCTATGCTAAGGATGGGTCTTGTCCATCACATCATTCTCCTAATGATGTGATCCCGTTGATCAAATGACAACTCATGTCTATGGCTAGGAAACATAACCATCTTTGATCAATGAGCTAGTCTAGTAGAGGCATACTAGGGACGTACTGTTTTGTCTATGTATCCACACATGTACTAAGTTTCCGGTTAATACAATTCTAGCATGAATAAAAGACATTTATCATGATATAAGGAAATACAAATAACATCTTTATTATTGCCTCTAGGGCATATTTCCTTCACCAGGGCCCGCGTGCCCAGATCTGGGCCCGAGGCCCGCATCGCGCGCTGCCCCGCAGGTCTCGCCTCCCCGCGCTCCGTTCCCGAGCCCCGCCGTGCGCCGCTCTCAGCCCCGCCGCATGCCGTCGGCACGCGCCGCCGCGCCGCCTGCCCCTCGCCTCTCTGCCCCGCCACCGAGCCAGCAGTAGCGGTCGCCGCGGAGCCCCGCCGAGGAGCTCCCGGATCCGGCGAGATCCGGGGCTGATTCGAGCTCACCACCGCCGGAGTGGCAGCAGCGTCCAGCCCCGTCGGTGTGCCCCTCTCCGTCGTTCTCCGTTCTCGCCGCCGGTGGATCCCCGCCGGGTCCATGCCCGGACCCGACCCGCTCCGGCTGTTGGATCCGCATCCGCCCGTGAGCCGCTGCCAAGTGGGCCCCGCGCCCGCCGCCGCCGACGGACATGTCCGCCCGCCTCACCTGTGTCTCTGACCCGTGCGACCCAGCCATCCGGATGTGTCCGCTCCAGCCGGACAATGTCCATTTCCCCTGAGTTCTAATTTCTTCTAAGTCCCTGAGATGTTGTATTTTGTTGCATACTTCTAATGGCTGTAACTTTTTGTGTGTATGTCCAAATTGAGTGTATGATATGTCAAAATGATCGTGGTGATATGCTCTACACTTTGTTCCATTGTGCCATGCTTTTTTGACTTCATCTTGATGCTCTATTCTCTGTTGCAAGAGTGCTACTTGTTATAAGCTGCTGTTACTCGTTAGTTTGATGCCATGTTTGAGATATGATAACTTGATGCATGTTTATCAAAATGATGCATATGATATGTCAAAATGTTCATTGTGAAGTGTACTACATGATGGTTGTTGTAGCATGCTTGTTTGAGTCCATATTGCCATGTTAATCTCTGTTGCAAAAGTGCATTTGACTGTTAAGTGCTGAAACTTGTTATGAGATGCTGATTTCAATTGCTCTTTGCTATTGATGTGTTTGTCCTCATGCCACATGTCTAGATGTTTTAGAAGCACCATTATATGGTCTTTCATGTGGTGCAATTCATTTTCCATGATATGCCTTGAGGTGACTTAAACAAGCTTGTAAACATGCCATGTTGTTGTTACTGTTTTATACTTAGTGAAAAAACTGCTAAGTCTGGAATCTGTTATAACCTGATGCTATGTTTGCTTGATGCCCCACTCAAATCCATGCTTGTTTTGGAGTGGCCAATGATCATGTCTTGTTGTCCATGTTATTGTCTATCCATTCATGCCCTTACTTGCTCATATGGCCTGATGTAGCATATTTATTTCTTGCTCTCAAGTTGCTATAAATTATACCTGTCAGGATTTTATAAGCATGTTCAATTTGGTGGAGCTTGTTGTTATTGATCCATGCCTCCTATGGAGTTGCTCCAATGTAGTTGTTTGATGTATACTATGTCTACTACATGTCCATGATCTATATGTTCTTATTAGAGTTGATATGCTTGTTGTTTTGTGCCTCCGAAGGCAGCATCGTGATGATGTTTTTGCCTTCCCAGATTTTGGCTAAGTCTGAATAATTTTATTGCAACTTGCCATGCTTGTTTAAATGTGTTCCAGCAAGCTTTTGGGTGTGTTCTAAGTTCCTACTTGTTAAGTATCATGTATACTTCAGATCCATGCTTCTTGTTATGATGTTTGGGTGCTGTAGCTTATATTTACCTTGCTCTAAAGTTGCTATGTGGCTGTTAACTTTAGCTTTGCATTGTAACTTGTTTTGCTTTTATCTTTTAGCCCGTTGCTCCGTTTTGAGTGTGCCCTATATGATACTTGTGTGGTTTTGCATGTAGAATCATAATATCATGTTGTTTTCATGTTTGGAGTGAGTTTGCTTGATGTTTGGGTGCATCTTGCACCGTTGCCTTGCTTGTCTTGTTTTGCTCACATCTTCTAGGCCGTAGCTCCGAATTAAACAAACTTTATATGAAACTTGACTAGAATTTCGTGTAGATCATCTTGGTGCATGTTAACCTGCTTTTTAACAACTTTAACTTAAGGTTTGTTCAGATCTGGACTAATTTCAAATTATGCACATGAGGACTTAGAGGATTTGTTATGTGTAGTTTTCGGCCTCATTTAAACTTGTTGGTTTGGTGTTGTTCTTGTGTGCTTCATCCCTTGCCATGTATTGCATCATATATAGACTTGTCTTACATCATACTTGGTTGAGCATCTTGTCATGTTCTTGTGTTGTGTGTTTACCGTGTTGCTTGCTTCTTCTCGTTAGTGCTTGTTCCGTTGCGATCGTGAGGATTCGTTCGTCTACCCGTGGTTCATCTTCAAGGCTTCTTCGACTTCTTCATTGACTCATTCTTCTTCCTTGCGGGATCTCAGGCAAGATGACCATACCCTTGGATACCTTTACAACCATTGCCATGCTTAGTTGTCTCGATGCTATCGTTACATGTCGCGCTACCCATCTTTTATTGTCAGCCCCTCTCCTTGTTGCCATGAAACCTCTAACCTTTGACACCTTCCTAGCAAACCATTGTTAGGCTATGTTACCCGCTTGCTCAGCCCCTCTTATAGCGTTGTTAGTTGCAGGTGAAGATGAAGATTGTTCCATGTTGGAACTTGATGCTTTGGGAATATCACAATATCTATTATTATTATTATTATTAACACACCTATATACTGGGCATGGGTGGAAGGCTTGGCCTTTTGCTCAGTGTTTTGTTCCACTCATGCCACCTTAGGAGCCGATAAACCGGCATTATGTTCCTTGATTTTGCGTTCCTTACACGGTTGGGTATATGGGGACCCCTTGACACTTCGTCTTTGAATAAAACTCCTCCAGGAAGGCCCAACATTGGTTTTATTCCAACATAATAAAAACTTAATTAATTAATAAATTGCATAGGGAGTTAGCGCTACCCGAGGATTCTTTCTACATAGCAGGGGGGCCAGTGCTGATGGTGTTGGTCCCGAACCAGGAGACTGCGGGGCCACCTTGGGGAAACCCGGGGGCTGGTTTTACTCGTAGGATCACCTATCCGGTTGTGGCCTGAGACGAGATACGTGCGGCTACTATCAGGGTGTCGGCACGCCGAGAGGTCTTGCTGGACATGTTTTACCATTGTCGAAATGTCTTGTGCACCGGGATATCGATCCTGATCGGATTGTCCCTAAGATAAGGGGTGATAATATTATTATTATTACTTCAACTGATCGTGAGAGCTTGTGATGGGCTAAGTTGGGACACCCCTGCAGGGTTATGATCTTTCGAAAGCCGTGCCCGCGTTTATGTGGCAGATTGGAATTTGTTAATGTCCGGTTGTAGAAAACGTGACAGAGGATCCGAAGTAAAACACATAACTGTGTGAGTAACCGTGACTGTCTCTTTTCACTTTGGGAAGAGAACACGGTGGGGTTATCTTTGACTCGTAGGTAGTTCAGGATCTTTAGCGATCACTACTAGTTTGCGACCGTTTGCGTAGATGCTCATCTTATTATTGTACTCGTAAGTTAGCCACCATACTTTTGCTTAGCTGCTGCTGCAACCTCACCACTTTACCTCTCCCTTCCTATTAAGCTTTGCTAGTCTTGTTACCCATGGTTATGGGATTGCTGAGTTCTCGTGGCTCACAGATACTACAACAACAGTTGCAGGAGCAGGTTTCCGATGTCTTGACTTGAGAGCGATGTCATTGTGTTGGAGTTCTTTCTTCTTCTTCTTCTTCATTCTTGGGTTAGGTTCAGGGTTGGCAGCCTGGGATAGCAGATGGATGTCGTTGTTCTTTCATGTTTGCATCCGTAGTCGGATGCTGTGTATTGATGTTGTTGTATTCATGTGACTTGTATGTATTGTTGTATCCCCCATGTATGTATGTAATTGTACGATGTAATGATATCCATCTAGCTAAGTGCACGAAATGCGTTTGTGCCCCAATCATGTAAGTGTCACGTGATCGGGATAGAATCGCATCTTGGGCCTGATACCCTCGCACCTGCACAAACAAATAAGAACCTCGTAGCCAACGCGATAAGGGGTTGTCAATCCCTTTACGGTCACTTACGAAAGTGAGATCTGATAGAGATGTTAGTTTATATTTTTTGTATTTTTAGTTTATAAGAACATCAAATAAAAGCAGTAAAAGTAAAGTAGATGTAGATTGATATGTTGAGAATAGACCCGGGGGCCATAGTGTTTTCTAGTGGCTTCTCTCATGATAGCGATATTCTACGGCGGGTAAACAATTTACAGTCGAGCAATTGATAGAAAAGCGAATAATTATGAGACTATCTAGGCATGATCATTGTATATAGGCATCACGTCCGAGACAAGTAGACCGACTCCTGCCTGCATATACTACTATTACTCCACACATCGACCGCTATCCAGCATGCATCTAGTGTATTTAGTTCATAAGAACAGAGTAACGCCTTAAGTAAGATGACATGATGTAGAGGGATAAACTCAAGCAATATGATATAAACCCCATCTTTTTATCCTCGATGGCAACAATACAATATGTGCCTTGCTGCCCCTACTGTCACTAGGAAAGGACACCACAAGATTGAACCCAAAGCCAAACACTTCTCCCATTGCAAGAACTATAGATCTAGTAGGCCAAACCAAACCAATAATTCGAAGAGACTTGCAAGGATATTATGAGCACACATAAAAAGTTCAGACAAGAACCAAATATCGTTCATAGATAATCTTGATCATAAACTCACAATTCATCGGATCTCGACAAACACACCGCAAAAAGAGATTACATCGAATAGTCTCCTCGGAGACCGAGGAGAACTTTGTATTGAGATCCGGTGAGAGAGAGAAGAAGCCATCTAGATACTAGCTATGGACCCGAAGGTCTGTGGTAAACTACTCACAACTCATGGTGAGGGCAATGATGATGATGATGAAGAACTCCGTGATGGATCCCCCTCCGGTGGAGCTCCGGAACATGCTCCAATATGGGATCTCATAGGATCAGAAGGTGACAGTGTTGGAATTAGGGTTTTTTCTCTGTTGTCAAAGGTTTTGGGGTACGTAGACTTATATAGGAAGAAGGAGGACACCGGGGGACGCTCGAGGGGCCCACGAGGCAGGGGACGCGCCCCCCACCCTTTGGGCGCTTCGATGCTCCCCTGACATGGTTCTCAAGTTACCTGTGCGTGATTTTCTCCAAAAATATCTCTCGCGAAGGTTTCATTTCGTTTGGACTCCGTTGGATATTCTTTTTCTGCAAAACCCTGAAACATGCAAAAAACAGCAATCTGAACTGGGCCTTTGGGTTAGTAGGTTAGTCCCAAAAATGATATAAAAGTGTATGATAAAGCCTAGTAAACATCCAAGACTTCATAAATAATAGCATGGAACAATCAAAAATTATAGATACGTTGGAGACGTATCACATATCATGTTGTAGACTTTTCAGAAGGAGAGTAAGGTGCGCTAGGTCGTTTGTCTTGCACTCAGCTATGCCGTTGGAGTTGATGGACTCACTTATCTTCCAAGCCTTCCGCTGTTATCGTGTTAGATGGCCTTATGCCATATATTTTTGTAATACGTTATCTTTTGAGACATTCGTTGTAATAAGTGTGTGATTGACACTCTGTTATAAATCCTTCAAGTATTGTGTGTGTCAGCATTACCGATCCAGGGATGACACAGAACACAGGGACTTCGGTCCATTCGGATCGTGGTCGCTACACCTGGGTTCTCCATTCATCAAGTGAGCTAATGTCAAATAAACTCTTCTCACCGGCAAGTTTGAAGTCATAATTAAGCTCTTTAATAGCCCAATATGCTTTATGTTCTAGATCAAGAGGTAAGTGACATGCTTTTCCATAAACCATTTTATACGGAGACATACCCATAGGATTCTTATATGTAGTTTTATAGGCCCAGAATGTATCATCAAGTTTCTTGGACCAATTCTCTCTAGATCTATTAACAGTCTTTTGCACAATTAATTTCAGCTCTCTGTTACTTAGTTCTACCTGACCACTAGACTGAGGGTGGTATGGGGATGCAATTCTATGGTTTACATTGTACTTAGCAAGCATCTTACGGAAAGCACCATGAATAATGTGTGAACCACCATTAGTCATTAAGTATCTAGGGACTCCAAACCTCGGAAAAATAACTTCTTTAAGCATCTTGATAGAGGTGTTATGATCAGCACTACTAGTTGGAATAGCTTCTACCCACTTAGTGACGTAATCAATAGCAACCAAAATATGAGTATACCCATAAGAGGAAGGAAATGATCCCATATAATCAAAGCCCCAGACATCAAATGGTTCAATAACAAGTGAATAATTCATAGGCATTTCTTGACGTCTACTAATATTACCAATTGTTTGACATTCATCACAAGACAAGACAAACTTACGGGCATCCTTGAAGAGAGTAGGCCAATAAAAATCAGATTGCAGTACCTTATGTGCAGTTCTATCTCCAGCATGGTGTCCTCCATAAGCCTCGGAGTGACACTTGCGTAGGATCTGTTTATGTTCATGCTCAGGTACACAACGTCTAATAATACCATCTACTCCTTCTTGATAAAGGTGTGGGTCATCCCAGAAGTAATGTCTTAAATCATAGAAGAACTTTTTATTTTGCTGGTATGTGAAACTAGGTGGTATAAACTTAGTAAAAATGTAATTAGGATACCATGGAGGAGTACGAGAAGCATTTATGACAGCTAATTGTTCATCCGAAAAGCTATCATCAATAGGTAGTGGGTCATCAAGAACATTCTCTAACCTAGATAAGTTGTCTGCAACGGGGTTATCATCTCCCTTTCTATCAGTAATAGGCAAATCAAATTCTTGTAGCAGGAGAAACCATCTAATAAGTCTAGGTTTAGCATCTTTCTTTTCCATAAGATATTTATTAGCAGCAAGATCAGTGTGAACAATTACTTTGGAATCAACAATATAAGGTCTAAACTTATCACAAGCAAATACAACTGCTAAAAAATCTTTTTCAGTAGTAGCATAATTTCTCTGGGCATTGTCTAGAGTTTTACTAGCATATTGGATAACATTCAACTTCTTATCAACTCTTTGTCGTAGAATAGCACCTACAACATAATCACTAGCATCGCACATAATTTCAAAGGGTAAATTCTAGTCAGGCGGCTGGACAACAGGTGCAGAGATCAATGCTTTCTTAAGTATTTCAAATGCTTCTACACAATCATCATCAAAGACAAAAGGAACAACTTTTTTTAAGAGATTAGTCAGTGGCCTAGAGATTTTGGAGAAGTCCTTAATGAACCCCCTATAAAAACCGGCATGACCAAGGAAACTTCTTATACCTTTGATGTCCTTGGGACACGACATCTTTTCAATAGCATCAACCTTAACTTTATCGACTTCAGTACCTCTTTCAGAAATTTTATGCCCAAAGACAATACCTTCATTAACCATAAAGTGGCATTTTTCCCAATTCAAGACAAGATTAGTTTCTTCACACCTCTACAAAACTCGATCAAGATTGCTTAAGCAATCATCAAAAGAAGTTCCATAAACGGAAAAATCATCCATGAAAACCTCAACAATCTTTTTACAAAAATCGTAGAATATAGCCAAGGTAGTAGGTGCATTACATAAACCAAAAGGCATACATCTATAAGCAAAGGTACCGAAGGGACAAGTAAAAGTGGTCTTTTCTTGATCCTCTTTTGACACAGGTATTTGAGAGAAACCAGAATAGCCATCTAGAAAGCAAAAATGAGTATGTTTGGATAACCTTTCTAGCATTTGATCAATAAAAAGTAAAGGGTAATGATCCTTCTTAGTAGCTTTATTTAATTTGCGCAAATCAATGACCATCCTATAACCTGTAACAATTCTTTGTGGGATCAATTCATCTTTATCATTAGGAACAACAGTAATACCTCCCTTGTTAGGGACACAATGGACAGGGCTTACCCACTGACTATCAGCAACTGGATAAATTATACCTCCCTCTAGAAGCTTTAGTATTTCCTTCCTTACCACTTCTTTCATCTTAGGATTTAACCATCGTTGGTGATCAATAACTGGTTTAGCGTCCTTTTCCAATTTTATCTTGTGTTGGCATAGAGTGGGACTAATGCCCTTAAGATCATCAAGAGTATATCCAATATCAGCACGGTGCTTCTTCAGAGTTTTCAATAATTTCCCTTCTTCTTGCTCTGAGAGGTTAGCACTAATAATAATAGGATATATCTTCTTTCCATCAAGATAAACATACTTAAGAGTATTAGGTAATGGTTTGAGTTCAAACACGGGATTACCTTTGGGTGGATGAGGATCCCCTAGAATTTCAACAGGCAAGTTGTGTTTTAATAAGGGTCCCTGTTTAAAGAATATTTCATCTATTTCCCTTCTCTCATTCATATACATATCATTTTCATGGTCTAGCAGATACTGTTCTAAAGGATCGTTAGGAGGTACAGCAATAGAAGCAAGACCAATGATTTCATCCTTACTAGGCAATTCTTTATCATGGGGTTGTCTACGAAATTTAGCAAAGTTAAAATCATGAGACATATCCCCTAATCCAACAGTAACAATGTCCTTTTCGTTGTCTATCTTAGCATTAACAGTATTCAAGAAGGGTCTACCAAAAATAATGAGGCAAAAATCATCTTGTGGGGAACCAAGAACAAGAAAACCAGCAGGGTATTCAACTTTCCCACACAAGACTTCAACATCTATAACAATCCCAACTCGTGAAATAGTGTCTCTATTGGCAAGCTTAATAGTAACATCAATACCTTCTTGCTCAGTAGGTGCAATTTTGTGCATAATTTCTTCGTATAAGGAAATGGGTACTACACTTGCACTAGCACCTACGTCACATAAACCATGATAGAAATGATCCCCTATTTTAACGGAAATAATAGGCATGCCTACCATAGGTCTATGTTTATTCCTAGTATCGGGTCTGGCGATTCTAGCAGCTTCCTCATGGAGGTAAATAACATGCCCATGCATATTATCGACCAAGAGATCCTTAACCATAGCAACACTAGGTTCAACTTTAATTTGCTCAGAGGGTGTAAGTGTTCTAGTATTACTCTTACGAACGACAATTGAAGCTTTAGCATGATCCTTTATTCTAACAGGGAAGGGCGGTTTCTCAATGTAAGCAGTAGGAACAATAGGATCAACATTATAAGTGATAGCCTTTTCTTCAACTCTAACAGGTTCAACTACTTTTACTTCAATGGGAGGATAAAATTTAAACCACTTTTCCTAAGGGGGATCAACATGAGTAGCAAATGATTCACAGAAAGAAGCTACTATCTCACCCTCAAGTCCGTATTTAGTGCTAAATTCACGAAAAACATCGGTATCCATAAAAGATTTAACACAATCAAACTTAGGACTTATAACTGACTCCTTACCTTCATCGAGATCTCAATCTTCAGAGTTGCGTGTAATTATTTCCAATAAATCCCACTTGAATTCAATAATCTTCATCGTAAAAGAATCGGTGCAAGAAGTATCGAGCATGGAGCAATTATTGAGAGAAAGCCGAGCATAAAAAATTTGAATAATCATTTCTCTTGAGAGCTCATGATTGGGGCATGAATATAACATTGACTTAAGCCTACCCCAAGCTTGAGCGATACTTTCTCCTTCGCGAGGCCAAAAATTATATATATAATTACGATCACGATGAACCTGATGCATAGGATAGAACTTCTGATGAAATTCCAACTTCACTCGGTTATAGTTCCATGAGCCAATATCATCGCATAGCCTAAACCATGTCAATGCCTCTCCCATCAAAGATAAAGGGAAGACCTTCTTCTTGATCACATCCTCGGGCATACCTGCAAACTTAAATAATCCACAAACTTCCATCTCCTGTAATAGGGATTAGCTAGCAGTTTCTCTATCATACCCAAAGGAATTTCAAAGCAAACATTTTTAGTAGGTTCAGTAGGTTGAGGAGCAACTCTTTTCTCTACTGGTCGGGGTGAAGATACCCCGAACAAGCCCCTCAAAGGATTAAGTTCCATAGTAACCAGTGACAGTGAATTTCAGCAGACTATATATTTATTTTTCCTTACCAAATTCCACTTACCAAAGGCGCTTCACTCCCTGGCAATGGTGCCAGAAAAGAGTCTTGATGACCCACAAGTGTAAGGGATCTATTGTAGTATTTTCGATAAGTAAGAGTGTCGAACCCAACGAGGAGCGGAAGGAAATGATAGGTAGTTTTCAATAAGGTATTTACTGTAAGCACTGAAATTATCGGTAACAGATAGTTTTGTGATAAAATAATTGTTAACAAGTAATAAATAGTAAAGTAAATAAGGTGCAAAAAGATGTCCCAATACTTTTTGTAGCAAAGGACAAGCCTGGACAAACTCTTATACGAAGAAAAGCGCTCCCGAGGACACATGGGAATTATTGTCAAGCTAGTTTTCATCACGTTCATATGATTCGCGTTCGTTACTTTGATAATTTGGTATGTGGGTGGACCGGTGCATGGGTGCTACCCTTACATGGACAAGCATCCCACTTATGATTAACCTCTATTGCAAGCATCCGCAACTACAAAAGAAGTATTAAGGTAAACCTAACCATAACATGAAACATGTGGATCCAAATCAGCCCTTACGAAGCAACGCATAAACTAGGGTTTAAGCTTCTGTCACTCTAGCAACCCATCATCTACTTATTACTTCCCAATGCCTTCCTCTAGGCCCGAACAATGGTGAAGTGTCATGTAGTCGACGTTCACATGACACCACTAGAGGAAAGACAACATACATCTCATCAAAATATCGAACGAATACCAAATTCACATGACTACTTATAGCAAGACTTCTCCCATGTCCTTAGGAACAAACGTAACTACTCACAAGACATATTCATGTTCATGATCATAGGAGTATTAATATGCATAATGGATCTGAACATATGATCTTCCACCAAGTAAACCAACTAGCATCAACTACAAGGAGTAATCAACACTACTAGTAACCCGCAGGTACCAATCTGAGGTTTTGTTACAAAGATTGGATACAAGAGATGAACTAGGGTTTGAGAGGAGATGGTGCTGGTGAAGATGTTGATGAAGATAACCCTCCCCAAGATGGGAGAGTTGTTGGTGATGACGGCGGTGACGATTTCCCCCTCCTAGAGGGAAGTATCCCCGGCAGAACAGCCCCGCCGGAGCCCTAGATAGGTCTATGTTTATTCCTAGTATCGGGTCTGGCGATTCTAGCAGCTTCCTCATGGAGGTAAATAACATGCCCATGCATATTATCGACCAAGAGATCCTTAACCATAGCAACACTAGGTTCAACTTTAATTTGCTCAGAGGGTGTAAGTGTTCTAGTGTTACTCTTACGAACGACAATTGAAGCTTTAGCATGATCCTTTATTCTAACAGGGAAGGGCGGTTTCTCAATGTAAGCAGTAGGAACAATAGGATCAACATTATAAGTGATAGCCTTTTCTTCAACTCTAACAGGTTCAACTACTTTTACTTCAATGGGAGGATAAAATTTAAACCACTTTTCCTAAGGGGGATCAACATGAGTAGCAAATGATTCACAGAAAGAAGCTACTATCTCACCCTCAAGTCCGTATTTAGTGCTAAATTCACGAAAAACATCGGTATCCATAAAAGATTTAACACAATCAAACTTAGGACTTATAACTGACTCCTTACCTTCATCGAGATCTCAATCTTCAGAGTTGCGTGTAATTATTTCCAATAAATCCCACTTGAATTCAATAATCTTCATCATAAAAGAATCGGTGCAAGAAGTATCGAGCATGGAGCGATTATTGAGAGAAAGCCGAGCATAAAAAATTTGAATAATCATTTCTCTTGAGAGCTCATGATTGGGGCATGAATATAACATTGAGTTAAGCCTACCCCAAGCTTGAGCGATACTTTCTCCTTCGCGAGGCCAAAAATTATATATATAATTACGATCACGATGAACCTGATGCATAGGATAGAACTTCTGATGAAATTCCAACTTCACTCGGTTATAGTTCCATGAGCCAATATCATCGCATAGCCTAAACCATGTCAATGCCTCTCCCTTCAAAGATAAAGGGAAGACCTTCTTCTTGATCACATCCTCGGGCATACCTGCAAACTTAAATAATCCACAAACTTCCATCTCCTGTAATAGGGATTAGCTAGCAGTTTCTCTATCATACCCAAAGGAATTTCAAAGCAAACATTTTTAGTAGGTTCAGTAGGTTGAGGAGCAACTCTTTTCTCTACTGTTCGGGGTGAAGATACCCCGAACAAGCCCCTCAAAGGATTAAGTTCCATAGTAACCAGTGACAGTGAATTTCAGCACACTATATATTTATTTTTCCTTACCAAATTCCACTTACCAAAGGCGCTTCACTCCCTGGCAATGGTGCCAGAAAAGAGTCTTGATGACCCACAAGTGTAAGGGATCTATTGTAGTCTTTTCGATAAGTAAGAGTGTCGAACCCAACGAGGAGCGGAAGGAAATGATAGGTAGTTTTCAATAAGGTATTTACTGTAAGCACTGAAATTATCGGTAACAGATAGTTTTGTGATAAAATAATTGTTAACAAGTAATAAATAGTAAAGTAAATAAGGTGCAAAAAGATGTCCCAATACTTTTTGTAGCAAAGGACAAGCCTGGACAAACTCTTATACGAAGAAAAGCGCTCCCGAGGACACATGGGAATTATTGTCAAGCTAGTTTTCATCACGTTCATATGATTCGCGTTCGTTACTTTGATAATTTGGTATGTGGGTGGACCGGTGCATGGGTGCTACCCTTACATGGACAAGCATCCCACTTATGATTAACCTCTATTGCAAGCATCCGCAACTACAAAAGAAGTATTAAGGTAAACCTAACCATAACATGAAACATGTGGATCCAAATCAGCCCTTACGAAGCAACGCATAAACTAGGGTTTAAGCTTCTGTCACTCTAGCAACCCATCATCTACTTATTACTTCCCAATGCCTTCGTCTAGGCCCAAACAATGGTGAAGTGTCATGTAGTCGACGTTCACATGACACCACTAGAGGAAAGACAACATACATCTCATCAAAATATCGAACGAATACCAAATTCACATGACTACTTATAGCAAGACTTCTCCCATGTCCTTAGGAACAAACGTAACTACTCACAAGACATATTCATGTTCATGATCATAGGAGTATTAATATGCATAATGGATCTGAACATATGATCTTCCACCAAGTAAACCAACTAGCATCAACTACAAGGAGTAATCAACACTACTAGTAACCCGCAGGTACCAATCTGAGGTTTTGTTACAAAGATTGGATACAAGAGATGAACTAGGGTTTGAGAGGAGATGGTGCTGGTGAAGATGTTGATGAAGATAACCCTCCCCAAGATGGGAGAGTTGTTGGTGATGACGGCGGTGACGATTTCCCCCTCCTAGAGGGAAGTATCCCCGGCAGAACAGCCCCGCCGGAGCCCTAGATAGGTCTATGTTTATTCCTAGTATCGGGTCTGGCGATTCTAGCAGCTTCCTCATGGAGGTAAATAACATGCCCATGCATATTATCGACCAAGAGATCCTTAACCATAGCAACACTAGGTTCAACTTTAATTTGCTCAGAGGGTGTAAGTGTTCTAGTGTTACTCTTACGAACGACAATTGAAGCTTTAGCATGATCCTTTATTCTAACAGGGAAGGGCGGTTTCTCAATGTAAGCAGTAGGAACAATAGGATCAACATTATAAGTGATAGCCTTTTCTTCAACTCTAACAGGTTCAACTACTTTTACTTCAATGGGAGGATAAAATTTAAACCACTTTTCCTAAGGGGGATCAACATGAGTAGCAAATGATTCACAGAAAGAAGCTACTATCTCACCCTCAAGTCCGTATTTAGTGCTAAATTCACGAAAAACATCGGTATCCATAAAAGATTTAACACAATCAAACTTAGGACTTATAACTGACTCCTTACCTTCATCGAGATCTCAATCTTCAGAGTTGCGTGTAATTATTTCCAATAAATCCCACTTGAATTCAATAATCTTCATCATAAAAGAATCGGTGCAAGAAGTATCGAGCATGGAGCGATTATTGAGAGAAAGCCGAGCATAAAAAATTTGAATAATCATTTCTCTTGAGAGCTCATGATTGGGGCATGAATATAACATTGAGTTAAGCCTACCCCAAGCTTGAGCGATACTTTCTCCTTCGCGAGGCCAAAAATTATATATATAATTACGATCACGATGAACCTGATGCATAGGATAGAACTTCTGATGAAATTCCAACCTCACTCGGTTATAGTTCCATGAGCCAATATCATCGCATAGCCTAAACCATGTCAATGCCTCTCCCTTCAAAGCTAAAGGGAAGACCTTCTTCTTGATCACATCCTCGGGCATACCTGCAAACTTAAATAATCCACAAACTTCCATCTCCTGTAATAGGGATTAGCTAGCAGTTTCTCTATCATACCCAAAGGAATTTCAAAGCAAACATTTTTAGTAGGTTCAGTAGGTTGAGGAGCAACTCTTTTCTCTACTGGTCGGGGTGAAGATACCCCGAACAAGCCCCTCAAAGGATTAAGTTCCATAGTAACAAGTGACAGTGAATTTCAGCACACTATATATTTATTTTTCCTTACCAAATTCCACTTACCAAAGGCGCTTCACTCCCTGGCAATGGTGCCAGAAAAGAGTCTTGATGACCCACAAGTGTAAGGGATCTATTGTAGTCTTTTCGATAAGTAAGAGTGTCGAACCCAACGAGGAGCGGAAGGAAATGATAGGTAGTTTTCAATAAGGTATTTACTGTAAGCACTGAAATTATTGGTAACAGATAGTTTTGTGATAAAATAATTGTTAACAAGTAATAAATAGTAAAGTAAATAAGGTGCAAAAAGATGTCCCAATACTTTTTGTAGCAAAGGACAAGCCTGGACAAACTCTTATACGAAGAAAAGCGCTCCCGAGGACACATGGGAATTATTGTCAAGCTAGTTTTCATCACGTTCATATGATTCGCGTTCGTTACTTTGATAATTTGGTATGTGGGTGGACCGGTGCATGGGTGCTACCCTTACATGGACAAGCATCCCACTTATGATTAACCTCTATTGCAAGCATCCGCAACTACAAAAGAAGTATTAAGGTAAACCTAACCATAACATGAAACATGTGGATCCAAATCAGCCCTTACGAAGCAACGCATAAACTAGGGTTTAAGCTTCTGTCACTCTAGCAACCCATCATCTACTTATTACTTCCCAATGCCTTCCTCTAGGCCCAAACAATGGTGAAGTGTCATGTAGTCGACGTTCACATGACACCACTAGAGGAAAGACAACATACATCTCATCAAAATATCGAACGAATACCAAATTCACATGACTACTTATAGCAAGACTTCTCCCATGTCCTTAGGAACAAACGTAACTACTCACAAGACATATTCATGTTCATGATCATAGGAGTAATAATATGCATAATGGATCTGAACATATGATCTTCCACCAAGTAAACCAACTAGCATCAACTACAAGGAGTAATCAACACTACTAGTAACCCGCAGGTACCAATCTGAGGTTTTGTTACAAAGATTGGATACAAGAGATGAACTAGGGTTTGAGAGGAGATGGTGCTGGTGAAGATGTTGATGAAGATAACCCTCCCCAAGATGGGAGAGTTGTTGGTTATGACGGCGGTGACGATTTCCCCCTCCTAGAGGGAAGTATCCCCGGCAGAACAGCCCCGCCGGAGCCCTAGATAGGTCTATGTTTATTCCTAGTATCGGGTCTGGCGATTCTAGCAGCTTCCTCATGGAGGTAAATAACATGCCCATGCATATTATCGACCAAGAGATCCTTAACCATAGCAACACTAGGTTCAACTTTAATTTGCTCAGAGGGTGTAAGTGTTCTAGTATTACTCTTACGAATGACAATTGAAGCTTTAGCATGATCCTTTATTCTAACAGGGAAGGGCGGTTTCTCAATGTAAGCAGTAGGAACAATAGGATCAACATTATAAGTGATAGCCTTTTCTTCAACTCTAACAGGTTCAACTACTTTTACTTCAATGTGAGGATAAAATTTAAACCACTTTTCCTAAGGGGGATCAACATGAGTAGCAAATGATTCACAGAAAGAAGCTACTATCTCACCCTCAAGTCCGTATTTAGTGCTAAATTCACGAAAAACATCGGTATCCATAAAAGATTTAACACAATCAAACTTAGGAGTTATAACTGACTCCTTACCTTCATCGAGATCTCAATCTTCAGAGTTGCGTGTAATTATTTCCAATAAATCCCACTTGAATTCAATAATCTTCATCATAAAAGAATCGGTG
Source organism: Secale cereale (assembly GCA_902687465.1). Lineage (NCBI taxonomy): Eukaryota > Viridiplantae > Streptophyta > Magnoliopsida > Poales > Poaceae > Secale > Secale cereale. The sequence continues at coordinate 653,034,202 of LR738712.1, forward strand.
CAAGAAGTATCGAGCATGGAGCGATTATTGAGAGAAAGCCGAGCATAAAAAATTTGAATAATCATTTCTCTTGAGAGCTCATGATTGGGGCATGAATATAACATTGACTTAAGCCTACCCCAAGCTTGCGCGATACTTTCTCCTTCGCGAGGCCAAAAATTATATATATAATTACGATCACGATGAACCTGATGCATAGGATAGAACTTCTGATGAAATTCCAACTTCACTCGGTTATAATTCCATGAGCCAATATCATCGCATAGCCTAAACCATGTCAATGCCTCTCCCTTCAAAGATAAAGGGAAGACCTTCTTCTTGATCACATCCTCGGGCATACCTGCAAACTTAAATAATCCACAAACTTCCATCTCCTGTAATAGGGATTAGCTAGCAGTTTCACTATCATACCCAAAGGAATTTCAAAGCAAACATTTTTAGTAGGTTCAGTAGGTTGAGGAGCAACTCTTTTCTCTACAGGTCGGGGTGAAGATACCCCGAACAAGCCCCTCAAAGGATTAAGTTCCATAGTAACCAGTGACAGTGAATTTCAGCACACTATATAATTTTTTTTCCTTACCAAATTCCACTTACCAAAGGCGCTTCACTCCCTGGCTATGGTGCCAGAAAAGAGTCTTGATGACCCACAAGTGTAAGGGATCTATTGTAGTCTTTTCGATAAGTAAGAGTGTCGAACCCAACGAGGAGCGGAAGGAAATGATAGGTAGTTTTCAATAAGGTATTTACTGTAAGCACTGAAATTATCGGTAACAGATAGTTTTGTGATAAAATAATTGTTAACAAGTAATAAATAGTAAAGTAAATAAGGTGCAAAAAGATGTCCCAATTCTTTTTGTAGCAAAGGACAAGCCTGGACAAACTCTTATACGAAGAAAAGCGCTCCCGAGGACACATGGGAATTATTGTCAAGCTAGTTTTCATCACGTTCATATGATTCGCGTTCGTTACTTTGATAATTTGGTATGTGGGTGGACCGGTGCATGGGTGCTACCCTTACATGGACAAGCATCCCACTTATGATTAACCTCTATTGCAAGCATCCGCAACTACAAAAGAAGTATTAAGGTAAACCTAACCATAACATGAAACATGTGGATCCAAATCAGCCCTTACGAAGCAACGCATAAACTAGGGTTTAAGCTTCTGTCACTCTAGCAACCCATCATCTACTTATTACTTCCCAATGCCTTCCTCTAGGCCCAAACAATGGTGAAGTGTCATGTAGTCGACGTTCACATGACACCACTAGAGGAAAGACAACATACATCTCATCAAAATATCGAACGAATACCAAATTCACATGACTACTTATAGCAAGACTTCTCCCATGTCCTTAGGAACAAACGTAACTACTCACAAGACATATTCATGTTCATGATCATAGGAGTAATAATATGCATAATGGATCTGAACATATGATCTTCCACCAAGTAAACCAACTAGCATCAACTACAAGGAGTAATCAACACTACTAGTAACCTGCAGGTACCAATCTGAGGTTTTGTTACAAAGATTGGATACAAGAGATGAACTAGGGTTTGAGAGGAGATGGTGCTGGTGAAGATGTTGATGAAGATAACCCTCCCCAAGATGGGAGAGTTGTTGGTGATGACGGCGGTGACGATTTCCCCCTCCTAGAGGGAAGTATCCCCGGCAGAACAGCCCCGCCGGAGCCCTAGATTGGTTTTGCCAAGGTGCCGCCTCAAGACGGCGGTGCTTTTTCTCGAAAGCCTCCTATGATTTTTTTCAGGTCAAAACATCTCATATAGCAGAAGATGGGCATCGGGGGGCTGCCAGGTGGCCCACGAGGCAGGGGGCGCCCCTGGGCGCGCCCCCACCCTCGTGGACGGTGGGTGGCCCCCCTCATGTACTTCTTTCGCCAGATATTTTTTATATTTTCTGAAACAGAGTTTCGTGGAGTTTCAGGGCTTTTTGAGTTGTGTAGAATAGGTCTCCAATGTTTGCTCCTTTTCCAGCCCAGAATTCCAGCTGCCGTCATTCTCCCTCTTCATGTAAACCTTGTAAGATAAGAGAGAAAAGGCATAAGAAGTAGTGTGACATAATGTGTAATAACATCCCATAGTGCAATAAATATCAACATAAAAGCATGATGCAAAATGGACGTATCACTTCCCAAGTGATCTACTTCATCACGTCACTTGTCATACAACGCACATTCTGCAAAACATTGACAAGCTTGAGCGGGCCTTCCTATGGTCAGGTTCGGATAAGACAACCGGGGCAAAATGCAAGGTCAATTGGGATATTGTTAGTCGGACGCTTGCCTATGGTGGACTTGGGGTCCTCAACAACAACACCTTAGAGAGAGTCTTCACATGCATAGCTACTTCATTGTTTAACTAATCATTGATCTTCACTTTTATCTTTTTGGAGTAATTCGTTGTTTACTCTTGTTCTTCACTTGTAACTTAAGAGGTAATTTTTTGAATGAACTAAAAATCATAAATCTGAAATTATATATGTCTCATATGCTTAAGAATCACAATATTGGTCATACAAGCAATTCCTGAATGGTTAGTCTATGGAAGAGAACATTCACATACAAATATATTATCTTGGACATATTTTATGATTGTGAATACCCATTAATTATTTTCAACCTTGATCAAATTAGTTGAAGTTGGACAAGGAAGACAACATAATGAGTTATGTTTGGGTATATCTGCATAGTAGTTATATTGTTGTGGATCCTCCAATATGTGGTGCTTGTTTATAATCTTTGCTAGATAAAATTCCAGTACTAAGCGGGAATACTTCTTGTGCATCCAAAATCATTGAGCCAAGTTTCTTCCATGAGTGTCCACCATACCTACCTATATACGGTATTACCCTGTCGTTCCAAGTAAATTTCCATGTGCCATCTCTAAAACCTTCAAATGTATATATGTTTTTTGTACTTGTACCACTCATGGAGCGATGGGGCGGTCAATATCTTCCATGCTAACCGGGTTATTCTCACGACGAGAGTTTCTACACTCATCTTGCACGAGAGAGGATGGTATTTGGGATGCCCAGTCTCGTTAAACAAAGAAAATATAATAAAACAAACTCCCCCAGAAAGTTGATTGTTTGGAGGGCACCCGTGGATTCAGTTAGCCCTGGCTTGCGTTTGTATGGTTTTTGGGAGTAAATATTTTCCTTTCTGCATGGGAGCCGCCAATAATGTGTTTAGCATGGAACATATTGAAATCCTTTGTTGTGGCGTTGACAGTAAAAAGTACACCTCTAAAATGATTTAATCTTTGTTTTTACCAATGAGCTCTAGCACATACGCAAATCCCTGCTTCCCTCTCTAAAGGGCATTTCTTTTACTTTTCTATCAATTTTATTCTTCTTTGAGTTAACTTCTTAGTCCAACATCAGTTATTCTCTACTTGGCAATCATCGTGTGGTGGGGAAGATCTAGACACATATATCCAGTCAAATATATTTGAACATGAATTATTATTGTTGACAATTATCTATATGATAAGTAAGTTGGGAGGCGAAACACATAATTGAGTTTGTGAAGCTCTTACTTATAAAATAATATGAATTGTAATTGTTTGGTGACTAAGAACATAGGTTGTTAAGTTTCAAGAGAATGCATTGTTTGAACCATAACATATGAATTGATTGCTACTTTATCATGATGAGTTTTATGAAGAAAGAGTTTGTGTTTATAATTCTAGGAAAAGTGATGAGAATTATCATTGATCAAACTTATGTACTATGCGAGCATTCACACTTCATAAATTATTTATTTTACCATTAACCTACTCGAGGATGAGCAGGAATTATGCTTGGGGATGCTGATAAGTTTCCAACGTATCTATAATTTATGAAGTATTCATGCCATGTTTGCTAAAAAATTATATGGTTTTGGTGCACTTTTATATGAAGTTTATGGAACTAACCTATTAACCTAGTGCCCAGTGCCAGTTTTTGTTTTCTGCATGTTTTTGGTTTTCCGGAAAATCCATACCAAACAAAGTCTAAATGCCACAAAAATTTACGGCGATTTTTTATGGACAATGAGAGACCAAAGAAGCTTCGGAGAAGGACCAGAGGAGTAAAAAGAAATCCTACTCTCCGATATAACTAGACTCCGAAAGTAGTTTTTGATTCTAGACTCAACATCGGCAGCGGTTCGATCAAGCAGGGGCTCCTAGGTCGGGGAAGGCTCTGATTACCAACTTGTAACGCCCAAGATGCGGCTATATCTCCCACGTGTCGAGGCACGACTTAGAGGCATAACTGCATTTTGGTATGATCGCAAGATCGTCATCTTCACACATTCCCATGTATAAGGACAAGGTAAATACATAGTCCTTACAATCGCCACTTCACACAATGCATAAATAAGTCATACATTCATCCAGAGTACACACATAGTCCGGCTACGGACGAATCCAAATGAAAAGAAGATAACCACCCAACTATGCCCGATCGGCCCTAGTAGGAACCACTACTAATCGTCGGGGTATGTCACATACATATGGCTACGCTCTTCATCGAACTCCCACTTGAGCTCCTGATCATCACATGTTTCGTACTCGGTCGCACCTGCACCTGTGTTTGTAGTAAACTATGAGTCATGAGGACTCAGCAATCCCATTCCCAGGTATCAAAACTATCAAAGCCTTGGGTGAGGAGAAGGTACAAAGAGGGGACTGCAGCAAGCACTAAGCGTAGGTGAGGTGGCCAGCTTACGTAAGTTCAGAGCGAGAAGAGAATAGAAAGCCATCGATCGTGAACTATTCATGATCACTAGATGATCATGTCTACCTACGAGTCATACATAACCCAGCCGTGTTCTCTTCCCAAACTCCATCGAAAAGAGACCATCACGACTACTCACACGGTAGTGTATTATGTTTGAGGTTTTGTGTCAAGTTATCTACAACCGGTATTAACAAACTCCAATCCGCCACATAACCGTAGGAACGGCTTTCGAAAGATCATAACCCTGCAGGGGTGTCCCAACTTAGCCCATCACAAGCTCTCACGATCAGCGGAGTGACAACTCCATGTTGGGAAGGCACAAGTGTTGTCGAAATCCCGTGCTCAAGATATTTCGACAATAGTAAACTAATCCAGCAAGACTTCCCGACGTGCCATCACCCTAATAAGAGCCGTGCGTATCTCGTCTCAGGCCACGATCGGATAAGCTACGCGTACAGGTGCCAAACACCCAAGTTGCCAAGGGGTGGCCCCGCACAGTGCTCTGGGTTGGACCAACACTCATGAGGAGCACTGGCCCGGGGGTTGATTAATAATCCACTGGGTTCAGAAAGTCCCTATGCAAGTTTTAGTTATTAGGCAAATGTAAAACCAAGGTTGGGCCTTGCTAGAAAAGCTTTAAACAAAGAGAATTATCTAGGGGGCCCATAAACCCCAACCGTGTTAAGAACGCAAAATCAAGGAACATAACACCGGTTTATCGGTTCCTAAGGTGGCATGAGTGGAACAAAACAGCGAGCAAAAGGCCAAGCCTTCCACCCATTGCCAAGTATATAGGTGCATTAATTTAAATATAGATATTGTGTTATTCCCAAAATATCCAATCCACATGGAGCAAACTTCAACTTCACCTGCAACTAACAACGCTATAAGAGGGGCTTGAGCAAAAGCGTACTTAGCCAAACAACGGTTTGTTGGGAAGGTAGTTAGAGGTTTCATGGCAAGGTAGGGGCTGACAAGCAAATAAATAGGTAGAGCGACAAAGCAATAGAGTGAGACAGCTAGCAAAGCATAGATAGAGGTGATATCAAGGAATGGTCATCTTGCCTGGTAAGTCCTCGGTGGAATCGGGACCTTGATCTTCATAATCGCACTCAACTGGTGTCTCGACCTCGGACTCGAACTAGTCTCCCGGTGCTACCCAAATAAAACAAGCATCCACATAAACACACATGACAAGGAAACGAACACATGCTACATGCACGATGCACATGAATGCAAGAACGAAGCTACGGTGCTACCGGTACGGAAGGACATGGTGTCGGGAAGGGCATGGTGTAGGAAATATGGATGTGGGCAAGCTCTTGGCAAACCAAGTATGCCACTGGATAGATTGAGAGATTTCGGTTGAAATCGATATAAAGATCACCGGAAACGGATGAACGGTTTGCAAATGACAGTCTAAACAAGATGCAATGCAAACCTGATGATGACAGCAAAATGGCAACTTTGGAGCAAGGTTTAAATATGCTACAACACTAAAACATGATAACAAATGGTATGGCAGTGAAGTATACATTTTTCTATACAAATATGAACACAGAGAACATCCAAAAACTTACTGGAACAGAATTAAAACAGCATGGCAAAATGCATGAAGTTAATAGGTTTTCAGACTTAGTGAAAATTAACTGAGCATGGAACTAGGAGAAATATGATGATGTCTTTGGAGGCACATAACAGCAAGCATAACAGTTTCCTCATGCATGAAAATTACATGAGCATGAAGAAGACATAGTATACTTCCAATTCATCCAAAGAAGCAATTTATTGCAAGCAAGGGTTGATTAACATGAGCTTTGCCAAAATGTGCATTCTATTAACAAGCTGACAGTTCAGATTTCAAGCATTTTGAGAGCATGATAACAACAAGCTACAGCAGGGCATAAATGTAAACAAAGACATAGATTGATTGAGAATTACATGGACTTCATGAGATGCTCACTGGACATTCCAAAACATGCATGCATCTGAGTGTAGCATCAAGTTTACATGGCAACATATTATAAAAGAGACATGGCATTGTTTTCAAGCTTGTGCTAGTCACCATAAGGCGCCATATCATCGCAAGTAGACATGAAGTAGAGCATGGACATGTGCAAAACGACCCCAAAGCATAAATGGATTTAAATGCACAAAAATAACAAAATGCAACATGCTGTGAAAATGACATGCATGCAAACTTTCTCAAAAGATGAAAATAATGCCACCAATGGATTCCTTGGATTATTCTAGCCCAAAAATATATATAATATGTAGGGTTCTTATAGTAAAAAATCATCACAAGTTGAATCATGAGAATATGCCTAAAAGGAATAGAAAGAAATGGCATGTTTCCTTAATGGGAAATGTCCAGATTTGGACTAGCCTAAATTGGAAAGATTCCAAGTGCCTAGAGAATATTCTCTAGAATTAAAATAAAACAAAAGGAAATCCATAGAGAGGGAGAGAGAGAGAGGAAGACAGGTGGGTCTATGCTGTCAGTAGGACAGAAAACCCCAAAAATTGGGCTTAATCCACTGGCCCTGGGGGGATTCAATCCCTGGTTGGCTGGGTAGCAGAGAGACAGATAGACCAACTGAGCTAGGAGCGGCTACTAACAGAGGAGGAGTTTTACTCCTCTCATCATAACTCACCGATGCAGACAAAGCAAAAGCTCGCCGGCGACAGAGACGGCGGGGCGACGCGCGGGGCTACTCCGGCGACCAAACGGGAGGGCGGAGGCATGCAATGGGTCCGCGGAGGGATCCCGCGCCCCTGGGTGTCACTGGAAGCATCGGACGACGACAAAATCATCGTCGGAGGCAAACTACAGAGGCGGCACGGCGGTGAAGGCGAGGCGAGGGACTAAGTGAACAGCTGAGCGCTCTGAAACGAACAAGAAGAACACGGGGAACTCACCTGACAGACGCAACTCGCGAGAGGGGGTCAGAGCACTCGCCGGAGACGAGGTCCGACGGTGGCCGGTTCGGGCGGACGGTGAACTCATAGCTAGAGTGCGTAATAAAGGGGGAGAAGGGCATGGGAAGGCTCGTGAGCTCACCATGAACCCGGTGAGGTGCTCGGCTCGGCAAGAGGGGGTCGGAGTCGACGGTGAGGGTGGACGAACGCCTGCGGTGGCCGGAGTCGAAGACGAGGAAGAAGACGATGCAGACGAGGCCCTCGGCTCCACGTAGTTGACGTCGTGGACGTAGACGACGACGGGGAAGCAGACGGACGAGGTTGGCAAGGCGGAGGATGACGGGGTGCACGCCGGCGACGAGCTCTTGCGCTCAGATGCACTCGGGTCACGGTACAGGTGGGAGATCTGGTCGCCGAAGCGCACCTTGCAGCGGAGAAGGAGGAAGAGGGAACCCTAGGCGAGGCGGAGGACACGAGGAGGATAAGGGGCTCGAGCGACGTGTCATCGCAATGGCACTCGGCTCCACGGTCCCCATGGCAATGGTGAGAGGAGGACGAAAAGGTGGCTGCGCGCGACAATGTGGTCGTTGACGTGCGGGCCCAACTTGGCCACGTGGGCGCGAAGCAGAGGGGGGCGAGCGGGTGCGCGGGTGAGAAAGGGAGAGAGGGACGCGTGTGATGACCCACAAGTGTAGGGGATCTATCGTAATCCTTTCGATAAGTAATAGTGTCGAACCCAACGAGGAGCAGAAGGAAATGATAGGCAGTTTTCAGTAAGGTATTTTCTGCAAGCACTGAAATTATCGGTAACAGATAGTTTTGTGATAAGGTAATTGGTAGCAAGTGACAAATAGTAAAAGTAAATAAGGTGCAACAAGATGGCCCAATCCTTTTTGTAGCAAAGTACAAGCCTGGACAAACTCTTATATGAAGGAAAGCGCTCCCGAGGACACATGGGAATTATCGTCAAGCTAGTTTTTATCACGTTCATATGATTCGCGTTCGTTACTTTGATAATTTGGTATGTGGGTGGACCGTTGCTTGGGTGCTATCCTTACTTGGACAAGCATCCCACATATGATTAACCTCTATTGCAAGCATCTGCAACTACAAAAGAAGTATTAAGGTGAACATAACCATAGCATGAAACATGTGGATCCAAATCAGCCACTTACGAAGCAACGCATAAACTAGGGTTTAAGCTTCTATCTCTCTAGCGACCCATCATCTACTTATTACTTCCCAATGCCTTCCTCTAGGCCCAAACTATGGTGAAGTGTCATGTAGTTTACGTTCACATGACACCACTAGCGGAGACAACATACATCTCATCAAAATATCGAACGAATACAATATTCACATGACTACTTATAGCAAGACTTCTCCCATGTCCTCAGGAACAAAAGTAACTACTCACAAGACATAATATTGTTCATGATTAGAGGGGCATTAATATGCATAATGGATCTGAACATATCATCTTCCATCAAGTAAACCAACTAGCATCAACTACAAGGAGTAATCAACACTACTAGCAACCCACATGTACCAATCTGAGGTTTGGGTACAAAGATTGGATACAAGAGATGAACTAGGGTTTGAGAGGAGATGGTGCTGGTGAAGATGTTGATGAAGATAACCCTTCCCGAGATGGGAGAGTTGTTGGTGATGACAGCGGTGATGATTTCCCCCTCCCGGAGGGAAGTATCCCCGGCAGAACAGCTCTGCCGGAGCCCTAGATTGGTTTCCGCCAAGGTTCCGCCTCGAGACGGTGGCGTCTGGTCCTGAAAGCCTCCTTTTGAATATATTTTTCCAGGTCAAAACACCCCATATAGTAGAAGATGGGCATCGTGGGGTCACCGAGTGGCCCACGAGGCAGGGGCGCAGTCCTCACCCTCGTGGACAGGTGTGGGCCCCCTGGCAAATCTCTTTCGCCAGATATTTTTTATATTTTCTGAAATTGTGTTTCGTGGAGTTTCGGAGCTTTTTGACTTGTGCAGAATAGGTCTCCAATGTTTGCTCCTTTTCCAGCCCAGAATTCCAGCTATCGACATTCTCCCTCTTCATGTAAACCTTGTAAAATAAGAGAGAAAAGGCATAAGTATTGTGACATAACGTGTAATAACAGCCCATAGTGCAATAAATATCAACATAAAAGCATGTTGCAAAATGGACGTATCAACTCCCCCAAGCTTAGACCTCGTTTGTCCTCAAGCGAAAGCCGATATCAAAAAATATGACCACATGTTTAGAGATAGAGGTGTCGATAAAAATAAAATACGGACATGAGGGCATCATGATCATTCTTATAACAGCAACACACATATATTGTCATATGATTCTTATGCTAAAGTAACAATTCATTCACAATGTCAAGTATGAATCAGACACCTCATTGAAACCAACAAACTATGATCTCAGTCATTGAAGCAATTGCAATTTATCATAACATCGGAAAGAGTCAATGTAAGAGCTTTTCAGCAAGCCCACATACTCAACTATCATGTAGTCTTTCACAATTGCTCACACTCACGCAATACTTATGGGTATGGAGTTTTAATCAGACGCAGAGAAAGATAGGGGCTTATGGTATTGCCTCCCAACCTTTTACCTCAAGGGTAATATCAACAGTAATAGACCATGATAACTTATATCCAATTGGGTATATATGTCAGGATCTTTCCAACACAATGTGCTTGCCAAAGGATAAAATGTAAAAAGGAAAGGTGATTTTCACCTTGACTCTTATATAGGCCCTTCGCAGAGGGAAGCAGAGGTTGTCATGTGCTTTTATGGTTGGATGCACAAAGTCTTAGCGCAAAACAACGTCACTTTATATTGCCACTTGTGATAAGGACCTTTATTATACAGTCCGTCGCTTTTATTACTTCCATATCACAAGATCGTATAAAGCTTATTTCCTCCACACTAACAAATCATACATATTTTAGAGAGTTTGCAACAATGAAAACTTACTTGAAGGATCTTACTCAATCCATAGGTAGGTATGGTGGACTCTCATGGCAAAACTGGGTTTAAGGATGTATGGAAGCACAAGTAGTATCTCTACTTGGTGCAAGGAGTTTTGGCTAGCATGAGGGGGGAAGGTAAGCTCAACATGTTGGGTGATCCGTGACAATATACTTTATTTTAGATATAAGAAACCATAACCCATTATGTTGTCTTCCTTGTCCGACATCAACTCTTTAGCATGTAATATTTTAATGAGTGCTCACAATCATAATAGATGTCCAAGATAGTATATTTGTATGTGAAACCTCTCTTTCTTTATTACTTCCTATTAATTGCAACGATGACCAAAACTATGTTTGTCAACTCTCAACAACTTTTATTCATCATACCCTTTATATGTGAAGTCATTACTTCCCATAAGATCAATATGATCTCTTTGATAACTTTTATATTTTCTATTATTCTCTCATGACCATAACGAGGAAATCAAGCCCTTGACTCAACACTAATCTTTATTATATAACTCACGGACTTTATTACAAAGGTAAAGATCAAAAGGCAAAAGTTCACAACTAGATCATGCTAAATTTATTCTACTAGATCAAGACATTACCAAAAGGATCGAACTAAGAAAAACGGTAAAGATAGGAGTGTGATGGTGATACGATACCGGGGCACCTCCCCCAAGCTTGGCAGTTGCCAAGGGGAGTGCCCATACCCATATGATTATGTCCCCTTCTTCGGAGGTGGTGATGTAGGATTCTTCCTTAGCTTGCGCTTAAGTACAGAATTTTGCTCCTTTAGGTCATTGATCTCCTGCTCAAGGTTTAATATCTTCTTGCATAGTGCTTGCTTGTTTTCCTGCAAGAGGCAAAAAGGGATAAACTCGATCTTAGGTTTATTTGCTCTGTCGGGGAGGCTTGACTTTTTGAACTCCACATGCATGTCCCCAGGTTGAGGTAGTGGGACTTCGTCTTCATCTGAGCTGGTCCAATCCCTTCTCTTGGGATCATGGTCTTCTTCTTCCTCCGTGGTCCAACCATAATGCTCCCTGTCCCCATAGATCTTAGGGTCAGCAAGGAGATCGGCCACATAGCTTTCTCCCTCCGAATCCTGGGATGACATATCACTCCACTCTGCGACAGAAACAGCTCGTAACAAAAACAGATGATTTTTGCGTGATACGGTGGTCAAAACCTTCGGGAGAATATATAATGAATTTTTACCGACCAAAAGAAGTAACGTGCAAGAAATCAGAGTCCGGGAGGCACACGAGGTGCCCACGAGGTATAGGGCGTGCCTAGGGGAAGGGGGGCGCCCTCCACCCTCGTGGACACCTCGTGTCCTTTCCAGACTGCCTCTTATTTTTCTATTTTTCTAAATACTCCAAAATGGTGAAAAATTGCCATTAGAACTGTTTTTGAGTCGGTTTACTTACCGTACCACATACCTCTTCCTTTTCGGGGTCTGAATCGTTATAGAAAGTGTCCCTTATGTATTCCTCCAGGGTTACGGTTTCAATAACATTGGTTTCAACATTTATAGGGTTACTTGAGATATAATGTTTGATTCTTTGACCGTTCACCACCTTCGGATTCGTGCCTTCGAAGTTGTTGATTTTTATGGCACCGGAACGATAGACCTCCTCGATAACGTAAGGACCTTCCCATTTAGAGAGAAGTTTTCCTGCAAAAAATCTTAAACAAGAGTTGTATAGCAAGACATAATCACCTACGTTAAACTCACGCTTTTGTATCCTTTTGTCATGCCATCTTTTAACCTTTTCTTTGAACAGCTTGGCATTCTCATAGGCTTGGGTTCTCCATTCATCAAGAGAGCTAATGTCAAATAACCTCTTCTCACCGGCAAGTTTGAAATCATAATTGAGTTCTTTAATAGCCCAATATGCCTTATGTTCTAGCTCGAGTGGTAAGTGACATGCTTTTCCATAAACCATCTTATATGGAGACATACCCATAGGATATTCGTATGCCGTTCTATAGGCCCATAATGCATCATCAAGTTTCTTGGGCCAATTCTTTCTAGACCTATTAACTGTCTTTTGCAAAATTAATTTCAGCTCTTTGTTACTTAGTTCTACTTGACCACTAGTCTATGGCTGATAAGGGGATGCAATTCTATGGTTAACATCATACTTAGCAAGCATCTTACGGAAAGCACCATGAATAAAGTGTGAACCACCATCAGTCATTAAATATCTAGGGACTCCAAACCTCAGAAAAATAACTTCTTTAAGCATCTTAATAGAGGTGTTGTGATCAGCACTACTAGTTGGAATAGCTTCTACCCACTTAGTAACATAATCAACAGCAACTAAAATATGTGTGTACCCATTTGAGGAAGGAAACAGTCACATATAATCAAAGCCATAGACATCAAATGGTTCAATTACAAGTGAATAATTCATAGGCATTTCTTGACGTCTACTAATATTACCAATTCTTTGACATTGATCACAAGATAAGACAAACTTACGAGCATCCTTGAAGAGAGTAGGCAAATAAAAACCAGATTGCAATACCATATGTGCAGTTCTATCTCCAGCATGGTGTCCTCCATAAGCTTCGGAGTGGCACTTGCGTAGGATATGTTCCTGTTCATGCTCAGGTACACAACGTCTAATAATATCATCCACTCCTTCTTTATAAATATGTGGGTCATCCCAGAAGTAATGCCTCAAATCATAGAAGAACTTTTTCTTTTACTGGTATGTGAAGCTAGGTGGTATAAACTTAGCAACAATGTAATTAGCATAATCAGCATACCATGGAGCAGTACGAGAAGTATTTATGGCATCTAATTGTTCATCAGGAAAGCTATCATCAATAGGTTGTGGGTCATCAAGAATATTCTCTAGCCTAGACAAGTTGTCTGCAACGGGGTTCTCTGCTCCCTTTCTATCAATAATATGCAAATCAAATTCTTGCAGCAAGAGAACCCATCTAATAAGTCTAGGTTTAGCATCTTTCTTTTCCATAAGGTATTTGATAGCAGCATGATCAGTGTGAATAGTTACTTTAGAATCAACAATATAATGTCTAAACTTATCACAAGCAAATACAACTGCTAAAAATTCCTTCTCGGTAGTAGCATAATTTCTCTGAGCACTTTCTAGAGTTTTACTAGCATATTGGATAACATTCAATTTCTTATCAATGCTTTGCCCTAGAACAGCACCTACAGCATAATCACTAGCATCGCACATAATCTCAAAGGGTAAATTCCAGTCAGGAGGCTGGACAATAGGTGCAGAGATCAATGATTTTTTAAGTATTTCAAATGCTTCTAAACAATCATCATCAAAGACAAAAGGAACATCTTTTTGTAAGAGATTAGTGAGAGGCCTGGAGATTTTGGAGAAGTCGTTAATGAACCTCCTATAAAACCCGGCATGACCAAGGAAACTTCGTATACCTTTGATGTCCTTGGGACACGGCATCTTTTCAATAGCATCAACTTTAGTCTTGTCAACTTTAATACCTCTTTCAAAAAAATTATGTCCCAAGACGATGCCTTCATTAACCATAAAGTGGCACTTCTCCCAATTCAAGACAAGATTAGTGTCTTCACATATCTGCAGAACTCGATCAAGGTTGCTCAAGCAATCATCAAAAGAAGTTTCGTGAATGGAAAAGCCATCCATGAAAACCTCAACAATCTTTTCACAAAAATCAGAGAATATAGCCATCATGCATCTTTGAAAGGTAGAAGGTGCATTAGATAGACCAAAAGTCATACATCTATAAGAAAAGGTACCGAAAGGACAAGTAAAAGTGGTCTTTTCTTGATCCCCTTTTGACACAGGTATTTGAGAGAAACCAGAATAACCATCTAGAAAGCAAAAATGAGTATGTTTGGATAACCTTTCTAGCATTTGATCAATAAAAGGCAAAGGGTAATGATCTTAGTAGCTTTATTTAATTTGTGGAAATCAGTTACCATCCTATAATCTGTAACAATTCTTTGCGGGATCAATTCATCTTTATCATTAGGAACAACGGTCATACCTCCCTTCTTAGGGACACAATGGACAGGACTTACCCACTGGCTATCTGCAACTCGATAGATAATACCTGCCTCTAGAAGCTTTAGTATTTCCTTCCTTACCACTTCTTTCATCTTAGGATTTAACCGTTGTTGATGATCAATAACCGGTTTAGCGTCCTCTTCCAATTTTATCTTGTGTTGGCATAAAGTGGTACTAATGCCCTTAAGATCATCCAGAGTATATCCAATAGCAGCATGATGCTTCTTCAGAGTTTTCAATATTTTTTCTTCTTCTTGCTCTGAAAGGTTAGCACTAATAATAACAGGATATATCTTCTTTTCATCAAAATAAACATACTTGAGATTATCAGGTAATGGTTTAAGTTCAAACACGGGATCACCCTTAGGTGGAGGAGGATCCCCTAGGATTTCAACAGGTAAGTTGTTTTTCTATACGGGTCCCTGCTTAAAGATTATTTCATCTATTTCCCTTCTCTCATTCATATACATGTCATTTTCATGGTCTAGCAGATATTGTTCTAAGGGATCATTAGGGGGCATAACAATAGAAGCAAGACGAATAATTTCATACTTACTAGGCAATTCTTTATCACGGAGTTGTCTACAAAATTTAGCAAAGTTAAAATCATGAGACATATCCCCTAAACCAATGGTAACAATATCTTTTACACAGTCTATCTTAGCATTAACAGTATTCAAGAAGGGTCTACCAAATATAATGGGACAAAAGTCATCTTGTGGGGAACTGAGAACAAGAAAATCAGCAGGGTATTTGACTTTCCCACACAAGACTTCAACATCTCTAACAATCCCAAGTGGGCTAATAGTGTCTCTATTAGCAAGCTTAATAGTGACATCAATACCTTCTAACTCAGCAGGTGCAATATCATGCATAATTTCTTTATATAAGGAAATAGGTATTACACTAGCACTGGCACCTACGTCACATAAACCATGATAGCAATGACTTCCTATTTTAATAGAAATAACAGGCAAGCCTACAATAGGTCTATGTTTATTCCTAGTATCGGGTTTGGCTATTCTAGCAGCTTCCTCTTGGAGGTAAATAACATGTCCATCTAAATTTTCAACCAAGTGATCCTTAACCATAGCAACACTAGGTTCAACTTTAATTTTCCCAGAGGGTGTAGGTGTTCTAATATTACTCTTACGAATCACAGTTTAAGCTTTAGCATGATCCTTTATTCTAAGAGGGAAAGGTGGTTTCTCAAACTAAGCAGTAGGAACAATAGGATCAACATTATAAGTGATAGTCTTTTATTCAAATTTAACAGGTTCAACTACTTTTACTTCAATGGGAGGATGGTATTTAAACCACTTCTCCTTGGGGCGGTCAACATAAGTAGCAAATGATTCACAGAAAGAAGCTACTATCTCAGAGTCAAATCCATATTTAGTGCTAAATTCACGGAAAACATCGGTATCCATAAAAGCTTTAACACGATCAAACTTAGGGGTCATAGCTGACTCCTTACCTTCATCGAGATCCCAATCTTCAGAGTTGCATTTATTTCTTTCCAATAGATCCCATTTGAATTCAACAGTCTTCATTATAAAAGAACATGAACAAGAATTATCGAGCATGGTGCGATTATTGAGAGAAAGCCGAGCATAAAAATTTTGAATGATCATTTTTCTTGAGAGCTCATGATTAGGGCATGAATTTAACATTGACTTAAGCCTACCCCAAGCTTGAGCGATGCTTTCTCCTTCGCAAGGCCAAAAATTATATATATAATTACGATCACGATGAACCTGATGCATAGGGTAGAACTTCTGATAAAATTCCAACTTCAGTCGATTATAGTTTAATGATCCAATATCATCGCATAGCCTAAACCATGTCAATGCATCTCCCTTCGAATATAAAGGGAAGACTTTCTTCTTCATAACATCCTCGGGCATACCTACAAGCTTAAATAATCCACAAACTTCATCCACATATATTAGGTGTAAATCGGGATGCAGTGTTCCATCTCCTGTAAAGGGATTATCTAGCAGTTTCTCTATCATACCCGAAGGAATTTCAAAGCAAACATTTTCAGTAGGTTCAGTAGGTTGAGGAGCAACTCGTTGCTCTTCTGGTCGGGGTGAAGATACCCTGAACAAGCCCCTCAAAGGATTATGAGCCATAGTAACAAGTAACAGTAAATTTTAGCACACTATATAATTTTTTCCTTATCAAATTCCACTTACCAAAGGCGCTTCACTCCCCCGCAACGGCGCCAGAAAAGAGCCTTGATGACCCACAAGTGTAGGGGATCTATCGTAGTCCTTTCGATAAGTAAGAGTGTCGAACCCAACGAGGAGCAGAAGGAAATGATAGGCAGTTTTTAGTAAGGTATTTTCTGCAAGCATTGAAATTATCGGTAATAGATAGTTTTGTGATAAGGTAATTGGTAGCAAGTGACAAATAGTACAAGTAAATAAGGTGCAGCAAGATGGACCAATCCTTTTTGTAGCAAAGGACAAGCCTGGACAAACTCTTATATGAAGGAAAGCGCTCCCGAGGACACATGGGAATTATCGTCAAGCTAGTTTTCATCACGTTCATATGATTCGCGTTCGTTACTTTGATAATTTGGTATGTGGGTGGACCGGTGTTTGGGTGCTATCCTTACTTGGACAAGAATCCCACATATGATTAACCTCTATTGCAAGCATCTGCAACTACAAAAGAAGTATTAAGGTGAACCTAACCATAGCATGAAACATGTGGATCCAAATCAGCCACTTACGAAGCAACGCATAAACTAGGGTTTAAGCTTCTGTCACTCTAGCGACCCATCATCTACTTATTACTTCCCAATGCCTTCCTCTAGGCCCAAACTATGGTGAAGTGTCATGTAGTCCACGTTCACATGACACCACTAGAGGAGACAACATACATCTCATCAAAATATCGAACGAATACCAAATTCACATGACTACTTATAGCGAGACTTCTCCCATGTCCTCAAGAACAAAAGTTACTACTCACAAGACATAATATTGTTCATGATCAGAGGGGTATTAATATGCATAATGGATCTGAACATATCATCTTCCATCAAGTAAACCAACTAGCATCAACTACAAGGAGTAATCAACACTACTAGCAACCCACAGGTACCAATCTGAGGTTTGGGTACAAAGATTGGATACAAGAGATGAACTAGGGTTTTAGAGGAGATGGTTCTGGTGAAGATGTTGATGAAGATAACCCTCCCATAGATGGGAGAGTTGTTGGTGATGACGACGGTGACGATTTCCCCCTCCCGGAGGGAAGTATCCCCTGCAGAAGAGCTCTACCGGAGCCCTAAATTGGTTTCCGCCAAGGTTCCACCTCGAGACGGTGGCGACTGGTCCCGAACGCCTGATGGCTTCTCGCCCCTCGTTGGTTACCCCAAGTGGAAGGTTTGAGATGTAGCGTAGCAGCGAGTTTCCCTTGGCAAAGATACCAAGGATCGAATCCCGTGAGACTCCGAGGGTCGACAAGAAGGTGTCAACGGCGCCAGAAACTTAGCGGTTGACAGGACCTGCACACAGATACAAATAACTTTGCTCCCAACGAGTACAGAGAGGTTGTCAATCCCTCCGGCCTTGTTGTTTACAAAGGATGAAACACGAGAGATAATAATGATAGGTATGCCTGCAACTAGGAAATAAGAACAGGAAGTAAATAGCGGGTGTGATCTGTGGTGGTAATATGGACCGGGGTCCCATGATGTTCACTAGTGATGTCTCTCTCCCAAAAGACGATAAAACAGCAATGCGAGGTAAACAAATTACTGCTGGGCAATTGACAGGATTATGTGCGCAAACCAATGCTAACTATGCTGCAAAGAAAGGTAGAGGCTCAAAAGCATGGGCGGTACGCCAAGGCAAGTAGACCGAAATCCATCTGCATCTACTACTAATCATCCACCTTGAGATATCTATCCAGAACATCTCGCTGGTATTAAGTTGCGAATCCCACCCATAGTGTAAACTCAAAGCAACAGACAACTGCATTAAAAGAACTTTGCGTGAAGTAAACAATCCTTGCACCCGCATGTACAAGCACCGTTGTTTTCCCCCTTGTGGCAACAGCACATCCCCTAGACTCATGTTTCTGTCACTCAAGCTAGTCATCAGGGGGCATGAACCCACAATCAAGCATAACGCTCCCTCTTGGAGTTACTACCTACTACTTGGCCAAAGCAATAAACAGCAACGGAGAACATGCAAGAATTACTCAAGAACATAAATATAAAAGAGGTGAATCAAATATATTACTCACACACAATCTGAACATAATCTCATAATCCATCGGATCCCAGCAAACTCAGCATAGCAACAGCATAAAGATTACATATGTGCCTCGATCATGTAGGGCAGCTCACGAGGTCTAAACCATGAAGAACAAAGAGGGGAGGAGAACATCACATAGCTACTGATCATGGACCCATGGTCCAAGGTGGACTACTCACGGCTCATCCGGGAAGCGTCCATGGTGGTGGAGAAGCTCCCGGTGGTGGTTCTCCCCTCCGGCAGGGTGCCGGGAAGAGTTCTCCTGATGCTCCCGATCTTGGAAGCGCGGCGGCGGCGGAACAGAGGCGAGATCGCGAAAAGGGGTTCCGTCCTCAAGGGTTTCCGGACGCGAGGAATATATATGCGAAGGGGGGTCACCAGAGGCGGAGCCGGGGCCCCAGGCGCCCCCTGGCGCGGCAAGGGGTGGGGCCGTGCCAGGTGGCTGCCTGGGCCCCCCGGCTCCCCTCTGGCCCTGCTTTGGTTTTTCTCGAAGCTTCATGTACGCTGATTTTTCCTGTAGTTTTCCCGGAATTTTTTGGGCACTTTTAATATGGGGGAAACCTGAAATAGAAAAACAGCAGAAAACAGGAACTGGCACTGGGGTGCACTGAGTTAATAGGTTAGTCCAAATATGATCAAAAGTGTATGGAAGTGCATAGATATCATAGCAATATCACACAAAAGAGGCATGGAGCAAGCAGAAATTATAGATACGTTTTGGACGTATCAACATCCCCAAGCTTAATTCCTGCTCGTCCTCGAGTAGGTAAATGATAACAAGCATAATTTCTGTGGTGACATGCTACCAACCATATAAGAACTTTTTAAGTAAAGCAATCAAGGCATGTAATTCAATTCAATTCATAACAAGCAAGAGTCTATATTAGCATTGTAACAAGCAACATAAGAACATAAAGGTGCAAGAGCTCTCGCTGTCCGTGACTCGAATGTCTCCAAATGGTGTTTGCGTGCAAGAAAGGGGATAGGGATATACGAGAGAGTAAAACATAGTTTTTGTATTGTTGAGAACTTAATCTACTAAAGTTTCACACTTGGTATTCTTTGGAATCTTATCTTGACGCATCCCCAGACCAACAGCCAGGTACAAGTCAAAATGATCCACTCCCTTTCGATATTTTGAGCACTCATGCAATGGATGAGCGTAAGCAAGAAAGTCGACACTTAGGATGGCAAAAAGAGAAAAATGATGAAGGAGGAAGACAAAAAGGGTGTGAAAGGCTCACATCAATGAGGACAATCATAGGCGAGAGAAAGCCAAATGATAGATATGATGTGAGGAGTAGGGATTGCCATGCAACGGATGCACATACGAGCTAAGGTAAGCTCTCCAATGGAACTAGTGGGGGTGCATCCAACTTGCTTGCTCAAGAAGACCTAGAGCTCTTTTGAGGAGGCTCATCATTGGAATATACAAGCCAAGTTCTATAGTGTGAAGGTCCTCACATAGCTATATGCATAAATGATAATCTCTATGGAGTACAAGGTATAAGATGGAGTACGAGTGTGGATCTCTCAAAAGAAATAGTAGTGTGCCCCCTTCTCTCTTTTTATTTCTTTTTCTCTTTTTTCTATTTTTTTTATTTTTTTTATTTTTTGTGGCCTCCATGGCTCTTTCTATTTAACTCTCATTTGTCCTATTTGGGATCTTTTGATTTTGTCCTCTTTGGGATCTTTTCCTCACTTTAGGGGCAACACTCTATGTATTACAAAAAGTATAGAAGATCTTTCACACTTTACAAAAGTACTCAACATAAAGAAAATGAAACTATCATGATGTATGCAAATGTATGCCTCTGCCGGTGTAGCAGGATATGCAATGATACTAGCGCGTCATGTAGCAATGATTAGGGCAAGGCCCAACTAGCATGCGGCTCATCGATCAAGCAAAAAGCATGTATGACATGAAGATCAAGTCATGAGAAGATGGATGTTGCATGGCAATGTATCTCGGAAAGGCTATGGAAATGTCTTGATAGGTAGGTATGGTGGCTGTTTTGAGGAAGGATATAATGAGGCTTATGATGACAGAGCGTATCGTGCCAAGGATTTGGATGCACCGGCGAAGTATGCGCCAAATCTCGAGGTGAGAAAGGGCAATGCATGGTACCGAAGAGGCTAGAAAAATATGGCTAGGTGGAAGTGTCAACTTTCGAATACTCACATTAGTCCGAAGAACTCATGCACTTATTATCGGTAACTCTCAATCTAATTAGGAGGTTCACAGAGAGACAAGTACCCCGAGGAGGAGTGTATGGGGGTTTGGTTATCCTTGCGCATCCTCGGCTCATGGTACGTGAGTGTACTCTAATATTCGATCCCTCCAAAGATTAGTGATCCATTTAGTAGCTAAAGTTCTCAACTATTTTGTAGGTTTTCGAAAATAAACACGGATTGCCCAAAATACGACATCTGTCACTAATAGGCTAAAGCTCCTGACACCAAAAGTTCAGACATTACTCATGGCAATACCTCAAAACTATTGCAAGTTACTACTAAAATTAAATAGCAACCTAAATTACCTACTTTAAGTTAAGACACACAACTCAGTGCAACAGGCAAACTCTCTTAACAAGATAAACATGAAAACTCAAGAGAGTTCAGCAACCAACTAAACAAAAGCTCTTTAAAAAGAAAAGCATGAAAACTATAAGCTAAACATGACAGCAGCTATGGAAAGACAAAGAACACACACAGCAAAGATAAGCATGAAAATCCTATGTTGTGTTCTAGGTTGAAGTGGAGCGTGTTTCTCTCCCACACAAAGAAATTGGGTTCTAACTTGTTATGAACAGCAAGCAAAGCTAAAGAAAACTAAAAAGGAAACTAAGAGCAAGACGCTCCAAGCATAGCACATAACGCATGAAGTGATTAAAATATAGTGGAACGAAAGACGAACTGATAATTGTTGATGGAGAAGGGGATGCATGGGGGCATCCCCAAGCTTAGACGCTTGAGTCTTCTTGAATATTTCTTGGGGGTGCACGGGGGCATCCCCAAGCTTGAGCGTTTGAACCTCCTGAATCTTCTTTTATCATCTTCCCTCGCACACTTGAAAACTCCATTCATACATAACTCATCATAATCTGATTAGCGAGGTTAGTACCCATAATAAAATAATTTTCCCCTACTGGAAATAAGGATAATCTTGAAGAGCTAATGTTTCTCAAGATTGCCAAAAGGTTTTTGCAAAGAAAAAGCAAGCTCAAGGTTTGCAAAACGAAGAAAAGGCAAAACAGGACAGAATCTGTGAAAAACAGACCAGCAGGTAGTAAATAATTTTTTAGGGGCACTTCTGGAACTCAAATCAAAAAACTCAGAACAGACGCCCGAAAGCCAATTGTATAGAGCACGCTGTCAAAACAATTCAGATCAAAAAGATGATCTGGTGATTTTATTCGAATTTTTCTATCCAAGGACAGAATCTGTTTCCTGGACAGCACGTCACAACTTTTGAACTTTCTTGCAATCGGAGGCTAAACTTGGCACAAAGCTGAAAAGAAAAGATACAATGATGATGCTACTGTAGTAACAAACATCAAGACACAACAAAAGCAAAATAAAACCTAATTCGTTGTGGGTTGCCTCCCAAAAGCGCTTTCTTTTATGCCTTTAAGCTAGGCATGATGCAAAAAGGAGGAATCAAAAGTCATCATAATAATCGGAGTTATAAATTGCTTCAAATGGTTCCTCAACAAGTTCACCCTTGTTCCTTCTAGGAAAGGGGTACGTACCTTTTGTCTTCCCGCGTAGGCGGATTTGTTCTTTACCTATATCGATGAAGCCTTTTACGGCTCGGAGGAAGTCCCTTCCAAGCACTATATTTCCTTGGTTTGGCTTCATGATGAAGAAATCAACCATTGCAATCCCTTTAAGGAATGTAACTGGCACGTCTTTTATTCTTCCCTGGATCTCAAAAATATCTCCATTAGCATGTTCATGATAGGATGATAATCTGTCCGTGTTAAATTTCAAAGAATCATGAACAATTTTTGGCATAGTAGAAACCATAGATCCAATATCACAATAAGCAAGGAAGTCTTGATTAGAGATGCTAATCCTAACAAAAGGCTCCCAATCATTGTCTATTTCCAAAATATCCCTCTTATTGGGTTTGGGTTTCTCTACCTTCATCAAGTCTAGAGCATCCATTCTCTTTTCAATAGTAGCAAGTCTATCTATGACAGTATCAAAACTATGATCATAAACAAAGTAACTAGATAGACCATGTGTAATTTCAAGAGCTCTAGCTTCATCACACTCTAGGAAATCTCCTTCAGCTATAATATCAAGAGAGTGTTTACACCATTTAAAAAGACCATGGTAAAAATTTCTAAGCACAATTTTTATAGGTATCCAAGGCATAATTCTCCTATGTGCATCAGAAATTCTGTCCCATGCCTTCTTCATATTTTCTCCATCCCTTTGATGGAAATCTAGAACTTCTGATTCCCTCAAAGCACCAAATCCTAACATGCTTGACCAAGCAGAAAGGACTACTAACAGAAAAGCAAATAATTTTTTTTGTGATTTTTGATAAAGGACACTAAAGCAAAAACTGAAAGGTAAACTAACAAGACTAAAAAGCAAAGATAAAAGATAGCGTGCAACTCCCCTATCTTGAAGAGTGGAGTCCCCGGCAACGGCGCCAGAAACTTTGCTTGATGGCTTCTCGCCCCTCGTTGGTTACCCCAAGTGGAAGGTTTGAGATGTAGCGTAGCAGCGAGTTTCCCTTGGCAAAGATACCAAGGATCGAATCCCGTGAGACTCCGAGGGTCGACAAGAAGGTGTCAACGGCGCCAGAAACTTAGCGGTTGACAGGACCTGCACACAGATACAAATAACTTTGCTCCCAACGAGTACAGAGAGGTTGTCAATCCCTCCGGCCTTGTTGTTTACAAAGGATCAAACACAAGAGATAATAATGATAGGTATGACTGCAACTAGGAAATAAGAACAGGAAGTAAATAGCGGGTGTGATCAGTGGTGGTAATATGGACCGGGGTCCCTGATGGGCCTCTAACCCCTCGTTGGTTACCCCAAGTGGAAGGTGTGAGATGCAGTGTTGTGTAAGTTTTCCCCTTAGCAAAGATGCCAAGGATCGAATCCCCAGAGACTCCTAGGTTCAACAAGTAGGTGTCAACTGCTAACGGCGCCAGATATTAGCAATCAACGTGGACCTGCACACAGATACAAATAACTTTGCTCCCAACGAGTACAGAGAGGTTGTCAATCCCTCCGGCCTTGTAGTTCACAAAGGATTAAACGCAAATGATAGTAGTGATAGATAATGTTTGCAATAGTAAGTAAAAGCGAAAATTAAATAGCGGATGTGATCAATGATGGTAATATGGACCGGAGTCTCATGATGTTCACTAGTGATGTCTCTCTCCCAAAAGACGATAAAACAGCTATGTGAGGTAAACGAATTACAGCTGGGCAATTGACAGGACCACGAACGAAACCAATGCTGACTACATTGCAAGAAAGGTTGAGGTTCAAAGCATGGGCGGTACGCCAAAGTAAGTAGACCGAAATCCATCAATATCTACTACTAATCATCCACCTTGAGATATCTATCCAGAACATCTCGCTGGTATTAAGTTGCGAGCCCCACCCATAGTGTAAACTCAATGCAACTGACAACTGCATTAAAAGAACTTTGCGTAAAGTAAACAATCCTTGCACCCGCGGGCATAAGCACCGTTGTTTTCCCCCTTGTGGCAACAGCACATCCCCTAGACTCATGTTTCTGTCACTCAAGCTAGTCATCGAGGGGCATGAACCCACAATCGAGCATAACGTTCCCTCCTGGAGTCACTACCTATTACTTGGCCAAACCAATAAATAACAACGGAGAACATGCAAGAATTACTTACGAACATAAATATAAAAGAGGTAGATCAAATATATTACTCAATCACAATCTGAACATAATCTCATAATCCATCGGATCCCAGCAAACTCAACATAGCAATAGCATAAGGATTACATATGTGTCTCGATCATGTAGGGCAGCTCACGAGGACTAATTAGTGAAGCACAAGAACGGGAGGAGAACATCACATAGCTACTGGTCATGGACTCATGGTCCAAGGGAGACTACTCACAACTCATCCGGGAGGCGTCCATGGTGGTGGAGAGGCTCCCAATGATGATCCTCCCCTCCGGCAGGGTGCCGGGAAGAGTTCTCCTGGTGCTCCCGATCTTGGAAGCGGCGGCGGCGGCGGAACAGAGATGAGATTGCGAAAAAGAGTTTCCGTCCCGAGGGTTTCGAAGGACGCTCTAAATATATGCCAAAGGGGGGCACCAGACGGGGCTCAGGGGGCCCAGGCGCCCCCCCGGCGCGGCCCAGGGGGGCGCGCCGCCAGGGCGCCTGGGGCCCTGGTGCCCCCCCCCCCCCCCCCCC
>LR738712.1:653066283-653154537 GCA_902687465.1 Secale cereale
CGGGGGGCCCCGGCCCCCCCCCCCCCCGGGCTGTACTTCGGGCGCAAGGTAGGTTCTGGAACGCTGATTTTTTATATATTTTTCTGGATTTTTCCTGGCAGTTCTCGTAATGTGAAAACCTGAAATACAAAAACAGCCGAAAACAGAAACTAGCACCGGGGTGCACTGGATTAGTAGGTTAGTCCAAATATGATCAAAAGTGTATGGAAGTGTATAAATATCATAGCAATATCACCCAAAAGTGGCATGGGGCAAGCAGAAATTATAGATACGTTTTGGACGTATCAGTCCCATGATGTTCACTAGTGATGTCTCTCTCCCAAAAGACGATAAAACAGCAATGCGAGGTAAACAAATTACAGCTGGGCAATTGACAGGATTATGTGCGCAAACCAATGCTAACTATGTTGCAAAGAAAGGTAGAGGCTCAAAAGCATGGGCGGTACGCCAAGGCAAGTAGACCGAAATCCATCTGCATCTACTACTAATCATCCACCTTGAGATATCTATCCAGAACATCTCGCTGGTATTAAGTTGTGAATCCCACCCATAGTGTAAACTCAAAGCAACAGACAACTGCATTAAAAGAACTTTGCGTAAAGTAAACAATCCTTGCACCCGCAAGTACAAGCACCGTTGTTTTCCCCCTTGTGGCAACAACACATCCCCTAGACTCATGTTTCTGTCACTCAAGCTAGTCATCAGGGGGCATGAACCCACAATCAAGCATAACGCTCCCTCTTGGAGTTACTACCTGTTGGGGAACGTTGCATGGAAAACAAAAATTTTTCTCTACGTTCACCAAGATCAATCTAGTAGATGCAACTACGAGGGGAGAGTAGGATCCACATACCCTTGTAGATCGCTAAGCGGAAGCGTTATGAACGCGGATGATGGAGTCGTACTCGTCGCGATTCAGATCGCCGAAGACCTAGCACCGAAGCAACGGTGCCTCCGCGTTCTTCACACGTACGGCTCGGGGACGTCTCCTCCTTCTTGATCCAGCAAGGGGTGGAGGAGAGGTTGATGGAGAACCGGCAGCACGACGGCGTGGTGGTGATGGTGGAGGAGAATTCCAGCAGAGCTTCGCCTAAGCACCGCGGGAGAAGAAGATGTTGTGGGAGAGGGAGGGCAGCACCGAGGCACAAACTGTGTTGGCTGCCCTCCCTTTGCCCCACTATATATAGGGGGGGTGGAGAGGTGAGGGCGCCCTAGGGTTTCCCCCTAGGGGCCGGCGGCCAGGGCAAGGGGAGGGGGCGGCGGCCAGGGCAGGGGGGGGCGGCCAGGCCCTAGGGTTTCCCCCCCTAGGTGCCTTGCCCCCCAAGGCCAAGGGGTGCGGCCAGCCCTAGGGGGTCCCACCCCCTTAGCCGCATGAGGAGAGGGCCCAGGGGGGGCGCACAGCCCCTTGAGGGCTGTGGTGTTCCCCCTTGTGGCCCAATAGGCCCAGAACAACTTCCGGACCCCCCGAAATCCCTTCCGGTACTCCGCCGATTTCCCGATGCTCCCCGGAACACTTCCGGTACTCCGAAACCTTTCATCCTATATATCAATCTTCGTCTCCGGACCATTCCGGAGACCCTCGTCATGTCCGGGATCTCATCCGGGACTCCGAACAACCTTCGGTAACCATGCACTCTTCTCACTAACAACCCTAGCGTCACCGAACGTTAAGTGTGTAGACCCTGCGGGTTCGGAAACCATGTAGACATGACCGAGACACTCCCAGGTCAATAACCAATAGCGGGATCTGGATACCCATATTGGCTCCTACATGTTTCTCGATGATCTCATCGGATGAACCACGATGTCAAGGATTCAGGCAATCCCGTATACAGTTCCCTTTGTCTCGTCGGTATGTTACTTGCCCGAGATTCGATCGTCGGTATCTCTATACCTAGTTCAATCTCGTTACCGTAATACATAATCCCGTGACCAACTACTTAGTCACTTTGAGCTCATTGAGATGACGTATTACCGAGTGGGCCCGGAGATACCTCTCCGTCATACGGAGTGACAAATCCCAGTCTCGATCCATGTCAACTCAACAGACACCTTCGGAGATACCTGTAGAGTACCTTTATAGTCACCCAGTTACGTTGTGACGTTTGGCACACACAAAGCACTCCTACGGTGTCAGTGAGTTACATGATCTCATGGTCATAGGAACTTATACTTGACATGCAGAAAACTATAGCGATAACTGACACGATCAAAAGCTATGTTTATGTTTGGGTCTCGTCCATCACATCATTCTCCTAATGATGTGATCCCGTTATCAAATGACAACTCATGTCTATGACCTGGAAACCGCGGTCATCTTTGATCAACGAGCTAGTCCTGTAGAGGCTCACTAGGGACACAAAGTCTGTCTATTCATCCACACGTGTATTTGAGTTTCCAATCAATACAGTTATAGCATGGATAATAAACGATTATCATGAATAAGGAAATATAATAATAACTCTTTTATTATTGCCTCTAGGGCATATTTCCAACAGTCTCCCACTTGCACTAGAGTCAATAATCTAGTATTACAAGGTAATGAATCTAACACCCATAGAGTCTTGGTGTTGATCGTGCTTAGCCCGTGGAAGAGGCTTAGTCAACGGATCTGCAACATTCAAATCCGTGTGTACTTTGCAAATGTTTATGTCCTCCTCCTTGACCGAATCGCGGATGGAATTGAAGCGTCGCTTTATGTGTCTGGTCCTCTTGTGAAACCTTGGTTCCTTGGCTAGAGCAATGGCACCAGTGTTGTCACAGAACAGAGTCATTGGGTTCAGTGCACTAGGCACAACTCCAAGATCTGTCATGAACTCCTTCATCCAGACACCTTCCTTCGCCGCCTCCGAGGCAGCTATATACTCCGCTTCACATGTAGAATCAGCTACCACGCTCTGCTTGGAACTGCACCAGCTTACCGCACCCCCGTTGAGAATATATACGTATCCGGTTTGAGACTTAGAGTCATCCGGATCAGTGTCAAAGCTTGCATCGACGTAACCCTTTACGACGAGCTCTTGATCACCTCCATACATGAGAAACATATCTTTAGTCCTTTTCAGGTACTTCAGGATATTCTTGACCGCTGTCCAGTGATCCATACCAGGATTACTTTGAAACCTTCCGGCCATACTTATGGCAAGGCTGACATCTGGTCTTGTGCACAGCATTGCATACATGATAGAGCCTATGGATGAAGCATAGGGGACGACACTCATCTTTTCTCTATCTTCCGCAGTCACTGGGCATTGAGTCTTACTCAACTTTGTACCTTGCAATACCGGCAAGAACCCCTTCTTGGATAGATCCATTTTGAACTTCTTCAAAACTTTATCAAGGTATGTGCTTTGTGAAAGTCCTATCAAGCGTCTTGATCTATCTCTATAGATCTTGATGCCCAATATGAAAGCAGCTTCACCGAGATCTTTCATCGAAAAACTTTTGTTCAAATACCCCTTCACGCTATCCAAAAATTCTATATTGTTTCCAATCAGCAATATGTCATCCACATATAATATTAGAAACGCTATAGAGATCCCACTCACTTTCTTGTAAATACAAGCTTCATTGTAAACTTGTATAAACCCAAAAGCTTTGATCACCTCATCAAAGCGAAGATTCCAACTCCGAGATGCTTGCACCAGCCCATAAATGGAACGCTGGAGCTTGCATACTTTGTCAGCATTCTCTGGATCGACAAAACCTTCTGGTTGCATCATATACAACTCTTCCTTAAGAAAACCGTTAAGGAACGCTGTTTTGACATCCATCTGCCAAATTTCATAATCGAAATATGCAGCTATTGCTAACATGATTCGGACGGATTTAAGCATCGCTACGGGTGAGAAAGTCTCATCGTAGTCAATCCCTTGAACTTGTGAAAAACCCTTTGCCACAAGTCGAGCTTTATACACGGTGACATTACCGTCAGCGTCCGTCTTCCTCTTAAAAATCCATTTATTCTGAATGGCCTTCCGCCCTTCAGGTAATATTTCCAAAGTCCATACTTTGTTTTCATACATGGATCCCATCTCGGATTTCATGGCCTCTAACCATTTGTCGGAATCTGGGCCCACCATCGCTTCTCCATAGCTCGTAGGTTCACCGTTGTCTAACAACATGACCTCCAAGACAGGGTTACCATACCACTCAGGTGCAGTGCGTACCCTTGTCGACCTACGAGGCTCGGTAGTAACTTGATCAGAAGCTTCTTGATCATCATCATTGGCTTCCTCTTCAACCTCTGCAGGCTCCACAAAAACATCTTTCTGTGCTGCGCTACTTTCTGGTTGAAGCAGAGGTTCAATAACCTCATCAAGTTCTACCTTCCTCCCACTCAATTCTTTCGAGAGAAACTCTTTCTCGAGAAAGGACCCGTTCTTAGCGACAAACACTTTGCCCTCGGATCTGAGATAGAAGGTGTACCCAACTGTTTCTTTTGGGTATCCTATGAAGACACATTTGTCCGCTTTGGGTTCGAGCTTTTCTGGCTGAAGCCTTTTGACATAAGCATCGCAACCCCAAACCTTGAGAAAAGACAACTTAGGTTTCTTACCAAACCACAGTTCATACGGTGTTGTCTTAACGGACTTAGATGGAGCCCTATTTAAAGTGAATGCAGCTGTCTCTAACGCATATCCCCAAAACGATAGTGGCAAGTCGGCAAGAGACATCATAGAACGTACCATATCTAATAGGGTTCGATTACGACGTTCGGACACACCATTACGCTGTGGTGTTCCAGGTGGTGTCAACTGTGAAACAATTCCACATTTTCTTAAGTGATCACCAAACTCATAACTCAGATATTCTCCCCCTCGATCAGATCGTAGGAACTTGATCTTCTTGTTACGATGATTTTCAACTTCACTCTGAAATTGCTTGAACTTTTCAAAAGTTTCAGACTTATGCTTCATCAAGTAAATATACCCATATCTACTTAAGTCGTCAGTGAAGGTGAGAAAATAATGATATCCACCGCGCGCCGTTACACTCATCGGACCGCACACATCAGTATGTATGATTTCCAATAAGTCACTTGCCCGTTCCATTGTCCCTGAAAACGGGGTCCTTGTCATCTTGCCCATGAGGCACGGCTCGCACGTGTCAAGTGATTCAAAATCAAGAGACTCCAAAAGTCCATCATGGAGCTTCCTCATGCGTTTTACGCCGATATGACCGAGACGGCAGTGCCACAAGAAAGTGGTATTATCATTATCTACTCTACATCTTTTGGCATCAATGTTATGAACATGTGTATCATCATTATCGAGATTCAATAAGAATAAACCCCTAACTTCGGGTGCATGACCATAAAAGATATTACTCATATAAATAGAACAACCATTATTCTCTGACTTAAATGAGTAACCGTCTCGCAATAAACAAGATCCAGATATAATGTTCATGCTTAACGCAGGCACTAAATAACAATTATTCAGGTTCATAACTAATCCCGATGGTAATCGAAGAGCGAGCGTGCCGACGGCGATCACATCAACCTTGGAACCGTTTCCCACGCGCATCGTCACTTCGTCCTTCGCCAGCCTCCGTTTATTCCGCAGTTCCTGTTTAGAGTTGCAAATGTGAGCAACCGAACCGGTATCAAATACCCAGGCACTACAACGAGAGTTGGTAAGGTACACATCGATAACATGTATATCACATATACCTTTGTTGTTGTTGGCCCCCTTCTTGTCCGCCAGATACTTGGGGCAGTTCCGCTTCCAGTGGCCGTTCCCCTTGCAATAGAAACACTCAGTCTCTGGCTTGGGTCCAGCCTTGGGTTTCTTCACTGGATTAGCAACTGCTTTGCCACCCTTCTTAGAGTTACCCTTCTTGCCCTTGCCATTCTTCTTGAAACTGGTGGTCTTATTGACCATCAACACTTGATACTCCTTCTGGATGTCTGCCTCAGCGACTTTCAGCATCGAAAACAGCTCGGCGATGGTCTTGTTCATCCCTTGCATGTTATACTGCTGCACGAAGCTCTTGTAGCTTGGAGGGAGTGACTGGAGAATTCTGTCAATGATAGCCTCATCCGGGAACACAAGTCCCAGATCAGCTATGCGGGTATAGTACCCAGACATCTTCAGTAAGTGCTCACTGACAGACGAATTCTCCTCCATCTTGCAAGCGAAGAATTTATCGGTGGTCTCATACCTCTCGATCTTAGCATTCTTCTCAAAGATGAACTTCAACTCCGTGTACATCTTATATGCACCATGACGTTCAAAACGCCTTTGAAGTCCTCCTTCCAAGCCGTACAACATGGCACACTGCACTATCGAATAGTCATCCGAACGCGTCTGCCAGACGTTCATAACGTCCGCAGAGGCTCCAGGAGCGGGGGGTTCACCTAGCGGTGCATTTAGGACATAAACCTTTTGGGCAGCTGTGAGGATGATCCTCAGATTGCGGAGCCAGTCCACAAAGTTGCTCCCGTCATCTTTCAGTTTAGCTTTCTCTAGGAACGCATTAAAATTCAGGGGTGCTACTGCGCGAGCCATCTACAACCAAAATTTGCAAAGACATTTTAGACTATTGTTCATGATAAGTGAGTTATTACCTAATCAAATTAATTATAACTCCCACTCAAATTGACATCCTTCCGGTCATTCGAGCGTGACATGATCCAAATTCACCAACCCAAGTCCGATCATCACGTGAGATGAGGTGGTGTCAATGGTGAACATCAACATGTTGATCATATCTACTATATGACTCATGCTCGACCTTTCGGTCCTCCGTGTTCCGAGGCCATGTCTGTACATGCTAGGCTCGTCAAGTCTAACCCGAGTGTTCTGCACGTGCAAAACTGGCTTGCACCCGTTGTATGCGAACGTAGAGTCTATCACACCCGATCATCACGTGGTGCTTCGAAACGACGAACCTTCGCAACGGCGCACACTCGGGGGGAACACAATTTTATCTTGAAATTTTAGTGAAGGATCATCTTATAATGCTACCGTTGTCCTAAGCAAAATAAGATGCATAAAAGGATTAACATCACATGCAAATCATAAGTGACATGATATGGCCATCAACTCGTGCTTTTGATCTCCATCTCCAAAGCACCGGCATGATCTCCATCGTCACCGGCGCCACACCATGATCTCCATCATCATGATCTCCATCATCGTGTCGCCATCGGGGTTGTCGGCGCCCACCATGCTCTTACTACTATTGCTACCGTTTAGCGATAAAGTAAAGCATTACAAAGCGCTTGAGGATTGACACGCAGGTCATACAAAAATTAAAGACAACCCTATGGCTCCTGCCGGTTGCCGTATGCATCGACATGCAAGTCGATATTAACTATTACAACATGATCATCTCATACATCAAATATAATTCATCATGTCATTGGCCATATCATATCACATGCATACCCTGCAAAAACAAGTTAGACGTCCTCTAATTTGTTGTTGCATGTTTTACGTGGCTGCTATGGGTATCTAGCAAGAACGTTTCTTACCTACGCAAAACCACAACGGTGATATTCAAGTTGCTATTTGACCTTCTACAAGGACCGCCTTGTTCTATTCCGATTCAACTAAGATAGGAGAGACAGACACCCGCCAGCCATCTTATGCAACAAAAGTCACATGTCTGTCGATGGAACCGGTCTCATGTACGTGGACATGTAAAGTTGGTCCGGGCCGCTTCATCCTATAATACCGCTGAATCAAGAAAGACTAAGGAGGGCAGCAATTTAAACATCAACGCCACAAACCCTTTTGTGTTCTACTCGAGAAAGCATCTACGCAAGATCCTAGCTCATGATGCCACTGTTGGGGAACGTTGCATGGAAAACAAAAATTTTTCTCTACGTTCACCAAGATCAATATAGTAGATGCAACTACGAGGGGAGAGTAGGATCCACATACCCTTGTAGATCGCTAAGCGGAAGCGTTATGAACGCGGATGATGGAGTCGTACTCGTCGCGATTCAGATCGCCGAAGACCTAGCACCGAAGCAACGGTGCCTCCGCGTTCTTCACACGTACGGCTCGGGGACGTCTCCTCCTTCTTGATCCAGCAAGGGGTGGAGGAGAGGTTGATGGAGAACCGGCAGCACGACGGCGTGGTGGTGATGGTGGAGGAGAATTCCAGCAGAGCTTCGCCTAAGCACCGCGGGAGAAGAAGATGTTGTGGGAGAGGGAGGGCAGCACCGAGGCACAAACTGTGTTGGCTGCCCTCCCTTTGCCCCACTATATATAGGGGGGGTGGAGAGGTGAGGGCGCCCTAGGGTTTCCCCCCTAGGGGCTGGCGGCCAGGGCAAGGGGGGGCGGCGGCCAAGGCCAGGCCCTAGGGTTTCCCCCCCTAGGTGCCTTGCCCCCCAAGGCTAGGGGGTGCGGCCACCCTAGAGGGGTCCACCCCCCTTGGCGCACAAGGAGAGGGCCCAGGGGGGGGGGCGCACAGCCCCCTAAGGGCTGTGGTGTTCCCCCTTGTGGCCCATTAGGCCCAGAACTGCTTCCGGACCCCCGAAACCGCTTTCCGGTACTCCGCCGATTTCCCGATGCTCCCCGGAACACTTCCGGACTCCGAAACCTTTCATCCTATATATCAATCTTCGTCTCCGGACCATTCCGGAGACCCTCGTCATGTCCGGGATCTCATCCGGGACTCCGAACAACCTTCGGTAACCATACACTTTTCTCACTAACAACCCTAGCGTCACCGAACGTTAAGTGTGTAGACCCTGCGGGTTCGGAAACCATGTAGACATGACCGAGACACTCCCAGGTCAATAACCAATAGCGGGATCTGGATACCCATATTGGTTCCCACATGTTTCTCGATGATCTCATCGGATGAACCACGATGTCAAGGATTCAGGCAATCCCGTATACAGTTCCCTTTGTCTCGTCGGTATGTTACTTGCCCGAGATTCGATCGTCGGTATCTCTATACCTAGTTCAATCTCGTTACCGGCAAGTCTCTTTACTCGTTACCGTAATACATAATCTCGTGACCAACTACTTAGTCACTTTGAGCTCATTGAGATGACGTATTACCGAGTGGGCCCGGAGATACCTCTCCGTCACACGGAGTGACAAAACCCAGTCTCGATCCATGTCAACCCAACAGACACCCTCGGAGATGCCTGTAGAGTACCTTTATAGTCACCCAGTTACGTTGCGACGTTTGGCACACACAAAGCACTCCTACGGTGTCAGTGAGTTACATGACCTCATGGTCATAGGAACTTATACTTGACATGCAGAAAACTATAGCGATAACTGACACGATCAAAAGCTATGTTAACGTTTGGGTCTCGTCCATCACATCATTCTCCTAATGATGTGATCCCGTTATCAAATGACAACTCATGTCTATGACCTAGAAACCGCGGTCATCTTTGATCAACGAGCTAGTCCTGTAGAGGCTCACTAGGGACACAAAGTCTGTCTATTCATCCACACATGTATTTGAGTTTCCAATCAATACAATTATAGCATGGATAATAAACGATTATCATGAACAAGGAAATATAATAATAACTCTTTTATTATTGCCTCTAGGGCATATTTCCAACAGTCTCCCACTTGCACTAGAGTCAATAATCTAGCATTACAAGGTAATGAATCTAACACCCATAGAGTCTTGGTGTTGATCGTGCTTAGCCCGTGGAAGAGGCTTAGTCAACGGATCTGCAACATTCAAATCCGTGTGTACTTTGCAAACGTTTATGTCCTCCTCCTTGACCGAATCGCGGATGGAATTGAAGCGTCGCTTTATGTGTCTGGTCCTCTTGTGAAACCTTGGTTCCTTGGCTAGAGCAATGGCACCAGTGTTGTCACAGAACAGAGTCATTGGGTTCAGTGCACTAGGCACAACTCCAAGATCTGTCATGAACTCCTTCATCCAGACACCTTCCTTAGCCGCCTCCGAGGCAGCTATATACTCCGCTTCACATGTAGAATCAGCTACCACGCTCTGCTTGGAACTGCACCAGCTTACTGCTCCCCCGTTGAGAATATATACGTATCCGGTTTGAGACTTGGAGTCATCCGGATCAGTGTCAAAGCTTGCATCGACGTAACCCTTTACGACGAGCTCTTGATCACCTCCATAAACGAGAAACATATCCTTAGTCCTTTTCAGGTACTTTAGGATATTCTTGACCGCTGTCCAGTGATCCATACCAGGACTACTTTGAAACCTTCCGGCCATACTTATGGCAAGGCTGACATCTGGTCTTGTGCACAGCATTGCATACATGATAGAGCCTATGGCTGAAGCATAGGGGACGACACTCATCTTTTCTCTATCATCCGCAGTCACTGGGCATTGAGTCTTACTCAACTTTGTACCTTGTAATACCGGCAAGAACCCCTTCTTGGATTGATCCATTTTGAACTTCTTCAAAACTTTATCAAGGTACGTGCTTTGTGAAAGTCCTATCAAGCGTCTTGATCTATCTCTATAGATCTTGATGCCCAATATGAAAGCAGCTTCACCGAGATCTTTCATCGAAAAACTCTTGTTCAAATACCCCTTCACGCTATCCAAAAATTCTATATTGTTTCCAATCAGCAATACGTCATCCACATATAATATTAGAAACGCTATAGAGCTCCCACTCACTTTCTTGTAAATACAAGCTTCATTGTAAACTTGTATAAACCCAAATGCTTTGATCACCTCATCAAAGCGAAGATTCCAACTCCGAGATGCTTGCACCAGCCCATAAATGGAACGCTGGAGCTTGCATACTTTGTCAGCATTCTCTGGATCGACAAAACCTTCTGGTTGCATCATATACAACTCTTCCTTAAGAAAACCGTTAAGGAACGCTGTTTTGACATCCATCTGCCAAATTTCATAATCGAAAAATGCAGCTATTGCTAACATGATTCGGACGGATTTAAGCATCGCTACGGGTGAGAAAGTCTCATCGTAGTCAATCCCTTGAACTTGTGAAAAACCCTTTGCCACAAGTCGAGCTTTATACACGGTGACATTACCGTCAGCGTCCGTCTTCCTCTTAAAAATCCATTTATTCTGAATGGCCTTCCGCCCTTCAGGTAATACTTCCAAAGTCCATACTTTGTTTTCATACATGGATCCCATCTCGGATTTCATGGCCTCTAACCATTTGTCGGAATCTGGGCCCACCATCGCTTCTCCATAGCTCGTAGGTTCACCGTTGTCTAACAACATGACCTCCAAGACAGGGTTACCATACCACTCAGATGCAGTGCGTACCCTTGTCGACCTACGAGGTTCGGTAGTAACTTGATCGGAAGCTTCTTGATCATCATCATTGGCTTCCTCTTCTACCTCTGTAGGCTCCACAAAAACATCTTTCTGTGCTGCGCTACTTTCTGGTTGAAGCAGAGGTTCAATAACCTCATCAAGTTCTACCTTCCTCCCACTCAATTCTTTCGAGAGAAACTCTTTCTCGAGGAAGGACCCGTTCTTAGCGACAAACACTTTGCCCTCGGATCTGAGATAGAAGGTGTACCCAACTGTTTCTTTTGGGTATCCTATGAAGACACATTTGTCCGCTTTGGGTTCGAGCTTTTCTGGCTGAAGCCTTTTGACATAAGCATCGCAACCCCAAACCTTGAGAAAAGACAACTTAGGTTTCTTACCAAACCACAGTTCATACGGTGTTGTCTCAACGGACTTAGATGGAGCCTTATTTAAAGTGAATGCAGCCGTCTCTAACGCATATCCCCAAAACGATAGTGGCAAGTCGGCAAGAGACATCATAGAACGTACCATATCTAATAGGGTTCGATTACGACGTTCGGACACACCATTACGCTGTGGTGTTCCAGGTGGTGTCAACTGTGAAACAATTCCACATTTTCTTAAGTGATCACCAAACTCATAACTCAGATATTCTCCCCCTCGATCAGATCGTAGGAACTTGATCTTCTTGTTACGATGATTTTCAACTTCACTCTGAAATTGCTTGAACTTTTCAAAAGTTTCAGACTTATGCTTCATCAAGTAAATATACCCATATCTACTTAAGTCGTCAGTGAAGGTGAGAAAATAACGATATCCACCGCGCGCCGTTACACTCATCGGACCGCACACATCAGTATGTATGATTTCCAATAAGTCACTTGCCCGTTCCATTGTCCCTGAAAACGGGGTCCTTGTCATCTTGCCCATGAGGCACGGCTCGCACGTGTCAAGTGATTCAAAATCAAGAGACTCCAGAAGTCCATCAGTATGGAGCTTCCTCATGCGTTTCACGCCGATATGACCGAGACGGCAGTGCCACAAGAAAGTGGTATTATCATTATCTACTCTACATCTTTTGGCATCAATGCTATGAACATGTGTATCATCACTATCGAGATTCAATAAGAATAAACCCCTAACTTCGGGTGCATGACCATAAAAGATATTACTCATATAAATAGAACAACCATTATTCTCTGACTTAAATGAGTAACCGTCTCGCAATAAACAAGATCCAGATATAATGTTCATGCTTAACGCAGGCACTAAATAACAATTATTCAGGTTCATAACTAATCCCGATGGTAATCGAAGAGCGAGCGTGCCGACGGCGATCACATCAACCTTGGAACCGTTTCCCACGCGCATCGTCACTTCGTCCTTCGCCAGCCTCCGTTTATTCCGCAGTTCCTGTTTAGAGTTGCAAATGTGAGCAACCGAACCGGTATCAAATACCCAGGCACTACAACGAGAGTTGGTAAGGTACACATCGATAACATGTATATCACATATACCTTTGTTGTTGTTGGCCCCCTTCTTGTCCGCCAGATACTTGGGGCAGTTCCGCTTCCAGTGGCCGTTCCCCTTGCAATAGAAACACTCAGTCTCTGGCTTGGGTCCAGCCTTGGGTTTCTTCACTGGATTAGCAACTGCTTTGCCACCCTTCTTAGAGTTACCCTTCTTGCCCTTGCCATTCTTCTTGAAACTGGTGGTCTTATTGACCATCAACACTTGATACTCCTTCTGGATGTCTGCCTCAGCGACTTTCAGCATCGAAAACAGCTCGGCGATGGTCTTGTTCATCCCTTGCATGTTATACTGCTGCACGAAGCTCTTGTAGCTTGGAGGGAGTGACTGGAGAATTCTGTCAATGATAGCCTCATCCGGGAACACAAGTCCCAGATCAGCTATGCGGGTATAGTACCCAGACATCTTCAGTAAGTGCTTACTGACAGACGAATTCTCCTCCATCTTGCAAGCGAAGAATTTATCGGTGGTCTCATACCTCTCGATCTTAGCATTCTTCTCAAAGATGAACTTCAACTCCGTGTACATCTCATATGCACCATGACGTTCAAAACGCCTTTGAAGTCCTCCTTCCAAGCCGTACAACATGGCACACTGCACTATCGAATAGTCATCCGAACGCGTCTGCCAGACGTTCATAACGTCCGCAGAGGCTCCAGGAGCGGGGGGTTCACCTAGCGGTGCATTTAGGACATAAACCTTTTGGGCAGCTGTGAGGATGATCCTCAGATTGCGGAGCCAGTCCACAAAGTTGCTCCCGTCATCTTTCAGTTTAGCTTTCTCTAGGAACGCATTAAAATTCAGGGGAGCTACTGCGCGAGCCATCTACAACCAAAAATTTGCAAAGACATTTTAGACTATTGTTCATGATAAGTGAGTTATTACCTAATCAAATTAATTATAACTCCCACTCAAATTGACATCCCTCCGGTCATTCGAGCGTGACATGATCCAAATTCACCAACCCAAGTCCGATCATCACGTGAGATGAGGTGGTGTCAATGGTGAACATCAACATGTTGATCATATCTACTATATGACTGATGCTCGACCTTTCGGTCCTCCGTGTTCCGAGGCCATGTCTGTACATGCTAGGCTCGTCAAGTCTAACCCGAGTGTTCTGCACGTGCAAAACTGGCTTGCACCCGTTGTATGCGAACGTAGAGTCTATCACACCCGATCATCACGTGGTGCTTCGAAACGACGAACCTTCGCAACGGCGCACACTCGGGGGGAACACAATTTTATCTTGAAATTTTAGTGAAGGATCATCTTATAATGCTACCGTCGTCCTAAGCAAAATAAGATGCATAAAAGGATTAACATCACATGCAAATCATAAGTGACATGATATGGCCATCAACTCGTGCTTTTGATCTCCATCTCCAAAGCACCGGCATGATCTCCATCGTCACCGGCGCCACACCATGATCTCCATCATCATGATCTCCATCATCGTGTCGCCATCGGGGTTGTCGGCGCCCACCATGCTCTTACTACTATTGCTACCGTTTAGCGATAAAGTAAAGCATTACAAAGCGCTTAATGATTGACACGCAGGTCATACAAAAACTAAAGACAACCCTATGGCTCCTGCCGGTTGCCGTATGCATCGACATGCAAGTCGATATTAACTATTACAACATGATCATCTCATACATCAAATATAATTCATCATGTCATTGGCCATATCATATCACATGCTTACCCTGCAAAAACAAGTTAGACGTCCTCTAATTTGTTGTTGCATGTTTTACGTGGCTGCTATGGGTATCTAGCAAGAACGTTTCTTACCTACGCAAAACCACAACGGTGATATTCAAGTTGCTATTTAACCTTCTACAAGGACCGCCTTGTTCTATTCCGATTCAACTAAGATAGGAGAGACAGACACCCGCCAGCCATCTTATGCAACAAAAGTCACATGTCTGTCGATGGAACCGGTCTCATGTACGTGGACATGTAAAGTTGGTCCGGGCCGCTTCATCCTATAATACCGCTGAATCAAGAAAGACTAAGGAGGGCAGCAATTTAAACATCAACGCCACAAACCCTTTTGTGTTCTACTCGAGAAAGCATCTACGCAAGATCCTAGCTCATGATGCCACTGTTGGGGAACGTTGCATGGAAAACAAAAATTTTTCTCTACGTTCACCAAGATCAATCTAGTAGATGCAACTACGAGGGGAGAGTAAGATCCACATACCCTTGTAGATCGCTAAGCGGAAGCGTTATGAACGCGGATGATGGAGTCGTACTCGTCGCGATTCAGATCGCCGAAGACCTAGCACCGAAGCAACGGTGCCTCCGCGTTCTTCACACGTACGGCTCGGGGACGTCTCCTCCTTCTTGATCCAGCAAGGGGTGGAGGAGAGGTTGATGGAGAACCGGCAGCACGACGGCGTGGTGGTGATGGTAGAGAAGAACTCCAGCAGGGCTTCGCCTAAGCACCGCGGGAGAAGAAGATGTAACGGGAGAGGGAGGGCAGCACCGAGGCACAAACTGTGTTGGCTGCCCTCCCTTTGCCCCACTATATATAGGGGGGGTGGAGAGGTGAGGGCGCCCTAGGGTTTCCCCCTAGGGGCCGGCGGCCAGGGCAAGGGGAGGGGGCGGCGGCCAGGGCAGGGGGGGCGGCCAGGCCCTAGGGTTTCCCCCCCTAGGTGCCTTGCCCCCCAAGGCCAAGGGGTGCGGCCAGCCCTAGGGGGTCCCACCCCCTTAGCCGCATGAGGAGAGGGCCCAGGGGGGGCGCACAGCCCCCTGAGGGCTGTGGTGTTCCCCCTTGTGGCCCACTAGGCCCAGAA
This sequence comes from Secale cereale, assembly GCA_902687465.1. NCBI lineage: Eukaryota > Viridiplantae > Streptophyta > Magnoliopsida > Poales > Poaceae > Secale > Secale cereale. The sequence continues at coordinate 653,081,823 of LR738712.1, forward strand.
CTTCTTCCGGACCCCCCGAAAACCTTTCCGGTACTCCGCCGATTTCCCGATGCTCCCCGGAACACTTTCGGTACTCCGAAACCTTTCATCCTATATACCAATCTTCGTCTCCGGACCATTCCGGAGACCCTCGTCATGTCCGGGATCTCATCCGGGACTCCGAACAACCTTCGGTAACCATACACTTTTCTCACTAACAACCCTAGCGTCACCGAACGTTAAGTGTGTAGACCCTGCGGGTTCGGAAACCATGTAGACATGACCGAGACACTCCCAGGTCAATAACCAATAGCGGGATCTGGATACCCATATTGGTTCCTACATGTTTCTCGATGATCTCATCGGATGAACCACGATGTCAAGGATTCAGGCAATCCCGTATACAGTTCCCTTTGTCTCGTCGGTATGTTACTTGCCCGAGATTCGATCGTCGGTATCTCTATACCTAGTTCAATCTCGTTACCGGCAAGTCTCTTTACTCGTTACCGTAATACATAATCCCGTGACCAACTACTTAGTCACTTTGAGCTCATTGAGATGACGTATTACCGAGTGGGCCCGGAGATACCTCTCCGCCACACGGAGTGACAAATCCCAGTCTCGATCCATGTCAACTCAACAGACACCCTCGGAGATACCTGTAGAGTACCTTTATAGTCACCCAGTTACGTTGTGACGTTTGGCACACACAAAGCACTCCTACGGTGTCAGTGAGTTACATGATCTCATGGTCATAGGAACTTATACTTGACATGCAGAAAACTATAGCGATAACTGACACGATCAAAAGCTATGTTTAACGTTTGGGTCTCGTCCATCACATCATTCTCCTAATGATGTGATCCCGTTATCAAATGACAACTCATGTCTATGACCTGGAAACCACGGTCATCTTTGATCAACGAGCTAGTCCTGTAGAGGCTCACTAGGGACACAAAGTCTGTCTATTCATCCACACATGTATTTGAGTTTCCAATCAATACAATTATAGCATGGATAATAAACGATTATCATGAACAAGGAAATATAATAATAACTCTTTTATTATTGCCTCTAGGGCATATTTCCAACACTGGATACCCATATTGGTTCCCACACGTTCCTCGATGATCTCATCGGATGAACCACGATGTCAAGGATTCAGGCAATCCCGTATACAGTCCCCTTTGTCTCGTCGGTATGTTACTTGCCCGAGATTCGATCGTCGGTATCTCTATACCTAGTTCAATCTCGTTACCGGCAAGTCTCTTTACTCGTTCCGTAATACATAATCCCGTGACTAACTACTTAGTCACTTTGAGCTCATTGAGATGACGTATTACCGAGTGGGCCCGGAGATACCTCTCCGTCACACGGAGTGACAAATCCTAGTCTCGATCCATGTCAACTCAACAGACACCTTCGGAGATACCTGTAGAGTACCTTTATAGTCACCCAGTTACGTTGCGACGTTTGGCACACACAAAGCACTCCTACGGTGTCAGTGAGTTACATGATCTCATGGTCATAGGAACTTATACTTGACATGCAGAAAACTATAGCGATAACTGACACGATCAAAAGCTATGTTTAACGTTTGGGTCTCGTCCATCACATCATTCTCCTAATGATGTGATCCCGTTATCAAATGACAACTCATGTCTATGACCTGGAAACCGCGGTCATCTTTGATCAACGAGCTAGTCCTGAAGAGGCTTACTAGGGACACAAAGTTTGTCTATTTATCCACACATGTATTTAAGTTTCCAATCAATACAATTATAGCATGGATAATAAACGATTATCATGAACAAGGAAATATAATAATAACTCTTTTATTATTGCCTCTAGGGCATATTTCCAACAGTCTCCCACTTGCACTAGAGTCAATAATCTAGCATTACAAGGTAATGAATCTAACACCCATAGAGTCTTGGTGTTGATCATGCTTAGCCCGTGGAAGAGGCTTAGTCAACGGATCTGCAACATTCAAATCCGTGTGTACTTTGCAAATGCTTATGTCCTCCTCCTTGACTGAATCGCGGATGGAATTGAAGCGTCGCTTTACGTGTCTGGTCCTCTTGTGAAACCTTGGTTCCTTGGCTAGAGCAATGGTACCAGTGTTGTCACAAAACAGAGTCATTGGGTTCAATGCACTAGGCACAACTCCAAGATCTGTCATGAACTCCTTCATCCAGACACCTTCCTTTGCCGCCTCCGAGGCAGCTATGTACTCCGCTTCGCATGTAGAATCGGCTACCACGCTTTGCTTGGAACTGCACCAGCTTACCGCTCCCCCGTTGAGAATATATACGTATCCGGTTTGAGACTTAGAGTCATCCGGATCAGTGTCAAAGCTTGCATCGACGTAGCCCTTTACGATGAGCTCTTGATCACCTCCATAAACGAGAAACATCTCCTTAGTCCTTTTCAGGTACTTTAGGATATTCTTGACCGCTGTCCAGTGATCCATACCAGGATTACTTTGAAACCTTCCGGCCATACTTATGGCAAGGCTGACATCTGGTCTTGTGCACAGCATTGCATACATGATAGAGCCTATGGCTGAAGCATAGGGGACGACACTCATATTTTCTCTATCTTCCGCAGTCACTGGGCATTGAGTCTTACTCAACTTTGTACCTTGCAATACCGGCAAGAACCCCTTCTTGGATTGATCCATTTTGAACTTCATCAAAACTTTATCAAGGTATGTACTTTGTGAAAGTCCTATCAAGCGTCTCGATCTATCTCTATAGATCTTGATGCCCAATATGAAAGCAGCTTCACCGAGGTCCTTCATCGAAAAACTCTTGTTCAAATACCCCTTCACGCTATCCAAAAGTTCTATATTGTTTCCAATCAGCAATATGTCATCCACATATAATATCAGAAACGCTATAGAGCTCCCACTCACTTTCTTGTAAATACAAGCTTCTCCGTAAACTTGTACAAACCCAAACGCTTTGATCACCTCATCAAAGCGAAGATTCCAACTCCGAGATGCTTGCACCAGCCCATAAATGGAACGCTGGAGTTTGCAAACTTTGTCAGCATTCTCTGGATCGACAAAACCTTCCGGTTGTATCATATACAACTCTTCCTTAAGAAAACCATTAAGGAACGCTGTTTTGACATCCATCTGCCAAATTTCATAATCGAAATACGCAGCTATTGCTAACATGATTCGGACGGATTTAAGCATCGCTACGGGTGAGAAAGTCTCATCGTAGTCAACTCCTTGAACTTGTGAAAAACCCTTTGCCACAAGTCGAGCTTTATACACGGTGACATTGCCGTCAGCGTCCGTCTTCCTCTTAAAAATCCATTTATTCTGAATGGCCTTCCGCCCTTCAGGTAATACTTCCAAAGTCCATACTTTGTTTTCATACATGGATCCCATCTCGGATTTCATGGCCTCTAACCATTTGTCGGAATCCGGGCCCACCATCGCTTCTCCATAGCTCGTAGGTTCACTGTTGTCCAACAACATGACCTCCAAGACAGGGTTACCATACCACTCAGGTGCAGTGCGTGCCCTTGTCGACCTACGAGGTTCGGTAGTAACTTGATCAGAAGCTTCTTGATCATCATCATTGGCTTCCTCTTCAACCGCTGCAGGCTCCACAAAAACATCTTTCTGTGCTGCGCTACTCTCTGGTTGAAGCAGAGGTTCAATAACCTCATCAAGTTCTACCTTCCTCCCACTCAATTCTTTCGAGAGAAACTCTTTCTCGAGAAAGGACCCGTTCTTAGCGACAAACACTTTGCCCTCGGATCTGAGATAGAAGGTGTACCCAACCGTCTCTTTTGGGTATCCTATGAAGACACATTTGTCCGCTTTGGGTTCGAGCTTTTCTGGCTGAAGCCTTTTGACGTAAGCATCGCAACCCCAAACTTTGAGAAAAGACAACTTCGGTTTCTTACCAAACCATAGTTCATACGGTGTTGTCTCAACGGACTTGGATGGAGCCCTATTTAAAGTGAATGCAGCTGTCTCCAACGCATATCCCCAGAACGATAGTGGCAAATCGGCAAGAGACATCATAGAACGTACCATATCTAATAGGGTTCGATTACGACGTTCGAACACACCATTACGCTGTGGTGTTCCAGGTGGCGTCAACTGTGAAACAATTCCACATTTTCTTAAGTGATCACCAAACTCATAACTCAGATATTCTCCCCCTCGATCAGATCGTAGGAACTTGATCTTCTTGTTACGATGATTTTCAACTTCACTCTGAAATTGCTTGAACTTTTCAAAAGTTTCAGACTTATGCTTCATCAAGTAAATATACCCATATCTACTTAAGTCGTCAGTGAAGGTGAGAAAATAACGATATCCACCGCGCGCCGTTACACTCATCGGACCGCACACATCAGTATGTATGATTTCCAATAAGTCACTTGCCCGTTCCATTGTCCCTGAAAACGGGGTCCTTGTCATCTTGCCCATGAGGCACGGCTCGCACGTGTCAAGTGATTCAAAATCAAGAGACTCCAAAAGCCCATCAGCATGGAGCTTCCTCATGCGTTTTACGCCGATATGACCTAGACGGCAGTGCCACAAGAAAGTGGTATTATCATTATCTACTCTACATCTTTTGGCATCAATGTTATGAACATGTGTATCATCACTATCGAGATTCAATAAGAATAAACCCCTAACTTCGGGTGCATGACCATAAAAGATATTACTCATATAAATAGAACAACCATTATTCTCTGACTTAAATGAGTAACCGTCTTGCAATAAACAAGATCCAGATATAATGTTCATGCTTAACGCAGGCACTAAATAACAATTATTCAGGTTCATAACTAATCCCGATGGTAATCGAAGAGCGAGCGTGCCGACGGCGATCACATCAACCTTGGAACCATTTCCCACGCGCATCGTCACTTCGTCCTTCGCCAGCCTCCGTTTATTCCGCAGTTCCTGTTTAGAGTTGCAAATGTGAGCAACCGAACCGGTATCAAATACCCAGGCACTACAACGAGAGTTGGTAAGGTACACATCAATAACATGTATATCATATATACCTTTGTTGTTGTTGGCCCCCTTCTTGTCCGCCAGATACTTGGGGCAGTTCCGCTTCCAGTGGCCGTTCCCCTTGCAATAGAAACACTCAGTCTCTGGTTTGGGCCCAGCCTTAGGTTTCTTCACTGGATTAGCAACTGCTTTGCCACCCTTCTTAGAGTTACCCTTCTTGCCCTTGCCATTCTTCTTGAAACTGGTGGTTTTATTGACCATCAACACTTGATACTCCTTCTGGATGTCTGCCTCAGCGACTTTCAGCATCGAAAACAGCTCGGCGATGGTCTTGTTCATCCCTTGCATGTTATACTGCTGCACGAAGCTCTTGTAGCTTGGAGGGAGTGACTGGAGAATTCTGTCAATGATAGCCTCATCCGGGAACACAAGTCCCAGATCAGCTATGCGGGTATAGTACCCACACATCTTCAGTAAGTGCTCACTGACAGACGAATTCTCCTCCATCTTGCAAGCGAAGAATTTATCGGTGGTCTCATACCTCTCGATCTTAGCATTCTTCTCAAAGATGAACTTCAACTCCGTGTACATCTCATATGCACCATGACGTTCAAAACGTCTTTGAAGTCCTCCTTCCAAGCCGTACAACATGGCACACTGTACTATCGAATAGTCATCCGAACGCGTCTGCCAAACGTTCATAACGTCCGCAGAGGCTCCAGGAGCGGGGGGGTCACCTAGCGGTGCATTTAGGACATAAACCTTCTGGGCAGCTGTGAGGATGATCCTCAGATTGCGGAGCCAGTCCACAAAGTTGCTCCCGTCATCTTTCAGTTTAGCTTTCTCTAGGAACGCATTAAAATTCAGGGGAGCTACTGCGCGAGCCATCTACAACCAAAATTTGCAAAGACATTTTAGACTATTGTTCATGATAAGTGAGTTATTACCTAATCAAATTAATTATAACTCCCACTCAAATTGACATCCCTCCGGTCATTCGAGCGTGACATGATCCAAATTCACCAACCCAAGTCCGATCATCACGTGAGATGGGGTGGTGTCAATGGTGAACATCAACATGTTGATCATATCTACTATATGACTCATGCTCGACCTTTCGGTCCTCCGTGTTCCGAGGCCATGTCTGTACATGCTAGGCTCGTCAAGTCTAACCCGAGTGTTCTGCACGTGCAAAACTGGCTTGCACCCGTTGTATGCGAACGTAGAGTCTATCACACCCGATCATCACGTGGTGCTTCGAAACGACGAACCTTCGCAACGGCGCACACTCGGGGGGAACACAATTTTATCTTGAAATTTTAGTGAAGGATCATCTTATAATGCTACCGTCGTCCTAAGCAAAATAAGATGCATAAAAGGATTAACATCACATGCAAATCATAAGTGACATGATATGGCCATCAACTCGTGCTTTTGATCTCCATCTCCAAAGCACCGGCATGATCTCCATCGTCACCGGCGCCACACCATGATCTCCATCATCATGATCTCCATCATCGTGTCGTCATCGGGGTTGTCGGCGCCCACCATGCTCTTACTACTATTGCTACCATTTAGCGATAAAGTAAAGCATTACAAAGCGCTTAATGATTGACACGCAGGTCATACAAAAATTAAAGACAACCCTATGGCTCCTGCCGGTTGCCGTATGCATCGACATGCAAGTCAATATTAACTATTACAACATGATCATCTCATACATCAAATATAATTCATCATGTCATTGGCCATATCATATCACATGCATACCCTGCAAAAACAAGTTAGACGTCCTCTAATTTGTTGTTGCATGTTTTACGTGGCTGCTATGGGTATCTAGCAAGAACGTTTCTTACCTACGCAAAACCACAACGGTGATATTCAAGTTGCTATTTGACCTTCTACAAGGACCGCCTTGTTCTATTCCGATTCAACTAAGATAGGAGAGACAGACACCCGCCAGCCATCTTATGCAACAAAAGTCACATGTCTGTCGATGGAACCGGTCTCATGTACGTGGACATGTAAAGTTGGTCCGGGCCGCTTCATCCTATAATACCGCTGAATCAAGAAAGACTAAGGAGGGCAGCAATTTAAACATCAACGCCACAAACCCTTTTGTGTTCTACTCGAGAAAGCATCTACGCAAGATCCTAGCTCATGATGCCACTGTTGGGGAACGTTGCATGGAAAACAAAAAATTTTCTCTACGTTCACCAAGATCAATCTAGTAGATGCAACTACGAGGGGAGAGTAGGATCCACATACCCTTGTAGATCGCTAAGCGGAAGCGTTATGAACGCGGATGATGGAGTCGTACTCGTCGCGATTCAGATCGCCGAAGACCTAGCACCGAAGCAACGGTGCCTCCGCGTTCTTCACACGTACGGCTCGGGGACATCTCCTCCTTCTTGATCCAGCAAGGGGTGGAGGAGAGGTTGATGGAGAACCGGCAGCACGACGGCGTGGTGGTGATGGTGGAGGAGAATTCCAGCAGAGCTTCGCCTAAGCACCGCGGGAGAAGAAGATGTTGTGGGAGAGGGAGGGCAGCACCGAGGCACAAACTGTGTTGGCTGCCCTCCCTTTGCCCCACTATATATAGGGGGGGTGGAGAGGTGAGGGCGCCCTAGGGTTTCCCCCCTAGGGGGCCGGCGGCCAGGGCAAGGGGGGGCGGCGGCCAAGGCAGGGGGGGCGGCGGCCAGGGCCAGGCCCTAGGGTTTCCCCCCCTAGGTGCCTTGCCCCCCAAGGCTAGGGGGTGCGGCCACCCTAGAGGGGTCCACCCCCCTTGGCGCACAAGGAGAGGGCCCAGGGGGGGGCGCACAGCCCCCTGAGGGCTGTGGTGTTCCCCCTTGTGGCCCATTAGGCCCAGAACTGCTTCCGGACCCCCGAAACCCCTTTCCGGTACTCCGCCGATTTCCCGATGCTCCCCGGAACATTTCCGGACTCCGAAACCTTTCATCCTATATATCAATCTTCGTCTCCGGACCATTCCGGAGACCCTCGTCATGTCCGGGATCTCATCCGGGACTCCGAACAACCTTCGGTAACCATACACTTTTCTCACTAACAACCCTAGCGTCACCGAACGTTAAGTGTGTAGACCCTGCGGGTTCGGAAACCATGTAGACATGACCGAGACACTCCCAGGTCAATAACCAATAGCGGGATCTGGATACCCATGTTGGTTCCCACATGTTTCTCGATGATCTCATCGGATGAACCACGATGTCAAGGATTCAGGCAATCCCGTACACAGTTCCCTTTGTCTCGTCGGTATGTTACTTGCCCGAGATTCGATCGTCGGTATCTCTATACCTAGTTCAATCTCGTTACCGGCAAGTCTCTTTACTCGTTACCGTAATACATAATCCCGTGACCAACTACTTAGTCACTTTGAGCTCATTGAGATGACGTATTACCGAGTGGGCCCGGAGATACCTCTCCGTCACACGGAGTGACAAATCCCAATCTTGATCCATGTCAACTCAACAGACACCCTCGGAGATACCTGTAGAGTACCTTTATAGTCACCCAGTTACGTTGTGACGTTTGGTACACACAAAGCACTCCTACGGTGTCAGTGAGTTACATGATCTCATGGTCATAGGAACTTATACTTGACATGCAGAAAACTATAGCGATAACTGACACGATCAAAAGCTATGTTAACGTTTGGGTCTCGTCCATCACATCATTCTCCTAATGATGTGATCCCGTTATCAAATGACAACTCATGTCTATGACCTGGAAACCGCGGTCATCTTTGATCAACGAGCTAGTCCTGTAGAGGCTCACTAGGGACACAAAGTCTGTCTATTTATCCACACGTGTATCTGAGTTTCCATTCAATACAGTTATAGCATGGATAATAAACAATTATCATGAACAAGGAAATATAATAATAACTCTTTTATTATTGCCTCTAGGGCATATTTCCAACACTACCTACTACTTGGCCAAAGCAATAAACAGCAACGGAGAACATGCAAGAATTACTCAAGAACATAAATATAAAAGAGGTGAATCAAATATATTACTCACACACAATCTGAACATAATCTCATAATCCATCGGATCCCAGCAAACTCAGCATAGCAACAGCATAAAGATTACATATGTGCCTCGATCATGTAGGGCAGCTCACGAGGTCTAAACCATGAAGAACAAAGAGGGGAGGAGAACATCACATAGCTACTGATCATGGACCCATGGTCCAAGGTGGACTACTCACGGCTCATCCGGGAAGCGTCCATGGTGGTGGAGAAGCTCCCGGTGGTGGTTCTCCCTCCGGCAGGGTGCCGGGAAGAGTTCTCCTGATGCTCCCGATCATGGAAGCGCGGCGGCGGCGGAACAGAGGTGAGATCGCGAAAAAGGGTTCCGTCCTCGAGGGTTTCGGGACGCGAGGAATATATATGCGAAGGGGGGTCACCAGAGGCGGAGCCGGGGCCCCAGGCGCCCCCCTGGCGCGGCCAGGGGTGGGGCCGCGCCAGGTGGCCGCCTGGGACCCCATGGCTCCCCTCTGGCCCTACTTTGGTTTTTCTCGAAGCTTCTTCTACGCTGATTTCTCCTGTATTTATCCCGGAATTTTTTGGGTACTTTTAATATGGGGGAAACCTGAAATAGAAAAACAGCAGAAAACAGGAACTGGAACTGGGGTGCACTGAGTTAATAGGTTAGTCCAAATATGATCAAAAGTGTATGGAAGTGCATAAATATCATAGCAATATCACACAAAAGAGGCATGGAGCAAGCAGGAATTATAGATACGTTTTGGACGTATCAATGCCTCCTTTTGATTTTTTTCCAGGTGGAAACACCCCATATAGGAGAAGATGGGCATTGGGGGGTCACCGAGTGGCCCACGAGGTAGGGGGCACGCCCAGAGGGGGGGCGCCCCCACCCTCGTGGACAGGTGTGGGCCCCCTGGCAAATCTCTTTCGCCAGATATTTTTTATATTTTCTGAAACGGAGTTTCGTGGAGTTTCGGAGCTTTTTGAGTTGTGCAGAATAGATCTCCAATGTCTGCTCCTTTTCTAGCCCAGAATTCCAGCTGCCGGCATTCTCCCTCTTCATGTAAACTTTGTAAAATAAGAGAGAAAAGGCATAAGTATTGTGACATAACGTCTAATAACAGCACATAGTGCAATAAATATCAACATAAAAGCATGATGCAAAATGGACGTATCAGCGTGCGGGCTGATTTTGGCTGCTGACGCGGGGTCTTGCTGGGCCGGCCTACTGGCCGAGGCCTAGGTGTGCTGCAGGTGCTGGGCTATTGTTGCTCCTGCTCTTCTTCTTTCCTTTCTCATTTTCTTCAAACAGAAAAAATAAAAGAGAAAGCATAGGGAGATTGAGAAGGGGTATGAGGAAACTAAAAATACTCCCATGACCCTGGTGAAAACCAATATTTGAATAAATTGTATTAGGCATTTTTAGAGGCAGAAAAATAAATCAAGTTTGAATTAGGTTCAAACTTGATGCATTTTTTAACCTAACCAATACAAGTCCAAATAAGATGAAACTTGGCAGAGAGGTGAGTGGCAGGGTGTATGGTTATTGAGCAAAGATTGAACATTAAAGGAGAAGGAGACTGTGATATAGCAAAGACATGAAAGAAGAAGAAGGGGAGAGGTGATGATGCTAGGTTTAGAGAGAGAGAGATGGCCTTGGAGTGATGCACCTCTCACCACAACAATATAACCAACACAATGCACTTGATGAGCATGATGAAATGCAACATTTGCACAAATGCCATATGACAAGGTGAGCAAGGCAAAAACAAAAATGCAAGAAAATAGAAAAACAAAAGACCCAAAATGGAATTGATGAAGATCAAGTTGGATATATTGCCAAATTGGGAAAGTGTTACATTTGGGGTGTTACAGGAGCATCCATCGCCAAGGCCCTGGTCGTGCGCCCCCACTGTTCCCGTTCGATCCACTGGCACGCGGATGCCACCGACCTCCGAGGCGATGGCGCAGGTGGCCTCTGGCATGTGAGACGACTGGCAGAACCGCGGAAGGACCTCCGGCGCCCACGCCTTCCCCTTGCATCTCCGTTTTCTTTACATTGAGGTGTGAAATTCTTTAATCCATTTTGTGTACATTGAGATCTCAAATTGATCGATCCATTTTCTGCACATTGAATATATCCTATTGCTAAGTATCTATGATTAATTAGGTAGTAAGTTTTTTTATCCGTTAGACAGTGAGCATTTTTGTTACTGGTATGTGAAATGTGAGAAAAAGAAACATAGTTCTGTTGATGATTGTGATATAAACATGTGTATGATAATGGCGTTTAACATTTTGTGATATTCGTATGCAAGACAATGATGTTCTTAACTGAGTCCAAAATTATAGTTCAAGGGTATTATAGACAATTCACGTGACATATGAGAAAATAAGCTCAGTGACAGAAATTGAAAAGAACTGGATAGCTTATTTCCACAACAACTTATCCTGGACTTATTTTCACAACAGCTTATCCTAAAAATTCACAATCGTAGTGCTTATAATATTGTGAAATATATAAATATTTTTTATAGATCCCGGATTAAATATTCTATTGTAGTTAAAAAGTGTGTGTTGCAAATACCCCAGATTATAGTTTCATAAGTAGCGGGCCAGGATTTGCAAATCTAACCATTAAGTTCCTAAATGTCAAGCTTTTGACTATTAGTAAGCAAATGATGACATTTATTCTCCGTGCATGTGAGAATAATGGTACTGGTAATTTCGTGGGATAAACTCAAGTCTTTACTAGTGAGTTGCCTTTCATATGCATCTCACCTACCACCTTCAACTCTACGCTATATATTGTCACAAAATATTGAAGGAAATATGCCCTAGAGGCAATAATAAAGATGTTATTTGTATTTCCTTATATCATGATAAATGTCTTTTATTCATGCTAGAATTTTATTAACCGGAAACTTAGTACATGTGTGAATACATAGACAAAACAGTATGTCCCTAGTATGCCTCTACTAGACTAGCTCATTGATCAAAGATGGTTATGTTTCCTAGCCATAGACATGAGTTGTCAATTGATCAACGAGATCACATCATTAGGAGAATGATGTGATGGACAAGACCCATCCGTTAGCTTAGCACTATGATCGTTTAGTTTTACTGCTATTGCTTTCTTCATGACTTATACATGTTCCTATGACTATGAGATTATGCAACTCCCAAATACCGGAGGAACACCTTGTGTGCTATCAAACATCACAACGTAACTGGGTGATTATAAAGATGCTCTACAGGTGTCTCCGAAGGTGTTCGTGGTGTTGGCATAGATCAAGAATAGGATTTGTCACTCCGAGTGTCGGAGAGGTATCTCTGGGCCCTCTCGGTAATGCACATCATAATAAGCCTTTCAAGCAAATGACTAATGAGTTAGTCACGAGATGATGTATTACGGAACGAGTAAATAGACTTGTCGGTAACGAGATTGAACTAGGTATTGAGATACCGACGATCGAATCTCGGGCAAGTAACATACCGATGACAAAGGGAACAACGTATATTGTTATGCGGTTCGACCGATAAAGATCTTCGTAGAATATGTAGGAGCCAATATGGGCATCCAGGTTACGCTATTGGTTATTGACCGGAGAGATGTCTCGGTCATGTCTACATAGTTCTCGAACCCGTAGGGTCCGCACGCTTAAACGTTCGTTGACGATATAGTATTTAATGAGTTATGTATGTTGGTGACCGAATGTTATTCGGAGTCCCGGATGTGATCCCGGACATCACGAGGAACTCCGGAATGGTCTGGAGATAAAGATTAATATATGGGATAATAGTGTTTGACCTCCGGAAGGGTTCCGGAATTCACCGGAAGGGTTTCCGGATGTTTCCCGAAATGTTTGGGTACGAAAACACTTTATTTCGGCCAAAAGGGAAAGCACACAAGGTTTTTGGAAGGCGCAAAAGGAAGTTTTGCGGAGTCCAGGGTCTAGACGCCAAGGTCCCTGGCATCTCGGTCCAGGCACCGGGAACCCTGGCGTGTGGCCCTGGAGTCCGAGAAGGACTCTTGCCTTTCGGGTGAAACCGACTTTGTGAAGGCTTTTACTCCAAGTTTCGACCCCAAGGCTCAACATATAAATAGAGGGGTAGGGTTAGCACCCAAGACACATCAAGTTACACCAAGCCGTGTGCCGGCAACCCCGACCCTCTAGTTTATCCTCTGTCTAGTTTCTGTAGTGCTTGGCGAAGCCCTGCAGAGATCGTTCTTCATCAACAAGCGTCACCACGCCGTCATGCTGCCGGAACTCATTTACTACTTAGCCCGTCTTGCTGGATCAAGAAGGCGAGAACGTCATCGAGCTGAACATGTGCTGAACGCGGAGGTGTCGTACGTTCGGTACTAGATCGGGACGGATCGTGAAGGTGCACGACTACATCAACCGCGTTGATAAACGCTTCCGCTTTCGGTCTACGAGGGTATGTAGACAGACTCTCCCTCTCGTTGCTATGCATCTAGTAGATAGATCTTGTGTGTTCGTAGGAAATTTTTGAAATACTATGTTACCCAACAGTGGCATCATGAGCCAGGTCTATGCGTAGATGATATGCACGAGTAGAACACAATGAGTTGTGGATGATACTAGTCATACTGCTTACCAGCATGTCATACTTTGGTTTGGCGGTATTGTGAGATGAAGCGGCCCGGACCGACATTACGCGTACGCTTACGCGAGACTGGTTTCACCGTTATGAGCACTCGTTGCTTAAAGGTGACTGGCGGGTGTCTGTCTCTCTCACTTTAGCTGAATCAAGTATGCCTACGTTCGGTCCTTGTGAAGGTTAAAACAGCACATACTTGACGAAATATCGTTGTGGTTTCGTATGCGTAGGTAAGAACGGTTCTTGCTAAGCCCATAGCAGCCACGTAAAACTTGCAACAACAAAGTAGAGGACGTCTAACTTGATTTTGCAGGGCATGTTGTGATGTGATATGGTCAAGACATGATGAGTTATACGTTTTTGTATGAGATGATCATGTTTTGTAAAGTTATCGGCAACTGGCAGGAGCCATATGGTTGTTGCTTTATTGTATGAAATACAGTCGCCATGTAATTGCTTTACTTTATCAATAAGCGATAGCGATAGCCGTGGAAGCAATAGTTGGCGAGACGACAACGATGCTACGATGGAGATCAAGGTGTCGCGCAGGTGACGAAGGTGATCATGACGGTGCTTTGAAGATGGAGATCAAAAGCACAAGATGATGATGGCCATATCATGTCACATATTTTGATTGCATGTGATGTTTATCTTATTATGCTTCTTATTTTGCTTAGTACGACGGTAGCATTATAAGATGATCCCTTACAAAATTTCAAGGTATAAGTGTTATCCCTGAGTATGCACCGTTGCGAAAGTTTGTCATGCCGAGACACCACGTGATGATCGGGTGCGATAAGCTCTACGTTCAAATACAACGGGTGTAAGCCAGTTTTGCACACGCAGAATACTCGGGTTAAACTTGATGAGCCTAGCATATGCAGATATGGCCTCGGAACACTGGAGACCGAAAGGTCGAGCGTGAATCATATAGTAGATATGATCAACATAAGATGTTCACCATTGAAACTACTCAATCTCACGTGATGATTGGACATGGTTTAGTTGATTTGGATCACGTGATCATTTAGATGACCAGAGGGATGTCTATCTAAGTGGGAGTTCTTTAAGTAATATGATTAATTGAACTTTAATTTATCATGAACTTAGTCCTGATAGTTTTTGCATATCTATGTTGTTGTAGATCAATGGCCCGTGCTACCATTCCTTTGAATTTTAATGCATTCCTAGAGAAAGTTAAGTTGAAAGATGATGGTAGCAATTACACGGACTGGGTCCGTAACTTGAGGATTATCCTCATTGTTGCACAGAAGAATTATGTCCTTGAAGCACCGCTAGGTGACAAGCCCCCTCCCGCTAATGTAGACACTTTGAACGTCTGGCAGACGCGGTCTGATGACTACACGATAGTTCAGTGTGCCATGCTCTACGGCTTAGAATCGGGACTTCAACGACGTTTTGAACGTCATGGACCATATGAGATGTTCCAGGAGTTGAAGTTAATATTTCAAGCAAATGCCCGGATTGAGAAATATGAGATTTCCAACAAGGTCTATAGCTGCAAGATGGAGGAGAATAGTTCTATCAGTGAACACTTGCTCAGAATGTCTGGGTACTGCAATCATATGACTCAACTTGGTTGCAAAGTTGACGAGGATAGTGTTATTGATAGAGTTCTTCATTCACTGCCACCAAGCTATAAAGGCTTCGTTATGAACTATAATATGCAAGGGATGCAAAAGACAATTCCCGAGCTCTTCGCAATGCTCAAGGCTGCGGAGGTAGAAATCAGAAAGGAGCATCAAGTGTTGATGGTTAACAAAACCACTAGTTTCAATAAAAAGGGCAAGGGAAAGAAGGGGAACTTCAAAAAGAATAGCAAGACAGTTGCTACTCCCGCGAAGAAACCCAAGTCTGGAGCCAAGCCTGAAACTGAGTGCTTCTACTGCAAAGGGACTGGACACTGGAAGCGGAACTGCCCCAAGTATTTGGCGGATAAGAAGGATGGCAAGGTGAACAAAGGTATATGTGATATACATGTTATTGATGTGTACCTTACTAATGCTCGTATTAGTACCTGGGTATTTGATACCGGTTCGGTTGCCAATATTCGTAACTCGAAACAGGGACTACGGATTAAACGAAGATTGGCTAAGGACGAGGTAACGATGCGCGTGGGAAATGGTTCCAAAGTCGATGTGATCGCCGTCGGCACGCTACCTCTACATCTACCTTCGGGATTAGTTTAGACCTGAATAATTGTTATTTGGTGCCAGCGTTAAGCATGAACATTATATCAAGATCTTGTTTGTTGCGAGACGGTTATTCATTTAAATCAGAGAATAATGGTTGTTCTATTTTTATGAATAATATCTTTTATGGTCATGCACCCTTGAAGAGTGGTCTATTATTGTTGGATCTCGATTGTAGTGATACACATATTCAAAATATTGAAGCCCAAAGATGCAAGGTTAATAATGATAGTGCAGCTTACTTGTGGCACTGTCGTTTAGGTCCTATTGGTGTAAAGCGCATGAAGAAACTCCATAGTGATGGACATTTGGAATCACTTGATTATGAATCACTTGGTGCTTGCGAACCATGCCTCATGGGCAAGCTCCATTCTCCGGAACAACGGAGCGAGCAACAGATTTGTTGGAAATCATGCATACAGATGTACGTGGACCGATGAGTGTTAAAGCTCGCGGCGGGTATCATTATTTTCTGACCTTCACTGATGATTAGAGAAGATATGGGTATATCTACTTGATGAAACACAAGTCTGAAACATTTGAAAAGTTCAAAGAATTTCAGAGTGAACTAGAGAATCATCGTAACAAGAAAATAAAATTTCTGCAATCTGATCGTGGAGGTAAATATTTGAGTTACAAGTTTGGTCTTCATTTAAAACAATATGGAATAGTTTCACAACTCACGCCACCCGGAACACCACAGTGTAATGGTGTGTCCGAACGTCGTAACCGTACTTTATTGGATATGGTGCGGTCTATGATGTCTCTTACCGATTTACCACTATCGTTTTGGGGTTATGCTTTAGAGACAGCTGCATTCACGTTAAATAGGGCACCATCGAAATCCGTTGAGACTACGCCTTATGAACTGTGGTTTGGCAAGAAACCAAAGTTGTCGTTTCTTAAAGTTTGGCGCTGCGATGCTTATGTGAAAAAGCTTCAACCTGATAAGCTCGAACCCAAGTCGGAGAAATGTGTCTTCATAGGATACCCAAAGGAGACTGTTGGGTACACCTTCTATCACAGATCCGAAGGCAAGATATTCGTTGCGAAGAATGGATCCTTTCTAGAGAAGGAGTTTCTCTCGAAAGAAGTGAGTGGGAGGAAAGTAGAACTTGATGAGGTAATTGTACCTTCTCCCGAATTGGAAGGTAGTACATCACAGAAACTAGTTCCAGTGATTCCTACACCAATTAGTGAGGAAGCTAATGATGATGATCATGAAACTTCAGATCAAGTTTCTGCTGAACTTCGTAGATCAACCAGAGTTCGTTCCGCACCAGAGTGGTACGACAACCCAATTCTGGAAGTCGTGTTACTAGACCATGATGAACTTACGAACTATGAGGAAGAGATGATGAGCCCAGATTCCGCGAAATGGCTTGAGGCCATGAAATCTGAGATGGGATCCATGTATGAGAACAAATTGTGGACTTTGGTTGACTTGCCCGATGATCGGCAAGCCATCGAAAATAAATGGATCTTCAAGAGGAAGACCGACGCAGATGGTAATGTTATTGTTTACAAAGCTCGACTTGTTGCGAAAGGGTTTCGACAAGTTCAAGCAGTTGACTACGATGAGACTTTCTCACCCGTAGCGATGCTTGAGTCTGTCCGAATCATGTTAGCAATTGCCGCATTTTATGATTATGAAATCTGGCAAATGGATGTCAAAACTGCATTCCTGAATGGATATCTCAAAGAAGAGTGTATATGATGCAACCAGAAGGTTTTGTCGATCCTAAAGGTGCTAACAAAGTGTGCAAGCTCCAGTGATCCATCTATGGACTGGTGCAAGCATCTCGGAGTTGGAATATACGCTTTGATGAGGTGATCAAAGCATATGGTTTTATACAGACTTTTGGAGAAGCCTGTATTTACAAGAAAGTGAGTGGGAGCTCTGTAGCATTTCTGATATTATATGTGGATGACATATTGTTGATTGGAAATGATATAGAATTTCTGGATAGCATAAAAGGATACTTGAATAAGAAGTTTTCAATGAAAGACCTCGGTGAAGCTGCTTACATATTAGGCATCAAGATCTATAGAGATAGATCAAGATGCTTAATTGGACTTTCACAAAGCACATACCTTGATAAAGTTTTGAAGAAGTTCAAAATGGATCAGTCAAAGAAAGGGTTCTTGCCTGTGTTACAAGGTGTGAAGTTGAGTAAGACTCAATGGCCGACCACTGCAGAAGATAGAGAGAAAATGAAAGTCATTCCCAATGTCTCAGCCATAGGATCTATCATGTATGCAATGTTGTGTACCAGACCTGGTGTGTGCCTTGCTATAAGTCTAGCGGGGAGGTACCAAAGTAATCCAGGAGTGGATCACTCGACAGCGGTCAAGGACATCCTGAAGTACCTGAAAAGGACAAAGGATATGTTTCTCGTATATGGAGGTGACAAAGAGCTTGTCGTAAATGGTTACGTCGATGCAAGCTTTGACACTGATCCGGATGACTCTAATTCACAAACCAGATATGTATTTTTATTGAATAGTGGAGCTGTCAGTTGGTGCAGTTCCAAGCAAAGCGTCGTGGCGGGATCTACGTGTGAAGCGGAATACATAGCTGCTTCAGAAGCAGCAAATGAAGGAGTCTGGATGAAGGAGTTCATATCCGATCTAGGTGTGATACCTAGTGCATCGGGTCCAATGAAAATCTTTTGTGACAACACTGGAGCAATAGCCTTGGCGAAGTAATCCAGGTTTCACAAGAGAACAAAGCACATCAAAAGACGCTTCAATTCCATCTGCGATCTAGTCAAGGAGGGAGACATAGAAATTTGCAAGATACATACGGATCTGAATGTTGCAGACCCGTTGACTAAGCCTCTTCCACGGGCAAAACATCGTGAGCACCAAGACTCCATGGGTGTTAGGATCATTACTTTGTAATCTAGATTATTGACTCTAGTTCAAGTGGGAGACTGAAGGAAATATTCCCTAGAGTCAA
This sequence comes from Secale cereale, assembly GCA_902687465.1. NCBI lineage: Eukaryota > Viridiplantae > Streptophyta > Magnoliopsida > Poales > Poaceae > Secale > Secale cereale. The sequence continues at coordinate 653,100,609 of LR738712.1, forward strand.
TAATAAAGATGTTATTTGTATTTCCTTATATCATGATAAATGTCTTTTATTCATGCTAGAATTATATTAACCGGAAACTTAGTACATGTGTGAATACATAGACAAAACAATATGTCCCTAGTATTCCTCTACTAGACTAGCTCATTGATCAAAGATGGTTATGTTTCCTAGCCATAGACATGAGTTGTCATTTGATCAACGAGATCACATCATTAGGAGAATGATGTGATGGACAAGACCCATCCGTTAGCTTAGCAATATGATCGTTTAGTTTTACTGCTATTGCTTTCTTCATGACTTATACATGTTCCTATGACTATGAGATTATGCAACTCCCGAATACCGGAGGAACACCTTGTGTGCTATCAAACGTCACAACGTAACTGGGTGATTATAAAGATGCTCTACAGGTGTCTCTAAAGGTGTTCGTGGTGTTGGCATAGATCAAGAATAGGATTTGTCACTCCGAGTGTCAGAGAGGTATCTCTGGGCCCTCTCGATAATGCACATCATAATAAGCCTTGTAAGAAAATGACTAATGAGTTAGTCACGAGATGATGTATTACGGAACGAGTAAAGAGACTTGTCGGTAACGAGATTGAACTAGGTATTGAGATACCGATGATCGAATCTCGGGCAAGTAACATACCGATGACAAAGGGAACAACGTATGTTGTTATGCGGTTCGACCGATAAAGATCTTCGTAGAATATGTAGGAGCCAATATGGGCATCCAGGTTCCGCTATTGGTTATTGACCGGAGAGATGTCTCAGTCATGTCTACATAGTTCTCGAACCCGTAGGGTCCGCACGCTTAAACGTTCGTTGACGATATAGTATTTAATGAGTTATGTATGTTGGTGACCGAATGTTATTCGGAGTCCCGGATGTGATCACGGACATGACGAGGAACTCCGGAATGGTCCGGAGATAAAGATTAATATATGGGATAATAGTGTTTGACCTCCGAAAGGGTTTCCGGATGTTTCCTGAAATGTTTGGGTACGAGAACACTTTATTTGGGCCAAAAGGGAAAGCACACAAGGTTTTTGGAAGGCGCAAAAGGAAGTTTTGCGAAGACCAGGGGCCAGACGCCATGGTCCCTGGCGTCTGGGTGCAGACGCCCAGAACCCTGGCGTCTGGCCCTGAAGTCCGAGAAGGACTCTTGCCTTTCGTGTGAAACCGACTTTGTGAAGGCTTTTACGCCAAGTTTCGACCCCAAGGCTCAACATATAAATAGAGGGGTAGGGCTAGCACCCAAGACACATCAAGATACACCAAGCCGTGTGCCGGTAACCCCGACCCTCTAGTTTATCCTCCGTCTAGTTTCTGTAGTGCTTGGCGAAGCCCTGCAGAGATTGTTCTTCATCAACAACCGTCACCACGCCGTCGTGCTGCCGGAACTCATTTACAACTTCGACCGTCTTGCTAGATCAAGAAGGCGAGGACGTCATCGAGCTGAACGTGTGCTGAACGCGGAGGTGCCGTACGTTCGGTACTAGATCGGGACGGATCGTGAAGGTGCACGACTACATCAACTGCATTGATAAACGCTTCCGCTTTCGGTCTACGAGGGTACGTATACACACTCTCCCCTCTCGTTGCTATGCATCTAGTAGATAGATCTTGCGTGTTCGTAGGAATTTTTTTGAAATACTACGTTACCCAAAAAATATTTCTCCGACACAACTGCACATTGAGCTACGAATGAGATACATGATATCTCTTATGTTTTTCAGCCATGTACATGGGTGCATAGCTAGGAATGAGAGGTCTCGGGAATATTTTGAGCACTGTGTTGCGGCCTACGATGACACCGAGTCACCAACAAACTACATGTTTGCCAGGACATCTAACACATCAAACAAGTTGTATTTTTCATGGAGGTGTGGCTTGGTTCAGTGGGCAACAATACTGCATTGAGTAGCATTTTCTATTTGTGCACCACTTCAGTCGTGTTGTGTCTTCATACACCCGCCAGAACGACCCTCGTCCAGGTTGTATAGCATGATTGTCTCAATTTTTTTGTTCTATGGTCACTAGTTTTTGGTATTATTATTGGTTTCAAATATTATCCAGATTGGTAGTTTAGACTCATCAGCTGATGTTGCCATGCTTGGATGATGATTGTTATAGATTCAATACTGGGAGTGAGTTTCCCATTCGTATGTTGTATTTGAGGGTTTGATCTCTTTAGTTCTCTATGTTGTGTACTGGAGACATATAAAACCAAACGATGTTTGAGTTATACAGTCATTTGCTTCTAATATTCGACCCATTAGAATAGTGGGAAATAGTAGATTTAATAGTTTTCATGACTCTCACCCTGAATGCTTTCTTCCTACTGACATAGATATTGTGCCAGAAGATTATGTTGACATTCATCAACCTGTAAACGCTGATGCTCCAGGGTGTTCTCACAGTAGTGAGCAACCTAGCCCTGGAGCCACCTGGGCTGAGGTGGTCTCTGGGAAAACAAGTAGTTGTACAAAATTGTCCTTTCATAATGGTAGTAGGCCTATTTTGGAATGTTAGGGGTCATAATAGACCTGATAAACTTAGAGTTGTTGGGCAACTCATTAGAGTTAACCACCCTGACTTAATTGGATTTTCTGAAACTAAGAAGGAGGATTTTAGTCAGCAACGATTAGTTGTTCTTGATCCTCAAGAATCTTCTTGTGGAAATGGCTTCCTTCTAAGAATACCACATGAGGTATTCTGGTTCGTGTTAAAATAGATAAGTTTGATATTGTTTTTGTAGATGCTCTTGACTTTTCTGTGGCTTGTCTCATTAGAGATAAGAAAACCAGCAATGAATGGTGATTAATTTTTGCTTATGGCTCTGCTTATGATGAGCATAAACTGGAGTTTATTAATGAGCTTCGTAACACCATGGACGATATGAAGAATGATGTGACCCTTGGTTGTTGTGAGCAATGGCCCACATTTGGGTGACCTCTCCTAGCATTGCACCATGCAAATTCATTGTCCATTATTACGTATTTCTGTAACTTCTTCGTACCCTTGGATGTAGCAGGCTTAATCTATTTATACATGCATGAGCATGTACTTAACCATAGTCATATGACACTCCAGATTCTGAAACGATGACACGTACTCAATGTAAATAAGTTGCACTAGGTGGATGTCATTGATGCCTGAAATGTACCACGTGCTTCTTCATGCCAATACTAGCACACGTATGACAACTCTTGTTTTCATTCATTGTTCCATACATACATCTAAGAAATGATTCACTTTAATTATATGATTATTGAATGGAGGGGAGAGGGCATTCAAACCCATTAATTTTTAATCCATTAGTCTAGCAAGGACCACACTGTGAACCTTAATATTAAGTGTTATTTCTATACTTTACATGGGCCATATTATGTTAAAATAGTTTAACAATCCCCCACTTGGATCACGTAAATGCACGAAGTAATATTCTTAACACATATCTGAATTGTTTCTGAAAAAACAGAGGACTGGGTTATGTAGATTGCTATATTGATTTCTAAATATATGTATAATTATTATTATTATATATATATTATATTATATTTAAATGATGATTATATACTCTAGCATGGTTGCAAAATGTGTGTATTGCAAATGATCATATGCTACTTATCAATTTATCATTAGCTGGTGAACTGAGATTTCCAAATCTAATAGATTAAGTTCATAACATTTTTTATGTGATCAGGAAACCAATAAGGGCCTCTATATTTCATGCATGTGATAATAATGGTGCTCGTAACTTCTCGAGATAATCTCAAATCTTTATTGATGAGTTTCAGTACATACTGCATCTCACCTACTACCTGATTCTATGTCATATATTGTCACAAAACATTTCTTTCACACAACTACACATCAAACCAGAAATGAGATACATGACATCTCATGCGTCGTTCAATAAATTACATGAACATATACCTAAGAGTGGGAGGCGTCAAGAATGTTTTGAGCCCTACAACTTAGTTTGTGTTGGGACCAACAAATTACATGTGTGCGAGATTGTCGAGGTCAACGAGTTAGTTGCGTCTTTTGAGGAGGTGTGGGCATAGACTTTTGTTTTAGTACTAGTTAGATGAGTTGCGTTTGTTGATGATTGCTAGGAGTGCACATGATATAGAATGCATGACAACAGTGGGTTGTCACTAGTTTTTTTATCAATGAGAGCCTTCAAGAGGGCAAAGATGAAATTATACTCCACAGTCCAAATATAACCGGTAAAACAAGACTGCACTCATGCTTTAATTCTCTCTATCATATTTTTTTAGTACTTGATAGACTTTTTGTGGGTCGATCGTAGCAGAAGAAAAGGCACTATGGTCCAAAATGGCAATGTTGTGAGCTACTGCCCCCGTTTTGATGAATAAGGTGTATTTTGTATTGTTAAGACAAGACTTTGACCAACAATTACTCATTTTATATTTGATTTATGTGATACAAAATCACTATCATAATAAAGTACATTTAAAAACGAACAGAACTCCCATCGGCGCCTCGGCTCCAAAAAAGACTAGGTTTCCTCTGCCTCCCGCCGGCACCGCCACAGTCCGTCTGGTCTCCGGTGTCCATAGGGCCATGGAGGCCTGGTGGATCCTGACCCTTATCGGCGAGAGGGCTCCGTAGATGTTTCTTCAAGTTTTGCTAGGGTTTGTTTCCTGCTCAGGAAGACAAGACGACGATGACTCCCTGAAGATGGAATAAGGTTCTCCCCGCCTAGCCTCCATCCCAGTGATGTGTCTAGCATAGTCGTTGGACGTGTGAAGGTGTGTCACCGACAGATCTGTATTTGGTGGATTTCCTCGGATCTGTTCGTAGTTTGTTTACGTTCATGTGTCTTTAAGTTGGATTCTTCCGATCTGCGCTACTCTTCATCAGTGGCGGTTGCTTGGTACGATGGTCCTGTGGGGCCTTAGCACGACGACATCTTGACTGTCTACTACAAGTTTTGCCCGACTCCGGTGAGGGAGGGGTGAAGACGACGGCACGCCTTGGGCTTGCTTCAGTACTTGTAATCGTTGTTACGTGATCTACGGATTTGTATTTATTTTTATTATTATTGGTATTTGTTGTACCTATGATTGAAAAATGAATAGATCAGAAATTTTCTCGTAAAAAGGTACTTTTAAATACGAATCCAGGGACACAAATTTCATGTCATGTAACTGTAAAAACCGTAATAAAATAAAATAAAATAGATAACGATATATTCGACGCTGTTACCCAAACATTTATTAAAATAATAAGAAAGTCTAACTTTTAGTTTTTTCCAGCAATTAGCAAAATAACTCTTCTCCAAACATTCTTATATTTTACAGATTTACAATTGAACCCATGTCTTATTTTCTTATACACAAAGTACAAGCCAACTATTGGCCAGCCAAGCAAATTACACTTGTCCTTAGTACAGCCCACAAGAGACACAAGTGTAGACATGCATGCAAACCTAACCACGCATGCATGCCAGATGTAATGCCTCTCAAAACCGACATAGCTATTTACCCCACAATAAATAGGAGCCATCCCTTTCACTTTTGACCATTTTACCTCACACACATACGCTGGAGTACCCCCACCACTTGCCTTTTCACCTTCTGCCATTACAGTCCTTCACTGCTGTGAAACTCTTTGGGTTGCATGCGCCACCAGGAATCGATCTTGGATCCGTAGGAGCCACGTACGGTGGTTCCGAGTTGGTTGAAGCACTACCCGGCAAGTCGTCATCTCCTTGACCATGTCTTGATAAATATTTTCCGGGCTATAGGTCATTTCCAAAACTTTGCATAAGAATAAAAATAAATGTTTCTTTTCATAAAATAAAATGGAATTGGATCAGGCAGATCCACTGATTTGGCAGTTGGACCAGATCAGGAGTAGTATCTGTAATAAGTAGTTGTGACCCGGGCAGGGTTACAATATAAAAATATCTGGAGGGTAGGGCAGCTCATGTTGGTGAAAGCAACCCAGGTAGGGTTGGCTTGGTTGGCGGACTCCTCTACATAGGGTATCTTATTAGGTCATAGCCAACTGGCGCTTACTTCAAAAGCGGGGCAACCCGTACTGACCATAGACCTGGAATGGGACGGGTTGAACCGACTATCCATGCCAAGTAGTTGCCTCTGCATGGGTGAGAAGGTGGTTGTAGCCGGGTAGGTGCAGTCACCCTAGGGCGGGACCGCCGGGTAGGGGTCTCGACCCACGGGCCTTTAGTAAGGCATGGTGGAAAAGCAGAGGTAGTGTACGGGTTGGCCAAAGGTTCTGGTTCCTTGGTCTAGTCGTGCGCACAGGTAGTGTCGGGGATATACCCCGCGGCGTTGCCCGACCGGAAGTATACCCCGGCCGGACTTGGCGGTTTATTTGAGACCCGGTTTTACATTTGGTGATTCACTAGCGGTCCGTCCTAACCAGACGGTTTACAAGCAACCTACCGGAATAATATCACTCACTGGTAACCCGGCTGGCGGATCATGGATGACAAGGCCCAAGGCCCAGAAGGCCGGTTCATGTATGGTGGGCCGGTTTATGAAGAAAGCATAAGGAATATTCTCCTACAAAGGAAGTAAGACTAAGACTCCTTGTAATAGAGCAATCTTAATCCTACTAGGACTAGTCATGTAACCCGCCCCTTCAACATATGTAATGCCCAGGATGGGACTATATCTCCTACGTGTCGAGGCACGACTTAAAGATATAAGCCCATTCTGGAATGATCGCAAGTTTGGTACCTTTGCACATCTCATGTAAAAATAGGGATGGAAAACTGAAAAGATAGTTGGCTTACACTCACCACGTCACGCAAATACATTGCATGTTCAAACATCATTCAGATAAACATCACAGCCCATCTAAGGGTAAAGATCCAAATGACAAGATACCAAACATAACATTAAACCACAAGTCTATATCGAATCCTAGTAGAAGCTCTACTGATCAACCGGATAGTTCACGTAGTAACGGCTACGGTCCTCGTCGTACTCCCAGTCTAGCTCAGTGCCATCGCCTGTGTAGCTCACCATCGTACATGCATCTGGTGTGGTGAAGTAACTGTGAGCCACAGAGGACTCAGCAATCCCGTTCCCGGATAACACGACTATTCAAGCCTTGGGTGTGGAACAAGGCTGAAGAAAGAACAAGAGTCTGCAGCAGGACTAGCCTAGCTTACGTAAACAAGAGCGAGAAGAGAAGGTGCCTCGGTCGAGAGATGATCACGAAGTGATCCTAACTAAAGCAAGTCAAACATAACCCCACCGTGTTCACTTCCCGAATCCCTTTCGGAAAATGACCGTCACGGTACACACGCTGGTACTGTATTGGAACATGGTGTCAAGTTTTCTACAACCGGATATTAACAAGCTCCCATCTGCCACATAACCGCAGGCACGGCTTTCGAAAGTTCAAAACCCTCCAGGGGTGTTCCAACTTGGCCCATGACAAGCCCACGATCCGCGGAGTCGCAACTCCAAGGTGGGAAGGCCCGAGTATCCTCGGAATCCCGTGCTCAAGATACTCCGAACTAAGGTAAGGCTAATCCAGCAAATCCTCCCGGCGTGCCGACACCCTGACAATAGCCGCGCGTATCTAGTCTCAGGCCACGACCGGATGGGCGATTCTACAGGTTTTTACCAATCCTCGAGTTTCCTCGTGGTGGCCCCGCAGACTCCCCGTTTCGGACCAACACTCATGAGGAGCACTGGCCCGGGGTTGTTGATTAAGAACTCGGGTTTGCAAGACCCTATGCAAGTTTTTAGTTATTAGGCGAATAGTACCAATGTTGGGACTTGCTGGAAAAGACTTAGCACTTAGCGGTTTATCGAGGGGGTCCCATAACCCCAACCGTGTGAGGAACGCATAATCAAGGAACATAACACCGGTTTATACGGTTCCTAGCGGCATGAGTGGAACAAAACACCAAGCAGAAGGCTTAGCCATCCACCCATTACCAATATATAGATGATTTCATTTAATAATTAATATAGTGTGATATCCCAACAAGCTTCAACAAGAAGCAAGAATCTTCAATCTTCACCTGCAACTAACAATGCTATAAGAGGGGCTGAGCGAAGCCTACGTATAGCCAATCAAAGGTTTGCATATGTAGGGTGGTTAAACAGGTTCATGGTTACAATAGGAGGCTGACAGGAAAAACATGGGCATCGAGGCAAAACTATAGATCGAGACTTCTAGCAATAGGCAAAGATAGTAATGTTATCGGGGTTCGGTCATCTTGCCTGAAGAGTTGTCGATGGGATCGTAAGAGGGGTCCTCGTTCTCAACCTCGGTAGTAACCTCGTGCTCGTACTCGGTCTCAGCTTCCGGCTCTACTCAAACACAAGAACACAAGGCAACGAATCAAACAAGATGCAATGCGCAGAAAAATTACTGGATGCATGGCTGATGCACTATGGAAGCACAGAAAGTCTACTTAGGAAGCACAGTGTTACAGCACAAAAATATGCATCAAGCAAAATGCTTCAAAACGTGTTAACAATAGGAGATTATGAATCTACATGAAAAATCACACAAGTTACATATAGGACTTGCTCCAAACGGAGCAACGGGTTAAAAGTTACACCCGAAACAATAAACATGCACAAGCTGAAAATAACAACCACATAGCAACTTCGGAGCAATAGATAAATGGCCTACAGCACTCAAACATCATGGGAAGGAGCATGGACATAAACTAGACATATCCTACAGCAAACAATTCCATTGGAGCACCCCCAAAGGAGCCATTGATCAATAGCAACAAGCTATGACATATTGAACTTGACAACAAAAACCTGACAGCAGTAATTTGTTGCAACTTGGGAGCAAGATTTAAATATGCTACAGCCACTCAAATAAGCATGTGAGAGCATGAATGGATAGCCAACAATATCTACAACAAGGAATCATCAAGAGTCACCCCAAAACTATCATGGATTGGCCTAGAACAACAAGCAAACATGGCATCTGGAAATTACAGATTCCAGACTTAGTGAAATTTCACTAAGTGTTAAAACAGCAGTTTCATCATGGCATCTTTGAGATCAAGTTTAAGTCACCTCAAAGCAAAGCATGGCAAGTGGTAAGCACCACAGCAAAGTACACATGATGGTGAATCCAAAACATCTAAGCATGCATCAAGGGGACAAACACAACGATAGCAACGAGTTCCTCTACGAGGCATCTCGTAACAAGTTTAACGACATAACAGCCACATAGCACTTTGCAAAGGAGATAAACATGGCAAGATGAAATCTATCATGCAAGCTAAAGCAACCAACATGTAGAGCATAACATGATGAACACGTGGACATATCATTTGCATCATTTGGATAAACATGCACCAAGTTATCACATTGTAAAGATGGCATGAAAACAACTACAAACAGCAGTTTATAACAAGTAGCACTCTTGCAACAGATATTTAAGCATCTAGATGACCTCAAACATGCATGTCACAATGGAACAAAACATAGTACATGTCTCCACGAACATTTTGACATATCATTCACTCAAATCGGACCATCACACAAAAAGTTATCACTATTGCAAAATTGCATCAGACAACAAAATCCTGGGGACTTAGTGGAAATCGGAGGCAACCTCTCAGGCAGATCTGGTCAAAGCGGGGTCAACGGCGGCGCGGGTCAAACGGGCTTCGGACCCGTGGCGGAGCGGATCGGACTGGGCCGGCGGATCGGGCGGGATCCGGCCCAGCGGATCCAGGCGTGCTAACGGGCCTTCGGGCACGGCGGAGGAGGCCCGTTAGGCCCCAACGGGAACCGATCCGATCGGGGGGTCGGGATCCTTGGCGCCCGAGTGGCGGCGGCCCTCGATGGCCACGGCGGCCGGAGGCGAAGGGAGGCCGCGGCGAGGGGGGGCCGACGAGGCCCGGCCGGTGACCGGCGGTGGGAGGCGCAGGGGGCCGGCGGTGCAGGGCCCCGCGGCGGCGGTCGTAGAAGGTGGCGGCGGCGGCTGGAGGGCCCGGCTGGCCGGCGGGAGATGGGGGCGGCGGCGCCCGGCCGGGGCGTCGGCGGTGCCCGGCCGGCGCGGCGGCGGCGGCGGCTCCCTGGCGGCGGGGGAAGAGCGGAGGAGACCAGCGGGAGAGGAGAAATCCGGCGGTGGTGGCGCGGATTCCGGCCGGCGAGCTCCGGCGAGGATTCCGGCGAGCTCCGATCTGGAGGTTGAAGATGAAGAGGTAGGAGATGATGGACTAGGGTTTGGGGCAAAAATTGGGGAAGTTGGACAAATATATAGGCACAAGGAGCTAGGGTTGTCCAAATGAGGTGTGGTTTTCGGCCACGCAATCAGAATTGGATGGCCTAGATGAAGGGAGGGGTTTGGGTTGGTTTGGTGGGCTGTTGGAGGGGTGTCTTGGGCCTCAAAGTGGAGGTACTTTCAGCCCACGAGAATAACTGTTGGGGCACCAAACGAACTCCAAACGCGACGAGATTTGACAGGCGGGTTACACACACCAAAACAACAACACACGACAAGTCTCACACCAAAACGGAAATGTTACACTGCCAACACCAAAGTAGGCCTCGTGGATGCCACGGGCACGAGAGGGAGCTCCGGAACTCGAAACGGACAACGGAAAGAAACGAGTGGGACCGGATGCAACGACAACACAAATGCAATGCGATGCACATGACTAAATGATATGGATGAATGCCGCACACGCACACAACAAAACGACGAAAACCCGAAAAGACAAAGAACCCGGAATGGAACTGATGGAGCCAACGATATATATATTGCCCAAAAGGGAAAGTATTACATCTGGGGCATTACAAACTCTCCTCCACTACAAAAAGATCTCGTCCCGAGATCTAGGACTGGAAAAAGGAAGGGTACTCAAAACGAAGATGATCTTCTCGTTCCCACGTAGCTTCTCGGTCGGTATGGTGTGACCACTTTGTTGGGGAACGTAGTATTTTAAAAAATTTCCTACGATCACGCAAGATCTATCTACCAGATGCATAGCAACAAGAGGGAAGAGTGTGTCTACGTACCCTCGTAGACCGGAAGCGGAAGCGTCAAGTGACGCGGTTGATGTAGTCGAACTTCTTCGCGATTCAACCGATCAAGCACCGAACGTACGGCACCTCCGCGTTCAGCACACGTTCAGCTTGATGACGTCCCACGAGCTCTTGATCCAGTTGAGCTTCACGGGAGAGTTTCGTCAGCACGACGGCGTGGTGACGGATAGGATGTATTCACCGGCGCAGGGCTTCGCCTAAGCACCGCGACGGTATGACCGAGGTGTGTTTCTGTGGAGGGGGGCACCGCACACAGCTGGAACAATTCAACTTGTGTGTCTTTGGGTGCCCCCCTGCCCCCGTATATAAAGGAGCAAGGGGGGAGGCCGGCCGGCCCTTGTTTGGTGCGGCCAGGGGTGCAATCCTACTAGGAATAGGATTGCAATCCTATTCCTAGTAGGAACCACCAAAGAAGGAAGAGAGGGAAACGAAAAAGGAGGAGAGGTGGCGCCCCCCAATCCTAGTCCAACTAGGAACCCTAGGTGGGGCGCCGGCCAGCCCCTATGGGCTGCCTCTCTCTTTTCCACAAGGCCCACTATGGACCATCCCCCCTCGTAGGGGTTTCCGGTAACCCCCTCCGGCAATCTCGTAAAATCCGAAACTTTTCCGGAACACTTCCGGTGTCCGAATATAGTCGTCCAATATATCAATCTTTATGTCTCGGACATTCCGAGACTCCTCGTCATGTCCGTGATCTCATCCGGGACTCCGAACTACCTTCGGTACATCAAAACTCATAAACTCATAATACCGATCGTCATCAAACGTTAAGCGTGCGGACCCTACGGGTTCGAGAACTATGTAGACATGACTGAGACTCATCTCCGGTCAATAACCAATAGCGGAACCTGGATGTTCATATTGGCTCCTACATATTCTACGAAGATCTTTTATCGGTCAAAACCGCATAACAACATACGTTGTTCCTTTTGTCATCGGTATGTTACTTGCCTGAGATTCGATCGTCGGTATCTCCATACCTAGTTCAATCTCGTTACCGACAAGTCTCTTTACTCGTTCCGTAACACATCATCTCGTGACTAACTTATTAGTCTTTTGCTTGCAAGGCTTATTGTGATGTGTGTTACCGAGAGGGCCCAGAGATACCTCTCCGACACTCGGAGTGACAAATCCTAATCTTGATCTATGCCAACACCACGAATACTTTCGGAGACACCTGTGGAGCATCTTTATGATCACCCAGTTACGTTGTGACGTTTGATAGAACACAAGGTGTTCCTACGGTATTCGGGAGTTGCATAATCTCATAGTCATAGGAACATGTATAAGTCATGAAGAAAGCAATAGCAGTAAAACTAAACGATCATAGTGCTATGCTAACGGATGGGTCTTGTCCATCACATCATTCTCCTAATGATGTGATCCCATTGATCAAATGACAACTCATGTCTATGGTTAGGAAACATAACCATCTTTGATCAATGAGCTAGTCTAGTAGAGGCATACTAGGGACACTCTGTTTTGTCTATGTATTCACACATGTACTAAGTTTCCGGTTAATACAATTCTAGTATGAATAATAAACATTTATCATGATATAAGGAAATATAAATAACAACTTTATTATTGCCTCTAGGGCATATTTCCTTCAGTCTCCCACTTGCACTAGAGTCAATAATCTAGCTCACATCGCCATGTGATTTAATACCGATAGTTCACATCGTTATGTGAATAACACCCATAGTTCACATCACCATGTGACCAACACCCAAAGGGTTTACTAGAGTCAATAATCTAGTTCACATCGCTATGTGATTAATACCCAAGAGTAATAAGGTGTGATCATGTTTTGCTTGTGATAGAAGTTTAGTCAACGGGTCTGTCACATTCAGATCCGTATGTATTTTGCAAATTTCTATGTCTACAATGCTCTGCATGGAGCTACTCTAGCTAATTGGTCCCACTTTCAATACGCATCCAGATTGATACTTAGAGTCATCTGGATTTAGTGTCAAAGCTTGCATCGGCGTAACCCTTTACGACGAACTCTTTATCACCTCCATAATCGAGAAATATTTCCTTAGTCATCCAATTACTAAGGATAATTTTGACCGATGTACAGTGATCTACTCCTGGATCACTATTGTACCTCCCTGTCGAACTCATGGCAAGGTACACAACGTGTTTTGTACACAGCATGGCATACTTTATAGAACCTATGGCTGAGGCATAGGGAATGACTTTCATTCTCTCTATATTTTTCTGCCGTGGTCTGGCTTTGAGTCTTACTCAACTTCACACCTTACAAGTCAGGCAAGAACTCCTTCTTTGACTGATCCATTTTGAACTACTTCAAAATCTTATCAAGGTATGTACTCATCGAAAGTCTTTATCAAGCGTCTTGATCTATCTCTATAGATCTTGATGCCCAATATGTAAGCAGCTTCACCAAGGTCTTTATTTGAAAAAAACTCCTTTCAAACACTCCTTTATGCTTTCCAGAAAATTCTACATCATTTCTGATTGACAATATGTCATTCACATATACTTATTAGAAAGGTTGTAGTGCTCCCACTCACTTCTTGTAAATACAGGCTTCACCGCAAGTCTGTATAAATCTATATGCTTTGATCAACTTATCAAAGCGTATATTCCAACTCCGAGATGCTTGCACCAGTCCATAGATGGATCGCTGGAGCTTGCACATTTTGTTAGCACCTTTAGGATTGACAAAACCTTCTGGTTGCATCATATACAAGTCTTCTTTAATAAATCCATTAAAGAATGCAGTTTTGTTATCCATTTGCTAGATTTCTTAAAATGCGGCAATTACTAACATGATTCGGACAGACTTAAGCATCGCTACGGGTGAGAAAGTCTCATCGTAGTCAACTCCTTGAACTTGTCGAAACCCTTTCGCAACAAGTCGAGCTTTGTAAACAGTAACATTACCGTTTGCGTCGGTCTTCCTCTTGAAGATCCATTTATTTTCGATGGCTTGCCGATCATCGGGCAAGTCAACCAAAGTCCATACTTTGTTCTAATACATGGATCCCATCTCAGATTCCATGGTCTCAAGCCATTTTGCGGAATCTGGGCTCATCATCACTTCCTCATAGTTCGTAGGTTCATCATGGTCTAGTAACATGACTTCCAGAACTGGGTTGCCGTACCACTCTGGTGCGGAACGAACTCTGGTTGATCTACGAAGTTCAGCAGAAACTTGATCTGAAGTTTCATGATCATCATCATTAGCTTCCTCACTAATTGGTGTAGGAATCACTGGAACGAGTTTCTGTGATGTACTACCTTCCAATTCAGGAGAAGGTACAATTACCTCATCAAGTTCTACTTTCCTCCCACTCACTTCTTTCGAGAGAAACTCCTTCTCTAGAAAGGATCCACTCTTAGCAACAAAGACCTTGCCTTAGGATCTGTGATAGAAGGTGTACCCAACAGTTTCTTTTTGGGTATCCTATGAAGATTTACTTCTCCGAATTGGGTTCGAGCTTATCATGTTGAAACTTTTTCACATAAGCATCGCAGTCCCAAACTTAAAGAAATGACAGCTTAGGTTTCTCGTCAAACCACAGTTCATACGGTGTCATCTCCACGGATTTAGATGGTGCCCTATTTAATGTGAATGTAGCTGTCTCTAATGCATAACCCCAAAAGTGATAGTGGTAGATCGGTAAGAGACATCATCGATCGCACCATATCTAATAAAGTACGGTTATGACATTCGGACACACCATTACACAATGGTGTTCCAGGTGGAGTGAGTAGTGAAACTATTTCACATTGTTTTTACTGAAGGCCAAACTCGTTAACTCAAAATATTTTACCTCTACGATCATATCGTAGAAACTCTTATTTTCTGTTACGATGATTCTCCACTTCACTCTGAAATTCTTTGAACTTTTCAAATGTTTCAGACTTGTGCTTCATTAAGTAGATATACCCATATCTGCTCAAATCATCAGTGAAGGTCAGAAAATAATGATACCCGCCGCGAGCTTCAACACTTATTGGTCCGCATATATCAGTATGTATGATTTCCAACAACTCTGTTGCTCGCTCCACAGTTCCGAAGAACGGAGTTTTAGTCATCTTGCCCATGAGGCATGGTTCGCAAGCACCAAGTGATTCATAATCAAGTGATTCCAAAAATCCATCACTATGGAGTTTCTTCATGCGCTTTACACCAATATGACCTAAACGGCAGTGCCACAAATAAGTTGCACTATCATTATTAACCTTGCATCTTTTGGCTTCAATATTATGAATATGTGTATCACACGATCGAGATCCAACAAACCATTTTCATTGGGTGTATGACCATAGAAGGTTTTATTCATGTAAACAGAACAACAATTATTCTCTAACTTACATGAATAATCGTATTGCAATAAACATGATCAAATCATATTCATGCTCAACACAAACACCAAATAACACTTATTTAGGTTCAACACTAATCCCGAAAGTATAGGGAGTGTGCGATGATGATCATATCAATCTTGGAACTACTTCCAATACACATTGTCACTTCATCCTTTAACTAGCTTCTGTTCATTATGCAACTCTCATTTCGAGTTACTACTCTTTAGCAACTGAACCAATATCAAATACCGATGGGTTGCTATGAACACTAGTAAAATACACATCAATAATATGTATATCAAATATACCTTTGTTCACTTTGCCATCCTTCTTATCCGCCAAATATCTAGGGTAGTTCCACTTCTAGTGACCATTTCCTTTGCAGTAGAAGCACTTGTTTCAGGCTTGAGTTTAGCTTTGGGTTTCTTCACGGGAGTGACAACTTGCTTGTCGTTCTTCTTGAAGTTCCCCTTCTATCCCTTTGCCCTTTACTTGAAACAAGTGGCCTTGTTAACCATCAACACTTGATGCTCTTTCTTGTTTTCTACCTTCGCCGATTTCAGCATCACGAAGAGCTCGGGAATTACTTTCGTCATCCCTTGCATATTATAGTTCATCACGAAGTTCTACTAACTTGGTGATAGTGACTAGAGAACTTTGTCAATTACTATCTTATCTGGAAGATTAACTCCCACTTGATTCAAGTAATTGTAGTACCCAGACAATCTGAGCACATGCTCACTAGTTGAGCTATTCTCCTCCATCTTGTAGGCAAAGTACTGTCAGAGGTCCTATACCTCTCGACACGGGTATGAGTATGAAATACTAATTTCAACTCTTGGAACATCTTATATGCTCCGTGACATTCAAAACGTTTTTGAAGTCCCGGTTCTAAGCCGTAAAGCAGTCATCATACTGAGCTTTTGTCAAAACGTTCATAACGTCTACATCTGCTCCTGCAATAGGTCTGTCACCTAGCGGTGCATCAAGGACATAATTCTTCTATGCAGCAATGAGGATAATCCTCAGATCACGGAACAATTCCGCATCATTGCTACTAACATCTTTCAATTTAGTTTTCTCTAGGAACATATAAAATAAACGGGGAGCAACATCGCGAGCTATTGATCTACTACATAGATATGCTAATACTACCAAGACTAAGTTCATGATAAATTAAAGTTCAATTTAATCATATTAATTAAAGAACTCCCACTTAGATAGACATCCCTCCGGTCATCTAGATGATCACGTGATCCAAATCAACTAAACCATGTCCGATCATCACGTGAGATGGAGTAGTTTCAATGGTGAACATCTTATGTTGATCATATCTACTATATGATTCACGCTCGACCTTTCGGTCTCCAGTGTTCCGAGGCCATATCTGCATATGCCAGGCTCGTCAAGTTTAACTCGAGTATTCTGTGTGTGCAAAAACTAGCTTACACCCGTTGTATTTGAACGTAGAGCTTATCACACCCGATCATCACGTGGTGTCTCGGCACGACGAACTTTCGCAACGGTGCATACTCAGGGAGAACACTTATACCTTGAAATTTAGTAAGGGATCATCTTATAATGCTACCGTCGTTCTAAGCAAAATAAGAAGCATAATAAGATAAACATCACATGCAATCAAAATATGTGACATGATATGGCCATCATCATCTTGTGCTTTTGATCTCCATCTCCAAAGCACCTTCATGATCACCTTCGTCACCGGCGCGACACCTTGATCTCCATCGTAGTATCGTTGTCGTCTCGCCAACTATTGCTTCTACGACTATCGCTACCGCTTAGTGATAAAGTAAAACAATTACATGGCGATTGCATTTCATACAATAAAGCGACAACCATATGGCTCCTGCCAGTTGCCGATAACATTACAAAACATGATCATCTCATACAAAACCGTATAACTCATCATGTCTTGACCATATCACATCACAACATGCCCTGCAAAAACAAGTTAGACGTCCTCTACTTTGTTGTTGCAAGTTTTACGTGGCTACTACGGGCTTAGCAAGAACCGTTCTTACCTACGCATACAAAACCACAACGATGTTTCGTCAAGTATGTGTTGTTTTGACCTTCACAAGGACCGGGCGTAGCCACACTTGATTCAGCTAAAGTGAGAGAGACAGACACCCGCCAGTCACCTTTAAGCAACGAGTGCTCTTAACGGTGAAACCAGTCTCGCGTAAGCATACGTGTAATGTCGGTCCGGGCCGCTTCATCTCACAATACCGCCGAAGCAAAATATGACATGCTGGTAAGCAGTATGACTAGTATCGCCCACAACTCATTGTGTTCTACTCGTGCATATCATCTATGCATAGACCTGGCTCATGATGCCACTGTTGGGGAACGTAGTATTTTAAAATTTTCCTACGATCACGCAAGATCTATCTACCAGATGCATAGCAACGAGAGGGAAGAGTGTGTCTATGTACCCTCGTAGACCGGAAGCGGAAGCGTCAAGTGACGCGGTTGATGTAGTCGAACTTCTTCGCGATTCAACCGATCAAGCACCGAACGTACGGCACCTCCGCGTTCAGCACACGTTCAGCTTGATGATGTCCCACGAGCTCTTGATCCAGTTGAGCTTCACGGGAGAGTTTCGTCAACACGATGGCGTGGTGACGGATATGATGTATTCACCGGTGCAGGGCTTCGCCTAAGCACCGCGACGGTATGACCGAGGTGTGTTTCTGTGAAGGGGGCACCGCACACGGCTGGAACAATTCAACTTGTGTGTCTTTGGGTGCCCCCCTGCCCCCGTATATAAAGGAGCAAGGGGGGAGGCCGGCCGGCCCTTGTTTGGTGCGGCTAGGGGTGCAATCCTACTAGGAATAGGATTGCAATCCTATTCCTAGTAGGAACCACCAAAGAAGGAAGAGAGGGAAAGGAAAAAGGAGGAGAGGTGGCGCCCCCCAATCCTAGTCCAACTAGGAACCCTAGGTGGGGCACCGGCCAGCCCCTATGGGCTGCCTCTCTCTTTTCCACAAGGCCCACTATGGACCATCTCCCCTCGTAGGGGTTTCCGGTAACCCCCTCCGGCAATCCCGTAAAATCCGAAACTTTTCCGGAACACTTCCGGTGTCCGAATATAGTCGTCCAATATATCAATCTTTAAGTCTCGGACATTCCGAGACTCCTCGTCATGTCCGTGATCTCATCCGGGACTCCGAACTACCTTCGGTACATCAAAACTCATAAACTCATAATACCGATCGTCATCAAACGTTAAGCGTGCGGACCCTACGGGTTCGAGAACTATGTAGACATGACCGAGACTCATCTCCAGTCAATAACAAATAGCGGAAACTGGATGTTCATATTGGCTCCTACATATTCTACGAAGATCTTTTATCGGTCAAAACCGCATAACAACATACGTTGTTCCTTTTGTCATCGGTATGTTACTTGCCTGAGATTCGATCGTCGGTATCTCCATACCTAGTTCAATCTCGTTACCGGCAAGTCTCTTTACTCGTTCCGTAACACATCATCTCGTGACTAACTTATTAGTCTTTTGCTTGCAAGGCTTATTGTGATGTGTGTTACCGAGAGGGCCCAGAGATACCTCTCCGACACTCGGAGTGACAAATCCTAATCTTGATCTATGCCAACACCACGAATACTTTCGGAGACACCTGTGGAGCATCTTTATGATCACCCAGTTACGTTGTGACGTTTGATAGAACACAAGGTGTTCCTACGGTATTCGGGAGTTGCATAATCTCATAGTCATAGGAACATGTATAAGTCATGAAGAAAGCAATAGCAGTAAAACTAAACGATCATAGTGCTATGCTAATGGATGGGTCTTGTCCATCACATCATTCTCCTAATGATGTGATCCCGTTGATCAAATGACAACTCATGTCTATGGTTAGGAAACATAACCATCTTTGATCAATGAGCTAGTCTAGTAGAGGCATACTAGGGACACTCTGTTTTGTCTATGTATTCACACATGTACTAAGTTTCCGTTTAATACAATTCTAGCATGAATAATAAACATTTATCATGATATAAGGAAATATAAATAACAACTTTATTATTGCCTCTAGGGCATATTTCCTTCACACTTGACTTTCAAGAATTTGATGGACTTGTTGCGGGTCTTGCGGTCGGTTTCTTCGAGAATAGCAACTGGGTGCTCTCGGTAAGACAAGTCTTGTTGAAGATCAATCTCCTCAAACGGAATCATGCGTTCAGGAGTCTTGAAGCACTTGTAGAGTTGAGACACATGAAACACATCATGAACATTGGCGAAGTTGGAGGGGAGCTCAAGTTGATAGGCTAGATCGCCTCTTTTGCCAAGGATCTTGAAAGGCCCGACGTATCTAGGAGCAAGCTTTCCTTTGATGTCAAATCTTTGGGTTCCTTTCATAGGAGAAACACGGAGATAGACATGATCCCCAATGTTGAAGGCCAAATCACGATGCTTGCCGTCATAGTAGCTCTTCTGACGTGACTGAGCGGCCTTGAGATTCTCACGTATGACTTTGCACATCTCTTCGGCTTCTGAGATCAAGTCATTGCCAAGTAGTTGACGTTCACTTGTCTCGGACCAGTTGAGAGGGGTACGGCACTTTCTGCCATAGAGGATTTCAAACGGAGCTTTCGGCACTTGCTTGGAAGCTGTTGTTGTAAGAGAACTCGGCAAATGGAAGGCAATCTTCCCATTTCATGCCAAAAGAGAACACGGGCTCTGAGCATGTCTTCTAGAATCGGATTCACTCTCTTGACTTGACCACTAGTCTGAGGGTGAAATGCAGAGCTGAACCTGATCTTAGTGCCCATGGCAGACTGAAAGGAGTCCCAGAACTTGGAAGTGAACAAACTTCCACGGTCTGAGGAGATAACTTGAGGAATGTCATGTAAGGACACAATTCTGGAAGTGTACAACTCTGCCAGTTGAGCTGCATTGATGGATTCTTTGACTGGAAGGAAGTGAGCGACTTTGGTAAGCTTGTCAATCACCACAAAGATAGAATCATTCCCTCTCTTGGACTTAGGAAAGCCAGTGACAAAATCCATTTCAATGTGGTCGAATTTCCACTCGGGAATAGGAAGAGGTTGGAGAAGACCGGCTGGACGTTGATGCTCTGCCTTCACTCTTCTGCAGACATCACATTCATTCACGAATTGGGCAATCTCCCTTTTCATGTGTGTCCACCAGTAAGATTGCTTGAGGTCTTGGTACATCTTGGAACTACCAGGATGAATGGAAAGGAGAGAATCATGTGCTTCTTCCATTATGAGCTTCCTGAGATCACCTTTGGGAACCACAAGTCTGTCCTCAAAGAACAAGGTATCTCTCTCATCAACGCGATTGCACTTGTATTTAGGAGTACCCTTTGCAATACCATGTTTCACTTTCTGCACCATAGCATCACTGAGTTGGGCCTCACGGATCTGGTCTTCAAAGGTAGGAGCAACTTGAAGATTTGCAAGAAAACCTTGCGGAACAACTTGGAGGTTGAGCTTCCTGAATGCTTCACAAAGCTCAGGCTGGAACGTCTTGATAAGAAGGCTGTTGCAATATGCCTTTCTTCTCAAAGCATCTGCAATCACATTCGCCTTGCTAGGAGTATATTCGATACTGGGATCATACTCTTGGATCATTTCGACCCAACGAGTCTGGCGGAGGTTCAGATTCGGCTGTGTGAAGATGTACTTCAAGCTCTTGTGATCGGTGAAGATGTCGACTTTTCTGCCCAACAGAAGGTGTCTCCACGTAATCGAAGCATGTACCACGGCTGCTAGTTCAAGATCATGTGTGGGGTAGTTCTTCTCACTTGGCTTCAGCTGACGAGAAGTGTAAGCTACAATTCTCTTGTCCTGCATAAGCACACCACCAAGTCCTTGAAGAGAAGCATCACAGAATACTTCGTATGGCTTGGACTCATCTGGAGGAGTTAGAACTGGAGCAGAGATGAGCTTTTCTTTGAGAGTTTTGAATGCCACTTCACAATCTGGAGACCAGTAGTACTTGACATTCTTTTGCAACAAGTTGGAGAGAGGCTTGGCAATCTTGGAGAAGTTCTCAACGAACCTTCTGCAATAGCTGGCAAGACCAAGAAAGCTTCGGAGTTGCTTGACGTTCTGAGGAGCTTCCCAGTTGACAATTGCTTCAACTTTCTCGGGGTTTACCGCAATACCGTCAGCGGAGATGATATGGCCCAGGTACAAAACCTTATCGAGCCAAAATTCACACTTGGAGAACTTGGCATAGAACTTATGTTCACGGAGTCTGTCGAGAACGAGACGGAGGTGCTTTTCGTGATCCTCTTCATTCTTGGAAAATACCAAAATGTCATCCAGATACACAAGCACAAACTCGCCGGTGTAGGGATTGAAAATGTAGTGCATCATTCTCGAGAAGGTAGGTGGAGCATTGGCGAGACCAAAGGACATGACTGTATACTCATAGGAGCTGTAGCTCGTTCTGAAGGCAGTCTTGGGGATGTCTTCCTCGCGAATGCGAATTTGGTGATAGCCCATTCGGAGATCGAGCTTAGAGAACACTTTAGCTCCTTTGAGCTGCTCGAACAGTTCATTGATATTGGGGAGCGGATACTTGTTCTTTATTGTCTTCTTGTTCAATGGCCGGTAATCGACGCAGAGACGCTCCGTGCCATCCTTCTTCTTGACAAATAAGACACCACAGCCCCAAGGAGACGTACTAGGCCTGATGAGACCCATACGCTCCTGTTCATCAAGGTGTTTCTTCAATTCCTTCAACTCTTTAGGAGAGAGCTTGTACGGATGCCGGCATGCTGGCTCAGTACCCGGCTCGAGTTCAATGACGAATTCCACTTGACGGCGTGGAGGCATGCCTGGAAGTTCTTCAGGAAAGACGTCTTCGTATTCGTGAACCACCGGAATTTGAGATATGGCATTCATCTCGCCCTTGTCATTGAGAGAGAAAAGCCTGATAGTGTTATCCCTGGAGGCGAAGATAATCACATCATCATCGGAATGAGTAATCTTGACTTCCTTCTGTGCACAGTCAATTTGAGCATCATGCTGAGAAAGCCAGTCCATTCCGAGGATAAGATCGATGTCATAATTGCCAAGAACCACCGGAGAGGCCAGAAATCGATAATCACCCATGCGAATAGAAACATCCAGAGCAAACACACTAGAAGTCATTATCCTGCCCGGAGAAACAACTTGCAACTTCTTGGGCAAATTTGAAGTGACCACATTGTGCTTGGATGCAAATGGATATGACATGAAAGAACATGAAGCACCCGAATCAAACAACACTTTAGCAGGGATAGAGTTAACTGGAAGGTTACCCAAAATCACATCAGAAAAATTCTCCGATTGCGCTGCATTCATCAGATTCACCCTTGCTGCCTTTGGATCATGCTTGACAATAGCTGAACTGACAGGTGGAGGAGGCGGAAGGCACCTTGGGTTGTTGCACTTGTTGGAATAATGACCCTTCTGGCCACACTTGTAGCAAGTGACCTCAGAAAGCGGACGAGCAGGAGGAACACTTGGTCTTGGAGCTTGGAACTGCGACTTGGACTGCTTGCTTGGGTTGGGTGGGTGGGAGAAACCACGACCACCAGCATTCTTGTTGTTGTTGTTGTAGGGAGACCGCATCACAGGAGGAGGAGGAAGCCAAAATTTATGTTGCTTCACGACCACTTGAGAAGATGAGGAGGAGTGAACGGCATCTCGAATCCTCTTTTTAGAAGCCTCCATCTTGAGCTGGGCTGCCTCTTGCTTAAGCGCCATGTTATAGAATTTGTCGAACTCCTCAGGCTCGAACAAGGTGAGAGCAAGTTGAAGTTCATCCTTGAGACCTCCGCGGAACTGATAGATCTTGCTCTTGGCATCTAGGATGTCTTGCTTGGCATAGCGGGCGAGATTTTGGAACTTGACATTATACTGGTAGACAGTCATTGAGCCTTGCTTCAGGTTGCGGAATTGCTCACGCATACCCTCGATGACACTTGTTGGAATGTGATGAGAGCGAAAGTCCTTGCAGAAATCATCCCAAGAGATCACACGCCCTTCTCTGGAGTCTTTGTACTGCTGCCACCAGTCAGCTGCTTGGTCCTTGAGTTGGAAGGCTGCAAACTTCACATAGTCCTCAGGCCTTACGTTGCTGCACTCAAAATGCTTCTTGATATCGGTTATCCAATCTTCAGCATCAAGAGGGTCAACACAGAAACTGAAAGCCTTTGGTTGATTGGCCAAGAATTGGTTGAGAGTAGCATGGTGCTGTTGGTTGAAGAAATTGCCTTGGTTCCCTGGAACACCCTGATTTGCTTGATTTGCTTGCATTTGCTGCATCATCTGCATCAACATCTGGGTGTTCTGATTTGTAGTCTGCATAATCGCTCTCCAGGCCTCAGACGGAGGAGGAGGGGAAGGAGGACGATCTGGAACCTCTTCACCCTCTGGGTTAGCGTTGGGAACCCGTTTCGGAGCCATCCTGAAAGAGATGACCACCAATCAGCAATTGATTGAAAGAAGGTATAAGCTGAAACAACGGATAGAAATGCAACATAGTCTTCCCAAGAATCATTCGGACAAGAGGAACGAATGAAATTCTCAGCTTAATGATAACAACAATCTTCACGAGAAGCCACATAGGGGACAAAAGGTAAAAGAAAAACACAAGGTACAGATGGAACAAACACAAGATAGGAGCTTCGTTCGACATCTTTGTGCTGAAAGCTTATCGAACGCGTTACGAAAGGGTTTTGCAATCCCCGGATCAGCATAGCCAAGGACCCTTTAAGATGCAACTCCCGATCGGAACATCGGCCATAAAACCACTTCACTCAATGTAGAACCCTGAACTCGCTAACCTGCATTCATTGGAAGAATGCCTATGATCTACTGGATAAACCCACCTATTAATTTCCGAAAGTTTCCAGTTATGCAATCAGGTGTTGGGGATACAGGGGAAGCATCGCGCACCCAACTCTAATCCTACATCCAGCTGTATCCATCCTTCAACACATAACCAGTTGTTCTCGGAAACCGTCTACCTCGGACCTTCGAAAAGCATCCACTATACAAAGCTATGGCAATACTCCCGAACTACCTCCCCAGTACTGGGTGATGTCGGGGTTATCTTGCCACCAACCGTATAGGAGAGTTTTCGATGTCGGCCATCTTAAGTATTCTAGTACTGCCACGATATGCTTGTGACGACAATACCCCGAAGCTCAACTCCCCAGGACACTGCCACAACCCCTAATGTCAGGAGGCATCGAGAACAATATTCTCGTCACAAAGACATCGAAACAATCCCATAATACTCGCGAGATTCCTAAAAAGAATTTGGTGCAATTTTTGAAAGTAGAAGAGGCAAGAGTAGTCGTCAGGAGTCCTCACCAGAATGAAAGGGGATGAGAAGCAAAGAAATCCTACTCTTCGATATAAATATAGGACTCAAAACTTTTAAGTGTGTGCCTAGACTCGACCGTCAATGATTCGATCAAACAGTGGGCGCTTCTAGGTCGGAGAAGGCTCTGAATACCAACTTGTAATGCCCAGGATGGGACTATATCTCCTACGTGTCGAGGCACGACCTAAAGATATAAGCCCATTCTGGAATGATCGCAAGTTTGGTACCTTTGCACATCTCATGTAAAAATAGGGATGGAAAACTAAAAAGATAGTTGGCTTACACTCGCCACGTCACGCAAATACATTAAATGTTCAAACATCATTCGGATAAACATCACAGCCCATCTAAGGGTAAAGATCCAAATGACAAGATACCAAACATAACATTAAACCACAGGTCTAGATCGAATCCTAGTAGAAGCTCTACTGATCAATCGGATAGTTCACGTAGTAACGGCTACGCTCCTCGTCGTACTCCCAGTCTAGCTCAGTGCCATCACCTGTGTAGCTCACCGTCGTACCTGCATCTGGTGTGGTGAAGTAACTGTGAGCCACAGAGGACTCAGCAATCCCTTTCCCGGGTAACACGACTATTCAAGCCTTGGGTGTGGAACAAGGCTGAAGAAAGAACAAGAGTCTGCAGCAGCACTAGCCTAGCTTACGTAAACAAGAGCGAGAAGAGAAGGTGCCTCGGTCGAGAGATGATCACGAAGTGATCCTAACTAAAGCAAGTCAAACATAACCCCACCGTGTTCACTTCCCGAATCCCTTTCGGAAAATGACCGTCACGGTACACACGCTGGTAGTGTATTGGAACATGGTGTCAAGTTTTCTACAACCGGATATTAACAAGCTCCCATCTGCCACATAACCGCGGGCACGGCTTTCGAAAGTTCAAAACCCTGCAGGGGTGTTCCAACTTGGCCCATGACAAGCCCACGATCCGCGGAGTCGCAACTCCAAGGTGGGAAGGCCCGAGTATCCTCGGAATCCCGTGCTCAAGATACTCCGAACTAAGGTAAGGCTAATCCAGCGAATCCTCCCGGCGTGCTGACACCCTGACAATAGCCGCGCGTATCTAGTCTCAGGCCACGACCGGATGGGCGATTCTATAGGTTTTTACCAATCCTCGAGTTTCCACGTGGTGGCCCCACAGACTCCCCGTTTCGGACCAACACTCATGAGGAGCACTGGCCCGGGGTTGTTGATTAAGAACTCGGGTTTGCAAGACCCTATGCAAGTTTTTAGTTATAGGCGAATAGTACCAATGTTGGGACTTGCTGGAAAAAGACTTAGCACTTAGCGGTTTATCGAGGGGGTCCCATAACCCCAACCGTGTGAGGAACGCATAATCAAGGAACATAACACCGGTTTATACGGTTCCTAGCGGCATGAGTGGAACAAAACACCAAGCAAAAGGCTTAGCCTTCCACCCATTACCAATATATAGATGATTTCATTTAATAATTAATATAGTGTAATATCCCAACAAGCTTCAACAAGAAGCAAGAATCTTCAATCTTCACCTGCAACTAACAATGCTATAAGAGGGGCTGAGCGAAGCCTACGTATAGCCAATCAAAGGTTTGCATATGTAGGGTGGTTAAACAGGTTCATGGTTACAATAGGAGGCTGACAGGAAAAACATTGGCATCGAGGCAAAACTATAGATCGAGACTTCTAGCAATAGGCAAAGATAGTAATGTTATCGGGGTTCGGTCATCTTGCCTGAAGAGTTGTCGATGGGATCGTAAGAGGGGTCCTCGTTCTCAACCTCGGTAGTAACCTCGTGCTCGTACTCGTACTCGGTCTCAGCTTCCGGCTCTACTCAAACACAAGAACACAAGACAACAAATCAAACAAGATGCAATGCGCAGAAAAATTACTGGATGCATGGCTGATGCACTATGGAAGCAAAACAGATGCACTATGGAAGCACAGAAAGTCTACTTAGGAAGCACGGTGTTACAGCACAAAAATATGCATCAAGCAAAATGCTTCAAAACATGTTAACAATAGGAGATTATGAATCTACATGAAAAATCACACAAGTTACATATAGGACTTGCTCAAAACGGAGCAACGGGTTAAAAGTTACACCCGAAACAACAAACATGCACAAGCTGAAAATAACAGCCACATAGCAACTTCGGAGCAATAGATAAATGGCCTACAGCACTCAAACATCATGGAAAGGAGCATGGACATAAACTAGACATATCCTACAGCAAACAATTCCATTGGAGCACCCCCAAAGGAGCCATGGATCAATAGCAACAAGCTATGACATATTGAACTTGACAACAAAAACCTGACAGCAGTAATTTGTTGCAACTTGGGAGCAAGATTTAAATATGCTACAGCCACTCAAATAAGCATGTGAGAGCATGAATGGATAGCCAACAATATCTACAACAAGGAATCATCAAGAGTCACCCCAAAACTTTCATGGATTGGCCTAGAACAACAAGCAAACATGGCATCTGGAAATTACAGATTCCAGACTTAGTGAAATTTCACTAAGTGTTAAAACAGCAGTTTCATCATGGCATCTTTGAGAGCAAGTTTAAGTCACCTCAAATCAAAGCATGGCAAGTGGTAAGCACCACAGCAAAGTACACATGATGGTGAATCCAAAACATCTAAGAATGCATCAAGGGGACAAACACAACGATGGCAACGAGTTCCTCTACGAGGCATCTCGTAACAAGTTTAACGACATAACAGCCACATAGCACTTTGCAAAGGAGATAAACATGGCAAGATGAAATCTGTCATGCAAGCTAAAGCAACCAACATGTAGAGCATAACATGATGAACACGGGGACATATCATTTGCATCATTTGGATAAACATGCACCAAGTTATCACATTGTAAAGATGGCATGAAAACAACTACAAACAGCAGTTTATAACAAGTAGCACTCTTGCAACAGATATTTAAGCATCTAGATGACCTCAAACATGCATGTCACAATGGAACAAAACGTAGTACATGTCTCCACGAACATTTTGACATATCATTCACTCAAATCGGACCATCACACAAAAAGTTATCACTATTGCAAAATTGCATCAGACAACAAAATCCTGGGGACTTAGTGGAAATCGGAGGCAACCTCTCAGGCAGATCTGGTCAAAGCGGGGTCAACGGCGGCGCGGGTCAAACGGGCTTCGGACCCGTGGCGGAGCGGATCGGACTGGGCCGGCGGATCCGGCGGGATCCGGCCCAGCGGATCCGGGCGCGCTAACGGGCCTTCGGGCGCGGCGGAGGAGGCCCGTTAGGCCCTAGCGGGAACCGATCCGATCGGGGGGTCGGGATCCCTGGCGCCCGAGCGGCGGCGGCCCTCGATGGCCACGGCGGCCGGAGGCGAAGGGAGGCCGCGGCGAGGGGGGGCGGCGAGGCCCGGCCGGTGACCGGCGGCGGGAGGCGCAGGGGGGCCGGCGGTGCAGGGCCCCGCGGCGGCGGTCGTAGAAGGCGGCGGCGGAGGCTGGAGGGCCCGGCTGGCCGGCGAGAGATGGGGGCGGCGGCGCCCGGCCGGCGCGGCGGCGGTGGCGCCTCCCTGGCGGCGGGGGAAGAGCGGAGGAGACCGGCGGGAGAGGAGAAATCCGGCGGTGGTGGCGCGGATTCCGGCTGGCGAGCTCCGGCAAGGATTCCGGCGAGCTCCGATCTGGAGGTTGAAGATGAAGAGGAAGGAGATGATGGACTAGGGTTTGCGGCAAAAATTGGGGAAGTTGGACAAATATATAGGCACAAGGAGCTAGGGTTGTCCAAATGAGGTGTGGTTTTCGGCCACGCGATCAGAATTGGATGGCCTAGATGAAGGGAGTGGTTTGGGTTGGTTTGGTGGGCTGTTGGAGGGGTGTCTTGGGCCTCAAAGTGGAGGTACTTTCAGCCCACGAGAATAACTGTTGGGGCACCAAACGAACTCCAAACGCGACGAGATTTGACAGGCGGGTTACACACACCAAAACAACAACACACGACAAGTCTCACACCAAAACGGAAACGTTACATGGCCAACACCAAATTAGGCCTCGTGGATGCCACGGACACGAGAGGGAGCTCCGGAACTCGAAATGGACAACGGAAAGAAACGAGTGGGACCGGATGCAACGACAACACAAATGCAATGCGATGCACATGACTAAATGATATGGATGAATGCTGCACACGCACACAACAAAACGACGAAAACCCGAAAAGACAAAGAACCCGGAATGGAACTGATGGAGCCAACGATATATATATTACCCAAAAGGGAAAGTATTACATCTGGGGCATTACAACATATATAAGGAGGGGCAGGGCTCCCCAAAGAGGGACAAGTTCTCACGAGTTTCTAGGGCTAGACACCAAGAGCCAGTTTACCGGCGACACCATGAGGATCATAATGAGATCTAGCCTCAAACAGCACGTAGGGTTATTACCGGATGATGTTTCCCGGGGCCCGAAGCTGTCTAAACCCTTGTCTTGCATCGCGTCTCTCGATTCCGCTCAACCCCTCTCAAGCTACTACATAGATGCGCGGCCTCACGACTAAGTCTGCTAAACCGGACATCTGCCGTGTTAATTCCACGACAGGTTGCGCATGGACGACTTGGACCAAGCGATTCTATGGGCAAAGCAGTACACCTCTGATCAGAGTAAATGTGATATCACTCCCAGCTTCCGGGTTTGGAAGTGCATCGTGTGGATTTTCCTCTAACACGGGATGTAAGATCCCACGTCACTCTGTCGCCAGTAGATTTTATAAATAAAATTTAGTTTCCAACAAAATGGGTTAAGAGAAAATATTTTACCTACCAAGTATTTTGAGCTAATGGCTCGGTGGTTGTAGCCGTGGCTGATAAAGTTTTTCCTCTTTAAAAAATCTCATGCATTCACCTTTTTCCGGCGACTTGCGGAGTACGTATTTTAAATGCCTGCCCAGCTGCACTTATGTTGTTTTTCTGAACAAGAGGGCTTTGAGAACTCCGAGGAGATAGAGAATGGTACTTATGATGAGTCTAGCCATCTTAATGACCTTGGTTATTCTGAACTGGAGTATGTTTATGAGGAAGTCGACAATAAAGGCTATGAAGAGTAGATGCCCTCCATGGTTGGTCTAGAAGATGCGTACTAGGAGCGGTGACGTTCTATCATCATGGCCGCTTAGGCTTAGTCGACACTTGAGGTGTCAATGTAATAAAAGCTTGCCTACTCATGGCAGCAGTTCCGTCTTGTACATGATGATGTTCTCCTTAACTGATCCCGGCGCAACTCTGAAGTGATGGCTTCCCTTACGCCTAACTCTATCGGACGTAACGGGGCATCATAGAAGAGGTGGTAACAGAGCACTCATTAAGAAGACAGTCATGTACTTAGCTAGAGACCTTCCGAGCCCTGGGGAAGATAGGGTCCCTCCTTACCTAAAATAAAATAGAAGTTTCTTAATAAAAAAATCATATCTTCTTATCCAAGTTCTACCTCTCCTATATTTATACCTTCTGTAAATGACTCAAGTCAAATTAAGATTTAATAATTTAAACCACATAATAGAATTGTGTAAGTAAAATGTGTTTATTTTTACTGTCCTCGGTAAAATTAATTTTTGCACTATGTTATAACTAACTAAATTCTAAATTACTTAATGTAGGATGACGAGTGGTAGGATGTTTGGTACGCGTGGAGAGTATGGTGGTTTTGCTATGTTCTTGGTTGAGCTTATTGGTCTTCTGGGTGTGTTGATTGCACGGTACTACACAGTGTTTCATGATCCGTGTTCCATGGGGTACCTAGTCATAGTGCACATTCCAGAGGGCTTAGATGTCCCTTCTAGGTACAGTGTCGCAGATTACGACTTTGTTTCAGCACTTCAGGGTGCGGCATGGGATGCCGCTTTACACCTTTTCCACGCCTACCACCCTCTCCTTGATTACATGGGTAGAGGCGAGTGGCCTCATCAGTTAGAGAAGGCAGGGAGTTCATCTGCACCTCCTCCCACTATCGCTTCGTCACCTTTTGCGTCCACTTATACTTTCTCTCCACTTCCACCATGTCCTCCTGTCTTACCTCCCACATTTTTACCACCACTAGCTCCGACTGCTGCTCGTCTACCTCTGTACCTGACAGTGCCACCCACTCGTGCCGACCACCCAGCTCCTAGAGTCTTCAGGGGTTCCTCCTCTCGTGTAGTGACACACCCCTCCACACCGTACGAGCGTCCACCTACACCTCAGATTGTTCAAGACCTATTAGATCAGGTTGACACTCTTCAGAAGCGCTGCTCCGAGCTTGAGCGGGCTAACAGCGAGATGTCCTCTACGTTGAGGGACTACACCCGTCCGGGTATGGCCCTCAACCCTCTTCCGATCGACAACTCACCTTCCGCCTCTCCGGACTGGGCAGGGTACCCGATTGACCAGGAGTCACTTGTCGTCGGCGAGCCTTCCTCTCGGGTTGCTCCTACCTTGAGTTCTGTTGTAATTCCACCACCCCGAGGGCACACTCCCCACACTCCACCAGGTTCTCCGCCCTCCGCCCCTGCTCCACCTTCTCCTGATGGCACCCCCGACTTTTCAGTGACCGGCGTCACTTACTCAGAGCTTCTAGCACTTGACTCCCGCCAGGTGTCTTCTCAGCCCCCAGAGTATCTTTGTGTCGTTTCTGACGTCACTCCCTCTGAGCACACTCCTTCTGAGTACCCTCTTAACACCATCAGCGCACCCGAGTCTAATGCTGCTGCACCGAGTGTGACTCTGCCTGCGCCGACTTCTGCCATCGATCCCGACTTGCTCCTCACCGTTTCACCTAGTCCTCTTATCAGGGAGGATTGACTTGCTACCACTAGTAGTAGTTAGTATTCTGGCAAGGTTGTAGCATCGTGCTAGATAGCTACTCCTCCCAAAGTTAGTTTCGCCACTTATTAGATGTTTAGGTAGATGAATGGAGGCTATCCTTTTGGGTTTTGTACATATCTGGAAAGGTCTTGTAATCATAGCTACCCTTCCAGAGTTTGCACAGCCGTAGTTAACCAGATGTTCCGACGGACAGATAGGTCGGCAGGTATACTTTTGTTCCAGGTACACGTGTAGATAGCCGTGGTAGCCTGATGATGCGTGACACAGAGTCATGGTAGTGTTGCTGCTATGTTATGTGATGTATCCATGTGGACGGGTGGACCTATGGTTGTACTGATATTCTGGTACTACATAATCTCGAGTGATGCATATGCCATGCCTCCATGTTCATTTTAAATTATGTTTTTTTTACATTCCTTACTCTGTTCGATGGAATACTGTATGTGACGATGCTGCCACATTGCTGCCAGTATATCATAATGACACCTGATGTATGGTAGATTTTATTTGGTAATATCTCTCACTCAATTACATGCCTTGGTACATCACGTGTTGGGCTGGTATGTATGTGCTGATGCAGCTACATTTTTTTTCTAGCACTCCTTGAGTTCAAATGATGTATGTCAGACTTGATGATTACATGCTTTTAGTCCCGGTACGTGAAGATCTTATGTATGGGTGTGCATGTGCAAGTGGCACTATTTTTATTTATTTATGATTAATCACTTGTCTCTGTCGTAATAAAAAAACACTTTGATCGACTGTTTTTATTCTTTGGTCAACAACAAGTTCTTAGATAAATAAATAAAACTAGTACGCCACTGTTAAATGCACTGATTAAAATAATGTTCAAGGAATAATAAAGGAAGGTAAGTGTGATGCGTACCATTTGAGCTAAAATCTCACCTCTAATTAAACAAATAAAAATCATTTCACATGAATTAGCTATCGTAATAACCTATGCTTTGCCCATCAGATCGGTAGTGATGGCATCTGGTAATCAGTAGTTCGAAGACAGTGGGAACCCATCAGATTTTGCACCCGAGTCGCTAAGGAACATGGCAGATTGGCCGTCTAGAGTGACGTTACCTCCACCTCCACCTTTACCTCCGCATGCCCAGGGATCCGATCAACTTGCTCTAATGTACCAATGGATGGAGCAGTCTCGTCGAGACTCTCTAGAACACCAGAATAAATTCATGGAACAGATGTTTGGTATGATGAGAGGTCAACTGACTAAAAACCTAGAACAAGGTGTCACGATTGGAGACTTCCAAAAGACTAGACCACCAACCTTTTCAACTGCCACAGATCCATTAGCCGCAGATGATTGGTTGATGCACATAGAGCTGAAACTTAACACTGTGGGATGCACAGATAAAGAAAAGGTTTGGTATGCATCCCATCAGTTAATTGGTCTTGCTGCCACATGGTGGAGAAATGTGCAAATTATCATACCCGAAAACTATGTAGTCACTTGGGACAAATTTAAGAAGAGATTCCGAGATAACTATGTCCCGCAAAGTGCGATGGAAATAAAAAGGAAGGAATTCCTGAACCTTAAGCAAGGGTCTAAAACCATCGCAGAGTACCTAGATGAGTTTAACTCACTATCCCGGTATGCACCAGAGGACACAAACACTGAGACCAAAAAGGTGTATCGGTTCATAGAAGGATTGAACCCATCCATACAACTTATTATAGCCCCTATAAAGATAACTGAGTTTCGGGAGCTAGTAGACCGAGTCATTACAATCGAGAACCGGCAAATCACCGTAGAGGAAGAATGAAGGAAGAAAGCTAGGATGGACCCGAGGTTTGCCATGAGAAGTGGGAATCGTCATGTTGGCCTAGTCCGCATGCCAATGGTCGGGCCCGTCCGTCCTCCTTTCCGTCAAGCTCCTAGACCACCTTTTATGCCTCCGGGAGCCCCTATCAAATGTCACGTGTGCAGCGGACCACACTTGGCTCGAGATTGCCCAAAGGCGAGTGTTATTTTTTTTGGTTGTGGACAAAAGGAACACTACAAAAACCAGTGCCTAAGCAAGGGTCAACCACAATCTGACACAAATGGAGATGTCCCACCTCAAGATAAGCGCCAGGCAAATACAGCTGAAAGCACATTTGCTCCCTGGGTGGTTTTGGTAATTAATGACAACATACTCTGTGGTTGGACTAATGCTTTTATCAAGTATGTTTCAGGAAATCCAATCACATTGGCTATGGCAATGACTGAAGAAGTGGACCCCTCAAAATGCTAAGGCAAGCATTGGCAAAAGCTCAAGACTCCATTTTTTGGTTTAGTGATCAAAGATCACATTGAGTCCATAGGAAAAGCCAATACTATTAAAAGGGGATGAGGTTGTGTTGATGATCTGGTTGCTCAAGTGCTTAGTGATATATCTCCTTCAACTATCAGCAACTTTCACTACAATACACACTCATAAGTAATCTCGGACAAACCGATTCTCCAAACTCAGTCCCACCGAGATGAACCACTTCAGCCATAAGCCAAACCCTAGAAAAATCGGTCATTCCGAGTTTGAGATCGGTCTCACCGAAACATGGACTGCCAAGCTTCTGTAACCTTCTGTCCTCAAATCGGAATAACCGAGATTGCATTATCGGTCTCACCGATATTGGCAAGCTCCTGTCTTGGCTAAAATCGGTCTAACCGAGATTGCATTATCGGTCTCACCGATATTGGCAAGTTCCTGTCTTTGACTCAAATCGGACAAACCGAGATGGTATTTTCGGTCCCACCGAAAACCCCAACGTTCACTATATTTGAACTTTCGGTCTGACCGAGTTTCCACTTCGGTCTCACCGAGATTGCTCAATTATGTGTGTAACGGTTGGATTTTGTGTGGAGGCTATATATACCCCTCCACCCCCTCTTCATTCGTGGAGAGAGCCATCAGAAAGAACTACCACTCCTACCTTACACTTTCTGAGAAGAGAACTACCTACCCTTGTGTTGAGATCAAGTTGCTCCACTCCTACCATATGAAACTTGATCTCTAGCCTTCCCAAGTTGCTTTCCACTCAATCCTTTCTTCCACCACAGCCAAATCAGTGAGGAGAGTTGAGTGTTGGGGAGATTATCATTTGAAGCACAAGAGCAAGGAGTTCATCATCATCTACAACATCTATTACCTTTTGGAGGGTGGTGCCTCCTAGATTGGTTAGGTGTCGCTTGGGAGCCTCCGTCATTGAGATGTGGAGTTGAACCAAGAAGTTTGTAAGGGCAAGGAGATCGCCTACTTCGTGAAGATCTACCCCGAGTAAGGCTAGCCCTCCGTGGGCGTAGGCCATGATGGAATAGACAAGGTTGCTTCTTCATGGACCCTTCGTGGGTGGAGCCCTCCGTGGACTCGCGCAGCCGTTACCCTCCGTGGGTTGAAGTCTCCATCAACGTGGATGTACGATAGCACTACCTATCGGAACCACGGGAAAAATCATTGCGTCTCCAAATTGCGTTTGATCTTCTCCACTTCTCTTTACTACTTGTGCAATTTACTTTCCGCTGCCCATACTCTAGAATTGCATGTGTAGTGTGCTACTTGACTTGTGTGTTATGCAAAATCTGCCAAAATCTGTCCTTGATAAAAGACAGAATTTTTATCTTGTCGAGTAGTCTAATCCCCCCCCCCCTCTAGACACTCTCACCTTCTTCGATCCCTCAATTGGTATCAGAGCTTTGGTCTCCATTGCTTTGGTTTACACACCATTGGAGGAAGATGGACGTGTCTACGTTTGGGAGTGTTAGCCATAGAGTGCCTATTCTTAATGGAGAGTCATATAACTCATGGAGGTCTGAAATGCTTAGTATCTTTAAGAAGTACAATTTGTGCAAATATGTTGAGACCCCCTATGTGCCTCCTTTTGATCCCTTGCACCCTACCATGGATGAAGAGCTTGATTTGCTTCGTAACCTTAGGACTGTAAATCTTATCATTAGAGGGTTACCCGATGATTTGCATAAGCTTGTTACAAACTTTGAGTGTGCCTATGCTATATGGAAGTTCTTGGAAGAACTTTATCCGGATTACTCTATGAGAGGTCTTGATAAAATTCTATACAAGACTATTGAATTTGATAAGATGCACCCCAATGATCCCAACTTTGATAAATGCTTCTTTGAGCTTCGTGATCTTATGAAAAAGAAGGGTGATCCCGGTCTTATCAATGCTTTAATTAGAAAAGCTCTTGTATTGCATTCTGAAGATTATTGTCACATTGACAAAACTAATGCAAGAAGTTTTTATCAAATTGACCTAGGTGTTGATGATGAACAATCTATGGGTCAATATGATGATGAGCATGAGCATGATGATGATTACTCCGATTCGGACATCGAGCTAAACAAGATCATGAAGAGTCTCAATCTTATGGCAAATATGAGAGACTACATGTCCGGCGGAAAAGAGTGGATTCTTGATAGTGGATGCACCGACCACATGACCGGAGACAAAGACATGTTTCGAGAGCTTGCAAAGAACGATGGTCCACGCAAGTATGTGACTTTTGGAGAAAACTCCAAGGGTAAGGTACTTGGCCTTGGTAAGGTGGCCATATCTCATGACAGCTCTATTCAAAATGTCATGCTTGTAGAATCTCTTGGATACAATTTACTTTCCGTGTCTAGATTAGCTGACTTTGGATTCAATGTGCTATTCACCAAAGTAGATTGCCAAGTCTTTCGTCGTGACAATCAAAATATGGCATTTACCGGTATCCGTAGAGGTGATCTATATATTGTTGATTTCACTAAGAAAGCCCAACCTAGAGCTTGTTTCATTGCTAAATCCTCTAAAGGTTGGTTATGGCATAGAAGGCTAGGACATGTTGGTATGCGTAATCTAGACAAGCTGATCAAAGGTGATCACATTCTTGGTGTTAAAGATGTTTTCTTTGACAAAGATAGACTTTGTAGTGCTTGTCAAGCAGGAAAACAAGTTGGTGGAAGTCATCCCGTGAAAAACATCATGACCACAAGGAGACCGCTTGAGCTTCTTCATATGGATCTCTTCGGTCCCAATGCTTACAAAAGCCTTGGTGGTAACTCCTTTGGTCTAGTTATAGTTGATGATTATTCCAGATTTACGTGGGTATTTTTCCTTGATGACAAATCGCAGGTTCAGAGGATCTTCAAAACCTTTGCCAGAAAGGCCCAAAATCAATTTGAAGTGAAGATCAAGAAAGTTCGGAGTGACAATGGAACGGAGTTCAAGAACGCCAATGTAGACTCTTTTCTCGATGAGGAAGGGATTCTACATGAGTTCTCGGCTACGTACACTCCTCAACAAAATGGAGTTGTTGAGAGGAAGAACCGAACGCTCATAGATATGGCAAGAACGATGCTTGATGAATACAAGACACCGAAGCATTTTTGGGGAGAAGCGGTCGAGACAGCTTGTCATGCTATCAACAGGCTTTATCTTCATAAGCTCCTCGGCAAGACATCATACGAGCTCCTCACCGGTAACAAACCCCAAGTGGGATACTTTCGTGTCTTTGGTTCAAAATGCTATATCCTTGATAAGCATCGTCGGTCTAAATTTGCTCCTAAATCTCATGAAGGCTTTTTCCTTGGTTATGGATCAAACTCCCACACCTACCGTGTCTACAATAATTTCACCCGAAAGGTTGAAGAGACGGTAGATGTGAAGTTTGATGAATCTAATGGCTCGCAAGTAGAGCAAATGCCTATTGATGTAGGAGACAAGGACCCATCGGAAGCTATCCAAGACTTATCTATTGGAAAGATCCGTCCCATGGAAGTGAAGGAGAGTACCTCATCTACATATGTGGAGCCACCTACCTCACGGCGAGATGAACCTCAAGGCAACTTGGAGGCCTCCACAAGTGGAACTCACCAAGATGAGGAAGTGCAACAAGAAGATCCACCACAACCTCCTTCTCCACCGCCTCAAGACAACACCAACAACAATGAAGAAGAAGAAGAGGAAGATGAAGATGATGAGGAAGCTCAGCCACAACATCAACAAAAGCTATCCCGAGTCCGAGCAAGAGTCAAGAAAAATCATCCCGTGGAACAAATGATGAACGACATCAACTCCGGGAGAATTACTCGCTCTAAAACTCGCTTAGCTAACTTTTGTGAGCATTACTCATTTATCTCTAGTATTGAACCTATGAAGGTAGAAGAAGCACTTGAAGACCCGGATTGGGTGAACGCTATGCACGAAGAACTACACAACTTCGAGAGGAACAAGGTATGGACTTTGGTAGAGAAGCCCAAGGATGATCAAAACATCATTGGAACCAAATGGGTGTTTCGGAACAAGCAAGATGAAGATGGACAAGTCATCCGCAACAAGGCTCGTCTCGTAGCTCAAGGTTACACACAAGTCGAAGGTATGGACTATGGTGAGACCTATGCCCCCGTTGCTAGACTTGAATCCATTCGCATTCTTCTTGCTTATGCCAATCACCATGATATTACTCTCTATCAAATGGATATCAAAAGTGCTTTCCTAAATGGTGAAATTGAAGAGGAAGTATTTGTGAAACAACCTCCCGGTTTTGTGAATCCCAAAAAGCCTAATCATGTTTACAAGTTGCACAAAGCTCTTTATGGTCTTAAACAAGCTCCTAGAGCTTGGTACAAATGCTTAACTAGCTTTCTTCTTGAAAAAGGCTTTGAGATTGGAAAGATAGACTCAACGCTGTTCACAAAAAGGGTTAATGGTGAACTATCTGTGTGCCAAATATATGTTGATGATATTATCTTTGGTTCAACTAACCCTCATTTTAGCAAGAAGTTTGGACAGCTCATGTCGGAGAAGTATGAGATGTCCATGATGAGTGAACTCAAATTCTTCCTTGGGTTGCAAATCAAGCAATCTAAGGAGGGTACTTTTGTCTCACAAACAAAGTACACCAAGGATCTCTTCAAGAAGTTCAACATGCAAGAAAGCAAAGGTATGAGTACCCCCATGCCTACTAGTGGACATAATGACTTGACAAAAGATGGAGAACCCGTTGATCAAAGGGTTTACCGATCTATGATTGGTTCTCTACTATATCTTTGTGCTTCCCGTCCTGACATAATGTTGAGTGTTTGCATGTGTGCGCGATATCAAGCAGCCCCTAAAGAATGTCATCTTAAAGCTGTTAAGAGGATAGTGAGATACTTGATACACACACCAAACTTTGGCATTTGGTATCCTAAGAGGGCCTCTTTCGACCTTGTTGGCTATTCCGACTCGGACTATGCCGGTGACAAGGTTGATAGAAAGTCAACTTCGGGTACGTGTCAATTTCTTGGTCGATCCCTTGTATCTTGGTCCTCCAAGAAACAAAATTCGGTATCATTATCCACTGCCGAAGCAGAATACATTGCTGCTGGTTCGTGTTGTGCTCAATTACTATGGATGACACAAACGCTTAAGGATTATGGGATACATGTGAGACATGTTCCTTTGCTTTGTGACAATGAGAGTGCAATTAAAATTGGACACAATCCAGTGCAACACTCTCGAACAAAGCATATTGAAGTTCGTCACCATTTCATTCGTGATCATATTGCCAAG
Organism: Secale cereale; assembly: GCA_902687465.1. NCBI lineage: Eukaryota > Viridiplantae > Streptophyta > Magnoliopsida > Poales > Poaceae > Secale > Secale cereale. Next base: position 653,139,799 of record LR738712.1, read on the forward strand.
GGTGACATCAATCTTAAGCATGTTCGTACTGACAAACAACTCGCTGATATCTTTACAAAACCTCTTGATGAGAAGGTGTTTTGTCGCTTAAGGAGTGAGTTGAACATCATTGATGCTTCAAACTTGGAGTGAAAACTCCATTGATGCATGCAAGGCATGAGCCCTCTTGACTAATCCTTGATATTTCTCTTATGATGGTGATCATATGTCTTGGACACATTTGCCTCCTTGTATTGCATCTAACTCCTTGCAGGTACTTGGATGATCTACATTCCACAAGATTACCACACACTCAGATCATGAGTAATCTTGTCATTGACCAAGTATCTAGACCTTTGGGATGTTGAGTTCAAGGAACAAAATTCCACATATCCTTTTTGAATCTTATACATCTAGTATTTCACTCTTGTCATCTTGGATATCCTTGAGTATTTCCTTGCTTGCCTAACCCATGTAGGAAGATGAACTAAACAAGTAGAAATGGCGCTCCAACTTCACATTCAATGAGCACCTACATCAAGTTTACCTACATGAGCAAAGCAACAACAAGCCCAAGGTATGTTCTTCACATCTTTGAGGAGCTTTGCTCAAAGTCATGAGTACAAGCAGCTTCATAAGATGTGATCACATCAAATGCTTAATAGAAAAATGGCAACCCCATTTTGAGCTTAAATGATGAGTATGACCTATGATCGAATGTCCTCATTTGACTCCTAAGTCAATATACTCAAACATAGGTGACCTTGTCGCCGACCTTTATCTAGATGAAGTACATATGCTTTTGGAGTCTTTCTATTTTCTCTTATGTTCTCTCATTGAGTTTTCTTTACACAAAAAAAAACTTCATCTAGGAATCTTTTTTATTTTCTATTCTTATGTTTCTTTGAATATCCTTCTGGCTCTGATCAATTCCCCGAAAATCTTTTACAAATTCATTGCAAATCCTTTGAAACATTCCTCGCAAAGTGAGCTGAATTATTTCTATATTTCCTTGGAATTAAACTCGGCGTCACCGATTTCAATATTTCGGTCTAACCGAAAAAGGTCTACCCTAACTCAATTCGGTGTCACTGATTTATTTCCTCCAGGATATCATCTCCTGCAGCTCCACTCATTGTTTCTCTATGCATGTTCTTATTTGCCCTGTTGTGATTCTTAAGGATCCCACTTCTTTCTTTCCATCTTTCCTAACCTTCCTAGTTTGCTGTCCTTTTCGGCACTTGATGTCAAAGGGGGAGAAGACTTAGGGGGAGTAAGGGGAGAAGAGAAGACTTAGGGGGGGAAGAAAAGCAATCTTATCTTAAGGGGGAGAGAATCACATCAAAGCTTTGTCGTGTTTTACATTGGACATCATTCTCTTTTGGCATCATTCTTTTGATTTTGCTATTTCCATCAAACCCTTTTGTTCTTGATATCTTATGGAAAGCAAAATCTCTCAGAGTTCATTGAAAATCTTTCAGTTTCGGAGACATGTTTGCTGATTCAAGCTTGTGCTCAATATGAGACACTCTTTATACATGTCCTCCCTGGCTTGGTACTCTTGATGTTCTTGCAGTTGGTTGAAGGAATACTCTTGTGTTATCTAACCCTGTTTTCCCAAGTTTATCTCTTCAAGTACAATGCCAAGGAACCTCAAGGTAAGTATATGCACCTTGCAGAATGTGCATGATGGTGACTTGCTTGTAAATACTTGTTTGCAAGAAATCACCATGCACATATGCATTATCACTCACTTCCCTTTCATCTGCTCTGATGCATATAGCCAAGCTGCATGTAGCACATCTTGCTTATCTCTCTTGTGTGCTTGTGGTAGTCCAAAACCATAATCTATGAAAATCTTGCACACTTGTAGGGGGAGCCTGTGTACTACATGCTTGTCAAAGCTTTCATGATAATTCTGTCTTTCTTTCAATAAGCTTTGATGTCTTGTTTAGAGTGATTTTAGTGTGTTGCCATCAATTACCAAAAAGGGGGAGATTGAAAGCACATTTGCTCCCTGGGTGGTTTTGGTAATTAATGACAACATACTCTGTGGTTGGACTAATGCTTTTATCAAGTATGTTTCAGGAAATCCAATCACATTGGCTATGGCAATGACTGAAGAAGTGGACCCCTCAAAATGCTAAGGCAAGCATTGGCAAAAGCTCAAGACTCCATTTTTTGGTTTAGTGATCAAAGATCACATTGAGTCCATAGGAAAAGCCAATACTATTAAAAGGGGATGAGGTTGTGTTGATGATCTGGTTGCTCAAGTGCTTAGTGATATATCTCCTTCAACTATCAGCAACTTTCACTACAATACACACTCATAAGTAATCTCGGACAAACCGATTCTCCAAACTCAGTCCCACCGAGATGAACCACTTCAGCCATAAGCCAAACCCTAGAAAAATCGGTCATTCCGAGTTTGAGATCGGTCTCACCGAAACATGGACTGCCAAGCTTCTGTAACCTTCTGTCCTCAAATCGGAATAACCGAGATTGCATTATCGGTCTCACCGATATTGGCAAGCTCCTGTCTTGGCTAAAATTGGTCTAACCGAGATTGCATTATCGGTCTCACCGATATTGGCAAGTTCATGTCTTTGACTCAAATCGGACAAACCGAGATGGTATTTTCGGTCCCACCGAAAACCCCAACGTTCACTATATTTGAACTTTCGGTCTGACCGAGTTTCCACTTCGGTCTCACCGAGATTGCTCAATTATGTGTGTAACGGTTGGATTTTGTGTGGAGGCTATATATACCCCTCCACCCCCTCTTCATTCGTGGAGAGAGCCATCAGAAAGAACTACCACTCCTACCTTACACTTTCTGAGAAGAGAACTACCTACCCTTGTGTTGAGATCAAGTTGCTCCACTCCTACCATATGAAACTTGATCTCTAGCCTTCCCAAGTTGCTTTCCACTCAATCCTTTCTTCCACCACAGCCAAATCAGTGAGGAGAGTTGAGTGTTGGGGAGATTATCATTTGAAACACAAGAGCAAGGAGTTCATCATCATCTACAACATCTATTACCTTTTGGAGGGTGGTGCCTCCTAGATTGGTTAGGTGTCGCTTGGGAGCCTCCGTCATCGAGATGTGGAGTTGAACCAAGAAGTTTGTAAGGGCAAGGAGATCGCCTACTTCGTGAAGATCTACCCCGAGTAAGGCTAGCCCTCCGTGGGCGTAGGCCATGATGGAATAGACAAGGTTGCTTCTTCGTGGACCCTTCATGGGTGGAGCCCTCCGTGGACTCGCGCAGCCGTTACCCTCCGTGGGTTGAAGTCTCCATCAACGTGGATGTACGATAGCACTACCTATCGGAACCACGGGAAAAATCATTGCGTCTCCAAATTGCGTTTGATCTTCTCCACTTCTCTTTACTACTTGTGCAATTTACTTTCCGCTGCCCATACTCTAGAATTGCATGTGTAGTGTGCTACTTGACTTGTGTGTTATGCAAAATCTGCCAAAATCTGTCCTTGATAAAAGACAGAATTTTTATCTTGTCGAGTAGTCTAATCCCCCCCCCCTCTAGACACTCTCACCTTCTTCGATCCCTCAACAGCACAAGTACACGGGAATGCATCTACTGCCAACCGCGGGCGTGGTCGTGGCGGTCTCACCCATGGACCATTCCGCCTGGCACATATGGATGTGGAACAAGTGGATTCAGCTTCAGACATAGTCACGGGTAACCTACTAATCCCTCCTGGTGTAGGACTAGTATTGCTTGACCCAGAAGCAACACATTCTTTCGTATCACAATGCTTTGTTGAGACGCATAATTTGAACCGGACCCCCCCTAGCCAAACCCATAAAAGTAGATTCACCAGGAGGCCCAATAATTGTTGAGCATGTCTGCCACAACCATCCCATTTGCATTGAGGGTATAACCTTTAATGCTAGCCTATTTGTGATTGGCCTAAGAGGCTTAGACGTTATTCTTGGTATGGAATGGTTAGCGAGTCATAGAGCAAGAATGGATTATGCGGAAAAATTCATATCCTTGAGAAGCCCAGAAAATAAACGGATAACCTTTAATAGTAGAAGAACCCAAGCGCAACTAAACCGAGCCTCAATAGCCACTTTGCACAAGAAGGAGGCTAACGACGTACCTATGGTCCAAGAATTTTTGGACGTATTTCCGGAAGAATTGTCCGGGATGCCACCAGACAGGGAGATATAGTTCACTATTGATATCATCCCAGGTACGGCACCCATATCAAAACGAGCATACAGTATGTCCGCGGAAGAACTAAAGGAATTAAGAAAATAATTAGATGAACTAGAAGAAAAGGGGTTTATTCGACCAAGTGTGTCCCCTTGGGCAGCATCAGTCTTATTCGTTACGAAAAAAGGACGGAAGTATGAGGCTATGTGTGGATTATCGAGCTTTGAATGAGGCAAACATTAAGAATAAGTACCCACTACCCCGGATAGATGATCTATTTGACCAATTGAAAGGAGCCACCGTGTTCTCAAAAATAGATCTTCGTTCAGGATACCACCAACTAAAAGTAAAGGAAGAAGATATACCTAAGACCGCTTTCATAACCCGATATGGACACCATGAATTCATGGTTGTTCCCTTCGGGCTCACCAGTGCACACGCAGTTTGCATGAACCTAATGAACCTAGTCCACATGCCCTACTTGGATAAGTTTGTGCTAGTGTTCATCAATGATATCCTCATATACTCTCGAAGTATTGAGGAACATGCCGAACACCTCCGGATAGTGCTACAGACCTTGAGAGAAAAAACAACTCTATGCCAAATTCAAAAAGTGTGAATTTTGGTTGGAAGAAGTGTCCTTCCTAGGACACATTATATCAGGGAAAGTGATTGATGTAGATCCCGCTAAAGTTGAGGCAATGCTGGCATGGAAATCCCCGACCAACGTGACAGAAATCCGCAGCTTCCTTGGTTTAGCTGGATATTATCGAAGGTTCATAGAATGTTTCTCCCAGAAAGCAGCCCCTATGACCAAATTACTAAGGAAGGGACTTCCGTTTGACTGGAATGACGCATGTGAGCGAAGTTTTCAGGAGTTAAAGAGACGACTCACAATCGCTCCTGTATTAGCTCTACCTGAACCAGGCAAAGCATTCACAGTATATTGTGATGACTCTAGAGTTGGTTTGGGATATGTGCTAATGCAAGATGGGAGAGTCATAGCCTATGCCTCTAGGCAGTTAAATCCCCATGAACATAACTACCCCACCCATGACCTCGAGTTAGCAGTCGTGGTATTTGCATTGAAGATGTGGAGGCACTACCTTTATGGAAACCATTGTGAACTATACACGGACCATAAAAGCCTCAAGTATATCTTCACGCAAAAGGAGTTGAATATGAGACAAAGACGGTGGTTAGAACTCATTAAGGACTATGACCTTAGTGTTAACTACCACCCAGGAAAGGCTAATGTGGTGGCGGACGTCCTTAGCCGAAAAACCTCATGCAATCATGTCAAGATACCAATCTATGATAAGCATCTGATAAATGAGCTATAAAGGATGGATATTGAGTTCATACATAAACCGGTTAAGAAAATCCTAGCCACATTAACAATCAGGCCCAATTTGTTGGACCAAATCAAGGAAACCCAAACCAAAGATGAGTTCATTTGTGAGGAAAAACGCAGAATACAAGATGGTCAACCATCCGAATTTCGAATAGCCGAAGACGGGACACTTTGGTATAAAACCCGAGTATGTGTGCCAAATATACTTGATATTAAGCAAATAATTCTCAAGGAGGCACACAACACTCCGTACACCATACACCCTGGTAGCACAAAAATGTATCGGGATGTCAATGGTACATTTTGGTGGAGAAATATGAAAAGAGAAATTGCTCAGTATGTGGATGAGTGTGATACTTGTAAGAGAGTCAAGGCGGAACACCAGCGACCACCAGGATTATTGCAACCTGTCCAAATTCCGCAATGGAAATGGGAGGAAATCCACATGGACTTTATCACCGGACTAACCAAGACGAGAAACCGAGAGGAAATCATATGGGTTATAGTTGACCGACTCACTAAATCCGCCCATTTTATTCCTTTAGCCCCGGGTTGTTCCAGAGAAAAATTGGTTGAGCTATATATCCATAGAATAGTAGCTCTACATGGAACACCTACAAGAATAGTGTCAGATCATGGATTTATGTTTACATCCAAGTTCTAGGAAAAATTGCAAGAAGCACTAGGAACAAAACTGGATTTTAATACCTCATACCACCCCCAGACTAGCGGCCAAGTCGAGAGGGTGAATCAAATCATCGAGGACATGCTAAGGGCTTGCGTGCTAGATTTCGGTGACTCGTGGAGCAAGCACTTGCCCTTAGCAGAGTTCGTGTATAAGAATAGCTACCAAGCTAGTATTGGTATGTCCCCATTTGAAGCCTTATACGGCCAAAGATGCTGAACCCCAATATGTTGGTTGGAAAACGGAGAAAAGAAACTCTTAGCACCCGATTTGGTCCAAGAAACCGAGGAAAAAGTTCGCATAATTAAAGAGCGGCTCAAGACGGCGCAAAGCCAACAAAAGAGTTATGCCGACAAGAGACGGCGCGATATACAATATCAACCCGGTGACTTTGTTTATTTAAAAGAGTGTTGGAAGAAGAATTAACCCTCCAAAAGGACCTAACGTATGAGGAGCACCCTAGTCATATTCTCGACAGTGAGGAAAAGAAACTCAAAAGTAGAACAATTAAATATTGCAAGGTACAATGGGGAAATCATCCGGTGCGAGAAGCGACTTGGGAAAAAGAGGATGACCTTCGAGAAAAATATCCTTACCTTTTTGAGGTGCGACTCAACAAATTTCGAGGACGAAATTTTCTTTAAGGAGGGAGGGATGTAAAAACCGTAAAAAAAATAGCAAAATTAGATAACGATATATTCGACGGCGTTACCCAAACATTTATTAAAATAATAAGAACGTCTAACTTTTAGTTTTTTTTTCAGCAATTAGCAAAATAACTCTTCTCCAAACATCCTTATATTTTACAAATTTACAATTGAACTCATGTCTTATTTTCTTATACACAAAGTACAAGCCAACTAGTGGCCAGCCAAGCAAATTACACTTGTTCTTAGTACAGCCCACAAGAGACACAAGTGGAAACATGCATGCAAACCTAACCACGCATGCATGCCAGATGTTATGCCTCTCCAAACCGACATAGCTATTTACCCCACTATAAATAGGAGAAAAGAAACTCTTAGCACCCGATTTGGTCCAAGAAACCGAGGAAAAAGTTCGCATAATTAAAGAGCGGCTCAAGACGGCGCAAAGCCAACAAAAGAGTTATGCCGACAAGAGACGGCGCGATATACAATATCAACCCGGTGACTTTGTTTATTTAAAAGTCTCACGGATTAAAGGCGTCAAGCGCTTTGGAGTACTAGGAAAACTAAGTCTACGATATATTGGTCCCTATCGGATTTTAAAAAGAAGTGGGATGGTGGCATACAAATTAGAATTGTCAGCACGCCTACAAGGGGTTCATTATGTATTTCATGTTTCCCAATTACGCAAGAGCGTAAAGGCCCCATTTGAAAGAGTGTTGGAAGAAGAATTAACCCTCCAAAAGAACCTAACGTATGAGGAGCACCCTAGTCATATTCTCGACAGTGAGGAAAAGAAACTCAAAAGTAGAACAATTAAATATTGCAAGGTACAATGGGGAAATCATCCGGTGTGAGAAGCGACTTGGGAAAAAGAGGATGACCTTCGAGAAAAATATCCTTACCTTTTTGAGGTGCGACTCAACAAATTTTGAGGACGAAATTTTCTTTAAGGAGGGAGGGATGTAAAAACCGTAAAAAAAATAGAAAAATTAGATAACGATATATTCGACGGCGTTACCCAAACATTTATTAAAATAATAAGAACGTCTAACTTTTAGTTTCTTTTTTTTCAGCAATTAGCAAAATAACTCTTCTCCAAACATCCTTATATTTTACAAATTTACAATTGAACTCATGTCTTATTTTCTTATACACAAAGTACAAGCCAACTAGTGGCCAGCCAAGCAAATTACACTTGTCCTTAGTACAGCCCACAAGAGACACAAGTGGAAACATGCATGCAAACCTAACCACGCATGCATGCCAGATGTTATGCCTCTCCAAACCGACATAGCTATTTACCCCACTATAAATAGGAGTCATCCCTTTCACTTTGGACCATTCTACCTCACACACACATACGCTGGAGTACCCCCGCCACTTGCCTTTTCACCTTCTGCCACTGCAGTCCTTCACTGTTGTGAAGCTCTTTGGGTTGCATGCGCCACCAGGAATCGACCTTGGATCCGTAGGAGCCACGTACGGTGGTTCCGAGTTGGTTGAAGCACTACCCAGCAAGTCGTCATCTCCTTGACCATGTCTTGATAAATATTTTCCGGGTTATGGTCATTTCCAAAACTTTGCATAAGAATAAAAATAAATGTTTCTTTTCATAAAATAAAATGGAATTGGATCAGGCAGATCCACTAATTTGGCAGTTGGACCAGATCAGGAGTAGTATTTGTAATAAGTAGTTGTGACTCGGGCAGTGTTACAATATAAAAATATCTGGCAGGTAGGGGAGCTCATGTTGGTGAAAGCAACCCAGGTAGGGTTGGCTTGGTTGGCGGGCTCCTCTACATAGGGTATCTTATTAGGTCATAACCAACTGGCGCTTACTTCAAAAGCGGCGCAACCCGTACTGACCATAGACCTGAAATGGGACGGGCTGAACCAACTATCCATGCCAAATAGCTACCTCTGCATGGGTGAGAAGGTGGCTGTAGCCGGGTAGGTGCAGTCACCCTAGGGCGGGACCACCGGGTAGGGGTCTCGACCCGCGGGCCTTTAGTAAGGCAAGGTGGAAAAGCAGAGGTAGTGTGCGGGCTGGCTAAAGGTTCTGGTTTTTGGTCTACTCGTGCGCACAGGTAGCGCATGGACGACTTGGATCAAGCGATGCTATGGGCAAAGCAGTACACCTCTTATCAGAGTAAATGTGATATCACTCCCAGCTTCCGAGTTTGGAAGTACGCCGTGTGGGTTTTCCTCTAACACAGGATGTAAGATCCCACGTCGCTCTGTCGCCAGTAGATTTTATAAATATAATTTAGTTTCCAACAAAATGGGTTAAGAGAAAATATTTTACCTACCAGATATTTTGAGCTAATGGCTCGGTGGTTGTAGTCGTGGCTGATAAAGTTTTTCCTCTTTAAAAAAACTCATGCATTCACCTTTCCCGGCGACTTGCGAAGTATGTATTTTTAAATACGTACTCAGCTGCACTTATGTTATTTTTCAGAACAAGAGAGCTTTGAGAACTCCGAGCAGATAGAGAATGGTACTTATGATGAGCCTAGTCATCTTAATGACCTCGGTTATTCTCAAGTGGAGTATGTTTATGAGGAAGTCGACAATCAAGTCTATGAAGAGTAGATGCCCTCCATGGTTGGTCTAGAAGATGCGTACTAGGAGCGGGCGACGTTCTATCGTCATGGCCGCTTAGGCTTAGTCTTCACTTAAGGTGTCAATGTAATAAAAGATTGTCTACTCATGGCAGTTGTTCCGTCTTGTACATGATGATGTTCTCCTTAACTGATCCCGGCGCAACACTGAAGTGATGCCTTCTGTTACGCCTGACTCTGTCGGACGTAACGGGGCGTCACAGTAACCTTGTACTTATGGAGTAATTATTGGTCAAATGCATGTCTTAATGAAGGAAAATATAAACTTTTAGAAACTTTTAGGAATGGAAGGAGTAGTAGAGCATCTCCAACGAGCAGCCCTATTTTAGGGCATAGCCGTTTTATGGGCCTTTTGGACCCAAAAAAAAACTCTCCAACAACTGCTCTTGTTGGAAATTTTGCAATAAGTTTTTTGGGCGGCCAAAAAAAGGCAGGGCCGCCTGGATATTTCCTGCACGTGAGTGGCTGTCGCAAACGCAAAATCATGTTCATAGGGTTCATAGGGTTGAGTGTATGCGCGTATGTATGAGCGCTTGCGCCTGAACATTCCTGCAGCCCACCGTCGTCTCCCACAAGCAATTGCTCTCCTGCGCCGCCGCCGCCCCACCGAATCCAGACGGATCTGGCCACTCCCTCCACAATCATACCACCCGCCGCCCGAATCCACCGTCCCACTCTTCGAATCAGCCGCACCACCACCGCCCGCATCCTTTTCCACCCGTCGTCGCGCCGCAGCATTCCGCAAACTGAATCCGCGGTCGTGTGGCGTCGCACCGCCATCGCGCCGGATCCGCCTTCTCGCCGCATTGCAGCCGCGTCTTGCCGCATCGCAACCGTTGTGGCGTTGCACCGTCGAATGCCACCGAAATGCGCGAAGATTTTGGATGTCGAAATTTCCAATGTTTGTCACCGTTACTGGCGGCGAGCCCATTATATCTACACTGCACATTCATGCACCCATCACACAGACCAAACATTGGAACAGCTTGATGAAGCACAACCAAGCACTCACACTTACACTCCTTATTGTAAGGAAGATATTATATTCTCTTGCAGCTTGATGAGAAAAAACGAGTTTGGATGATGAACCAGACAAGTATATATCAGTAAAAAACAAGATATCCTCTGAAACTATAGTCCCGCTCGTTTTTTTAGTAGCTGGCTAGGCTACATTTTCTCATACGGAGAACAACACTACACTACAAGTGGAGATCCTAGCTAGTCTAACCAATTGAAAATTAGCCAATACCATTCCCGGGACCCATATCCATGCAGTGCTAATTAAGTTATGAACAGGCAAAGGTTTCTGAAAACTCCCATAGATGCCTGAACTGAAACAGAGCTGATTGTCCACCTAAAACTCTCCAAAACTTTTGAAGCGTACAGAACTGCTAGTGCAAGAAAGTGCTTGTCACGCAGCAGTCAGAATAAAAGGACAAGCTCATATGTGTCAGAGAGAAGTGGCCTTCACCTTGGTGAAATCCAACGAAATATTCCCCTGATCGGTGCCGCATTTGCCCGGCGATGATTTCAGCAGAGCAGGAATCCCCCTTTTGTCTCCTTCTCTGCCTGCCTGGAAGCTCTCCTGTTCTTGACTTCTCCCAGGTAGAAGATGGACACTTTAGTTGGTCTTGCAAATTGTCTACTACTACTTGCTGTTTGCAAGGTGTCCAAAAATTACCTGATAGAATAGCACTCTGCAACCACACACACATATGTTTTCGTTGATGAATTATCAATTTCAGATACTTCACACGACGAGATACCACACCACCTGAGCTTGAATTGTACTCCTACTTGTTAAACCTGTAAGAAATCATTGAAAGAAATCCAACTCTGTAAATAGCTATGGAAGATAACACAACACAATTGACGTCTCAATTCCACTGCAAGCACCAGAGATAGGCAGATATTGAGACAGCAGTGTGATGATTATCCTAAAACTGAATGCACTAACGACCAAATGTACAGAGAACAGTGTTGAAAACATGTATAGAGAACAGAATTCAAAATATGTCACTTCTTCACCTTCAGCTAGCTAGCTAGCCCAAACATAATTCAAAATCACTTCGACCAGATTCAAAATCCCAAATACGTTCATCAAATCACCGTACAAGCACGGGGGGGGGGGGAGGTGCAGAAACACTGAACCACACAGCTAGCATACAAAAATAACAGGGCGCACAGGCAAAACCACAAAATCCATTGTTCAACCCAATAACAGCAGAACCGTGCAACATTTTACAAGTACACCATTGAAAATTCACAAAGGAGTCAAGCAGCGAACAAGGCATTGGAGGACAAACAGAGCATCAGATGATAACTGAACTTTCCATTGCCATTTCATTGCAGCATCAGCCTACATGGGACAAGACGACACATCATATCAACACCAATGAACACAAGCACCCGGCACACATCCTGATCACCAGACCGGAACAGCAACCACGCAGCATCACCGACGGCGACCCCAGAACCTAGGCGCGCTCCCCGCGGATGCGGCGGGCGAGCTGGATGTACTTGTGCATATGAAACCTGTAAGAAATCATTGAAAGAGACCCAACTCTGTAAATGTGGCTATGGAAGATAACACACAACATAGTTGACATCTCAATTGCACCGTACGAACCAGAGGTTATGCAGATATTGAGTAGTAGTGTGATGACTGATGATTATCCTGAAACTGAATGCAGTTACGACCAAATGTACAGAGAACGGAATTCAAAATATGTCGCTTCTTCACCAGACATAGTTCAAAATCACTTCGAACAGATCTAAAAAGCCCAAATGCGTTCATCAAATCACTGTACAGAGAAAGGGAAAAAAAGGATGCCGAAACACTGAACCACACAGCCAGCAAGCAAAAATAACAGGGCGGAGGGCGCCCAGGCAAAAACCACGGGCATTGCACCATGCATTGTTCAACCCCATCACTGCAACCATGCTACAGTTTACCAGTACACCACTGAAAAACCAGAGCAAACAAGCAGTCAACAGTGGCATTCGAGGACAAACATAGCATCAGATAATTCTTGAAAGTTTCATTACCATTTCATTCCAACATCAGGCTACATAGGACAAGAAGACACATCATATCAACACATCATAGAAGATGGACACTGTCTGTTGGTCTTGCAAATTCTCTAGTACTTGCTGTTTGCAATGTGTCCTAAAATTACCTAGCACTCTCTGCAGCAGCACACGGATGTCTTCATTGATGAATTGTCACTTTCAGATACTTAAAATGACCAGATACCACACCACCTCAGCTTGAATTGTGCATGTTAAACCTGTAAGAAATCGTTGAAAGAGACCTGCTCAGATGCTTTCATCAAATCATTGTACAGACATGGGGAAAAAAGGTGCAGAAACACTGAACCACACAGCTAGCAAACCAAAACAACAGGGCGCACAGGCAAAACCACAAAACCCACGGATATTGCATCATGCATTGTTCAACCCCATCACTGCAGAACCGTGCTACATTTTCACGTGCGCCATTGAAAATTCACAAAGCAGTCTAGCAGAAAACAAAGGCATTGGAGGACAAACAGAGCATCAGATGATAACTGAACATTCCATTGCCATTTCATTGCAGCACCAGGATACATAGGACAAGAGGACACATCATATCAACACCAACGAACACAGGCACCCGGCAAACATACGAATCGCTAGACATGAACCTAGGCGCGCTCCCCGCGGATGCGGCGGGCGAGCTGTATGTCCTTGGGCATGATGGTGACGCGCTTGGCGTGGATGGCGCAGAGGTTGGTGTCCTCGAAGAGCCCGACGAGATACGCCTCGGCGGCCTCCTGCAGCGCGGACACGGCAGAGGACTGGAAGCGGAGGTCCGTCTTGAAGTCCTGCGCGATCTCCCGGACGAGGCGCTGGAAGGGGAGCTTGCGGATGAGCAGCTCCGTGCTCTTCTGGTACTTGCGGATCTCACGGAGCGCGACGGTCCCCGGGCGGAAGCGGTGGGGCTTCTTCACGCCGCCGGTGGCCGGGGCCGACTTGCGCGCCGCCTTGGTCGCCAGCTGCTTCCGCGGCGCCTTGCCGCCCGTGGACTTGCGCGCCGTCTGCTTCGTGCGGGCCATCGGAGCGGCGGGGTCTGAGCCTGGATGCTTCGCCGGCGTTGTTGGATTTGGGTCTGGGTGGAGCGATGAGATGAGAAGAGGAGGCGGCGGGATTAAATGGGGAAGAGAGGGTGGGCGGGGGATCGGGAAATTTTTGGGGCGAGAAGGCGCGCGGCGTGGGGAGGAGCGACATGAGGTATGGAGCGTTGGATCGGTGGGAGATGGACGGATGAGATCGAGGTTTTGTGGTGAGCACGCGGATCATGGAGGGGGCGATCCGTGGGCTGGGCATGGTCCACTCAAATCTCTTTTTTACATTGCTATATGCACAATAATACTCTAGTAAACATAACAAAGGTCCTGGCATATTACAATTTCGTCTTACCTCTACATATGTTTTATGACCTCAAAAAATCCAATCATGTTTTTACTATTCATGTGGTTTTCCTATTTGTATGAATTAAACAACTAATTCGGTTGATTTTTATGTTTTCACAATTGTCTGTTTTGCGTATGTAATCCTACCTATATTGATATATTAGTCCATATTTTTTATTTTTTTTAAATCATGTGAATCAAATAAGCCCCAGATGATGCATGTCATTTTGTTTCAGATATGAACACAGATCACTATCCCACTAGAGGAAATAAGATCAACACATTCTTATGTGTTTCTTCTATGTCTCCCACAACCTCATATCGAGTTGGACACGGTGCCCCGGCCCGATCCCCACATTTGTCAGCAGCGTTCCTGGCTGGAAATGGCTCGGGAGAGAAGTTCGGAATTCTCCTACATGTAGTAGGTGTATTTTAACTTGTTTCTTAGGGGTGTATGGCGAGATGCTCGTAGGGAGGGCGTCACCAGAGCAGCTAAGATGCCTCAGGAGCATACCGATCGCCATCTTCCTACTTTGTGGTGTTCGTGGTTGGAGGCGTTGTGGAGGGAGTGTTCACCATTGACACTTACATAAATAAGCTTGATGGTTATCCGGTATCTATCTTTGAGCATTACGTTTATTCGTATATGGTAGTGGAAAAATGTGTGACTTTATATTATGGATTTTTTTTAGAAATATAGTTTTATTATTTTCAGCAACCTTTTAAAATTTATTTTTGTATGTTCATACAGAAAGTTAAAAGTGTGACTGCATCCTTTTAAGCAAGTCGTTTGTTCTGACTATGCTTCTTAATAAC
>LR738712.1:653154620-653183128 GCA_902687465.1 Secale cereale
ACGGCATTTACTTCTTATGTTGCATAATTTTTCTTGTTAATGGGCAAATTACTCTGGAAAACCCAAATATGAAATCAAACATAATACATAGTATATATGATCTTTTCTATTTACGATGAGTAGAAATTTACAATCATCGTGCTCGTGGAGTTCTGAGATATATACCTTATGTTTCTTGCAATCTGTTGGTTTTCAATTTATATTGAATAGTTGTTACTGTTTTTATTAATTTTACATTCAAAAGGTGATGAAATATTTTAGTGTGGGTTTTCAAAGACCAGTAAACCAATTAATCAGTGCATCTATTCTTCATGCATGTGAGCAAAATGGTACTAGTAACTCAAGAATAATCTCAGATCTCATGCGATTAGTGGCTTTTATTTGTAAGTTGCATTCCATATTACATCTCACCTACCACTTGGAACTATATGCTATATATTGTGACAAAACCTTCCTCTTGCGCAACAAGACATCGAGTTGTGAATGAGAAGCACGAACTACCTTCCGCTGCTCAATCAATTCCGCACATGTATAACTAGCTAGGAATGAGATGCATCAGAAATACTTTGAGCACAATGTGGTAATAATCACCGATGTGACCGCTAATGATCATTGGGATCGAAATGCCAATCAATTTGTCAGCATGGTATCTGATCCTAGGACTAAGGAATATGCCAATGCCGAAGAGTTTGTCCGGTGCTGCAAGGTGAAACCGGAGAACGAGCAAGTTTATGGGAACTGGGCGCTCCAGATGCATACCTCTCAAATCGTACAACACCTCCAACGAAATTATGGGTCCACCAAAATGGCTACCACTCTCTGACGAAAACATTTCACTAACCATGGTGGCCACCTTCACTCATATTGATTCATCACCAAGATATGAGGTATCCATGCCTTTTTTTGCGATATCCATGCCATTTGTACGCACCAATATTTTTTCCACAAATAAATGTGTGGCATCACTTGTGAACCACGACGGCTGGCGGGGTACATGGACGCCAATGAGGCATACTGCAGGTTGTGTCCACATGCGGCGGCTGACGCTGGAGGTACTGGGGTGCCTTCGGTTGGGTTGGGTCTGGAGAAGGGGCGCCATGGCGGAGGTGTTCGGTGCCGACAAAGACAGGTGTGATGCTCGTGCACAAGATCAACTCCTATCCGCCTTGCCCAAAGTCAGTGCTCGCGCTTGGCTTCGCGCTACACACTGACCTGCGCACGCTCACTGAGCTCGTTTCCTAGGACGTGCCAGGCATCTGAGGCCCTGTTCAGCGATCCATCGACTCCCAGAATCCGCGGAGCGATGAAACTGCAGCTCCATGATTTTCATCTGCAGCTCCACCCGCTCTGGGAAGGGAGTTGTGGAGTGGCGCGATTCCAAACAGGGCGTAAGTGTCCAGCGGCCAGTGTGAACACACCAAGAAAACACGGGTGTAGACGAGGCGACAAAGGGTATGCACACGGTTGTGCTATCTACCCATGTGCAATACAACTTTACAATGCAGATGGCCATTTCTCAGTAATCATGTAAATGATAGCGCACACGATCCACGTAGATGAGCTATGTGCAATGGAGATACTTATTGCACACGAGTGATCTCTGAATCCTATGCAAAGCATCGCACAAGATTCACGCACACGAGTTGTCTATGCGATGTCGACCCTTTGCAAATGACTAATTTCTATGAATTGTGTGTATGGTATCGCATACGGTTAGTTTTAACCAGGCGTGTGCAATGTGTTCTCCATTGCACACAGCTAATCTTGGTGCGCTCGATTTTATTTTTGAACAGATTATTTCTTAATGCTATAGTAATTCTGATTTTGTCCGGACTAAACTCCGATATTTATGCCAGGCAATGTTCAATAAATCGTTAACTGGTAGCTGCTCGGTCGGTTTAGGAGTAGCGATTAATCGGTGAATCGGCCTATTAACTGGATTAATCGGTCGACCATTAATCGGTAGATTGAATACGAACTTGCCAACATATATCAAGATTTTTTATGTATTATACCATACTCCCAAGATCACATGTAGGTAGTATACTAAAACATGCTTCCTTAGACATATGAAAATCATAGAGAGGAGGTACAATTATTAATCCTAGCTATTAAGGAGCGGGATGGGGATGGAAGGGGTTACGGGTCAAAATTTTGGGCTTTGTTTGCCCACCCATTAATGAACCGGCAGGGATTAATCGGCATGACAACTGGTTAATCGGTCTAACTGGCCAATTAATCGCCCCGACAAGTTAACTCGATGAATAGGTGTTATTCGATTCGGCCATGCGGTGAGTAGCGATTAACTGGCCCGTTAACTGATTAATCGGGTGAATTCTTGAACAGTGATGCCAGGCATGCCATGTGTAAGAATCTCGGAGTAATCAGTCTCAATATTTTCCTTTTTTGCGTGGTAGTCTGAATCTTTTCCTTCGTCTCGTGTCTGCTTGGATTGTGTTGTTTTTTGTTGGCGGGCAACGGGAGCTGCTGAAGGAAATATGCCCTAGAGGCAATAATAAAGATGTTATTTGTATTTCCTTATATCATGATAAAAGTCTTTTATTCATGCTAGAATTGTATTAACCGGAAACTTAGTACATGTGTGGATACATAGACAAAACAGTATGTCCCTAGTATGCCTCTACTAGACTAGCTCATTGATCAAAGATGGTTATGTTTCCTAGCCATAGACATGAGTTGTCATTTGATCAACGGGATCACATCATTAGGAGAATGATGTGATGGACAAGACCCATCCGTTAGCATAGCATTATGATCGTTTAGTTTAACTGCTATTGCTTTCTTCATGACTTATACTTGTTCCTATGACTATGAGATTATGCAACTCCCGAATACCGTAGGAACACCTTGTGTGCTATCAAACGTCACAACGTAACTGGGTGATCATAAAGATGCTCTACAGGTGTCTCCGAAAGTATTCGTGGTGTTGGCATAGATCAAGATTGGGATTTGTCACTCCGAATGTCGGAGAGGTATCTCTGGGCCCTCTCGGTAACACACATCACAATAAGCCTTGCAAGCAAAAGACTAATGAGTTAGTCACGAGATGATGTGTTACGGAACGAGTAAAGAGACTTGCCGGCAACGAGATTGAACTAGGTATAAAGATACCGACGATCGAATCTCGGACAAGTAACATACCGTTTGACAAAAGGAACAATGTATGTTGTTATGCGGTTCGACCGATAAAAGATCTTCGTAGAATATGTAGGAGCCAATATGGGCATCCAGGTTCCGCTATTGGTTATTGACCGGAGAGATGTCTCGGTCATGTCTACATAGTTCTCGAACCCGTAGGGTCCGCACGCTTAAACGTTCGTTGACGATATAGTATTTAATGAGTTATGTATGTTGGTGACCGAATGTTATTCGGAGTCCAGGATGTGATCACGGACATGACGAGGAACTCCGGAATGGTCCGGAGATAAATATTAATATATGAGATAATAGTGTTTGACCTCCGGAAGGGTTCCGGAATTCATCGGAAGAGGTTCCGGATGTTTCCCGAAGTGTTTGGGTACAAGAACACGTTATTTGGGCCAAAAGGGAAAGCACACAAGGTTTTTGGAAAGCGCAAAAGGAAGTTTTGCGGAGTCCAGGGGCCAGACGCCAGGGTCCCTGGCGTCTGGGTCCAGACGCCGGGAACCCTGGCGTCTGGCCCTGGAGTCCGAGAAGGACTCTTGCCTTACGGGTGAAACCGACTTTGTGAAGGCTTTTACTCCAAGTTTCGACCCCTAGGCTCAACATATAAATAGAGGGGTAGGGCTAGCACCCAAGACACATCAAGATACACCAAGCCGTGTGCCGGCTACCCCGACCCTCTAGTTTGTCCTCCGTCTAGTTTCTGTAGTGCTTGGCGAAGCCCGGCAGAGATTGTTCTTCATCAACAACCGTCACCACGCCGTCGTGCTGCCGGAACTCATCTACTACTTCGCCCGTCTTGCTGGATCAAGAAGGCGAGGACGTCATCGAGCTGAACGTGTGCTGAACGCGGAGGTGCCGTACGTTCGGTACTAGATCGGGACGGATCGTGAAGGTGCACGACTACATCAACCGCGTTGCTAAACGCTTCCGCTTTCGGTCTACGAGGGTACGTAGACACACTCTCCCCTCTCGTTGCTATGCATCTAGTAGATAGATCTTGCGTGATCGTAGGAAAATTTTGAAAATACTACGTTCCCCAACAGTGGCATCATGAGCCAGGTCTATGCGTAGATGATATGCACGAGTAGAACACAATAAGATTGTGGACGATACTAGTCATACTGCTTACTAGCATGTCATACTTTGCTTCGGCGGTATTGTGAGATGAAGCGGCCCGGACCGACATTACGCGTACGCTTACGCGAGACTGGTTTCACCGTTACGAGCACTCGTTGCTTAAAGGTGACTGGCGGGTGTCTGTCTCTCTCACTTTAGCTGAATCAAGTGTGACTACGCCCGGTCCTTGTGAAGGTTAAAACAACACATACTTGACGAAACATCGTTGTGGTTTTGTATGCGTAGGTAAGAACGGTTCTTGCTAAGCCCGTAGCAGCCACGTAAAAACTTGCAACAAACAAAGTAGAGGACGTCTAACTTGTTTTTGCAGGGCATGTTGTGATGTGATATGGTCAAGACATGATGAGTTATACGGTTTTGTATGAGATGATCATGTTTTGTAAAGTTATCGGCAACTGGCAGGAGCCATATGGTTGTCGCTTTATTGTATGAAATGCAATCGCCATGTAATTGCTTTAGTTTATCACTAAGCGGTAGCGATAGTCGTAGAAGCAATAGTTGGCGAGACGACAACGATGCTACGATGGAGATCAAGGTGTCAAGCCGGTGACGAAGGTGATCATGACGGTGCTTTGGAGATGGAGATCAAAAGCACAAGATGATGATGGCCATATCATGTCACATATTTTGATTGCATGTGATGTTTATCTTATTATGCTTCTTATTTTGCTTAGAACGATGGTAGCATTATAAGATGATCCCTTACTAAATTTCAAGGTATAAGTGTTCTCCCTGAGTATGCACCGTTGCGAAAGTTCGTCGTGCCGAGACACCACGTGATGATCGGGTGTGATAAGCTCTACGTTCAAATACAACGGGTGTAAGCCAGTTTTGCACACGCAGAATACTCGGGTTAAACTTGACGAGCCTAGCATATACAGATATGGCTTCGGAACACTGGAGACCGAAAGGTCGAGCGTGAATCATATAGTAGATATGATCAACATAAGATGTTCACCATTGAAAACTACTCCATCTCACGTGATGATCGGACATGGTTTAGTTGATTTGGATCACGTGATCATTTAGATGACCAGAGGGATGTCTATCTAAGTGGGAGTTCTTTAAATTAATATGATTAAATTGAACTTTAATTTATCATGAACTTAGTCCTGATAGTTTTTGCATATCTATGTCGTTGTAGATCAATGGCCCGTGCTACCGTTCCTTTGAATTTTAATGCATTCCTAGAGAAAGCTAAGTTGAAAGATGATGGTAGCAATTACACGGACTGGGTCCGTAACCTGAGGATTATCCTCATTGCTGCACAGAAGAATTATGTCCTTGAAGCACCGCTAGGTGACAAACCCCCTTCCGCTGATGCAGACGCTGTGAACGTCTGGCAGTCACGGTCTGATGACTACACGATAGTTCAGTGTGCCATGCTTTACGGCTTAGAACCGGGACTTCAACGACGTTTTGAACGTCATGGAGCATATGAGATGTTCCAGGAATTGAAGTTAATATTTCAAGCAAATGCCCGAATTGAGAAATATGAGATTTCCAATAAGTTCTATAGCTGCAAAATGGAGGAGAACAGTTCTATCAATGAACACTTGCTCAGAATGTCTGGGTACTACAATCATATGACTCAACTTGGTTGCAATGTTGACGAAGATAGTGTCATTGATAGAGTTCTTCAATCACTGCCACCAAGCTATAAAGGCTTCGTGATGAACTATAACATGCAAGGGATGCAAAAGACAATTCCCGAGCTCTTCGCTATGCTCAAAGCTGCGGAGGTAGAAATCAAAAAGGAGCATCAAGTGTTGATGGTTAATAAGACCACTGGTTTCAAGAAAAAGGGCAAGGGAAAGAAAGGGAACTTCAAAAGGAATAGCAAATCAGTTGCTACTTCAACGAAGAAACCCAAATCTGGAGCCAAGCCTGAAACTGAGTGCTTCTACTGCAAGGGAACTGGACACTGGAAGCGGAACTGCCCCAAGTATTTGGCGGATAAGAAGGATGGCAAGATGAACAAAGGTATATATGATATACATGTTATTGATGTGTACCTTACTAATGCTCGTAGTAGTACCTGGGTATTTGATACCGGTTCGGTTGCTAATATTTGTAACTCGAAACAGGGACTACGGATTAAACGAAGATTAGCTAAGGACGAGGTGACGATGCGCGTGGGAAACGGTTCCAAAGTCGATGTGATCGCCGTCGGCACGCTACCTCTACATCTACCTTCGGGATTAGTTTTAGACCTAAATAATTGTTATTTGGTGCCAGCGTTGAGCATGAACATTATATCTGGATCTTGTTTATTGCGAGACGGTTATTCATTTAAATCAGAGAATAATGGTTGTTCCATTTTTATGAATAATATCTTTTATGGTCATGCAACCTTAAAGAGTGGTCTATTCTTACTAGATCTTGATTGTAGTGATACACATATTCATAATATTTAAACCAAAAGATGCAAGGTTAATAATGATAGTGCAACTTATTTGTGGCACTGCCGTTTGGGTCATATTGGTGTAAAACGCATGAAGAAACTCCATAAAGATGGACTTTTGGAATCACTTGATTATGAATCACTTGGTGCTTGCGAACCATGCCTCATGGGCAAGATGACTAAAACTCCATTCTCCGGAACTATGGAGCGAGCAACAGATTTGTTGGAAATCATACATACTGATGTATGTGGACCAATGAGCGTTGATGCTCGCGGCGGGTATCGTTATTTTCTGACCTTCACTGATGATTTGAGCAGATATGGGTATATCTACTTAATGAAACACAAGTCTGAAACATTTGAAAAGTTCAAAGAATTTCAGAGTGAAGTAGAGAATCATCGTAACAAGAAAATAAAGTTCCTACGATCTGATCGTGGAGGAGAATATTTGAGTTACGAGTTTGGTCTTCATTTGAAACAATGTGGAATAATTTCACAACTCACGCCACCTGGAACACCACAGCGTAATGGTGTGTCCGAACGTCGTAACCGTACTTTATTAGATATGGTGCGATCTATGATGTCTCTTACCGATTTACCACTATCGTTTTGGGGTTATGCTTTAGAGACAGCTGCATTCACGTTAAATAGGGCACCATCTAAATCCGTTGATACGACGCCTTATGAACTGTGGTTTGGCAAGAAACCAAAGTTGTCGTTTCTTAAAATTTGGGGCTGCGATGCTTATGTGAAAACACTTCAACCTGATAAGCTCGATCCCAAGTCAGAAAAATGTGTCTTCATAGGATACCCAAAAGAAACTGTTGGGTACACCTTCTATCACAGATCCGAAGGCAAAATATTCGTTGCTAAGAACGGACCCTTTCTAGAAAAAGAGTTTCTCTCGAAAGAAGTGAGTGGGAGGAAAGTAGAACTTGATGAGGTAATTGTACCTTCTCCCATATTGGAAAGTGGTACATCACAGGAAATTGTTCCAGTGATTCCTACACCAATTAGTGAGGAAGTTGATGATAATGATCATGAAATTTCGGATCAAGTTTCTACTGAACGTCGTAGATCAACCAGAGTACGTTCCGCACCAGAGTGGTACGGCAACCCAGTTCTGGAAATCATGTTACTAGACCATGATGAACCTACGAACTATGAGGAAGCGATGATGAGCCCAGATTCCGCAAAATGGCTTGAAGCCATGAAATCTGAGATGGGATCCATGTATGAGAACAAAGTATGGACTTTGGTTGACTTGCCCGATGATCGGCAGGCCATCGAAAATAAATGGATCTTCAAGAGGAAGACCGACGCAGACGGTAATGTTACTGTTTACAAAGCTCGACTTGTTGTGAAAGGTTTTCGACAAGTTCAAGGAGTTGACTACGATGAGACTTTCTCACCTGTAGCGATGCTTAAGTCTGTCCGAATCATGTTAGCAATTGCCGCATTTTATGATTATGAAATCAGGCAAATGGATGTCAAAACTGCATTCCTAAATGGATATCTCAAAGAAGAGTTGTATATGATGCAACCAGAAGGTTTTGTCGATCCAAAAGGTGCTAACAAAGTTTGCAAACTCCAGCGATCCATCTATGGACTGGTGCAAGCATCTCGGAGTTGGAATATACGCTTTGATGAGGTGATCAAAGCATATGGTTTTATACAGACTTTTGGAGAAGCCTGTATTTACAAGAAAGTGAGTGGGAGCTCTGTAGTATTTCTAATATTATATGTAGATGACATATTGTTAATTGGAAATGATATAGAATTTCTGAACAGCATAAAAGGATACTTGAATAAAAGTTTTTCGATGAAAGACCTCGGTGAAGCTGCTTACATATTAGGCATCAAAATCTATAGAGATAGATCAAGACGCTTGATTGGACTTTCACAAAGCACATACCTTGATAAGATTTTGAAAAGGTTCAAAATGGATCAGTCAAAGAAAGGGTTCTTGCCTGTTTTACAAGGTATAAAGTTGAGTAAGACTCAATGCCCGACCACTGCAGAAGATAGAGAGAAAATGAAAGTCATTCCCTATGCCTCAGCCATAGGATCTATCATGTATGCAATGCTGTGTACCAGACCTGATGTGTGCCTTGCTATAAGTCTAGCAGGGAGGTACCAAAGTAATCCAGGAGTGGATCACTGGACAGCGGTCAAAAACATCCTAAAGTATCTGAAATGAACAAAGGATATGTTTCTCGTATATGGAGGTGACAAAGAGCTCGTCGTAAACGGTTACGTCGATTCTAGCTTTGACACTGATCCGGATGACTCAAAGTCACAAACCGGATATGTATTTTTATTGAACGGTGGAGCTGTCAGCTGGTGCAGTTCCAAGCAGAGCGTCGTGGCGGGATCTACGTGTGAAGCGGAATACATAGCTGCTTCAGAAGCAGCAAATGAAGGAGTCTGGATGAAGGAGTTCATATCCAATCTAGGTGTAGTACCTAGTGCATCGGATCCAATGAAAATCTTTTGTGACAACACTGGAGCCATAGCCTTGGCGAAGGAGTCCAGGTTTCACAAGAGAACAAAGCACATCAAAAGACGCTTCAATTCCATCCGCGATCTAGTCAAGGAGGGAGACATAGAGATTTGCAAAATACATACGGATCTAAATGTTGCAGACCCATTGACTAAGCCTCTTCCACGGGCAAAACATGATCAGCACCAAGACTCCATGGGTGTGAGGATCATCACTTTGTAATCTAGATTATTGACTCTAGTTCAAGTGGGAGACTGAAGGAAATATGCCCTAGAGGCAATAATAAAGATGTTATTTGTATTTCCTTATATCATGATAAAAGTCTTTTATTCATGCTAGAATTGTATTAACCGGAAACTTAGTACATGTGTGGATACATAGACAAAACAGTATGTCCCTAGTATGCCTCTACTAGACTAGCTCATTGATCAAAGATGGTTATGTTTCCTAGCCATAGACATGAGTTGTCATTTGATCAACGGGATCACATCATTAGGAGAATGATGTGATGGACAAGACCCATCCGTTAGCATAGCATTATGATCGTTTAGTTTAACTGCTATTGCTTTCTTCATGACTTATACTTGTTCCTATGACTATGAGATTATGCAACTCCCGAATACCGTAGGAACACCTTGTGTGCTATCAAACGTCACAACGTAACTGGGTGATCATAAAGATGCTCTACAGGTGTCTCCGAAAGTATTCGTGGTGTTGGCATAGATCAAGATTGGGATTTGTCACTCCGAATGTCGGAGAGGTATCTCTGGGCCCTCTCGGTAACACACATCACAATAAGCCTTGCAAGCAAAAGACTAATGAGTTAGTCACGAGATGATGTGTTACGGAACGAGTAAAGAGACTTGCCGGCAACGAGATTGAACTAGGTATAAAGATACCGACGATCGAATCTCGGACAAGTAACATACCGTTTGACAAAAGGAACAACGTATGTTGTTATGCGGTTCGACCGATAAAGATCTTCGTAGAATATGTAGGAGCCAATATGGGCATCCAGGTTCCACTATTGGTTATTGACCGGAGAGATGTCTCGGTCATGTCTACATAGTTCTCGAACCCGTAGGGTCCGCACGCTTAAACGTTCGTTGACGATATAGTATTTAATGAGTTATGTATGTTGGTGACCGAATGTTATTCGGAGTCCAGGATGTGATCACGGACATGACGAGGAACTCCGGAATGGTCCGGAGATAAAGATTAATATATGAGATAATAGTGTTTGACCTCCGGAAGGGTTCCGGAATTCACCGGAAGAGGTTCCGGATGTTTCCCGAAGTGTTTGGGTACAAGAACACGTTATTTGGGCCAAAAGGGAAAGCACACAAGGTTTTTGGAAAGCGCAAAAGGAAGTTTTGCGGAGTCCAGGGGCCAGACGCCAGGGTCCCTGGCGTCTGGGTCCAGACGCCGGGAACCCTGGCGTCTGGCCCTGGAGTCCGAGAAGGACTCTTGCCTTACGGGTGAAACCGACTTTGTGAAGGCTTTTACTCCAAGTTTCGACCCCTAGGCTCAACATATAAATAGAGGGGTAGGGCTAGCACCCAAGACACATCAAGATACACCAAGCCGTGTGCCGGCTACCCCGACCCTCTAGTTTGTCCTCCGTCTAGTTTCTGTAGTGCTTGGCGAAGCCCTGCAGAGATTGTTCTTCATCAACAACCGTCACCACGCCGTCGTGCTGCCGGAACTCATCTACTACTTCGCCCGTCTTGCTGGATCAAGAAGGCGAGGACGTCATCGAGCTGAACGTGTGCTGAACGCGGAGGTGCCGTACGTTCGGTACTAGATCGGGACGGATCGTGAAGGTGCACGACTACATCAACCGCGTTGTTAAACGCTTCCGCTTTCGGTCTACGAGGGTACGTAGACACACTCTCCCCTCTCGTTGCTATGCATCTAGTAGATAGATCTTGCGTGATCGTAGGAAAATTTTGAAAATACTACGTTCCCCAACAGCTGCTGCTATCACCACTTTTTAGCCGTGAAAAAAATAGCATGCTATAGTAAAATATTGCCGACTGGTAGGGCTTCGGTTGTCGATTTCTTCCCTGACGTGCTCGATAGTTCTCTTCTACGTCTCGCCATGCCGTCGCGGAGTCAGAGCTGCCCTACAGTGCTAGGTGGTGATGATGACATGTGGCTGGTGGTCTTCGAGGATGTGTTGGTTGGCGCCAACTTTGCCCATTTCTCCTGCCTTTTGGTGGCCTTCTCGGTCGGAGCTGTCAAGCGCCTGCACCGGCGGTCGACTGTGTGGCATGGGCCGGCATGGGTTTCCGTGTTTGTGGCGACAAGGGCTTCGTTGCCTGAAGTCGATGGTGAAGTCGGAGTTGTTGGCTCGTGGAGGAGTGATGACGATGACGCTTGTTGACGATCTCGACTTTTTGGTTCTTCTCTATGGTGTTTGTGTATCTCCGTGTGGGTGGCCATATCGGCCGTTTTTGCCCTGTGCGGGCTGTTGTAATGGTTTTAGCCTGATTTTTCGTTAATTAACCCGGAAACCCTCTTTCTTTTTTAATGATATCGAGGTTCTTAGGGGCAGATTTTCCAAAAAAAAAAGTTATGAACGTACTATAGTATGCTATTAGTGCGACACTGTATACAGATTTATTTAGCGAGTCATTCCTTAACACACTACAATGTGCTATTAGTAACCTATTAGTGACGGTATAGTGTGACGCCCCCGATTATTGTCCGTACACTAATCATGCACGCAAATGTGTACGACCAAGATCAGGGACTCACTGGAAGATATCACAACACAACTCTAGACACAAATTAAAATAATACAAGCTTTATATTACAAGCCAGGGGCCTCGAGGGCTCGAATACATAAGCTCGAAAATACAAGAGTCAGCGGAAGCAATAATATCTGAGTACAGACATAAGTTAAACAAGTTTGCCTTAAGAAGGCTAGCACAAAAGTAGCAACGATCGAAAAGGCAAGGCCTCCTGCCTGGGACCTCCTAACTACTCCTCGAAGCCGAACTCCATGTAGAAACATCATCGGAATCCTCTGGCTCCTGGGCTCCACCATCTGGTTGCGTCATCCGAGAAGAAGGAACAAAAGGGGAAAAGGGAGAGAAAAGCAACCGTGAGTACTCATCCAAAGTACTCGCAAGCAAGGAGCTACACTACATATGCAATGATATCTGTGTAAGGGGGTAATATCTGTGGGCTAAACTGCAGAATGCCGGAATAAGAGGGGGATAGCTAATCCAAACGAAGACTACGCTTCTCGCAACGTCCATCTTGCAGCAGAAGAAGAGAGTAGCTGGAAGTAACAAGTATCCTCGCTTCTGGCAGCCTCCGTCTTGAAGCAGTAGAAGGGAATAGATGGTAAGTTCACCAAGTAACATCGTATAGCATAAACCTACCCGGTGATCCTCCCGCACATCACCCTGTGAGAGAGCAACCACCGAGTTGTATCTGGCATTGGTAAGGGTGTGTTTTATTAAGTATCTGGTTCTAGTTGTCATGAGGTCGGAATACAACTCCGGGTCGTCCTTTTACCGAGGGACGCGGCTATTCGAATAGATTAACTTCCCTGCAGGGGTGCACCACATAACCCAACACGCTTGATCCCATTTGGCCGGACACACTTTCCAGGGTCATGCCCGGCCTCGGAATATCAACACGTCGCAGCCCTACCTAAGCACAACAGAGAGGTCAGCACGCCGGTCTAAACCCTAAGCGCACGGGGGTCTGGGCCCATCGCCCAATGCACACCTGCACGTTGCGAGGGCGGCCGGTAAGCAGACCTAGCCTCTCCTAATACCAGAGTAGGCTTTCCAGTCCAATCCGGCGCGCGCCGCTAAGTCGCTGACGTCAAGAAGGCTTCGGCTAATACCACGACGTCGAGTGCCCATAACTGTTCCCACGCAGCTGGTTAGTGCTTATAGACCAAATGGCCAGACTCAGATCAAATACCAAGATCTCGATAAACGTGTTATTATGACATAACCGCGGACAACAACCAGGGCTAGGCCCACCTGTCTCCTAGGTGGTCGCAACCCGCCCTGTCGCTCCGCCACAAAGTAACCATCAGGGGACTGTCGGGAACCCAGGCCCACCACTACCTGGGTGGAACCACCTGCCCCTTCAGCCCCCATATCCGAATCATCATCATGTGTATGTAGAGTATGTATATAGTATATACCCGTGATCACCACCCGAGTGATCACGACCCGATAGAATAGCATGGCAGACGGACAAGAATGTATGGCCACTGATGGAATACTAGCATCTTATACTAAGCATTTAGGATTGCAGGTAAGGTATCAACGGTTGTAGCAGCAAAGATAGGCTATGCAACAGAATAGGAGTAACCAAGCAGTAACATGCTACGCTACTCTAATGCAAGCAGTAGGAAGAAGAATAGGCGATATCTGGTGATCAAAGGGGGGGCTTGCCTGGCTGCTTTGGCAAGAAGGAGCGGTCGTCGTCGACGTAGTCGAACACAGTGGCATCGGCATCGTCTCAGGGTCTACCGGAAAGGAAGTAACGGAGGGGGAACACAATAAATAACATATCAACAAAAGCATACCAAATCATAACACAACAATACGCGGTGCTAGGGGTGGCCTAACGCGGTGGGAGGTGATACCGGCGAAGGATGGAAACATCCGGGAAAGTATCCCGGTGTTTGACGTTTTCGGACAGATGAACCGGAGGTGAAAAGTTGCAGGTTCGCTATGCTAGGGACATGTGGTTGACAAACGGACCGCGTATTCGGATTCGTATCGAAATTCTGAGCAACTTTCATATATAAATTATTTCCATCTGACTTACGGTTTATTTACTATGAATTTTTAAAGTGTATTTGATATTCAACAATTTTTGGAACTGTTTCAATTCGAGATTAAATGGCTGAAATACTTTTTGCACCCACTGCCACTCTAGTCTTAGCCTCTGACAGCAGGACCCATGAACTGGTCAACCCAGTCAGCCTGACTGGTCAACGGGGGAGGTGTAGGCCCATATGACATAGACACACCACTAGTAAATTAAAAGATGTCTATCTTAAATAGACTAGGACCACTGACCATTGATACAGTAGGCTGACTAACACTAAAATTATACCCTGACTAATTAATCCTAGGACAAATTAAGCCGGCCAGCCGCACAAGCCAAGACACAACCGTGTCTCACACACATGTGTACGCACATGGTGGCCATGGCCATGGCACAAGAGGCGTACGTGAGTGGCCATGGCTCACGCGGAGCAGCAAGCGAAAGGCAGCAGCAGGGTAGAAAGAGCAGCAGTAGTCAACTGAGCAGCGGTGGCGGCAACAGAGCAAGCACAAACCAACGGCAATAGGCGGTAGCATTAGAGAGCAGCGGCGGCAGCAGCAACGCGCGGGCGCGGTCGAGCGGAGGCAGCAGCGGGCAGAGCAACACAACAGCAACAGATAGCGGCAGGGGTGGAGCGCGACCCTGGCGAGCAGCGGGGGCGTGGTCGTGGGGTGAGCAACAGGTAGGCACGCGGGATGCGGCCGACGTTTAACCGCACACACACGCGCCGGCGACGATCTTCGGGAGCGGCGACGACGCACGGGAAGGTATTCTACGGGGGCCAAATCGAGCAGCGGTTCAAGCCATCTGAACAAGGGCACTGCACTGTGTCCGTAGATGGCACAGACGCGAACTAGGACGAGCGGAAATGGTTGGGACGGCGACGTCCAACGGCGATGACGGCGGTGCTGTATGGGGAATAGCCTACAGGGCACGGTGAGGAGTAAAGGGAAGTCGAGGAGAAGCGAGGGCTCACAGTGAAGCTTGTGGTGGGACTCGACGAGGTCGTGCGTGCCGGAGACGGGCGGATCGAGGCGGCGACCGTGGTGTCGCGGTTAGGAAAGACGAGGACGATGGCGAGCGCACGAGCCATCCCAGCTCGAATCGTTGCTCGGGGAAGATGAAGTCAACGGTGGAGGTCCTCCTGCACAACTCCACCAGCGCCGGGGAAGTCATAGGCCACGGCATCGGTGACAATGGTGTGGTGATCGCGCGAGCTCTCGCGCTCGATTCAGAGCCAAGGAGAAGGCGGCTCGATGGGGAAGGAGAGGGGATCGAAAGAGGGTGAGCTAGGATTTCGGGGAGGCTACCATATAGGCCGAGGGGGGGGGGGCTCATGGCGGCCATCCATGGCCGTGATGCCATGGATGCGTGCCACGCCCTGGCCTCGTCTCTGTACAGAGGAACAGAGGAAGGGGAAAAGTCCATGGTGGGCTTGGGCCGTGCACTGTAGCAATGGGCTACAAATGCATAGTAGTAGATAGGCCTTTTCCTTTTTTTGTCTATATTTATTTTTCTGTTTTGCTTTTCTTTATAGTTTTGTATTTTTGTCGATCTAATAAATGAGTATAGTTAAATGTGCCACTTAGCACATAAATACTAGGCAAGGTTTTGAAGTGGCACACAAAGTTCCAAATTATTTTGAATTGTTTACATTTTTATTTAAATTAGGATGGTTCGATTAAAAGCTTTATGGCTCAATTAAAAATAGCTTAGGGGCATTTTATCATTCTGAAAAATGTGGATTCTTTAACGACAATTTGTTAGGGAATATTTGCAACCCACCGAACATTTTTACCGTTTGAAGAAAAACAATTTGCCTTTACTTTAAATTTGAATTTGATCGGGTTTGGATCAAAGTGAGTTTTAGCAATTTTAATTGCGATGACATGGCACCATTAGGAGGGGATTATTGTAGCTTAATTATCCGGGCGTCACAATTCTCCTCCACTACAAGAAATCTCGTCCCGAGATTTAGGAAGGGAGTAGGGGAGAAAATCTGGTTTACAAAATTCTAACGGATCTTCTCGGTCCTGGTTGCTCTTCTCGAATGGGTCAATCCATTACGTTGATGTATTCAGTTCTCTGCTTTAAGTCATCATGATCAAGTCGTTATCCTTTCTTTGGGATCTCCATCATCCTACGAACGCGGCCAGGGGAAATACTCTGGAAGAACACCTTTCCACAAAGCTGGGCATCAGACGGTGAACTCAATGGGAAATACACGAGGTACCCCACGAGTTGTATTTTAGTGAATTCGTTGAGTGCAAGATATGATGGTACCAAAGTTTCAAATGGGTAGGCAATCATTTGATGCCTAGACAGAAGCTGGAATGGGGGTTCGAACAACGAGAGTAACATGGTGTTTGATTCCAGAATGGATAATGGTATAGAATTTAGCTCGTGAATCACATACGAAGTCAGGTGCAAAGGATACATTAGAATCCGGGTTGTAAAGAAGAGTCGGGTTTTGATCCAGTGGACCTGTGGGTTATGGGCCCACCATGTGGGTTGAAAATAGGTAGGGTGGTGACATCTTGCACAGCCGCGACAGGGAGGCGTGTTAGTGCATAGCTTGTCAGCTATGTCGCCAACAATGTCGGTACCAAGGACGGGGAACGAAGAGAACCATTTTCCCGCTCGTTGAAACGAGGCGGACCAATAGGCAAAGTTCTCGCCCATCGGTGGTTACCGGAATATTATCAACAATAGTAATAGGGTCTTACTGACATAGTTGTACACCAAGGTGTTTACATAAGCAGAAAATTATTTATGCTTAGATTATATGTAGATCAAGGAAAGGTTAAACAAACAAATGGAAAGGAAAATTGTGATTACACACAGTTATTAGGGGTATATCCTTCCCATTGGCAAGAAGAACAAGTCATACAGGGTAGGAGAGCAAGTACCCAACCATTCAGATAACGGGGCAAGGGTTAATCAAGATGTTACCCATACAACGGTGTTTGGATAACTGACCAAGAATCATTTAGCATCGTGCCTCCAATGTTCTTGTTGATGAGCGGGGGTATCATAGTCATGCTTCGAGGTAGCAATGATATGGCGTTTCAAGTAAGGGCCAGACCTTGGATACACAAATGATCCATCATAAGCAACTTATAGAATAAGTCTTACAATTTCCTCTTGGAAGAATGGCTATCCTTACAAAAGAAATTATAATGATGGGTCCTCTAGCCTGGGGTGCTAGGCATGACATCATATTACCGGGTCATCAAAGGACCAACATTATAACTACTGGAAAGTTGTCCCAACCATCATATCTGTCCGAGATTCAGATCCGATTGGTGTCATGTTACCTCAAGCTCAGGATGTTCAAGAAGAAAAGGTGCAACACAAACCGACGAATTGACATTGCAAGATTCTCGGAAAATGAACTATGGGAGCGGGTTCCGAAACAATAGTTCATCATTAAACCAAGGAGAGGATGAGGGGGTGGCCGATGGGCTCAGCGACAATTCATCGACAATTCCAAACGGATGGATTTCCACAATAATGTGAACAAGAAGATGACACTTGTCAATTTAAATGATATAATGTTGTATGCTCGAGGAAAACATACACCACTAATCATTAGTTGAAAGGTGTGCCCGAAATATGACCTTACGCAGCAAGATCAATGTTAGAGTGACGATTCCATAACCAACAGTCTAAGAATGAACTGTCGATCATTAACTTCAAAGCCATAGGGTTTCTAGAAGTACAGAACTCAGGCAACATTGTTGGCATATTGGTATCCGGGTTGAGAACAACACGGGGACCAAGGAAGAATGGTGATGGTGAGAAGTATCATCATACCGAAAATTTCTAAGAGGTGGAGCAATCCCCACAACATTCTCGACATAGAAGACAGTAATACTTCAATGCAGAATACAACACTAGTTGGAGAGCAAGTTGTATTCATAATGTGTACAAGTTCACGATGAAAGGAAGTCGAGGGTGTTGCCGATGATAGTAAAAATCATCAAGGGCAAGGAAGGTATTTCTCATCATGAACACCGTTGACATCTCGGAAGAAGTCAAAGTGCTGAAATTGATCCGACACATTTCCTGGGAGGTTTCAAGAGGACGCAATCAAACAACATCTGCAACAAGCAAGGGAATGAAGAAGTGGCAAGTTATAGGATCAATATATAAGATGCAAGCTCGGAATCAAAGTTGCCTTACTGAACAAGCAACCAGATGCAGAAAGCTCGACGCAAGTTGTGCTCGATCTCTGAAGAATTTGTGCACCAAAGAAGGACGAGGTAGCACAGTCAAAGATAGCTAGACAAGGGATGTACCCGATAGCCTAGGAATAAAACCAGATTGAGTTTAAAAAAAATTCCCAGTAACATTTACTAGGGGTGTTGAATTTTTAGAGCGGATTTGATTTACTAAACGGTGTCCTCGGTTGACGGCAACCTAGAACCCGTAGAGTGATTACGACAAGCAAAGGTACTACTTCATCAAAAGTCCAAAAGGTGTAGTGCAAAGGCATGATATCCTCGAGATATCAAAGGGTAAAACTCGAAGGTAGAACACGGTAGAAGTTGAACTAGGTCATTGACCGATGACAGTAGATGCTTTAACCTTGTCAAAAATTGACGAGGCCTGGAATGGATTCTCATCAGATATATCAGATCAGGACAGCATGGTCAGAACCATAACTGTAAGGAATCAATTCAAGAATACTGAAAGAATCATACAGTTGGATAATCATTTTGCAAGAAGCTTTCGAGACGGTCTACATCATTTTCATGGGCATGAACACAGAGTTCAAGGTCGACTCCCACTTCTTTAATGCATATCATTTCATTCACCTCTCGCTTGATAAAACTGTAGTGTTGGAATTTTATCTGGTAGAACACCAGAAGAGGATGACTTGTGAAAACTTTTGGGTTTTCACGGATTCGGGGAAGGCATAGGTTCAACCCGTCGGGTATCTTAGTAACATATACCTCAAGTTTCAAAAGTAAATAAGACAAGTTTGATAGTAGAGCATGGTTGACAAAAGCAGAGGATACAATTTACCAAAGGCATTATGTATCAGGGGAAGAACTCACAAGGTTTTTTTTGTATACGAAGGACATTGTCGGATAATATTTCATCAAAGGATCGAGCGATCCACAACGGAGCTGATGTGAGTATCAGTACTCACTCAGAGGAAGAAGAATGCAGAGGCATCAGATTCAAGAATCACCTGATTAGTCCGATGCTTGAAATAGAAAGAAATTATGGTTTCCAAAAGGAAGGATCAAAAGCAGACGCTCTGATCAAGGATGGATAGGCAGAAAACACTTAATTGGTCAATCAATAAAGGTTTGAATTACCGAGTACCAACTCATGTCCGGAATGACGTCTGAGCCGGAAAGATAATTTTAAAAAGGATAACCTGATGACTGTGTGCATACGCACACATTGAATCAATAGGCTCAAAAATGGCTAAGACAATGGATGCTAACGAAGACTACTAGTCATATGGAATTAACCATAATGCAAGCAGGCAAGAATTTCAAGAGTAACAGGCTGCAGAGGATTTTCGAAAGATCGAAAAGTGTTTCGAAGGATTTTGTGAGACACATGATCAATTGAGAAGAACGGAACCTCGATAAATGTGAGGAAATAACCATAAGGGTTTTCATGTGAAATAAAACTGTAAGACAGTAAACTCAAAGGATTCTCGGGACAACGGAGAATATTTCGAGGCATCTTGTAACGACAAGAGCGACGAGTAACGATCGTGAGAATGACAAGTGCATGCAGATATCCATAGGGATATATCGGTGGCAGTGAATTACAAAGGCGATGAACACAAGTTCTCGGGTTAACGGCGGAGATTATCTTCAGGGTCTTCTAGTGCAGCAGACGACCATCGGTCATAAGGTGCTCTCCAGGTGAAAGTGTTAACGAGATCCTAATGTTAGATTTAGCAAAATTCATTTATCCCGAATAGAAGAGAGATAAGAGTCCCAGAGTATAGACGAGGAGTAAAAGATCCTAATACCACCCAATGGTGTTGTGGGCCCGTAAGCCACACAACAAGTTAGTAAATCTGTTTTTCAAAGACTAGACTCAACTTCGGCCAAGGAGTTGGAAAGGGGGATTCCTACAGGCAGTCGGCTCTGATACCAACTTGTGACGCCCCCGATTATTGTCCGTACACTAATCATGCACGCAAATGTGTACGACCAAGATCAGGGACTCACTGGAAGATATCACAACACAACTCTAGACACAAATTAAAATAATACAAGCTTTATATTACAAGCCAGGGGCCTCGAGGGCTCGAATACATAAGCTCGAAAACACAAGAGTCAGCGGAAGCAATAATATCTGAGTACAGACATAAGTTAAACAAGTTTGCCTTAAGAAAGCTAGCACAAAAGTAGCAACGATCGAAAAGGCAAGGCCTCCTGCCTGGGACCTCCTAACTACTCCTCGAAGCCGAACTCCATGTAGAAACATGATCGGGATCCTCTGGCTCCTGGGCTCCACCATCTGGTTGCGTCATCCGAGAAGAAGGAACAAAAGGGGAAAAGGGAGAGAAAAGCAACCGTGAGTACTCATCCAAAGTACTCGCAAGCAAGGAGCTACACTACATATGCAATGATATCTGTGTAAGGGGGTAATATCTGTGGGCTAAACTGCAGAATGCCGGAATAAGAGGGGGATAGCTAATCCAAACGAAGACTACGCTTCTCGCAACGTCCATCTTGTAGCAGAAGAAGAGAGTAGCTAGAAGTAACAAGTATCCTCGCTTCTGGCAGCCTCCGTCTTGAAGCAGTAGAAGGGAATAGATGGTAAGTTCACCAAGTAACATCGTATAGCATAAACCTACCCGGTGATCCTCCCGCACATCACCCTGTGAGAGAGCAACCACCAAGTTGTATCTGGCACTGGTAAGGGTGTGTTTTATTAAGTATCTGGTTCTAGTTGTCATGAGGTCGGAATACAACTCCAGGTCGTCCTTTTACCGAGGGACATGGCTATTCGAATAGATTAACTTCCCTGCAGGGGTGCACCACATAACCCAGCACGCTTGATCCCATTTGGCCGGACACACTTTCCAGGGTCATGCCCGGCCTCGTAAGACCAACACGTCGCAGCCCTACCTAAGCACAACAGAGAGGTCAGCACGCCGGTCTAAACCCTAAGCGCACGGGGGTCTGGGCCCATCGCCCAATGCACACCTGCATGTTGCGAGGGCGGCCGGTAAGCAGACCTAGCCTCTCCTAATACCAGAGTAGGCTTTCCAGTCCAATCTGGCGCGCGCCGCTAAGTCGCTGACGTCAAGAAGGCTTCGGCTGATACCACAACGTCGAGTGACCATAACTGTTCCCACACAGCTGGTTAGTGCTTATAGACCAAATGGCCAGACTCAGATCAAATACCAAGATCTCGATAAACGTGTTATTATGACATAACCGCGGACAACAACCAGGGCCAGGCCCACCTGTCTCCTAGGTGGTCGCAACCCGCCCTGTCGCTCCGCCACAAAGTAACCATCAGGGGACTGTCGGGAACCCAGGCCCACCACTACCTGGGTGGAACCACCTACCCCTTCAGCCCCCATATCCGAATCATCATCATGTATATGTAGAGTATGTATATAGTATATACCCGTGATCACCACCCGAGTGATCACGACCCGATATAATAGCATGGCAGACGGACAAGAATGTATGGCCACTGATGGAATACTAGCATCTTATACTAAGCATTTAGGATTGCAGGTAAGGTATCAACGGTTGTAGCAGCAAAGATAGGCTATGCAATAGAATAGGAGTAACCGAACAGTAACATCCTACGCTACTCTAATGCAAGCAGTAGGAAGAAGAATAGGCGATATCTGGTGATCAAAGGGGGGGCTTGCCTGGCTGCTTTGGCAAGAAGGAGCGGTCGTCGTCGACGTAGTCGAACACAGTGGCATCGGCATCGTCTCAGGGTCTACCGGAAAGGAAGTAACGGAGGGGGAACATAATAAATAACATATCAATCAATAGCATACCAAATCATAACACAACATTACGCGGTGCTAGGGGTGGCCTAACGCGGTGGGAGGTGATACCGGCGAAGGACGGAAACATCCGGGAAAGTATCCCGGTGTTTGACGTTTTCGGACAGATGAACCGGAGGTGAAAAGTTGCAGGTTCGCTATGCTAGGGACATGTGGTTGACAAACGGACCGCGAATTCGGATTCGTATCGAAATTCTGAGCAACTTTCATATATAAATTATTTCCATCTGACTTACGGTTTATTTACTATGAATTTTTAAAGTGTATTTGATATTCAACAATTTTTGGAACTGTTTCAATTCGAGATTAAATGGCTGAAATACTTTTTGCACCCACTGCCACTCTAGTCTTAGCCTCTGACAGCAGGACCCATGAACTGGTCAACCCAGTCAGCCTGACTGGTCAACGGGGGAGGTGTAGGCCCATATGACATAGACACACCACTAGTAAATTAAAAGATGTCTATCTTAAATAGACTAGGACCACTGACCATTGATACAGTAGGCTGACTAACACTAAAATTATACCCTGACTAATTAATCCTAGGACAAATTAAGCTGGCCAGCCGCACAAGCCAAGACACAACCGTGTCTCACACACATGTGTACGCACATGGTGGCCATGGCCATGGCACAAGAGGCGTACGTGAGTGGCCATGGCTCACGCGGAGCAGCAAGCGAAAGGCAGCAGCAGGGTAGAAAGAGCAGCAATAGTCAACTGAGCAGCGGTGGCGGCAACAGAGCAAGCACAAACCAACGGCAACAGGCGGTAGCATTAGAGAGCAGCGGCGGCAGCAGCAACGCGCGGGCGCGGTCGAGCGGAGGCAGCAGCGGGTAGAGCAACACAACAGCAACAGATAGCGGCAGGGGTGGAGCGCGACCCTGGCGAGCAGCGGGGGCGTGGTCATGGGGTGAGCAACAGGTAGGCACGCGGGATGCGGCCGACGTTTAACCGCACACACACGCACCGGCGACGATCTTCGGGAGCGGCGACGACACACGGGAAGGTATTCTATGGGGGCCAAATCGAGCAGCGGTTCAAGTCATCTGAACAAGGGCACTGCACTGTGTCCGTAGATGGCACAGACGCGAGCTAGGACGAGCGGAAATGGTTGGGACGGCGACGTCCGACGGCGATGACGGCGGTGCTGTATGGGGAATAGCCTACAGGGCACGGTGAGGAGTAAAGGGAAGTCGAGGAGAAGCGAGGGCTCACAGTGAAGCTTGTGGTGGGACTCGACAAGGTCGTGCGTGCCGGAGACGGGCGGATCGAGGCGGCGACCGTGATGTCGCGGTTAGGAAAGACGAGGACGATGGCGAGCGCACGAGCCGTCCCAGCTCGAATCGTTGCTCGGGGAAGATGAAGTCGACGGTGGAGGTCCTCCTGCACAACTCCACCAGCACCGGGGAAGTCATAGGCCACGGCATCGGTGACAATGGTGTGGTGATCGCGCGAGCTCTCGCGCTCGATTCAGAGCCAAGGAGAAGGCGGCTCGATGGGGAAGGAGAGGGGATCGAAAGAGGGTGAGCTAGGGTTTCGGGGAGGCTACCATATAGGCCGAGGGGGGGGGGGGCTCGTGGCGGCCATCCATGGCCGTGACGCCGTGGATGCGTGCCACGCCCTGGCCTCGTCTCTGTACAGAGGAACAGAGGAAGGGGAAAAGTCCATGGTGGGCTTGGGCCGTGCACTGTAGCAATGGGCTACAAATGCACAGTAGTAGATTTGCCTTTTCCTTTTTTTTGTCTATATTTATTTTTCTGTTTTGCTTTTCTTTATAGTTTTGTATTTTTGTCGATCTAATAAATGAGTATAGTTAAATGTGCCACTTAGCACATAAATACTAGGCAAGGTTTTGAAGTGGCACACAAAGTTCCAAATTATTTTGAATTGTTTACATTTTTATTTAAATTGGGATGGTTCGATTAAAAGCTTTATGGCTCAATTAAAAATAGCTTAGGGGCATTTTATCATTCTGAAAAATGTGGATTCTTTAACGACAATTTGTTAGGGAATATTTGCAACCCACCGAACATTTTTTTGTTTTACCGTTTGAAGAAAAACAATTTGCCTTTACTTTAAATTTGAATTTGATCGGGTTTGGATCAAAGTGAGTTTTAGCAATTTTAATTGCGATGACATGGCACCATTAGGAGGGGATTACTGTAGCTTAATTATCCGGGCGTCACATATAGTTTGCTAATTTTTCTTGTGCTTTTTAGAGACACAACTTTTCTTTTGAAAGATCCAGCAATCTGCTCGCATTCCATATCATAAGCAGAAAGCAATGGGAAATACAAAAGGTGGAGCGCGGCCCTAGGGCCTGTCTAGAGATACAAAAAGATCCAAATAAAAATGGAAAACGCATGGATTACAATCTCATGGTGGATCCCAGAAAGGGCTCTCTAGATGAACTGCTCCCGCTTGCCGCCATAGCTCGATGGAGTGGTCGATGGCCATTGATATGTCTTGGACCGAGGAGCTCTTTCCGTTGAACATGCATCGGTTTCTCTCTCGCCAAATTTCCCAACATGTGAGCAGCATTGTAGCCTGGCTAGCCATCCTTTGTGTTGGTTGCGTGTTAGCCATCAAAAGCCAGAAAGAGGTGCTTGCATCTTCATCCCGGGGATGGTGTCTTGTGTCTAGCATGTGGCATCCTCCTCTCGCTCCAACCATTGTCCAAACCTCGCGGGCTACTGGGCAGGACCAAAACAGGTGATGCGCCGTCTCCAGGTTGCGAAAGCACAAAGGGCAAAAATAGTTGTTTGGCCAGCCCCGTCTTTGTAGTCTGTCACAAGTCCATAGCCGGTTTTGCACTAGCAGCCAAATGAAGATCTTGATATTCCCCGGTACCTTGGCTTCCCAGATGAGTTTTTCCCAATCGACTTGCATTCTTCCTTGAAATTGGGCCGCATAGGCGGATCTTGATGAGTATTGGCCCTTCCCGTCCAGAACCCACCGAATCTCGTCCCTATGTTCCTCGGTGAGTGTCGTTCCCATTGATCTGATCTTGTGGTGTAGATGGATGAAATCCGACAGAAGGGGCTGAATATTTCCATGCCGCAGGTCGTTTATCCAGGTGTCTTCCGTGAGGGCCTCCTTCATTGTCCTGTTTTTCTGTCTAGAATGCTTGTATAGTGTCGGATGTGCACTAGCTAGTGTGTTTGCTCCTAGCCACGATGAATGCCAGAACAGGGCTGTTTTACCATCTCCGATGGTTACTGTTGTTGCCGCCGCAAACAGGTCCCTATCCTTGGCGTTGCAAGGTGTTTCCGTGCCAACCCATGGACGCTCTGGGTTAGTCCAGGAGGTCCAGAGCCATCTCAGCCTGAGTGCTCGGCTGAAACACTCGAGGTCAAGGATCCCCAGGCCTCCAAGCGATGTTGGTGTGCAGACCGCCGTCCAGTTCACCTTGCAGCTACCTCCTGTAATCTCTTCTTCCTGTTTCCAAAGGAACCTACGTCTGCTTTTGTCTATTTCTTTGAGAAGTTTCTTTGGGACTTGCAGCACCGTCAGCGCAAAGGCTGGCATGGCGCTTAGGACGCATCTAACCAGTATACACCTACTAGCTATGGGTAGTAGTTTCCCTTTCCAACCCGCTAGCCTTGCTTTAATCCTATCTAGGATGAACTGTAGGTTTGCTAGTTTGAGCCTGGATAGAGAGAGTGGTAGACCTAGGTAAGTTGAAGGGAAAGTGAAGGAAATATGCCCTAGAGGCAATAATAAAGATGTTATTTGTATTTCCTTATATCATGATAAATGTCTTTTATTCATGCTAGAATTGTATTAACCGGAAACTTAGTACATGTGTGGATACATAGACAAAACAGTATGTCCCTAGTATGCCTCTACTAGACTAGCTCATTGATCAAAGATGGTTATGTTTCCTAGCCATAGACATGAGTTGTCATTTGATCAACGGGATCACATCATTAGGAGAATGATGTGATGGACAAGACCCATCCGTTAGCATAGCACTATGATCGTTTAGTTTTACTGCTATTGCTTTCTTCATGACTTATACATGTTCCTATGACTATGAGATTATGCAACTCCCGAATACCGTAGGAACACCTTGTGTGCTATCAAACGTCACAACGTAACTGGGTGATCATAAAGATGCTCTACAGGTGTCTCCGAAAGTATTCGTGGTGTTGGCATAGATCAAGATTAGGATTTGTCACTCCGAGTGTCGGAGAGGTATCTCTGGGCCCTCTCGGTAACACACATCACAATAAGCCTTGCAAGCAAAAGAATAATGAGTTAGTCACGAGATGATGTGTTACGGAACGAGTAAAGAGACTTGCCGGTAACGAGATTGAACTAGGTATAGAGATACCGACGATCGAATCTCGGACAAGTAACATACCGATGACAAAAGGAACAACGTATGTTGTTATGCGGTTTTGACCGATAAAAGATCTTCGTAGAATATGTAGGAGCCAATATGAACATCCAGGTTCCGCTATTGTTTATTGACCGGAGATGGGTCTCGGTCATGTCTACATAGTTCTCGAACCCGTAGGGTCCGCACGCTTAACGTTTGATGACGATCGGTATTATGAGTTTATGAGTTTTGATGTACCGAAGGTAGTTCGGAGTCCCGGATGAGATCACGGACATGACGAGGAGTCTCGGAATGTCCGAGACATAAAGATTGATATATTGGACGACTATATTCGGACACCGGAAGTGTTCCGGAAAAGTTTCGGATTTAACGGGATTGCCGGAGGGGGTTACCGGAACCCCCTACGAGGGGGGATGGTCCATAGTGGGCCTTATGGAAAAGAGAGAGGCAGCCCATAGGGGCTGGCCGGCGCCCCACCTAGGGTTCCTAGTTGGACTAGGATTGGGGGGCGCCACCTCTCCCTCTTTTCCTTTCCCTCTCTTCCTTCTTTGGTAGTTCCTACTAGGAATAGGATTGCAATCCTATTCCTAGTAGGATTCCACCCCTAGCCGCACCATAGGAGGGCCGACCGGCCTCCCCCCTTGCTCC
The DNA here is from genome assembly GCA_902687465.1 of Secale cereale. Classification (NCBI taxonomy): domain Eukaryota; kingdom Viridiplantae; phylum Streptophyta; class Magnoliopsida; order Poales; family Poaceae; genus Secale; species Secale cereale. The sequence continues at coordinate 653,181,649 of LR738712.1, forward strand.
TTTATATACGGGGGCAGGGGGCACCCAAAGACACACAAGTTGAATTGTTTTAGCCGTGTGCGGTGCCCCCCTCCACAGAAACACACCTCGGTCATACCGTTGCAGTGTTTAGGCGAAGCCCTGCGCCGGTGAATACATCATATCCGTCACCACGCCGTCGTGCTGACGAAACTCTCCCGTGAAGCTCAACTGGATCAAGAGCTCGTGGGACGTCATCAAGCTGAACGTGTGCTGAACGCGGAGGTGCCGTACGTTCGGTGCTTGATCGGTTGGATCGCGAAGAAGTTCGACAACATCAACCGCGTCACTTGACGCTTCCGCTCCCGGTCTACGAGGATACGTAGACACACTCTCCCCTCTCGTTGCCATGCATCTAGTAGATAGATCTTGCGTGATCGTAGGAAAATTTTAAAATACTACGTTCCCCAACAGTGGCATCATGAGCCAGGTCTATGCGTAGATGATATGCACGAGTAGAACACAATGAGTTGTGGGCGATACTAGTCATACTGCTTACCAACATGTCATGCTTTGCTTCGGCGGTATTGTGAGATGAAGCGGCCCGGACCGACATTACGCGTATGCTTACGCGAGACTGGTTTCACCGTTACGAGCACTCGTTGCTTAAAGGTGACTAGCGGGTGTCTGTCTCTCTCACTTTAGCTGAATCAAGTGTGGCTACGCCCGGTCCTTGTGAAGGTTAAAACAGCACATACTTGACGAAACATCGTTGTGGTTTTGTATGCGTAGGTAAGAACGGTTCTTGCTAAGCCCGTAGCAGCCACGTAAAACTTGCAACAACAAAGTAGAGGACGTCTAACTTGTTTTTGCAGGGCATGTTGTGATGTGATATGGTCAAGACATGATGAGTTATACGGTTTTGTATGAGATGATCATGTTTTGTAACGTTATCGGCAACTGGCAGGAGCCATATGGTTGTCGCTTTATTGTATGAAATGCAATCGCCATGTAATTGCTTTACTTTATCACTAAGCGGTAGCGATAGTCGTAGAAGCAATAGTTGGCGAGACGACAACGATGCTACGATGGAGATCAAGGTGTCGCGCCTGTGACGAAGGTGATCATGAAGGTGCTTTGGAGATGGAGATCAAAAGCACAAGATGATGATGGCCATATCATGTCACATATTTTGATTGCATGTGATGTTTATCTTATTATGCTTCTTATTTTGCTTAGAACGACGGTAGCATTATAAGATGATCCCTTACTAAATTTCAAGGTATAAGTGTTCTCCCTGAGTATGCACCGTTGCGAAAGTTCGTCGTGCCGAGACACCACGTGATGATCGAGTGTGATAAGCTCTACGTTCAAATACAACGGGTGTAAGCCAGTTTTGCACACGCAGAATACTCGGGTTAAACTTGACGAGCCTAGCATATGCAGATATGGCCTCGGAACACTGGAGACCGAAAGGTCGAGCGTGAATCATATAGTAGATATGATCAACATAAGATGTTCA